>CP092882.1:3072514-3731105 GCA_030710605.1 Cordylochernes scorpioides
TCTTTAACAACAGAACAGTGAATTTCAGATATTCTTCCTCAATTAATATTACTAAAAAACTAACTAAAGTATGTCCACAAGGAGGACCACTATCTCCCACATTATGGAACATACTGATTGAAGAATTACTAATCTAGATGATAACAGTGAAACAGTTGGCTATGCTGACGACATAACTATAATATGCTGGAACAAAAGCCATGATGAACTAAAAACAACAATTAACAATGTACTTAGTAAAATAAATACCTGGTGTGAAAACAGTAAATTACAGATATCAAAGGACAAAACGAAAATTTTATATTTATATAATTGCAAAACGATACAAAATCCCTTAAAAACAATATAGCTTTACCTGTCGAAACCCTTAAGATCTTGGGATTGACCTTGAAAAATCATCGAAGCAGAAACAAGCTGGACTTCATACCACACATTAATGAAATCGTCGACAAAACTACTAGAGCTAGCGGTTACCTACTAAGTTTAATAAAGAAAGCATGGGGTCTAGAATGCAGCCGAAAATTAACTTTATACAAGACAATATTCCGAAGTACAGAGGGTGTTCACACTTATAGGAAACAAGTTTTATTATAAAATATTAAAAATTAACACCATATTTGAAAATTTTCAAATGTTCTATTTGAAAGCCTTTTTGTTTATTTACAGAACGGCACCTGATTTTCCACGATAGCAGACACTTTCTGATCATGTTCATACTCAAGTTTGGGAGCTTATTTACAGTAATTATTAATATGATTTTAGTTATTATAATAGAAATTATTAACATATTTGTCAGTTAGTTAACGATTTAATTACCCTATAATGAATATTAGTGAACATCACAGATAAGAACAGAAATTTAGAGCTATTTACAGCATATAACTATATATCAGTTATTACAGCCCAGGCTATCTATTACTAAAAAACGTTCTACAAAATCTATTAAAATTTATATACATATATCTATTATTAACTATTTGATTTCGACAATTTATATTTATTTTATTTAAATATTACATTCTTTTTTTACCACTTTCCAGAGCTAATCTCACCTATTTGGACATAATTAAAATATGCAAACAAGATGATATCAACATTTCTAAAAAAGGTATTTATAATATTATTCACGACAAAAATATCAAGTTTTTATTCAAAGCACCTACGGAGAAATGGACAAAAGATTATCACCCTATATCTGTGAGAACTCCTGCAACTGTCAAAAAAGTGAAAAAATATATTACAAAAGAAAATCCTATGCCACAAAGAGATATAGCCAAATTAATAGGAACATCAGTGTCAACAATAAATAAAATAATAAATAATGATTTAGGCCTAAAAGCTACAAAAAAACATGCGGTTCACAAATTGTTTCAGAGCCATATTCGTCAGCGACACACTATCAGCAGATATTTTTATGAAAATTTCTTGGCTGCAAATAGATGCAAATTTATTGTTACATATGACGAAGCATGGGTATATTTAACCGATTGCGACAGAAAAAGAGCTATATACTATCAAAAAAGGGTGGAAAATCTAGGCCAATTTGGTTGAAGGAATGTGCCGAAAGTTACCCCAAAGGATTTATGGTGGCATGCGGTATATCATATGAAGGAAAATTAAAAATAAGAAGAGTTGAAAGAAATGCCAAAATAAACTCGGAGTACTATCAAAACAACATTTTAGAACCTATATTTTTAAATGATATTCCCTCTATCTATGGAAAACAGAGCAACAAAGTCTGGTTTCACCATGAAAACGCCACAAGTCATACCTCATCTTCAACCCAAGCTTATTTGGAAGATCTAAGGCAAAGAACAGAAATCAACACTATTCCAAAGAACAGAACCCCTTTAAAATCTCCTGATTTAGCCCCAATAGATTTTTGCATTTTTGGATGCCTTAAAAGAGCACTTGGAAAGAGACACCCTAGGACAATTGAAGGTCTCTGGAAAGTGGTAAAGGAAAAATGGGATCTTTTGAGTATGACCATGATCAGAAAGTATCTGCTATCGTGGAAAATCAGGTGCCGTTCTGTAAATAAACAAAAAGGCTTTCAGATAGAACATTTGAAAAATTTCAAATATGGTGTTAGTTTTTAATATTTTATAATAAAACTTGTTTCCTATAAGTGTGAACACCCTCTGTACAATAACATATGGTCAAACAATATGGTTTCCATTTATAAGCAAGAAAAAGCCAAAGACAAACTAAATTCCCTGCAGTATAATATTCTAAAACACTGCATACAGGCCTATACCACAACAGCGTCAAACTGTATACATATACTAAAACAAATACCAAAAATCACAGAGATTACATAGAATCCAACATATTGAAAAATGAAATAGGCTACAATAGATTTAATTTATCAAACAAAATAAATTGCTAACTATAATGAAAGAAAATTGCAAGATTACTATGAAGAATCCAACAATAATTTCAAACGTTTTTTCACCTCAAAAATACCAAAATTTGTCAAACCAAACTTCTACAATGTTCAATTCTTTACGGGTCATGGTAACTTCAAATCACATCTCTTCAGAATTAGAAAAATAGATTCGCCCAGATGCTCTTGTGGAGCGGAAGAGGAAACCCTCGAACACATTCTGAACTCATGCCCACTGGTGTCAAACCTAAGACAGCAGAGCAAGATGAAAAAAAAACAATCTGGGTCAAATAGTTTATAATAGGGAAAGATATACGAAATTTAATAGGTTCTGCAGACTATTTATTATAAATAGACAGCTTCATGCAGTTTGAGGAACTACACTACTATGCGACTTGTTTTACATCAATGTATATAATTAATAAGTTACTTTAGAATATAACTCATTGTAAATAGCTCAACTTGATCAACTTTCTCTCTCCACGATACATTACAGATAACTTCATTAAATAAACTTCCATCATTGCTTAACATACTGTAAATAACTACCTTGCGATTTCTTCTATCTGCTTATGTTGTTGCTTATTTGTTTAATGTACATGTTTATTCAATGATCTTTTTCTTAATTGTTTATTTTCTTTTTGATAATTCTGTTACCTACTCTACTACAATTATTGTAAATAGTTTCACGCGTAATTATCCAGATCGGATATAGCGTGTCTTGTTTGCAACTGGTAATAAATAAATGACAATAGCATCGCGCAGTTGCTCATGTTTGACCAAGTAATTTGAAGTTTTCAAAAGCGCCAAATGGCAAAATATGCTCAGCATCGCTTAACAAGTGAGGGATTATGGTGAACAACTTCACGAAGAATCGACACAATAAAGGGCGTTTTGACAGCCTCTGAGACTTTTTTAAATCCCATACTTAAATCACGGTACTGTGTGTAACATGCCCTCACGGACAAAACTTTAGGAAGTGGCAAGTTTTTATGTCGTCTGTCGTCAATTTTTTTTTTTTTGGGGGGGGGGGGGGGGCGAGACAATTTCGTTTACACTGATTTGTCTCGTATGCCTTCAATAGAGATCGCTGTGTATCAAATAACTTCAGTTATTGTCTGATTCCTGATAAACATGCTAAAAGTTACAACTTGCATAAGTTTTGTCCAGGAGTGTAGATTCAGAATTTCACCTCGGAATATTTTTCAAATTTTTACTTTCTGTCAAAAATACTGGTTTTCCATTTCATTTTGTTCCAAGTATACTTTTATTTAATTTTACACTTTGTCAAATCTATAATCTCTTTTATTTTTGGGTCCTTTATTAAAACAATTCGCTATGTGTTCTAATGGCAAAAGTAGTGAAAATCAAACCCAATGCATTAGATTTTTAAAAATTCTGGAAAACAGCACAGACAATAGGTACAACACAGATAATAAATCTAACTTGAAAAAAGGTCGATGTAAATCTCCACTTTTTTGTAGATAATGCTGAGTCTACTTTCGCGACCTCCACAAGGCTCAATATGATCTCTAGGATTTCATGTGGTCCTGTGAAATATGGAGTTAATTTTCCTGTATTCGGTTGGTGAAAACCCGTCAGGAAGATTATTAAGATGGAGCTTGCGAGTTACGAAAACAGTTACATATAGGGAGCACAACAGTATGAACTCGAACTCGCAACCCTTTCCGTGGCTTCTTAGACGCCTTCCTCATTAAGAGCCATCAGCTCGCCCCACCTGGAAAATCTAAACGGACCATTGATCTCAACGGACTTACACACCATCACCCGCTGGGGAAAGATCCTAATACTCATTCCAAACACACTTACAAACAAACTTTTTCACACAGTACATACTCAATACATTCCCCCTGGCATCTTCCAAATGACCCAATTCATCTCTGCCCAGTATTACTGGAAAGGAATGTTAAAAGATATCGCACATATAGTAAAAACCTGTTCTGTTTTCCAGCTGACCAAACGTCCGAGAGTTCCAACTTTCGGGGAGCTAGGACAAATGCAACGCAAACATTTGACCTAGTCTCTCTCGACATTATCGCAGGATTCCCCAAATATGGCAACTCTAAAACCTACGCACACATAGCCGTAGACCTTCTTACGAGATATGCATGGACAGCAGCGTCTAGGTCAGCCAGCATTCGAATATACCAACAGGTCATTAAACGGGTATTGCAAGATGGTTCTCCAAAATGTCTTCTCACGGAGAGACCCTGCATTTACCTCTCCCAAATTCAGGAGGTTCCTGGTAAACAAAAACATCCACCCGATCACAACAACCAGTAGCAAACCAAAGGCTAACAGTTTATGTGAGCGTCTTAACGCTATTCTAACAGGCAAGCTTAAGCTACTCCATCAGAGAATCCCAAGGTCGCATGGACCAAGCTGGTTACGCGCGTCACGACCATCTGCAAAAACACGCCGCACATAGTTATCAAGATATTTAATGCTTGGAACACTACCTTCTGAACTCACAGAACACATCAAATCATATCCTCGACAAAGTCTGGCATGAAGCCCTTCTCTACAAAATGTTCAATATCCTGGAGACATCATAAAAATAACGCAAAACTTCTTAACGAATAGAACATTCAAGGTATGAGTCAAAGACGAACTGTCAACAGCTAGGAATATCCTTGCTGGGGTCCCTAAAGGATCAGTCACAGGACCAACCTTATTCGACATATATATAGACGACTTCCCCTGTATTGAAGACACCTCTTTACACCTATTTGCCATTTTGGCCTCGACATATACTTTCGACAGACTTCACATGAAACTCCAAGAGGTCTGTATCTTTCCACAATTTGGTGTAAAAAATGGCGAGTCACAATGAACCCCTAAAAAAGTGAAGCAATCATTTTCTCCAGAAAAAAAGACAAAATTAAAAAACCTTTGGACTAACTTTTCGTCTTCGAAGAACAATATTAAATGGAAAGAGAATAACCGATACCTAGGGATGACCCTAGACGAGCACCTAACCTTAAAAAAACACATTGAAAACAGAATCAATTTGGCGAAAGCTTCACAAAACCGACTATCCCTACTTCTAGGACCGACAATAAAATTATCCCTTCATTGCAAAAGAACCATTTACACGTCAATAATAAGACCAATACTTATATATGGCCACCCCATTTTTATGACAGCATATAAGACCATCCTTAAAAAGTTAGAAGTCTTTGAAAATAAAATGATCAGAAAAATCATGTCTTCACCCTGGTTCGTTCGGAACACAATCCTCAGGAACGATCTAAATATCGAAAACATCAATGACTACATTATTAGACAATCATTTAAATTCTACGAAAAATCCAAAAAATTAGAAACCCCCACCTTCAAAGAAGCCACAAACTACAAATGCGGAAAAAACAAAAACCTAGACAAATTTTCCATCAATTAAGCCAGAATGACGAAAAGTGGGGGAAAAAGGAAAAATAAACCCACCTTGAATACCAAACAAGCCAGACAAAACCTTCTCTAGAACAATATCCTCTTGGACCTGAGAATCTGGACCCAACGACATCAATATAAATTATAATTGTAAATGAACCCTTGTACATAACCATCCCCCTCAGTATATTGTAAATATGATAATCTAGGTTTCTCTTTTTGAGTGACACCTAATAAAGGTATTTGGAGAACTGAAACTTTCTTTTTTTATAGATATAAGGATATGGATATATATGTGTGTGTGTGATGATTTAAGACCATGGAATTCTTGTAATATATCCAAATATGTAACACCACATGTGTCACCACGTGAATGTACATAACTTGCTATTTACTGCAACTATGAAACATCAACTAACATGTACCGCTTAAGACTGTAATAAAGCATAGCAACTGTACAGATAGAAGGAATGGAACTAATCAGGCCAAATACAATTAGGAAACGAAGCTTAAGAAACCCATTCCAAGTTTTACGAGGTCATGACACTCTTGGCTGATGCAACTTTTTCCCCCTGATTACATCCGAAAGGGCAGTGACCTGCCTGGACCCGTGGACGCTATAAAAGGAGGCTCCCAAACCTAAGTAGTCAGTACGTTTTCTTCCGTCAGCGAGAGCCTTGGTCCACGTCACATCGATCGCCAGGTAATTCTTCCCTGCCTGAATCCTCCTCTCTCCATTCCTTCTTGACGACAGTCGCTTCTTCTGTGGAATCTCTGTTTGCTTATTTCACCTTTGGTCATGCTGTGTCGCCTTCCCCACGACTGCACGGTAGCGGTGACATCGAGGCTCATCTAGTATCAGGTAACACTGGTCCGAGAGGTCCCAAGATATCACAGATGTATATATATGCTCTCGTGGTAAGGATATGTCTTTTATATTTTCAATATCAACACCTGACCTTTTTATTATTTTTTATTATCATTTTTATTATATATATGTGGTATAATAAGGTGGGAAGAGAAATAATCACACCACAAGTTGGAAGAGAAACCTAGACAACCAGAAAGAGAGGGAGAGAGATGGGACCGGCACAGCCGGGCGGCCGTTCGTGTCCCACACCATCCCCAACTGTCTTAAAAGTCCCGAGGTGTTAACTGATGGGCCCCAGTGGTTGCCTCTTGGAATGTCGCTGGTGTCTCAAGTGACCATTCTCTCTGGGTTGTCTCTAGGTTGGCTTTATTATTCCTGGAAGAGTATATATTATGACATATGTGTGTGTGTGTATGTGTGTGTTCAAAATATCATTTTAATTATAAAACTTTCATTAATCAATATAAAATCTATAATATTTTCTAAATATATTTTAAATAATATTTTTATCCTCTAAAGCTCTTTTTAAAAATATCTTATTTTAAAAATTCACAGAATATATCAATATATTGATTATCGGCATCTAGCAAAGTTAATTTGAACAAGGACGGACCTCGGTTCGTTTCCCGGGCACCAGACATCCTACGGTATAGCTCTGTACCATAGATCGCACGTTGTTCAGTAGCGCCGCCTATAAGACTGGACCTTTAAATCACAATTTGTTGTTTCCCTTTGAATGTTAAAACCTTTGGAAAATAATCAATTTGTCACTCCATATTGGCGAATTGTCAATCTAAAAACATGAGGAACTACCTCACGCCCAATTTTAAACTCCAATTGTGAATCGATGTGTTAAATGTTTTGTTTCATTTAGAAATAAACAGACTCTCTGTACGATGCTATTTTAATCAGTCACTTATAATACAGAAATTTGGATTGTGCTTGGCTTAACCCACATCCCCTCGTACGCTAAGTTCTTTATTTTCTTCCACGGCAAACTTTCGCTCACAGAATCCTGGCGTGAGGGTCCTGAGATATATACCAAAAAGATAAGGTTTTGTTTATAAAGCGTTGTATAGAAGATAATCGTCTCCATTTTTCTTTCTAGATTTTGATATTTAAAAAAATGGCATATATTTATGTGCAAACTTGGGATATTTCCCCAATGAGAATTTCTCGGTTAATAAACAACAAGTAGTTCTCCCCTAAAGTGGTTTGGGGATCCTGAGTTTTCTGAGGAGTGTTGGCCATGAAAATGCATGGAAACCATCCAATTTAAAATAATTTTGTCCTTTTTTGCAGAGTATTCTTCCATGAAATAATTCTTTATTAATGGAAACTATTTAAAAATAAATATTTAAATAGTAGTAGTAACAACTAGGTCCAGGAGCGTGTCCATAGATCGCTAACTACCCGAGTTTTCCTCGGTTTAGGACTCTGTCTTGCTTACCTTAGTGAACCCGTTCACCAAGTGTCTCCAGGCCAGCTTGTTTCTTGATGGGTTTAACAGAGTATTGCTGCTGAAAGAAGGCAGTCCAAGGAGTGTAGCTGTCTGGAAGCTTCAAATCCATTGTAACAAAGTATTTATTAATTTAATTATTTTTATTAACAGAGTGGTCATTTTAATGTTTATATTTTGCTACTCAGTAAATTTCCCTCCTGGCTTATCTTTTGTTTACCATTCATAGTTTGTTCTTGCTTGAAATAAATTGCTGTCTCCTCCTGAAGTTTTTGACTTCCCTAATTTTCCACGTGGCAATATTTTCATTGGTGTATTTAAAAGTCTATTCAAGTAAACGAAGACTTCTGAAACCCCTGAGATTTGCTATTTGATTCTGTAGCACAGTATATATAGTTCACAACTTTATTACTTAAATCTAAAAAAATGAAGTTTTTCGAATAATTCACTTTCTTCTCAATTTAGAAACTAAATTTTTTATAGCTATTAAAAGTTGATAGTTCCATTTTCCAAAATCCTTCACAATTTTATAAAAACGATATTTTCCCGTGAAATGGAGGAGAAACAAGCCGACGACGTTGTCGCTCCACTTGAAGACAATCTTGAGGTAGATGGTGCTGTCGGCCTCGTCGACCTGGTCCGCGATCACGAACAGGATCCGGGTCACGCCGACCAGGCAGGCCAGCTTGGCGAACAGCACGAGCCTCTCCCTCAAGTTGCTCGCCTTGAGGATCGACGTGCGCCGTGAAGACTTCGAGTCCCTGGTGCGATTCTTGATAATCAGGATTGCGATGCAAACAAAGAAAATGATGACCAGGGAGATGACTAAGGCAAAAGGAATAATGAAGAAAATCTGTCGTGCATTCACGTTGCCCAGCCAGCACCTATTCAAACCGAAGTCGGGCTTGTATTTTGTTCCTTCAGGAAGGAAGTCATCTAAAGAAATTATTGTGGCGACAAGGATGCCCGGACCCCCGAAACCACAGAGCAAGTAAGAGACAAACTTGCACCATTCCATTTTTTCTGGAGGTGGCGTCAGCTTGGTGACAGATGTCCGGATGGAGCGCAGAACGTCGAGGCCCAGGATAGCCAGCCAAGAGAGGTAGGACATGATCGAGAAGTACATCACCATGCCCACGTAGTAGCAAGCTGTCGAGTCCAAGAAACGTGGATCGCCAAGAAGAGAGAGTACGTTACCAATCAAAAAATTGAACACCAAGAAAAATAGATTGTAGTCAAAAATGGTTTTAGACCCCGAATAACAAAGGAATGAAATGGTGTGTAGAGAGAGGCACAGGATTGTTACGATCTGGATGAGGAAGGTAAGGAAGCAAACGGTGAACATGAGGGGCACAGGCCGGATAGAGTTCTGGAACATGGCGGCACTAAGAATGAAAATGTCATCGTACACCTTGTTGAGGATGAAGGCGGTGTTTGAGAAAGTAATATTCCGTGAAACTATGTTTAATCCAAGATCGTTTATCAATACTGTATCTCCTATTTCCAAATCAATTCCCCTACAATAAATAAAATGAGGACGTCCTTCTTTCTTATATGCAAAAGTGAATGAATTTTCTTTTCTAGTTTCATTTGTAGCTTCCTTACGTTGACAAAATATATATGTTTCATTTCTTCTAACATTTAACAATATATCATACCACTTGATATGTTGATAAAAGAAATACAAGAAACGATTATATATGTAGTTCAAAAACTTCTTTTCTTGAGGGTAGTTGTAGAAAAATTTGGCCTTGCAGGTTTTGCTGAAGTATGTCGGCATGTATAGGTGCCGCGAGTTTCCTCGCGGGCAGTCAAACTCGTCTGGGGACAGAGAGGCATTGAAGTAAACTTTCTGGCTGTCCTTGAAGTAGGCGCGGACGTTGACGGAACACGACAAGTCGGACTCCGGGATGCCGTTGCAGATGGCACAGTACTCGTTGCGGTAGATGACGTTGGCGCGCGACATCTTCAATGCTGCGTGGTTCAGGCACAAGTCTCTGATTCTTGATGTAGCATTCCCAAGTAGGTCGGGACAGTCTTCCACGACGTATGGGAAGCAGGACCTGATGTTGTGCTGGACGGCTGGCATGTACACCACATCGCAGCGCCTCCAGGATGTCTGGTGCACCAGGATATCTTCAGTTGTCATGTTCATGAACTCGGCGATAACTTCTGACCTTGAGTAGTTCTGGAAGAGGCCAGACGAACTGTGGCATCGCATCGAACTCCTCCAGAAGCTGATTAGGTAATCGTTCTCGTAGTTGCAGATTGCGCACTGGTAGTTGCGGTAAACTCTGCCAGAGCGCGTGTTGGCGACAGGAAGGTTGAAGAAGGAGATGTTGCTCAGCGAACTCGAGGACTCGCATTCTTCCTTAATCCGGGAACTTTTGTCCCACGTACTCTTACATTTTCCAATCAGGAAAACTCCTCCTAGTGGATAGAGATCTTTGCAGAAGAACTGCCTCGAGACTTCTACTCCCTTGGGCTTGGCGTCTATGCAGCAATCGTCGAACTTAATGCAATCTTTGTCGCAGAAGCAATTTTTATCTTTGCTCTTGAAAGCGCAGATTTCTTTCTGGTTGCAAAGGTCAATCTTATTACCGGAGCCAAAATCAAGCGACACTAGAAGAAGAATCAGCAGCCGAGCTCTCATTAGTTGACCGTGGTAGCTTCTGCCACACACATCCTGTAGTTAGGAAAAGAAATAACACAATTTTAAAATCAGTATAAATAAAGGGTTATACAATTGATAAGGTGACAGAAAGGAAGACATCAATTAATTGTTCTGATACATTAAAACAAGATTTTTCCACGTGTAGTTGTGGTCGAACGACAAATTGAACAGTCTCCTGGACTGGCTACTAAATGACTCCATATGAAATTGATTTACACATCAACCAATGAGAGCTAGTATCACACTTGAATCATGTGCCGTTGTCTGCAGACGACCAACTCTGCAATGGATCTCTGGAGAACACCCGATAACTCAGGATCTCTAGTAAGATATTGATTGTCACAGGTAAAAAAAATAGTTTAATACAATTGGCAGTCGATGCTGTTTTGTACGTGCTTCTGACATTATTGATGACAGTCAGTGAAGTATGGTGTCTTGCCGGCCAGTGTAGCCGCATGAATATTCACCTGGATGATCCTTCGCAGGGGTAGGAAGCTTCTTTCGCGCTGTCTTACTACCACGAACTCCTTTATCATCCGTCAGATGCATGCGAGAACTCATTCAGGAAGAAGAGGAGCCCATCCGAAATGACATTGTGCAGAAATTTGACCGGCAGTGTCCATCTGGGTGTTGACTGTAAAATCCCTTCTTGTTGTCAATGTCAGGCGGTAATATTGTTGCAGCATTAAGTGCATTGAACTGGCTCCGGACATAATTCCAACATTCCAACAGGTTAAAAATTCTAAAAAAGTTTCAGCATTTGAGTAAATCATTTTACGTTGGAGTAAAATGTTTATAAAATATTGTGGCGAAATATTTATTATTTTTTATGAGAACAGATTAGTTTTTATATTTTCTTACTCTATAAACTTCTAATTGCCTCTCTAGTATTTTACCTTTTTTTTTTTCTTGTGTTGAGAGAGAGAGAGAATTAATTACCGTGTCATCCTGAAGTTTGTTTTTCCTCATTTTCTACGTAGCAATATTATATTTTAAACAACTAATTAAAATTCTTTATTTTTCTCTAATTTAATTCGTCTTTATTTTTGTCGTCTATCGGGGTTTCGACTCTGGCGGGATTTTGGGTTGTCGGGATTTCGTTTTTCGGGATCTTTAACCGAATCTCAATTGAATCTAGTTGCCTCAAATGGTTGCCAGGTACTACAGCAGTGTGAAATGTTCATTAATCTGAGAGAAAATAAATATTCAATATATGAATAAATCTCTATTATAGTAATGAATTAATATGGAAAATATATACATGTTTTTTATATAAATAACATATTACATCGAGGTGTGTATGCAGTTAGATATCACACTTATTTACATATTTGGCATTTAATGATCACAAGAATGGTCGCAAGATAGTTGGCTTTATTTAAGCGGCCAAGAACTTACGGATCTGGCTGTAACTTAAATGTCTACGCCTTGATGTGGATCAAAAAAGTATCACTTCCTTGATTTGAAAATAAAGAAGGTCTTGGAAGACTTTCAGTATATAGAAGCAATCTATGTTTATTCAGTATCTATCAATATCAATGTTATATTATCTCTTTATTCGCACTAATGACATTACTAAAATATAAATTAAAAAACATGGCGACAAGCACCTCCAAGTCTTAAAAACGCTTTGATCTTTCTTGAACGTGCAAGAAAATGGATTGATTAAGTCGCCTCTTAGCCTTGATCCCACTACATAGGATCTATGACTTGTCGTCATTTGTCCCCACCTTCCAGGGGTATATGTCATGTCTGTCATTTGTCCCCACCTTCCAGGGGTATATGTCATGTCTGTCATTTGTCCCCACCTTCCAGGGGTATATGTCATGTCTGTCATTTGTCCCCACCTTCCAGGGGTATATGTCATGTCTGTCATTTGTCCCCACCTTCCAGGGGTATATGTCATGTCTGTCATTTGTCCCCACCTTCCAGGGGTATAGGTCATGTCTGTCATTTGTCCCCACCTTCCAGGAGTATATGTCATGTCTGTCATTTGTCCCCACCTCCCTGGGGTATATGTCTTGTTTGTTATTTGTCCCCACCTTCCTGGGTCCATGTCTTGTCAGTCATTAGTCCCCACCTTTCTGGGTCCATGTCTTGTTTGTTATTTGTCCCCACCTTCCTGGGTCCATGTCTTGTTTGCTATTTGTACACACCTTCCTGGGTCCATGTCTTGTCAGTCATTTGTCCCCACCTTCCTGGGTCCATGTCTTGTCAGTCATTTGTCCCCACCTTTCTGGGTCCATGTCTTGTTTGTTATTTGTCCTCACCTTCCTGGGTCCATGTCTTGTTTGCTATTTGTACACACCTTCCTGGGTCCATGTCTTGTCAGTCATTTGTCCCCACCTTCCTGGGTCCATGTCTTGTCAGTCATTTTTCCCCACCTTCCTGGGTCCATGTCTTGTTTGTTATTTGTCCCCACCTTCCTGGGTCCATGTCTTGTCAGTCATTTGTCCCCACCTTCCTGGGTCCATGTCTTGTCAGTCATTTGTCCCCACCTTCCTGGGTCCATGTCTTGTCAGTCATTTGTCCCCATCTTCCTGGGTCCATGTCTTGTTTGTTATTTGCACACACCTTCCTAGGATCTAGGTCTTGTCTTTAATTTGTTCTTACCTCCAGCTAACATAATATCTTCTTTTCTGTGTCACATCACTTTTGCAATCTTTGACGCATTAGGTAAGATACCGGATGTTACTCTGAAACTCTGCACCAGATACAATTTATTCATCAATGCTTAATTCGTAACTGAAAAATAAAGATGTTTCCAACATAATTTTTATTTCCATTTCGGTCTCTAGTCTACGTCAAATTAATGAAGCGATAAGTGGAATAGCGCGAAGTTTTCTCGGTATTTGTTGAAGGCAGATTCGGCTGCTCGTGGCGAGCAGCCAGCACACTCGAATATTTTCCCAGAACCAAAGATGGAGTCTACACATACTCAGATTGTACGTATAGAACGTTGCTGTAGCTCCACCAATACTTCAGTTTTAAAACTCTCCAGTAAATTATGGGAAACAATAAATTCTCTCCAGACGATCTGCGGCTACAAACGTGAATCTCTTTAAAATGGAAATGCACCAAATATTCTAGACAGAACCGTTAAAATTAACTATGACATTCATAAACAAATTTTACCCCAAATTTGTCGTTTTTTTTTATCTTAAAGGGTATTTTTTTTTATTATATGAATATAAGAAGTAGAGGCGTTGTCGCAGCGCATATAATAAACTTCCCACTTATTATGGGTTAAATAAGAAATAGAGTCTTTCAACTTTTTCTCAAGTTTAAGGCATTAAATATGGCATAAAATGCTTATTTAGAAATTCCCGAACCATAGGCCAGATCATTAGAAACCCCATAGCCAAATCCAATAATAAAACAGAGTCTAGAAACAAGCAGAACGCCATATACTCCATCTCCTGCCGACAATGCAACGCCTCTTACATAGGAGAGACCAGCAGATCAATAGACATAAGAGTTAAAGAACATAGCCGTAATATCAGAAACCAAGATAACAAATCCTTAATATTCCAGCACGGAAATTCTACAGGTCATCAATTCAACCTACAAGATGTCACATGTCCATAACATATTCTCCAAATACAATAGACTCATTCTAGAATCTTTAATCTCCAAAGACAATAATAGCATAAACAGAAGAATTGATCTACCCAAACAGTTCCAGCATATTCAACGCAGATGATGCCAACCCCCATTGAAACTGTACCCTCTACAACTGGAAACTATTTTTATTTTTGATTTTTAAATGTATTTCTCTGAATCTCTACGTATTGTATCTGTTGCACGCCTTTGCGGAGCCAGTGGCCTGATGAAGCGCGACCGCGCGAAAGCTTGCCTCCCGATACCTTAATAAAGAAACTCTGCAAATATTTAAAATTTATTTAACCCCAATCATTAATTCAAGTAGGGTCTAGAATATCACTAATAAATATATATATATATATGCGTGTTACTTCTAAAAATCCCCTAAATTATCCTGTGTGCTGGGCGGATATTGATCCTCATAAAGTACCGTCAAAATTCCATTGAAATAAACCTCTTGTATATATACCCTAATATTATATATAATTAAACATAGATATTAAACCCATATATATAATATGTGTATGCATAATTAACAATACAATAAAATTGAATATTTATATATAAGTAAATAACAGATAAATAAGAAAATCGTATATAAATGAACTTATGTAAATACCTCCCAATATAGAACTATATAAAATCTCTAAAACATCAAATAATCATTTACTTATTCTGAGCAGAAAGATTACTTCTCATCACATGTATCTATACAAATATATAACCATAAATATTTCTTCATTTTTAATATTACGTCAAATTTGGTTTTGTCACTGAACAGAATCCGATGGTTTGTTATTACGGTCAATTTAAGCATTTATTTTGACAGAAGAGGTCACTTTTCTTTTCATAGAAAGAAATTTATTATTTTGGGGGAATATTTTACTTGGTGCATGACTGGAAAATGACAAGAAATTTGTCTCGACTTAACCAATTAGTTAATGCGATGTGTGCCCGGTGGAGTTAACAATTTAATAGATGTCTTTTCTGAGAGTTTCAAGTTGTATTAGAAATAGAGGTGATATTCGCAAGTCCTAAACAAGCAAAATCAAACACTAATATAAATTTGAGGCGCGTTCGATTTTCTTGTTAAAGTTTCAAACTTGCGGAGACCTACCAAATAAATTAGAAACATACAACTTCATACAACTGATTTGTCATTTCTTCGGGAATATTCTGACTCTTCTGTGAAATTTTCTTCTGGTTTGAAAAATATTAAGTGAAGGAAAAGTTTAATATTATTTTGGATTAAAAACAGATTTAATTGAAATCATCTTAAACTAAACCTTTTCGAGTTCATTGATTTCTTCCTGAGAAAAGGGGATTTTAATATTTTTAAATTGTTGTGTGGTCGACCATTCCAATACGCCGGAATCCATCATAAAACAGACAGGATGTAAAACACTTGAGGTTGCTTTAGGAAATCTGGACTAATGAAGAAGACAAAAAAAAACATAACTAGAAAACTATTTTTATATTTTTTAAAATTAATTTAACATGTTTAATTTTTTTTTGCCATTTTATAATAATACACTATAGTAATATATTATTTAGTGTGTGTAATGAATAATCTATATTAATAAACTGCAAATTTCATAAGTGGTGTTCGCTAAAACCTTTCGTTACAATGCATCAATTTCGACCAAATTTTCAACATTTATGTAAAACGAGATGGAGCAGGTTTTGCTTAACATCAAAATATTTTACCTAACTTTAACATGCGTAACTTCGCTGTTATCGATTAAATACAAAAAAAAATCAACAGAGTTAATTTTATTTATATATAAATACAAAAAAAAATTCAGCAATTCATTCAACTCAATCTAAAAAAATATTCAAAACAAGCAATTTTAAGATAACACCATATGTAAAACAGTCGGCCAAGAAAACAACAACGATATTACATCTTTCTCACATATTCACACACAATCTTGATTAATAATTAAAACTAATCTTTAACATTGTTTATTATACTTCATAATATATAATATTCGTTAGGCAAACTTTCACTCGGATAAATGTAATATAAAAAGCCAACAATGAAGAATGAATGTAAGATAAAAATCCAACAATGAAGAGTAAATATAATATAAAAAGCCAACAATGAAGAATGAATGTAAGATAAAAAGCCAACAATGAAGAGTAAATATAATATAAAAAGCCAACAATGAAGAGTGAATGTAAGATAAAAATCCAACAATGAAGAGTAAATGTAATATAAAAAGCCAACAGAGTGAATGTAAGATAAAAAGCCAACAATGAAGAGTGAATGTAATATAAAAAGCCAACAATGAAGAATGAATGTAAGATAAAAAGCCAACAATGAAGAGTGAATGTAATATAAAAAGCCAACAATGAAGAATGAATGTAAGATAAAAAGCCAACAATTAAGAGTGAATGTAAGATAAAAAGCCAACAATGAATAGTAAATGTAATATAAAAAGCCAACAATGAAGAATGAATGTAAGATAAAAAGCCAACAATGAATAGTAAATATAATATAAAAAGCCAACAATGAAGAATGAATGTAAGATGAAAAGCCAACAATGAAGAGTAAATATAATATAAAAAGCCAACAATGAAGAGTGAATGTACGATAAAAAGCCAACAATGAAGAGTAAATGTAATATAAAAAGCCAACAGAGTGAATGTAAGATAAAAAGCCAACAATGAAGAATGAATGTAAGATAAAAAGCCAACAATGAAGAGTGAATCTATCTATATATATAAAATTGAATGTCTGTCTGTCTGTTTGTCTGCACTCTATAGATTCAAAAACCATACATCCAATCGCCGTGAAATTTTGGGATATTATTAGGTATATCACCGGGAAGGTTTTTGAAAAATAATTTCCTGAATATCTTGAATATCCTTAGAGTTATTTGCAGATTTGTAGATTCAACTCGCAAGCAGCGCCCCCATTGTGACGATGATAACAATATATCGAGAGATTCAAATTTACTAGTTTCAAATTATCAAAATATATCTTTTTTTTTTTAAATAAGTTTTTAGAGAATTGTTTTAACAAATGTTCGCTAGACAAACCTTTACTCTGGTAAAACCCCGGGCGAAGCCTAGTACGTTTTATAAGTTTATAGAGAATTGTTTTAACAAATGTTCATTAGACAAACATTCACTCGGGTAAAATTTTATATATAATATACATCTGATTTCTCTCTAAAAAATTCTGTGGCTCTCCATCCAACGGTCTTGGTTAGCGCGAGTGGCTCAGGTGTAAACAGCCTTTGTAACGAAAGTGAATTGGTCCTCGAGAGAAATATTGGGTCCAATATTTGCTTGTTAGCTCCACGAAAACATATTTTCAACACACCTCCTGGGTACACAAGCTGCTTCTGGCTTCTCCAGATACCTTCCTATCGGGCTGAAGGATGTTAGGATGCAAATCAGAGCGACTTGGAAAAAAACTCTTCTCTCTTCAGAACTAAACTGCGCGCCATCTGCTGACGGCACTATTGTAGACTCGGCCAAGCGCCACTAAACTTCTTCGAATTTTATAAAAGTGGTGTGGTGGTGGTATTGGCCTTTTTTGGGGGGGGGGGTAATTTCCTCTCAGCAATCCTCTTACTTATACTTACTTATAGTATTAAACTTATAATGGATTCTACAATGTAATTGGAATCGCACAGTTGCTGGAACTCAAGAAACAAAACTTGAAGGGGTCGTGATGGGTTACGCCACTAAATAAAATAAATTATTCCATAATATTTACCAGAAACCATTTTCTTGATAAATAAAAAAACAAGCCACGTTTCGGACTGTTCCCTTTGTTTTTCAAGGGGGAGTCCGACGTGCGGCACCGATCCCGGGATGACTCAGCGGCGATAAACTCCAGCGTCATCAAATAGCAATAAACCACGCGGCCTCGTTAGTGGCGGTCGGACTGCTGGGGCATCTTCTGCGCTCTTAAATATCCTCAAATGTCTGGTGGCACGCATATAAACTACATTATTACCGTATATGTGCATGCAGTGTATATATATACACTCATGGACAAAATTTAAGGAAGTTGTACCTCGTAGCATGTATATCGGGATTTAGACGCTCTGCCATCTAAAAAGCACATGTGCTCGTGGTCAGGAGATGCCTTCTTTATTTTTAATATATAACTCTTTTTATAATTAAAAATATATAACTCTGTCTTCTTCTTCTTCAAAAAAAAAATATATATATAGGCGACCGGCGACTTCAAAGACTTTCTACTTCCTTGTTCATGAGTGTATTTGTGTGTATCACTATGCGCATTATTTGTATTGTGACCATTTGTGCTAACTCCATGATAGAGAGAAACTTCTGTCAAAATAAAATAAATTTGTTGTGTTGTGGAACTCGTTAGTTAGTTGTGGAAGTTGTGTTGTGAAAGTTAGTTGTGGAACTCGGCGATCTAACCAGGGCCAATCTAAGTAAGTTCAAGATTGGAGAAAAGCAATTTCACAACACGTGACGTGGAGAATTAGCACAAAAATATGTTTCACAAACTGTAGTTGACGTTTGACATAATTCTCTATCACTATTTTAAAGGGGTCTGCAAAGTTGATCGATAAAGATTTTAAAAGGGTCAAAGAATATTCCATGAATATCACGATAAATTCAATTGAGTTCCTGTTTGTATGTTTGTTTGTTTTTTATTAAATCCTGGAAAAGTTTGTGAAATTTCAAAGGTTGTAGCAGTTTTCATTGAGCACGGCCTATATTGTCTGGTCATTGATATCGGGAGTCGGGGTAAGCAGGCTCCCCCAAATGTTATCACATAATATAATTCATTGTTAGTGAGATATCTCCGCCAATCGGCTATGGAACCAAAATAATTTTTCTCTGAACCTCTGGAAGTTACCAGAATTCCCTCGGAATGATCACCCGCCCACAGAACTCTGGATGTGACAAAAGGTATGAAGAAAATGTATCACAAAAAGGCGTTACGTTAATAATAATTTTACCATATCAACGCGTAATACGACTAAAAAATTTAAGTAGAAAAGGAATAAACAATAAATAAACAATAAAAGCGTAAAACTTGTACACTAGTACAGACAAGAAGTAGACAAGTAATAAACCAGAAGTAGACCCGAATTAGACCATAAATAGACAAGATATAGATAAGAATAAGACCAAATGTAGACAAAGTAGATAAGATGTAAACAAGAAGTAGACAAGTAGAAGATAAGTTGTAGATCAGAATTATACCAGAAGTAAACAATATGTAGACAAGAAATAGACCAGATGTAGACCATAAATAAACAAGAGGTAGACAAGTAGTATACCAGAAGTATCAAATATTTTGAATCGTATATCTTGCTCAAGATATTTTAAAATAATAATAATGTGAACAAATTTACAATATTCTGCATTACTCTATTAAAGCAAACAAAATCCACATTTTCCTCTAACGATGCATATTTACCGCGGACTTGTTGCATCAATGACTGTAGAACAGCTTAGAATACAACTTCTCCCATTCTACGTCAAACCACAGACAGGAGCCACGACACACGCCACTCACTGGAACGAAGTCGCGTCTTGCATTGACAATCTAAGTGGGTCGTTGACCGGCATCCAGTGTTTCCAGTAACTTAGTTAAAAGCTCCAGATGACGTTTTCTAGTTGTCCGCTGTAATAATACCTTGAAATATCTCCCCGTTGGGGCGAACTCTAGTATATTAGCTTGGCATTCGACGCTGTTTTGATTTTAAATAAAGACCAAATTATGCCCGGAATTTAATATCATTTACACATAGTTTAATTCGAATTACATATGTGAAAGTGTTGGTTTAAATCTGGGGTAAGGAATTAGTCCCGGTGAAGAAATCTCTACGAGTTACCTCCGCGGGAGGCCGCTTACAGAACTATTTGTTTATTCACCGCTCATTATCTTTTACACAATCCGAGGTTTCGGCCTCAACCCCGAGTCTAGTTTTGTAATTGTGTATAGAATTTGAATAAAGAAAATATTGCACTTGAAGCTCTGCCATTTCCAGAGGCTCAGTTAATTCCACCAACCAAAACATACTACAGACAGCAAGATTCAGTTTTTGAGGGAAAACTTTATAATTGCTGGATTTGCGTTGCAAATTTGCCCTTTCGCTCGCAAGCAGCGTCTCTAGCGGTGAAAATGGGAGGTAATATCAGCTGACCTAATGTACATGTAAAACGTGTTTTAACAGGACATAGAGAAAAAATTGGAAGAGATATTTATCGAATTTTTAGCCAAAAAAAAATTGAAATTGACAGGTTCTGGGCAAAAATAGTTGTTTTTTAGTCAGAAAAGAATGATGACAATATTGCTGTATCGTGTTTGATTATCATATACAAAATTATATCGGGAAAAATTCCAAAAAGCAGAGACCACGGGTGAAGCCAGTTCATTTTTAGTATGCATGAACAAAATTCTAACAGAAAAACATTCATTCGAGCAGAAGGCACAAAGCCAGATCATCTTTCGATAAAAATATCGCTTCTCAGACACAAAGTTTGGAGCGGGACGTTTCACAAGAGTGACATCCACGGCGCCAATTTATAATTGTAACGAATAGTATTTAAATAAAAAAATTTAATCGGGTAAGACCCGGGTAATTCAGCTAGTATTAAATAAATCAACGTGACCGTCACCAGGGCTTATAGAAGATCGCCACAGGTCGAAACTTCCCCATCGACTACTCACGACGAAAGTTTAAAACATTTTATTTTGTAATTTATTTCCATTTGACGAATGGAGCTGGAAATCTATCAAAATTAGCGCGAGGATTCACTGTAGTTAATTGGCCTTTTATATATACTGCGTGTGGCTCGTAAATCTAAAAAAAAATGGGTCTGCTGCCTTACTGAGGAAGTGATGGGAGAGCAGTGGTTTCCTAGCCATAGCGCGTCCTGATGCCTTTGAGAGTCAAATATCTCGTCACTCTTGTTTAGATACTATCTAATTTTTGGAAGTGTTACCATTTCCAATAAAATATACATCATCATACCTTCATCGTTTTTTCACTGAACCCGCTCCCATTACGTCGACATTTGATAATATTCTGGACAAACAGATAAGACAAATGGAATAACGACTGAATAATAAATTACCATGTAATGTGTCCCCGCCAAGTTTAATGATTCGTACCACTATTAGAGACTGAATGGGGTCACGCATTGAAGGCTGTTTCAAGAATCTTAGTAGATCAAGGTCGAGGGACTACCAAAGCCAACATTTACCGAAAGATGTTTACCTCGCTACAAACATTCGAGCGCCACAATTTGGGGTAATGGAAACGGCCTCGAGGGACATGATGAATCACCTACCATTCCCTGCTTCATATATCGTGTCGTCCCCTAGCCGATTTGGAACACCGAACTTTGTGTTGCTGTGGTTGAAGGAGTAGCGCCGAACTTTGTGATGCTGTGGTTGGGAGAGTAGCGCCGAACTTTGTGGTGCTGTGGTTGGGAGAATAGCGCCGAACTTTGTGGTGCTGTGGTTGGGAGAATAGCGTCGAACTTTGTGGAGCTGTGGTTGGGAGAATAGCGCTGAACTTTGTGGTGGTGTGGTTGGGAGAATAGCGCTGAACTTTGTGGTGCTGTGGTTGGGAGAATAGAGCTGAACTTTGTGGTGCTGTGGTTGGGAGAATAGAGCTGAACTTTGTGGTGCTGTGGTTGGGAGAGTAGCGCCGAACTTGTCGTGCTGTGGTTGGGAGAGTAGCGCCGAACTTTGTGGTGCTGTGGTTGGGATAGTAGCGCCGAACTTTGTGGTGCTGTGGTTGGGAGAATAGCGCCGAACTTTGCGGAGCTGTGGTTGGGAGAATAGCGCTGACCTTTGTGGTGCTGTGGTTGGGAGAATAGCTCCGAACTTGTGGTGCTGTGGTCGGGAGAGTAGCGCCGAACTTTGTGGTGCTGTGGTTGGGAGAATAGCGCCGAACTTTGTGGTGCTGTGGTTGGGAGAGTAGCGCCGAACTTTGTAGTGCTGTGGTTGGGAGAATAGCGCTGAACTTTGTGGTGCTGTGGTTGGGAGAATAGAGCTGAACTTTGTGGTGCTGTGGTTGGAAGAGCAGCGCCGAACTTGTGGTGCTGTGGTTGGGAGAGTAGCGCCGAACTTTGTGGTGCTGTGGTTGGGAGAGTATCGCCGAACTTTGTAGTGCTGTGGTTGGGAGAATAGCGCTGAACTTTGTGGTGCTGTGGTTGGGAGAATAGCGCTGAACTTTGTAGTGCTGTGGTTGGGAGAATAGCGCTGAACTTTGTGGTGCTGTGGTCGGGAGAATAGCGCCGAACTTTGTGGTGCTGTGGTTGGGAGAATAGCGCTGAACTTTGTGGTGCTGTGGTCGGGAGAGTAGCGCCGAACTTTGTGGTGCTGTGGTTGGGAGAATAGCGCTGAACTTTGTGGTGCTGTGGTTGGGAGAATAGCGCCGAACTTTGTGGTGCTGTGGTTGGGAGAATAGCGCTGAACTTTGTGGTGCTGTGGTTGGGAGAGTAGCGCCGAACTTTGTGGTGCTGTGGTTGGGAGAATAGAGCTGAACTTTGTGGTGCTGTGGTTGGGAGAATAGAGCTGAACTTTGTGGTGCTGTGGTTGGGAGAGTAGCGCCGAACTTGTCGTGCTGTGATTGGGAGAGTAGCGCCGAACTTTGTGGTGCTGTGGTTGGGATAGTAGCGCCGAACTTTGTGGTGCTGTGGTTGGGAGAATAGCGCCGAACTTTGCGGAGCTGTGGTTGGGAGAATAGCGCTGACCTTTGTGGTGCTGTGGTTGGGAGAATAGCGCCGAACTTGTGGTGCTATGGTCGGGAGAGTAGCGCCGAACTTTGTGGTGCTGTAGTTGGGAGAATAGCGCCGAACTTTGTGGTGCTGTGGTTGGGAGAGTAGCGCCGAACTTTGTAGTGCTGTGGTTGGGAGAATAGCGCTGAACTTTGTGGTGCTGTGGTTGGGAGAATAGAGCTGAACTTTGTGGTGCTGTGGTTGGAAGAGTAGCGCCGAACTTGTGGTGCTGTGGTTGGGAGAGTAGCGCCGAACTTTGTGGTGCTGTGGTTGGGAGAATAGCGCTGAACTTTGTGGTGCTGTGGTCGGGAGAATAGCGCTGAACTTTGTGGTGCTGTGGTTGGGAGAATAGCGCTGAACTTTGTGGTGCTGTGGTCGGGAGAATAGCGCCGAGCTTTGTGGTGCTGTGGTTGGGAGAATAGCGCTGAACTTTGTGGTGCTGTGGTCGGGAGAGTAGCGCCGAACTTTATGGTGCTGTGGTTGGGAGAATAGCGCTGAACTTTGTGGTGCTGTGGTTGGGAGAATAGCGCCGAACTTTGTGGTGCTGTGGTTGGTAGAATAGCGCTGAACTTTGTGGTGCTGTGGTTGGGAGAGTAGCGCCGAACTTTGTGGTGCTGTGGTTGGGAGAATAGCGCTGAACTTTGTGGTGCTGTGGTTGGGAGAATAGCGCTGAACTTTGTGGTGCTGTGGTTGGGAGAATAGCGCTGAACTTTTTGGTGCTGTGGTTGGGAGAATAGCGCCGAACTTTGTGGTGCTGTGGTCGGGAGATTAGCGCCGAACTTTGTGGTGCTGTGGTTGGGAGAATAGTGCTGAACTTTGTGGTGCTGTGGTTGGGAGAGTAGCGCCGAACTTTGTGGTGCTGTGGTTGGGAGAGTAGCGCCGAACTTTGTAGTGCTGTGGTTGGGAGAATAGCGCTGAACTTTGTGGTGCTGTGGTCGGGAGAGTAGCGCCGAACTTTGTGGTGCTGTGGTTGGGAGAATAGCGCTGAACTTTGTGGTGCTGTGGTTGGGAGAATAGCGCCGAACTTTGTGGTGCTGTGGTTGGTAGAATAGCGCTGAACTTTGTTGTGCTGTGGTTGGAAGTGTAGCGCCTGAGGATGATGCTGGAAATCCATTCCACAAACTATTACAACCGTCCATCACAAACACACACATACCCAAAAGCCTTTATTAAGACAGATAGTCTTATACATGGAATCTGCGGATGGACCGTTCATCAATGAAAGACACCCGAGACTTTGTCAACAACTTTGTCGTTCACAGAAGAACCAGCTAGTGATGTTTGACTCACGTGACTTTAAAAGCGGCAGGAAGTGTACACGTATAATAACGTCATTGCCGGAAATATATATCTCTCACTACAAACATTTGAGCCGATGGAGCGAAGGATATTTCTGATGAGTTCTCTCTTGTCTCCGCCGCAGGCCACAACAGGAAGTCTTTGCTGAGAATGGCGGGGGGGAAATTCCCATGGCAACAAATGTTCTGTTTGCATGAACACTGAGAGAAATTCCCTCGTTGCTACACCTGCAAGAAATCTGTTTTCCCATATCCTAACACTTGACGTGACGTGTGCACAAATAGTTTTAGTGGAGCTAGCACTTATCAGTAGAATAGAAGGTTGCGAATATCTCATTGTTATTTTAAACCGTGCACAGAACCTGTCGCGTCCACTTTAAAGCCATGGCATGCTGGGAATCTCTCTGCTACGCCGAGAGATGTGAATGGAAACATTTCTCGGGAAGTTCCTCGTCCCAATGGTGCGAGTTGGCAAGAAAAGTCAGCCGTCCTGTGCTATCGTACGTCTCAACTCTGCCTGATTATCACGGTCGTCGGATTTATTCCAGCCTTCATCGAGACGGAAGTCCTTCTGGAAACAAGAAGGAAAGAACCGAGACGCTGTCAACTACCTTCATTTGTATCGTGGCCATTTCTTTGGGAAATTTAAGTATTTAATATCCTACAATATCCGCTTAATTCTTCAATTATATATTATTATTATGATATATTTTATATATATGTGCCTCAAATTCTTATCATAACACAGGATTTATATTTACACTTTGATCTTAGCCAAAAGGCCGAGAAGAGAATTACAGTAACAAACCTCCACACATATGAAATATTTGACGGCTTAATTTCCCAATTGAAGAAAATTTAAGGAATTTGTACCATGTACAATATATATCGGGATTCATACAATAACTATGAAAGATATTTTATACACAGTGATCTTTATTGAAGACACACGAGATAGTCAAGTTTGAACTAAATTTCCTCTGTTCCTTCAAAAAAAAAAAGACGACCGGCTATATCAAAGACTTTCCACTAAGTTTTGTCCATGAGTGTACTTTTTTCATGTCCCGATTTTTTTCTTTTTCTTAATAAACAACTTGTATTTAATTTATACCGAACTTATTGGTGAATTGGAGCAGTGATTGCTTCCCGTATTTATATCTAGAGAGATTTGTTCTCGGGCCATAGTTTCCTTCACTAAGATATGTGCCGGAGATATCAATACAACTTTAGAGCGGTCTGGTAAACTCGCTCAAGGAGGGTTTGTCACTGATGAATATTTTCCACAGCGGTTAGATAATGGGAAGTTTTTATTTGGAAAAAAAGATAACAGCTTATTTTTTATTTTATATATATAAATACCCGTATTGTATTAATATACGAATAATAAGCGCCCGCGCAAAAACTTTATTTAGAGTATTGAGAAGAGGATTTTTAGAAAAGTTTATCTCATATAGATAGGACTTCGATCCACTGCGGCCTTCGCAGTGAGATTTGGACCATGTTGCTCTCTTATCTAGATCAGAAAGAAAAATATATATATTATATGACGTGTATATATATATATTATATATATAAGATGTTTAGATATATTCAATTTTAAAAATTATTTTTTAAAAGTGACGTGAAAATATAAACGGATATATATATATATATGTTCTGACTCAATGTTATATTCAAAATCTGTAAATCTTAATTTGTTATATTTTACTCTTAACTCCTATTTTCAAAAATTACTCTTAAAATATATATCATAAAAGGATTTATAAATGTGCTGCCAACATAAATGATCTACGCGGCGACATCTTACCTGGTTGTCGTCTGCTTCGAGCGCAGGTAGAGGGCGCAACGCCAGTGTTGTCCGATCGAATTTGAATGGCGACCGCCCACTCTCTGAGTGGAATAGTTAAGAATACTACAAAATATTTCAGACGAAGTTTTGCTGTTATGGAAATCTGGTTTCCGTGTATTTTAAAAAACTTGGCTTCGTTTCTGTAGACATGTGATGATTTAATATTTCATGAAAAATATATATATATGCCAAAAGTGGCACCTCTTCCTTTAAAAATGCATTAAAACAGTGTATTTTGGGCCAGCACAAAACGTAAATTTGGTAATAGCGTCACAGCATCAGTTTTGGTAAATTCAGACAAAAAGTCAACCCCATAGTTCCGAGCATCAGTACATCAGTACATCCCACAATCGGTCGAAATGCCCAAACAGGTATACAGGCTGCTTTCTGTCTGAATTTTTAAAAACTGGTGTTGTGGTTAATTCGTTATCACCAACTTCTCGTCTTGTACTGGGTTGATAACCCAAATTGTTTTAATGCATTTTTGAAGGGAGAGGCGACACTTTTGGTACATAAATAGTATCCTCCTGCATCTTTTTCCCAAAGATGGACCATTTGATATTTTTGTAAGATATCCTTTTGCATATGACGCATATGCATTCTGTTACAGTCATCTTTTCCAAGGCTACAGATTCAGGCCACTGGGTTGGGCGCTTAGATCAGAAGCTTTGGTGAAGTTCTCTGATAAGTGAAGTACCACACTTGGCGCTATCAAATATTTGTAATCTATTAATTGTTTTAATTATAGTTCCTAAAACTTTCAAGTTATATAGCACTTCGTTTTTCAATTTCACTCCCTTTCTCTCTTTTTTTGAGCATCCAGGAAAGATGGTAATCTCTAACTACCAAATTTTGGCCAAGCGAGACCACAGAATAAAGATTGATCAATTTTTTCTTCCATATCCCAGCACTTCCAAGTCAACTCTCATAATTTATTCTCATATATCCCCAGCCCTCTCACTAACATCACTGTATGCATCTCATGTCAGGGTGAAAACGATATTGCGCGATACCGAGGAGGCACATGGGTGTGATTACAGATGGAAATATGTTTACTTATGTAAATAAGTTTGTTCAGAACAACAATTAGTCATGACTTCAGAATTTTATTCGAAAATTGGCCTTCTACTGCACACATCGACATACCTATCTATACGCAACTTGGGTTGTTGTGGATTTCCTACTTTGTCAAAACCTCGGCACATATGCAAAGCACTTCTTGTCGAATTTTATAACCAAAATCAGAGAATGGAAAAAATCAAGTCTGCAACATTGTGAGTACATTTTTAAATTGAAAATTGCGGATATGAGCAGCACGCGGCTGATAGCCATTGAGGGGGGGTCAAGTTTTGTAGATCTTTATAACCCACGATCCTTTCCATTTCCCAAAACACAGGTTTGATTCAGAGCACCCTAGGCATATATTCAGCCTGCCAAGTTGGTTGAAAGATATATTGAAACAACTTAGTTCTTTTGATGAGATATAACTCTTTACTTGAATTCTTCGCTGTTATGTGCAACGTAAAATATGTGCGCAATTGGCAAGTTCGGCCATTCCTTGACGTCCATCCGTGGAGTCTTCCATCTTTCAAGTCTTCTCTGTCCTTCTTTTACCCCCTTGTATGCTACTGGACATGTTTATCATACTATATGACCCTAATATTGAGACTTTCTCTCGATCTCTCTCTGAGTAAGTGCTGTTTAGCAATGGTGACATCCCTGTCGTACACCTTTTTTATCATTATGTGACCTCGTTGTCGGATGTATCTGTCTGCTTAGGAATTCTTAATTAACTTCAGGTCTTTGTTGTCCGATGTTGTCAAGTTTTTGTGACAGGTTCTTCGTGATTTGTGGAATCAAACGCATTTTCTCGGCTGATAAACCCACAAATATTTCGTATGGTTGTTTTTGGGAAGGTCAATTTCGATATTGACAAATCTATCCAGGACCATTCATCAGCGCCACGTTTCTATTTTTATTTATTTTATTAAATAAAATCACTTTTTATCATCTCTTGACGGAAGAATAGAAATATTGGGAGGGCCTGGCTCATCACTAGTTGATACTGTGTCACTTCAATATAACCCCCGCTTCATGTCACATCTGTTAGCTCAATCTCGATGTGAAATTGCTTCCTACAGGCCCGAAACATAAGCAGACGGGAGGGTTGCCACTCTGATGAGCCACTATATTTCGTGTTCTGGCATGGTAGTGTTAAAAATATTTTGCACTGAAAATATTTTGATTCCTAAAATATGAATATGACCTAAACAATTTTTAACAAAGATTTTGTTTACACATCATAGGGAAATAACGCTCCATCTATATTCAATGAAAAAATAAATAAAATAAAAAAAAATAATAAAAACCGAATTTTTATTTTTCAATAAAATATACCTCACTGACTCATGAATCCAGGCCTTCCCAACTATTTTTAACGCAATTAAGGCGAGAGTATGAGGCTTTTTATTTTATTATTGGAAGGAAAAATTCGAGGTTTAATAGTTTAACTTTGAAGGATTTTTCTCGGAATTATTCTAATTAAAATAAATTTGAAACAATGTAATATTAAAACCAAAATTTCTTCGGCAGAATGTGGTTTCTGTGTTCCAACCAACCTAACTCTAATGTCGACCTGTGTTTCGTATCTCGGCTCAGAACTACTTCCAGTTTAAACTTGGCACATTTTATTCTGGAGTAACGTAAAACGTGTGGTTAGCGAACACAAGACAGCCGAAGTATGTAGTTGTAGAGAGTTATTGTTGACCAACGACAACATGGCTGCTGTAAATTGTCGCATCGATGCCCCGTCATCCGATGTCGACATTATCCAGTATCAGCTTTCTACCAGATCTCTCAGAGTCTATTTCAATACCATCTTATACGAAATTCCATTCACACAACACGCACATTTTCCGGATATATCTCAATAACAGAGGTGGGGAGTTTTAGCTGCCTCCTCCCCCGAAACACTCAACACTATAAGTAACGATCTGTATTTCAAAAATTTTTCATTCTTCCTTGGTCAAATCCGCTTGTATTCAAAATTTTAATTAATCATGTGTTTTATTTCCGTATTTTTGATCGATTTTGCAATATTTAGCAATTATTATTTATTAATATGCTTCAAATATTATCCTCTATTTAAAATCTTCTTTTACAGTAGAACTTCTCGCCATGAGAGAACACTTACGTTAGAGGACACCTCTAAACAAAGGACATTTTTCATCGCCAAAATTACTATTTTAAATTTTCAAAATCTTTTATTTAACTTGCTTTTGGAATATGATACACTTATTCAAACACGATGACAAGGCAATTTGAAAATTTTCAGCTTTCAGGGTAGTCGGGAATTTCTATATTTTCCGTTTTAAATAATGTGATCGGTTTTTAATATACTTACTGGGCACATAGAAGCCTGATATTTGGTATATTTGTTCAAACCCGATGATATTGTAGTCGACAAAATATCAGACTTCTTGGTGGTCGGGGTAGTCAGTAATGGACTATTTTTTTATATTTCGTTTCAAATTTTGTGATCAATTTGTATATGATTTCTGACCCCATAGAAGTGAATATATTGGGAGTACAAATAAGTTTTGAGGGATTTGCAAAAGAAGCCACAACAAATATTATATAAATAGCATCGGACCCTGTGTGTAAGGTTTCATGTTAAGGCTTCATCATTTCACCAAAAAAATCAGAAGAAGTCTTTTCACTCAAGTGTAAGGAACTTTTTTTTGGTGCTCTAACCATGTCAACCTTTTTGCCAACAAAACACAATTTGCGGGAAGCGCTGCTTTTTTGTTTTAATTTGAAGAAAAGTGCAACTGATGGACATCGATTGCTGTGTGAGGCATATGGTAAACATGCTCTATCAATAAAATCATGTGAGTACTGGTTTCGGCGTTTCAAAAGTGGCGATTTTGACACCAGAGACAAAGAACGCGGAGGGAGGCCAATAAAGTTCGAAGACGCTGAGTTGGAGGCTTTATTGGACGAAGATTCAAGCCAAACTCAAGAGGAGCTCGCTGAAACCTTGGGAGTGACTCAACAAGCGATTTCGAACGGTCTCAAGGTCATGGGTATGGTGCAAAAACAAGGAAATTGGGTTCCATATGAACTCAAGCCAGGAAACATCGAGCGCCGTATTTGCACGTGCGAACTACTGCTCAAAAGACAAAATCGGAAGGGTTTTTTGCATCGAATCGTGACGGGGGACGAAAAGTGCATTCACTACGACAACCCAAAGCGCAGAAAATCGTCGGTTAAGCCCGGTCATGCATCAACTTCAACGGCCAAACCAAATATTCATGGCAAGAAGCTAATGCTGTGCATCTGGTGGGATCAGCTCGGAGTGATCTACTATGAGCTACTTCAGCCTAACGAAACCATCACTGGAGAACGTTACCAACAACAATTGATGCGATTAAGCCGAGCATTGAAGATTAAACGCCCACTATATGCCAAAAGACATGACAAGGTGATCTATCAGCACGACAACGCTCGGCCACATGTTGCAAAAGTTGTCAAGGAGCCTTTGGAGGCGCTTCAATGGGATGTCCTACCCCACCCGCTGTATTCACCAGACATTGCTCCTTCAAACTACCACATGTTCCGTTCGATGACACATGGCCTGGCCGAGCAGCACTTCACTTCTTACGAAGAGGCGAAAAATTGGGTCAATGTTTGGATCGCCTCAAAAGACGAGGAATCTTTTCGACACGAAATCCGTATGCTGCCTGAAAGATGGGAAAAAGTCGTAGCTAAAGATGGACAATACTTTGAATGAAATATTTTGTACTGATTTCTCTGAATAAAGCTTCGAATTTATAAAATAAATCCCTCAAAACTTATTTGTACTCCTAATATAATAAACTAGTTCAAATCAAATAACATTGCAAGTGTACAAAATGTCTAACTTCTATTGGGGTTGAGAATAGACGAGAGAAGTGAATTTACTTTCAAATGAAAAAAATATAGGCGCAGCCTTTTCTTCGGGGTAATGAGTCGCTTAAGTTCTATAAAAAATGTAGTCGGAGTGTCAGGAAGGGAATAATTTCTATATTTCGTTTCAAATTTTGTAATCGATTTTAATATTCAACCAGACTTATAGGTACGCAATACATCAATATCAGGATAATTACAATAAATTTCTTCATTGAGTTAAAACGTCCAGTGTTAGCTCATCATCAGGCCAATTGTTTCACAAATCCCTACAATATATATATAGGGATAGAGGGGGGGGTAGATGAAATTTACATATTTAAGAGTTTAGCTAAGATTTAAAATATACTTTAAACTTTTATATTTAAAAATAATGCATTCGAAAATAATTTTGAAAGATATGTTAAGTAAAATTAAAATGAAATATAATTTTTATAAAAGTAAAATTAACAGATTAAGAAATTGTTGAATGAACGGATAACAGATCACAGCTCCTATGGATTTATCTGCGTGGTGTTGTTGAGATATTTCTAGTCTTCAGTTTATATATACTGTTATTGCTATTTGATATCAATGATTCCAAAAGGAGTCTCTTATATTTTGAAAATAACATTTCACGTCCTGTAGGTATTGATGGCCGATAGATTTTCATGATTTATTAATGATATAGTATTATAGTTTTTAATATTACGGGTTGTTCTATTGGCGACTGATCGGCTTGTTTCTCATATACATGAGCACTGTTGGCAGGATACAGAATATATGGCATTATGCTGATTTCCAGGTTCAATTTCGATGTTTGATTTGGTAATAGGATTTCGTATGATTTAGTAGCTGAATAAACATCTTATGCCGAATTTCTTTAATTCATAAGCCAGATTTCGATTGGTTGGAAACAACTTTCAGGTAAGAATTGGTTCAATATGCTGCCTTGTTTTTGGACAGGAATTGGTTGCAGATGTACTTCTGTATGAAGTCTACTTTTGCAGGTTTCGAATAATTTTGATCTTTCTATTATTTTTGAAAAGAGGTACAGAGCAATGCGTAGTAAAATCACTATTGAAATTAATGACCTATTTTACCAAAAATGAATTAAAACTAAGATATATGTTGAATTAATGTCAAGTTTAACTTTAAATTGCATATATACATATAGTATATTTTAAAGAGACAAAGGTCGCCTCTCCCGTCAAAATAGATGTCAAAACCTGACGCCATCTATTGACCGTCGTCGCAAACTAGCGGCCTCGGATCAATGACAAAGCCACAACACCAGCTTTGGCAAACTGAAAAGCGTCCATCTAGAGACCATGGTTTCGTGCTAATGGCCCTCGTCAGCCTAGGGCAGACTTTATTCCATGAGATCCACACGGGATCTAATGGAAGCTTGACAATTTGCCAAAGAGGTGTTTAGCTGGCAAAGTGGCTGGGCCATATCTATGGCTAAAATATAGATGGAAATTTTGCCGGGAGGAAATTGATCTAAAGAGACAAAGGTCGCCTCTCCCGTCAGAATAGACGCCAAAACCTGACGCCATCTATACTGTATAATAATGACTTATAATAAACTGTATAATAATGACTTATAATAAACTGTATAATAATGACTTATAATAAACTGTATAATAATGACTTATAATAAACTGTATAATAATGACTTATAATAAACTGTATAATAATGACTTATAATAAACTGTATAATAATGACTTATAATAAACTGTATAATAATGACTTATAATAAACTGTATAATAATGACTTATAATAAACTGTATAATAATGACTTATAATAAACTGTATAATAATGACTTATAATAAACTGTATAATAATGACTTATAATAAACTGTATAATAATGACTTATGATAAACTGTATAATAATGACTTATAATAAACTGTATAATAATGACTTATGATAAACTGTATAATAATGACTTATAATAAACTGTATAATAATGACTTATAATAAACTGTATAATAATGACTTATAATAAACTGTATAATAATGACTTATAATAAACTGTATAATAATGACTTATAATAAACTGTATAATAATGACTTATGATAAACTGTATAATAATGACTTATAATAAACTGTATAATAATGACTTATGATAAACTGTATAATAATGACTTATGATAAACTGTATAATAATGACTTATAATAAACTGTATAATAATGACTTATAATAAACTGTATAATAATGACTTATAATAAACTGTATAATAATGACTTATGATAAACTGTATAATAATGACTTATGATAAACTGTATAATAATGACTTATAATAAACTGTATAATAATGACTTATGATAAACTGTATAATAATGACTTATAATAAACTGTATAATAATGACACTTTTAGTATGTTTCACATATCTTCCAATTAGTTAGAGCCGATACTAATGAGATAATACCCTTCTATTAAAATGTACACTGCTCCTATTTGCTACAACCCCATATCCTTTCCTTTATATCTATAAAAATGACATCCAAAATCGATGTTTGTTATCGCGTTGCGCAAAATCTACAGAATCAATCATTATGAAATTTCGCATATAGGTAACTGAAGATTTCGTTTAAAATATAGGCTATTCAAAAAACAATAAAATGGTTAATGTGCTTTTTCAAAAAAATCGAAAACCAAAAAGCGTTAGTTCCAGCCTTTTACCGCTTGGCGCCGCACTGGTCGCGACGATAAATGAATTTAATTGGTTAATAATTTTACACGTAGTGTCTCGTTGTTAGAAATCCAGGTTTGTGTCATGGCCTCTACCTCTGCCCCGTGAGCTCTCTCCGATCACTCTCGGTGCCAACATCTGCCTCTGCTTATTGTTGTCCGCGTGTGGGAAGAACACCAACACTCGCCTCACGTGCATGACTGCCAGTTTGTCCATACGTCGACAGGATCATTTGCAAACATATTACATACATCTAGATGAGATTTGTGTAGCACTTCGGTGGAGCACAAATGTCTTAAATCTTTTAATTGCCTTTAAATAAAATAAATATTATGAATTATAAGATCTACTGATCGTGCAACTAATATGCTGGTTCTATTCCTTTTTTGTAATAAACTGTAGAATTAAATCTTTGTTCAGTTCTAAGGATGAGTATATCTAAATATGGGTAGTGCTGCTTTTGTTTTTGTCTCCATTGTGAATTTAATCTGGGTATTGTAGCTGTTCAAGCGTTTAAAATTTAATGTGCTTTATCTATTTAAAATTCACAAAAAATAGCATCGATGCACGGTACCACTTCTTTATGTCTAGTTCTTCAAAGCTATTGATCCATATGTCTAATTTCAACATGACTATTTTCGCAGTTATAAATGATAATTAGTTATGGTCAAGAAAATCTGGATAACGGCATAGCTGGTGATTGTAACTATTGGTCTGAGCGGAATGTTCTTCTTTTGAATATTCGGTAGGCCGTAGATGTTCGGTTTGCTGTGAATAGCTTCAGTTGGGCGTCGGTTATTAGCTTATATTTCTGTAAAGCTGTCAGTGCTCACTTAAATAAGGTAGCGGTTCTTGAATTGGTGACTGAGTCGATCTGTTTGAATACATTAATGTCTTCAAGAATGTTATGGATTTTCTCAGAATAATCAGATTTTCTCATGATAACAGTGTGGCTTCTTTGTCACATTTAGCAATAACTATATTTGTATTTTCCTTAAGTTGTTTGATATCGATAAAATCTGACAAAGGAGCCACCAATGTCCACACAACGAATTTAATTAGCAAAAGTTGAGTTATTATCCTTATATATATAAAAATGAAATGTGAAATCGATGTTTGTTATCGCATCACGCAAAATCTACTGACTCAATCATTATGGAATTTCGCATGTAGGTAGCTGAAGATTTCGTTTAACATATAGGCTATTCAAAAACTAAAAAAGTTAATGTGCTTTTTTTTTAAATAAAAAAACAAAAAGCGTTAGTTCCAGTCTTTTACCGCTAGGGCGCAGCACTGGTCGCGACGATAAATGAATTTGATTTTTTTAAAGCATCGGTGGTTCAGTGGTAGAATGCTCGCCTGCCACGCGGGCGGCCAGGGTTCGATTCCCGGCCGATGCATTTTTTTTTAACAATTTTTAAAACTCATTTATATTATATCTTCTATATAAATGGAAATTTCATAAGTGGTGTTCGCTAAAAACTTTCGTTACAATGCATCAATTTCGACCAAATTTTCAACATTTATGTAAAACGAGATGGAGCAGGTTTTGCTTAACATCAAAATAATTTTCCTAACTTTAAAATACATAACTTTGCTGTTATCGATAAAATACAAAAAAAATCAACAGAGTTAATTTTATTTATATATAAATACAAAAAAATCAGCAATTCATTCAACTCAATCTAAAAAAATATTCAAAACAAGCAATTTTAAGATAACACCATATGTAAAACAGTCGGCCAAGAAAACAACAACGATATTACATCTTTCTCACATATTCACACACAATCTTGATTAATAATTAAAACTAATCTTTAGCATTGTTTATTATACTTCATAATATATAATATTCGTTAGGCAAACTTTCACTCGGATAAAACCCGGGCGAAGCCGGGTACACATCCGCTAGTTACTCTTATATATACAACACCAGAGCAAAATATTGATGATGATAGAAACCTGATACATTTTTTCAGCATATTCATTTTCCTAACCCAGGGAATAAAAATAAGATCGCTATTGGGCTAATTTGCATAGGCTTTGTGAATATCCTTATTTCAAACTCTATCTACCGCTACCTACATGTCATGTTATTTAAGTGTTACAACTCACAGGCCAAAGAACTCTAGATTCCATAGCAAAACAGGTATCAAAGATAACAAAGGAGGTATCATCGACCCTATCGGCACATCCCACACTCAGAATGACCTATAAAAAACCATCTCTCACCCCAAGATGGCGGATTTTGTTCGGACGTCTTTATTAATGTAGTCCCGGTCTTTCCTAATTACAGTGGTACCTCGACATACGAGCGCCCCAACATACGAGTTTTTCGAGATACGAGCCGACGAGCAAGTGATTTTTTGCTTTTAGTTACGAGCGAAATTCGAGATACGAGTTCGGTTCGGTAGTGTTGAAGATATTAATCTGTGATTTTAAATGTTTCTTTTTGACCAGTACTTTTGTTTTGTTTTGCTTTTCCTAAAATGTTTCTTTCTTCTTCTTCATTATTATTTGTTCTATATGCAAAGCTTTGTTGTTTTTTTTTTTTTTTTTGAGACTTGAATAAACAAATTCAAGTTTATTATATTTTTGTGTGCTTTTAAAGTTAAAACACAACAGGTAGTAAACACGCAGTCGCGCCATCACGATCAGTTAGCAGCGTGCTTCCGCTGTGATAAGTTATGTTTTGTGTTCGCGTTTTGTGTTGCGTTTACATTTACAGTTTTAGTTCATTTATTTTTATAACCATGGATAGGAAGAAAGTTTGTAAAAGTCAAGTGCTAAGAAAAAGATGATGAGTATTGAATTAAAACGTGAAATTATAGAAAAAATGAGCAAGGTGTTCGAGTTGTTGACTTGTCGAGGTAGTATGGCCGTAGTACGTCCATATGTTCTGTGCTTAAACGGAAGGAGTCGATAAAGAGTGTAACGCCGGCTAAGGCGTTTTTGTTTTTGTGCAATAAATATTTGATATTTATAAATACGTTTTTATTATTTAAAACCACGTAACAAAAATAACTGGGATGACATTTTGGAGGTTGGAACGGATTAATGGTAGTTCAATTGTTTTGTATGAGGAAATTTGCTTCGAGATACGAGTAATTCAAGATACGAGCAAGGTTGCGGAACGAATTAAACTCGTATGTCGAGGTACCACTGTATATGCAAATTCCAAACCTTGAAAATTCAATCGAAAATTCTACGACCCCTTTTTTCTCCATTGTCAGACATTTGAAATCCATCATTATTTATTGAGTGAGTTGCAGGTGGTATAATTATTATATATAGTTTTATACACTTTTCTAATTAGGAATCAGTTTTAAATTAGTGTAAAAAGTGCGCAGTGATAATTGAGGAATTAATATTATAATGGATTATTTTAAAAATGATTGATTCGAAATTAGAATGTTGCGTGAGATATAGATATGAAAGAGGCGCATTATAAAATGATGCATAGGATTGTTTTATATACAAGTGGGAATTATAAAAAGTCGGTGGACGAGTGGGTAACCCCCTCGATTCCCGACAGTCATGAACCGGGGTTGAATCCCGCGTTTAAATTTTGTTTAATATGTGAATAACCTTCACATATTATTCATTGTTCAATTATCATGAACTAGGTTGCTCTTGCTGAGCGGTACCTATTTATGTGAATTTGAACCAAGTGGGAATTCTTTAAAGAAATATTTTAAATTTAGTATTTCTTAATGAGTGAGATATTATGTGTTATACACATTTAACCTTAAGGCAAAGTATAAATACATATTGCCACGTGGAAAATTAGGAAAGACAAACTTCTGGATGACACAGCAATTTTATTTAAGGCAAGAACAAACTATGAATGATAAACAAAAGATAAACAACGAGGGAAGTTTACAGAGTAGCAGAATATAAATATAAATATGATATTCTGTTAATAAAATAATAAATACTTTGCTACAATATTTTGGGATGAAAGTTATATTAATTGTAGTTATGCAACCATATTGAAACATTTTTTTTTTTTTTTTTGGATGATTTTCGCCTGAGAGATTGTGAGACGCCCGTGTCTCAAGTGTAACGCGCGGCTTGCCGCGAAAAAGGATGAGATCCTAGAAAAAGATGGTCGTTTAGCCCATCGAAATATCGGAAATAAAAAGATTATTTATTGAATCCAAGATGTGCCCTTTATAAACAAACATAGTATGTATTAATTTAATTTATGTAACATAGTATTTCTTAATTTTATTATTTTTTATTCAATAGAGTGGTCATTTTTATTTTTATATCTTGCGACTCTGTAAATTTCCCTCGTGGCTTATCTTTTGTTTACCGTTCTTAGTTTGTCCTTCCCTGAAATAAATTTTGTTTCCTCCTGAAGTTTTTGTCTTCCCTAATTTTCCACGTGGCATTTTGGTGGAGATGCTGGGTAAGTTAGGTAAGACAAACTGAAGATCGCCGAGAAGACCTTGAAGCCATGGGTGCTGTGATCTACATTTTCGGAGACTGACATCAGGATTCCACCGCCGTGCTAAAGCCAAGACTTCCTTCGAAGATGACGATGTCCCTATAGACGATACGACGACAAAGCCGCTCTTCACGCCGCAAGAAAATGGACGCAAAGGTACTAGGGACAAAGTTCCAAGACTTCGATGGAATCCTTGGCAGAAGCACGTCAAATCCACGTCAGTATCTACAATAATTGCTAGCTGTGGGTCACAGCTCCCATAGGGAAGAAGCTATGAAACATAGTATGTATTAATTTAATTTATGTAACATAGTATTTCTTAATTTTATTATTTTTTATTCAATAGAGTGGTCATTTTTATTTTTATATCTTGCGACTCTGTAAATTTCCCTCGTGGCTTATCTTTTGTTTACCGTTCTTAGTTTGTCCTTCCCTGAAATAAATTTTGTTTCCTCCTGAAGTTTTTGTCTTCCCTAATTTTCCACGTGGCAATATTGTATGTGGTTTTAAGGTTATATGGGATAAGATATTATATTGCACAAAAACTAGTTATATAATTGACCTCATATTTTGGAATTTACTAATGCTAACTATAGTAACCCATATTCTGGTACAGAAGGACAAAATTATCATATGAATATATATTTTTTCAAAAGAGCCTCCTTTTTCAATATGTCAAATAATAATATTTATATCTTCAAAAATAAATTTGGTGTGAATAATTATTATGAAATTAATATGCTTAAAATTGTCTTATTTAGTAAGCTATTCCCCCATAAATATAAATATATATTTTTAAAAATGAAAAAGCTTTTAAAAGATAAATTTTTAAATATAAATAAAGTTGCTAAAAATGTTGCTTTTATATATCCATACTAAAAATACACATGTTTTAAAATGTAGACACAAACGAAAAAATATTTAAAGTTCAATTAAAAAGGCATATATTGGATTTTAAAAAATGATTTGCTTGCTAATATTTCAGTTGGCTGAACGCCAACCTTTTTCATGGTACAACATATATATGTAAGTTTGTTGTTTACATGAATACATTGTTAAGCCTTGAACATTTCAGCCAACTGATATATTAGTAAATAAACTTTAAAATAAAATTTGCCTTTCAATTGAATATTTATTTATGGATTGCTACATTTTCAAAATATTTAAAGTGTGAAACATTTAAAAATGCTATTTGGTTAAATATTCTTATTCTTAATTATTTTATATATATTTTTTTTTATTTTCATGGTACCCATTTCAGCATGTTAAGTATAAGAGAAAAAATACTAAAAATGTATTTTGATTTAATGTGCATATATAAATTTGTAAAAAAAGGCTTCATAAAATGAGTAACAGCACTTGAATATACAGTCGACGCTCGATAATTTTAAACTCGTTAATTTGAATCTCTCGATAATTTGAAATTGTTTCTCCAGTCCCTTGAAAAACACTTGATAAGTTGAATAAAATCATAATTAATTGGTCCCCTCGGGAATTTGAAGTTGAAGGAATAGTATCTTGCCACAAATGAACATTTGTGAATAACTGTTCAAATGTTTAAAATTATAAGTCACGAATTTTGATCAAACGCTTGTTTACTTGATTTTTATTAATATGTAAGATTCTATATGAAAATTAAAATATGAGGGAAAATGTTACTGGCGACTTTCTCAAGCCAGACCAGTCCGCGAACTAACTAAATAGGTTAGAGCTAAATTTCCCACGCCGAGCGGGGATGAGTCAGCAGTTTTACATCTACTTATATATTTGCCTTATTCTGTCTGAAGCTTTGTCTGAAGCTCACGGATAGAATGCGCTCCCATTGGCCGCCAGCGAACACGTGGCCTCCCTGCCCCCCTCTAGACAACCCTGTTATTCAAAAACCATACATCCAATCGCCATGAAATTCTGGGATATTATTAGGTATATCCCCGGAAAGGTTTTCGAAAAATAATTTCTTGAATATCTTGAATATCCTTATAGTTATTTGCAGAATTGTAGATATAACTCGCGAGCAGCGCCGCCAGACGGTGATGAAAGCAATGGGGAGGTAACGCCATCTATGTTTGATTTTTTAAACTGTTTATATATTAAATAATATTAAAATAATTATTATTAAAATATTTATTATATAATATATATAAATATATATAATAATTATTATTATAATAAAAATTAATATTAAATAATAATAATATTAAAAAATATATTATATAACATTTTTCTCTTTTTTACCCCCAAAAACACCAACAGGGATGGTATAGTTGCATAAATGATACAAGTTTTATAACAGGTTTAAATATGGTCAAATATAATTGGAAATTTTAGTATAATATGTAAATTAATAGATCACACGCTCTCTATTTATAACACTATCATTCCTGTTTGTTGAGAGGGGTGAGAAAACTTTGACACTGTTAATCAAATACAGTTAAACCTGTCTATAGCGCTCCCTCTTGGGACTCACCAAAATAGGGTGTTATAGAGAGGGGCTGCTATAGACAGGTTACTTTTAATGTAAATAGCATCGTAATACGTATTTAAAATCGGGCGCTATGACCACCCGAGTCAACGTTTTTAAAATATATTCGCACTCGGGTAAACCCCGGGCGTTGCCCGGGCCATTCGTCTAGTTTCTAATAAAAGGATTCAATTTTTATAGCACGCTTCTCGCACCTACAGACAAAAACTTCTAAGAAACTACAGTCGCGTTCCGTACCCAAAGGTGAGTTCTTGTCCTTTTTTATTTTTGAATACTCTGTGTGAAAGCTAGATTTGGAATAGGGATTAACCTAAAAGGTTTTTGTTTTTGGCATTCCGAGTTTGTTTGTTTTTCTTTCTTGTCTTGCTAAATGCAATAAATAAGTCTTTTGTTGCTTTAAAGAGAGTTGTAATTATTTAAAATACTACAATTTATGGTAGCATAGCGTGGTTCAATTTAAAACTTGAGAAAAAGCGAAAATATTTTATCAGAAGTTTGATACGTTTATTCTAATCATCGGTAAACAAAGATCTCTTCTGCATCAACGTATGTAAATTTTGAAATATATTTCAATAGAATTTGAATTATATTGATAAAAGAAAGTTTTAAATAGAAGGATTGAAAAAATAACATTTTTGAATTATAAACTACCTTTAAACTATATTGTTTTTTTTTTTTTTTTTTTTTTTTAAGCTGAAAAACAAGGCTAAAATGGATTGCAATTTTTCGCTAACGACAAAAATTGAACCTTTAACAGGGACAAATTATCCGATTTGGGCTTTAAAAGTCGGAGCACTTTTACGTGGAAAGAAATTATTTAAATGCGTAATTTCGGACCCCAAGCCTGATATAAAAGATGAAGTCGCTTGGCAAATATGGAGTGAAAAGAATGACGAAGCCTTTGGAATTATAGTTACAACTCTATCAGATGAACAAGCTGGAATGTTTCTAGATGAAACTAAAGCAAAGAAAGTATGAGATGAATTAAAGAAAATCTACCCGGGCAACCTAGAAGATAAGATCATTGATATTGGACTTGAACTTAAGAATATCAAGATGAAAAATAATGAATCCATAAACGAATATATGGCTAGAGCCAAAAATATTGCCTCTCAAAGTTCTTCACTCGGACACCAATAATCCCAAAGAGAACTAGCGTTTCATATTGTGCGAGGTATCCATCCAAGATTGGAAAAGATCGCTGTTGTACTGAGAACTAGAAGAGAATTAACTCTTGATGAAATTCGGCAGTCACTTAGAGAGGAAGAGAATCGAATGAATTCTAAGATGAATGGGAGTCATTCTGATGAAAATGAACAGGCTTACAGAAGTAAAGACAGAAGAAATCACTATCAACAGAATCGACAAAAGGAGTGTTTTGTTTGCCATAAAAAAGGACATTTAGCTAAAGATTGCTGGTTAAAAAATAAGCGAACTCAAGAACAACATGGGAGAAGAAATGCAAATTCAAATACGAACTAAAACAAAATTTCAGAAATAATGCGAATACCGTCTCAAGCAAGCCTGCGGAACAAACTTTCAATACCAGCACAGATCGAGTTTTTGAAAACTCCTCAAATAATTATAGTCAGATACAAACCTGGTGTCTTGACTCAGGGTGTACTACGCACTTATCTCCACACTTGGACTGGATGGAAAATGTAATGCCTTATGAAAGTGAGATAAATTTGGCAGAAGAAGGTAAAGTTACACATGCTACAGCTAAAGGTGATATCAAGGTTTCTACTTGTACCGAAAACGGAATTGAGAATGTTCAAATTAAAAGAGTTCTGCATGTACCTAACTTAAGGTCTAATCTTTTATCAATATACGAATTAACTAACAAAGGAAATACTGTAATTTTCAATAGAGATGGAGCAAAGATTTACAATGAACAGGATTATTTAATTGCAGAGGCTCAAATCCAGGATAGGATGTATGTAATGGAAACAAGGTCCAGAGATGAATACTCGGGAAAGACGGAGAATGTCATGACCACAAAAGATGATTTCTCAAATGACAATATCAGCTTGTGGCATAGAAGACTGAATCATTTGAACGAAGCGTACATGAAAGAGATAATTCAACGGAATGTGGTATTGGGGTTTAATGTTAAATTTAAGAACTTGCCAGAATGTGAAGCTTGTATAATGGGGAAATTGACTCGACAACCTTACCATCCCGTTACCACCAACTGTACAACCAAACCCCTTGAATTGGTGCATATGGATTTGTGTGGTCCAATGCCATACCAATCTCTAGGTGGATCAAAATACTTTTTGTTCTGGTTGATGACTTCAGCCGAAGAACCTTTATCTACTTTCTGAAAAACAAAGATGAAACTTTGGGGAAGTTTGAAGAATTTGAGGCAAGAGTGGAAAATGAGCTAAACCTGAAAATGAAGAATGTGCGAACTGATAATGGCACAGAGTTCACAAATCACAGATTCAAGAATTTCTTAATTAAAAATGGAATACACCACCAACTCTCCACCACCTACTCGCCACAAAGTAACGGAGTTGCGGAGAGAGTAAACCGAACCCTAATTGAAACAGCAAGGACATTATTGTTTGATTCAGGATTACCCATGGCTTTCTGGGCGGAGGCAGTCGCTACTGCATCATATGTCAAAAACTGTACTCCACATAGGTCAATCAAGCTTGATACACCAATGGAGAAATGGAAAGGAAGAAAACCCTCCATTCGACATTTCAGAATATTCGGTTGTTTGGCGTTTTGGCCCATTACACAACAACATAGAAGTAAATTTATGCCTAAAAGTCGAAAAGGTATTTTTGTAGGCTAATCTCTGAAAAGAAAGGCTTATCGAGTGTATGACATAATCACTAAGAAAATAGAAGAAGTAAGATCAGTAAAATTTGTCGAAAATGAGAAAGGAACTGATTATGCAAAAAAATCTTCAAGAAGACACAAATTACGACCATTTTTCATATAAAAAGGAAGAGGAAGATGATATTGAAATCGACCATCGGACGCGTCCAGAAACCTCAGAACTAAATGAAAAAACGATTCCCACGCTAGACGAACCTAACGAGGAAAGAATTGTAAGGTCGGGTCGCAAAAAGGGAGATACACAAAAAGTTTTAGAGCAAAACTGAGAGAAGAAGAAATGAAATTGCTTGAACAAGGCGTTCGACGTTCGCAAAGAATAAAAGAAAGAAATAACGTGAATTTTATATTAGAACCAGAAGAACCTATTCCCGAAAATTATGAGGAGGTGATTAACTGCGAGAATAAATATGAATGGTTCGAAGCAATGAAAGAAGAACTTTACTCTATTGACAAGCATAAGGTATGGACTCTCGTTCAAAGAGAACAGAATATGAAAATTATAAACAGCAAATGGATCTTTAGCATAAAGAGTACGCCTAGTGAAGGTGTTTATAGAAGAAAAGCTAGATTAGTTGCTATTGGTTGTAATAAAAAAATATGGCGTAGAATATGAGGAATCATTTTCACCAGTGATCAGAAAAGAAAGTCTTCGTGCAATTGTAGCCCTAGCAGCTCAGTTGAATTTGGTTATAACATCATATGATGTGAAGACCGCCTACCTTTACGGAGAATTGAAGGAAACTATTTTTATGAAACAGCCGGAAGGATTTGTTGAAAAAGGTGAAGAAGACAAAGTTTGCAAATTGTTAAAAAGTATATATGGACTTCCACAATCGGAACATTGTTGAAATAAAAAGATCAACGAGATACTGATACAACTGGGAATGAAAAGATCGCAATATGATCCATGTGTGTACACTTTTAGGAAAGGAAAGGAATATGGAATATTGGGTTTATACGTGGATGATCTAATAATAGCCAGAACGGATAAAACATTTAATGAAAAACTAGCATCAGAGATAGGAAGATTTGTTGCTTTAAAAGAAAAAGGAGAGAATGAACCTTTCATTGGTATAGAGATAAAGAAAACAATACGGTTTTGATCTATCACAAGCCCATTATATCGATAAAATCTTGAAGAAATTTGCACTCGAGGAATGTAACATTGTACAAACTCCGGGAGATCGAGACCAAAGTTTTGATGAATATCAAGACTCCAAACCAGTAGACAGGACATTGTATCAAGAGATGATCGGATCCCTGATGTATTTGGCAACTGGAACTCGTCCAGATATTTATTTTAATGTGAGCAATTTATCCCGATTTTGCAATGATGCAAGAGAAGTACATTTAACAGGAGTTAAGAGAATATATAGATACCTGAAGGGCACCAGAGATAAAATGTTAAGATACAAGCCATCAGAAAATAGCATTCTTGTCAGCACAGATGCAAGCTGGTGTTCAACAAGTGACGCAAAGTCCTATTCCGGATATACAGTTAAACTGGGAAACAACCTGATCAGTTGGAGAAGCAAGAAACAAAGTTTGGTGGCTCTGTCTACATGCGAAGATGAACTGATTTCGATATGCGAAGGGATCTGCGAAGTAAAATGGATTAAAGGACTTTTAGAAGAACTATGTAAGGATGCGAACTTTCCTACAACGCTTAAAACAGATAGTCAATCTGCTATCAAGTGGATTATATCTGAAAAAATAACTTCCCGGACAAAACATATAAACCGAAAATTGTATTTTATAAAAGATGCTGTGGAAGAAGGAACAATCGACCTTGAATTTGTTAGGAGTGACGAAATGGAAGCGGACCTATTAACAAAGAGTCTTCCCAAGGAGAAACTTAAAAACTGTATAAACTCTCTCTGACTTGTTTGATAGAAGCTTCCACACAGGGGAGGGTTTGTCGTATTTTATTTTTGAATACTCTGTGTGAAAGCTAGATTTGGAATAGGGATTAACCTAAAAGGTTTTTGTTTTTGGCATTCCGAGTTTGTTTGTTTTTCTTTCTTGTCTTGCTAAATGCAATAAATAATTAGTTTGTTGCTTTAAAGAGAGTTGTAATTATTTAAAATACTACAGTTCTTTTAATGTATGATTTGTGTTATTAAAATAAATTCAAGAAAGAACAAATGTCTTTTCATAAGTGAAAAAAAGCGTAGGATTCAAACTGTGGAGGATGAATAATTAAAAAAAGATGTCTCTAAACAGTTTCACATTTTACCATCGACATTGTCGAATATTTTGAAAAACAAAGATTGCATTACTTTACAATGTGAGTGTTGAGGATGCGGAAGACAAATATAATGTAATTGGTTGCAAATAGCTTAGCTGGTGGTCTAAATAAATTTAAATGGAATGAAAGGATGTCTGCTGTAGGGGGAACAATGTTAATGATTGAAGAGGGGCTCACCTGTATGTGAGAGTGTTGTGGCAGGGGAGGCATGAGTACCTGAGGACCAATTCTGACAGCCAACTGACTGCTGTAGCATGCAGTCTGGACTACAAGACAACCCTACTCCAGGTCCAGAACCCCATGGACATCTTCAAGGAGATGGCATGCTACAGGAGCTCACCACTGACCAGAAAGTGTGCGTGAGGAACTACACCAAGCCTGGTGTGGGAGCTGGAAAGTGTGGCTGAAAGAAGATTTTTAAAAGGCCTATAGACCTCCCTGGCCTTCCTACGGTCTAAACTCCCCATGTGACCTGCTACACCCCGATGCCAAGAGTCTCTCAGTGAGATGTCAAGAGCCCCTCAGTGAGATGCCAAGAGTCCTTCAGTGATGGAGACCTACCCGCTCAGCAGCCTGGAGATTACCAGACAATAGATGAGCCTGTGAACCCCCACCACCAACAACAATCTCAACCATCAACTGAGAAGAAGACCCAGATCCCATCACCCATAAAGACAGGCATGGAATTGTCTTTTGCTCTTTCTGTTTTTTTTTATTAAATATTTAGAGTTAAAAAAAGAACATAATATATATTCAATATAAAACCTTAATAATATTAAGCATTTTTTTTATTAAAAGGCTCTCAGAGTTAGCTCTTAGGGGGTGCAGCATGGTTTGAACGGTAGATGGCGCCAAATTAAAAAAAAAAGGGGCGGTTGAACTCAGCAGGAAGAAAAAGAGGGCAGCTGACCATACCGCCGGCCATTGGTCGGTAGCTTTCCCCCTACAGTAAGTCCTTTTCTATTTCATTATAATTAGTTTAACCACCAGCAATAGTACTTCAAAGGTTTTATGTATATATATATCTTATATTAAAAAAAGAGATATTTGATTTTCTGTTTGAATTTTAGATCAATTTGAGGATTATAGTAATGCAGTTATTTGCTGGTTCTTTTTAGTACTAAATGGTATTGGTGATGCAGTCGTGGCTATAATCTTGAAAAGTAAAATAATGAAAATAGTTTTGATCAGATATTGTTTTATTTGAGCTAAAGTGATATAAATGAAAACATAATTTGATTAAAGTAATGCCTGGCTTAAGGCGTAAGGATAAATAATCTTTGAACCGTGATCCCGAAGAAGTATTCACCTACGACGGAGATGGAACTACCACACACTTCTTCCAGCACTAGATCTACCCAAGAACGACCACCGTGCCAGGGCAGGACACCTTCCCCCATCATGGACAAGACTCCGCCATATCCCTGCCGCTACTGTGATGTACAACACTGGTACGCTCAGTGTCACAGACAGAACTCTCCCGAATCTCAATGAACTTACCTGCTCTCTAAACCAGCATAACCTGTAAGTGAAATTGTTTTACCCCTTCCATTTGTTGGGGCACGTTTTTGTAACCATACCCCAACAGAAGGCGTATGTATAATCAAATCAAATGGATACATGGCTTCCCTCCCACATAGACTTACAGACCATTCTTTTTGCCCAGAAACCTAGACAACAGATGACACCAGACTTCCATGCCGAAAGCTGATGCCTGGTAAAGAAGAAGACATCCAGAGACATCCGAGCTGGAAACTGTTGTTTCATATGTACATATATTCCCCTCACCAAAAATTTAGGTAAAGGTGACCAGAAAAAAAAAATGGAGAAGGAAGATCTCTAAAAGACGGAACCGAGAAAGGAAAGCGTTATATTACAGTGCAAGTGAAAAGGGACCTGTGTCAATTTTAGCTAAGACGGAGGGGGGGAGCGATATATATATATCGTCCCGAGAAAAAGGGAGGATGATATTTCAATCCATGTGGATGGGAGGGCTGGCGTCTGAAATTTTACACTATCGCCGTAGATGTTACTCTCTTTAGATTTTTGTTTTGGTAATACTATATGTTCTATTTTGATGGAAGAGGCCTGGAGTCTGAAATCTTACACTAGTGCCATGTTGTTTCTCTTTTGAGATTTTTTTTTTGTTTTGGTAATACGATATGTTCTATTTTGGTGAGGCCTGGGGCGTCTACGAAATTGATACTGGAGCCGTTGGCCATTTTGATTGGTTTCTTTCGGCGAATGAAAATGGAGAGAGGGATGATATAAAAGAAGGTTCTTTGCCAAAAGGCAGGATTCGATCGGAGTCGCTCAGTGAGAAGGACGATTTTTAGACGGGCCTGAGACGTAGAGGAGACCAGACCTTGCCGCCGCTTTCGAGAGAAGGTAAGCCCCTTGCCATTATGGCTTAGCCCCCCTTTTTTTTTTTTTTTTTTTTTTCGAACAGAAGCTAATCTATTTAGATTCTGAATGGGCCCTAAAGGGCTTTAAGTGACTTAAAAAGGAGTGTTAGGGTTCGTATATTTTGTCCCGCTAGAATAGATGGAGATCTAGGTTTCCCCCCCTTTTTGTGTAGTAGCCAACCTAGATTTCGCATGGGCCTTAAAGGGCTATAAAGTAACTTCAGGTCACCTCTATCTAAATTTTACTATGTAAATAGCATATCTCGTCAGTATAGACATGTTCCCAAATTTTAAGATATTTTAAATAAATGTCTAGAGAAATTTTCTTGTTTCCTCTGTTACCTATTTCATACATAATTTGCCTTATGGTGCTATTCCCACTGTTTAAATGAAATGTTGTATGTTTCTTACCTATTTGAAGGGAATGTTACTAATAATCAAGTCTCCCATAAATTACCGGCCACATACATTGCCGCGAGTGTCTGTGTTTCAGTGTTTTATAGATTGCCCAATTTAATAACGATTTCATGGGTTGTCTGATAATATTGTATAATAGTGTCGCGGCTGTTTCCATCTTTAGACCATTGTTCTGACAATATTATATGCTCGATCCTTGCTTTAGCTCAACTCTTAATCAATTACAGAGTTTTTCCCCCCTTTTCTTTTTTATTTATTTTATTTATCCTGTTTGCATAAATTGCATTACATGTGATGATGTAAAGACATATGCCGATAGTGCATCACTGACAGCTGTGCTGCTATTATACAACATTAAGGTCTTGCTGTGGGTTATATACATGGGGTTGTTGGCCTAAATTGCTATATATATATATACTTAAGTAAGGAAACTTTTAATAAGATACATCGTGTATCCTCCCTTTTCAACTATCCAAACCGGGAACCCATCAATGTCGCCCGCCGCGGGGCTCGAATTTAGTATATGTTTCTTCCCCTATACTTTAGAAATATATACCTAATGAAAAGCCATACTATTTTTAAGTATTGGTGAAGTAGTCCACGCATCATGAGATTAACAGTCTATTATAAATCGTGAATTTTAATTTATGCTTTCCGTTTCACTGGCATTTTATCAGGCAATGAAAGTTATGTTGAGGCGGTGTATACCGCATCTCTCGCCGCTGTCTTTTACGATTCACATTGTTTGTGGCAAAACCTTAATATTATCATTGATTTCTGATATCAAAGTAAAACGTCTATGGGGATGAGTATCTTTTATTCTGGTCTTCTCGAGCTTTCGAGCTTGTCCGCCCTTCTACAGGAGAAACATATACAATATATCAAGAAAATATAACGTCGCCTGATGCTAAAACTATTATGATTCTATGTACATATATATATATACATTAGGAAGTTTTGCATATTATTTGTTTTCTTAAGACATATTTTTTTGATTAAGGTATTACACATATTCTACTATTGTTTGCTATATTCTATGAATTATCTTATAGGTTAGAAATTCTATTATTTAAGTAGTTTTATAATAGTTATTGGCTATTACATATAAGTCACTTATATTATTGTTGATATTATTAGCTGGTACTAGGATATATCGTGTTATATGTTTCGGGCAAATCTATTTTCTATTAATGCTATTGTGTTTTCTGAATAATAGAAAATCAATTATAAGCCTTTGATATTTGCTGTTTATGTTATTGTAATGTATTCTAGGTTCTCCTAATGCGAAAGTGTGACCTGTTCCTTTGCAGTATTGGAAAATTAGAGACCTATTGTCTTGATTAATAACGTTGCGTCTATGTTCATATATTCTATTGCTGACTCTCCTTCCTGTCTCCCCTGCGTATTTTGGCTTGGCAGCTGTATACACTCTGACAAGGGAAGGTTATCCTGAATTGACAAATGTATAATTTTTGTCTTTAGTAGAGATTTCCAAGACTCTATTTCTGAAACATTTTTTTTTTATGAAGACAAATAAAACCATCTTGATAGTATTGAATTTTACAGTAAATATTTGCCAGCAGAAGGCATGATGAGATTACATGAAATTTAAACCAGTTATATGTTTAGTATGTTCCTTCAGTTGTAATTTGACACCGTCTTGAAATAAAGAAATTGGACGGTGCGCTATATCTTGATGCTGGATATTTCTGTGTCAGAAAGGTGTAGTTATTCTGTTTAATGAGAATTCCAATAATTATCGAAATTTAGCAGATTATCATTGGGGATTTGAACAACTGTCTTGAAAATTTTTGAACAGCCCGAGTAGATAGAAGAGTCCTAGAGTTAGAGTGGAGAATTAGTAGTACAGACTGACCACCCGACGCAGATAACTCTAGGGAACAATTACTGTGTTAATCCGCCGTAGACAAGAAGAACATTGATTCTCAGGATACTCGATAGGCAGAATTTTGAGAATTGATAAGGTCATGGTTAAAGTTTACACAGGCATGTGGGAGTAAAGACAGTGATTTAAAGAGGCAGCCTTGTGTCTTAAATACTTTCAGTGGAAGCAGATGCCACTGCAAATATTCAGGTCTAATAATTTCCAAATTTGAAGTCATGCATGACGGGTTAGCACGGGATTGACGCCTGGACGGGTTTCCACTGGGATTAATCGAGCTTGCGAAAGAACTAGAAGAAGTGTGACATGTCACGCCACTGTACTAAATTAATAATTGAGAAGATTTATGTTGAGCCAACTGAAATTAGTAAAGAATTAAGAGATTAAGGTCTTATTCTTTGAGTTTTACACTAATTTCAATTACGCGATATGGACGGCGTTATAAGTTGGGTGGAAATGATTCGGCCGCAATGGGATGGTCTCCTGGAGATGGTACGATCAAATAATACTTATTGAATGCCGGGCGGGATCGCATAAAGCATTAAACGATATCAAGAAATGCTTAAAGAAACACCCTAGAAGATTGGGGATCGACAAAATGACGACATGGAAAATGCTCAACATTGTACATTGGCAGCAAAATGATATCTTGCTATTGTATGGACGACCACTCCTTCCTGAAATGTGCAGCGGATGTTAGTCCCAGAATTAGGTCCTTGAGGCGACACTTTCCTTTGCAGATGACATAAACACGCATGACAAAAACAGCACATGAGCATTTAAACTAACTTCAATTCCTGCCATTAATTAATTTAGTTGACCAATAGCTATAGAACCGCTGGAGACCTCCATACCCTGTGTGAATATTTTAGTGAGAAATGAGCGATTCAATTCTATGAGCCATGAGGTATCCTGTAAGATCAGAGCTGTACCCCATTCAATTTTTTTTATAGTAGCCAGTGCGAGATATTTCCAGAATGTTTGTTTCTTTTTTTTTCTAACTGTCATATAATTCGGAAACTAGAAAACTACACTATTTTGATACAGTTTACATCTAGCATCCATGAGAACTCAATATGACTATTGAACGTAGATTGAAGATTAATGAGCGAGCCAACCTAGAGAGAACGAGTTTAATAGGCTTACAATCAATAGTTGAAGCAAACTATTCGCACAAATTTGTTATGTTCTCTCTCTAAATGATCTATGACATTATAGGTTTTCTTAACAAGGTAACTACCCCGCCGAGTGTATATGGAGTTATAAAGCTTAAAGGTCATAGGCTGTTGGAATAATATTACACTAGTAATAATTAATAGTTCAAAATTAAGAGTGATAATAGATCGGGATCCAGATCCCGATGACGGGTTTCGAAGAGACTTCAGAGGGATGAAAGAGGTGTTGAAAGTGATGGAAGGGCGATGAAATATGATGAAAAAGGCGTTGAACTGTGTTATAAGGTGATGAATAAGAGATGAAATGTGTTGAAGGCGTTGAAGAGAGATGCGATGGAAGTAAGTTGAAAGGCGTTGAGGATGATGAAGGATGATGAAAGAGTGAGAAAGCGTTGAATGTTGATGAGGAAGAGATAGAAAGATGCAGAAAGATGTTGAAAGAGAAAGAATTGAAAAAAATTAGATAAAGGGTTTTGTAAATAGTAGATAAAGATTGATGGAAGAAAGTACATTTAATGTATAAAGCGTAGCTGTCGACCGCAATATCGCCTCGATAGAACTATTTCTTTTAAAATAAGACATATTATGCACTGGGGGTTTGTGTAAGCTGATTTACATAAGTTTCGGCACCAGTGTACACTATTTAATATTGATAGGTCTTTATTAATTACAATATTAGGTTATATATTAAATAGCAAATAGGTCTTAGTGTTATGGTGAACTTTAAACAGTTTGCAGTTTTTTTTTTTTAAACATGTGTTCTAGTGCTAAGTGTTGAAAGGAGCTTTAACACCATGTTTCAGGGTTTGTGTGTTATTTGTCTCAACCTTGTCTTTGTGCAGAATACCGTCTCACAACCTTACTGTAGTGTTTGTTGCCATCTTTAAAGATCTTCACAATTTGTTTTAATATTAGTGTGTCATTTAGAGAAAATTGTCACAACCTTATCCTTGTATAGAACACCGTTTTATTTAATAAGTTATATGAGAGATTTTAGATATAGTATAAGAGTTACTATTTACATGAGCCAAATCGACCCAACAGTTAGAGCAAGAGGGGAGAACTCAGATATTTCCTCCTTTCACGTGACGCGACTGTTCACCCCGACCGGTCGTGCCAGATAAGAGGGGAAGTTGACAGAGTTAGTGTGAACAGTTTACGCAGGTCTACAAGGGTGAAAAGGCCCACACAGTGTAAATTCTGCTTAGACTGTCGCCACTAACTAGGATTTTGGAGTGTGTACGGAGAATCAGCTCGATAGAATGAGAAGTTTAGAGATTTCAACCTTTTTTTTTTTTCATTTAAAAACCTTTTTTTTTTTTTTTTAAAGTAGAACTTCATTAGGATTCCTTTTTTTTTTCTATACAAACTGTTTCTTGTTAAAACCCGAGTTTCAAAGACCAATGAGAATAATGTATACCATTGTGAATTAATTATTTAGTATAAATCTGAATTTTTGGTTATTATCGGGAGTAATAGATGAAGGAAGGTGTAGGAAATCACAACTTAGAGGGGGGCTATGTCTAAAATAACAAACCTAATAGGCATCCTATGGCTTGTGTTGGGTAATACAGAAACCCTATAATCCCTGGCCTTCAGGTAGTAGCTTTGAAATAGGTTTCTAATGAGGACATGAAAGGTCAATCTTTCAGAGTAAAGTTGTGAAGTATAGGGACCCTAAGCCAGGGGTAGAAGTTAAGTAGGCCCAGACCGTAGTCGATCCTCGGAAAGCACTTGAGAATGTTAGTGTTGGGTAGTGAATCGTAAACCCTATAAATCCATCTTTCAATAGAGTGTTGAGGTCGGACTACTGCAAAGGGGGCAGACGCACGAGGAAGTAAGAAGAAAGTGACTTCACCCACGGTGGCTAGGGGAATGACTCAATTCCGCTTTTATGAGGTGTCACGTTTAATGGTCCTTTATTCACCATTATAATTTGTGTGTGTCTTTATAGAATTGTCGTGAAAAGTCGCTTAGTGTCAAGGCAAGGGCAGTTTTTGAAGTTACACTGATTCTTTTTTTTTTTTTGATAGGTTAGCTTCCAGATTATTTAGAATTGTTAACAATTATTGTTAACAATCATTTATCGAGTATAAAGTATTAGTATATATAGAGCTTGTACAGAGGCATTTTCTTTGAGTAACCTAGGGCTTTAGTTCCCAATTTGTTTTAATTAGAAAACTTTATTTGATTTCACATTAGTCCTGGAATTTAGAAATTGTTAGGGTTTATTTGATAGAGATTATTAAGTGTTTTGGCATTTATAGCAATTTTTAACTTTAGTTTGTATGCAAGCCGTGAATGAAGGGGGGGAGGGTGTATGAATGGATTGGCTTAATGAATGTGTAAGAAGGTTAAAAACTAGTATACTGTTAGACCAAAATTATTTTAGAGTAGTGTTAGGGAATTTAATAGGTTCAATTTTCAATTTTGATTTCTTTATTTGTTAAGAACGATAGCCTCACAGGACTGTAAAAACTCTATTGTTAGGAAAATATTCGCTCCATTTTTGTTAGGTCTCCTTTTGGAGGAGTATAAATTTTTTTTAATCTCTATTACTAGGGTAATAAAGTACTCTTTGTTATTTATATCAACTTGAATTTTAAGAGTCGTAGATAATGATCATATCTCGATTCCCAGACTGGAAGGTTGTGGGAGGTTATGATCAGACCAGAAAACCCACAAAACTTCTCCTCATTAGAGGAAACGAAGAGGTATAGATTGAATTTTATGCAGGATGGGGGATTTGTTTTAGCCATGCCGTATAACCTGGGGTATAACGGCGCGACCTTGGGTAACCGATCTGACACCGTAGTTTCGACGCTTTTAGCGTGCCTGGAGTGAGGGTGTTCTAGACGGGAGGTCCTGTAAGATTGGCATGTAGGCAGAGATTGCCCAGTTATTCTAGACGAAGTAGTTTCCGTCTATTGAATTTTTTTTTGGTACCAGTTTGATCCCCCATAGCTAGCGGAAGTTTCTTCTAATAAAGGATTCGCCCTGCCATACGTTTTGTTGGAATGAATTCGAGCATAAGACCGATTCGAGAGGCAGAATAAGTAATTATTAGGACCTTCAACGAGTTTAAACTCGTTTCATGATAGGATAAGATTTTAAAGTATTAGTTAACTATAAGGACTGCGAACGAGACGCCAGAACGAGCCAATGAGTAAAAGTTTTAGAAGTGTTGTATTGAGGACAGTAGAATTAAGAGCAGTTATACAGGGAGTAGAATTCTGAAGGAATTTGTAAAAGAACCAAAATTTCAGATTGATAAAATTCAAATTTATAAGATGTAGATTTGTAGGATTCAGGTCAATGAATAGAGGGTATATTAGTAGATGAAAGTAATATGAATTTCTTGGAAGGGGGAGGTAGCTGAACTGTACACACCCCAGAGACAAGGTAAACGGAGTCACAAACAAAATAGTAGAAATTGATTAGTCGCTCTGCCAAAACAGAAAAATTCTCTTCATACGGTTGTCACCCTAGATTTAAATGGACTGTGTAGTGTAATAGAGGTCTGGGCTATGCTCCATTTGACCAAGATTCTAAATGACGTTCCCATCTGGGTTGAGAGAGTATTGGAATTTGAGGAATCTAACACACAAGAGAGAACCCACCCTCCAGTAGGATCGGGATAGACGAATATTACCCAGTGACCAACTCGTGATTCCAGACTGGATAAGATTGAAACTTAACTGAGATACTAAACCTTGAACCTTCAGCGCACAAATATACATTATGTTTACATTTTCTTTTTCAATATGTTATTATTTTTATATCATATATATTATATTATAGTCATATACTATTCATTTCAACAATTTTATTTTGACATTCATGATATTCATATTTATATTAAATATTTAATTATATATATTTTGTCACCAAATATAATCTTGTAGTAGTTTTCTTTTGTCATCTATCATGGGATGATTTTTATCACTTATATCTTAACATATTTAATCACTATCTACATGATATGTTTTTACTTCAATATATATGTTATACTCATCATATAACATGGAAGGATTCATTTTATCATTACATATTTCGTGCCTTATTTAATGATTACTTACATAATTTGTTTTCTGTAATTTTTATTTAGCAAAAGTCATCATGTCATAGGCTAATCATTATATACCAAGATATTTCTTTCAGCTAACTATAATTATCCTTTCCTTTGATTGTATATATATATAACTATACCACACGAATGCCTTGATTGGTACGAAAATAAAGATGCTGGCATGTTTTAGGAGTTGGACTAGTCAGTTATTTCTAAACGACTTCTTGGCGCCCAATTTTTTATATATAATATGTAATAGGGAAATGTCCTAACTGTATTGTTAGCAGAAAGAAGGTAGCAATGAATCCAGTACCCCAAGAGGCAAGGATGGGGTTGAGAGGACTTACCACTAGGAAGGCCTACTCCTCAAGACCAAAGAAGAAAGTGGAAGGGTGGTATATATACCCATGAATGGTAAGACAGATGACCTTGCTTACTTCCATACATATGATATGACTGTCCCCAATAACCTATTTTGATAACAGTGTTCTGACAGAATAATAGCACATAAAAACCCCTTTGCCAGGATGCGCAATGCCCACTAGTGTTCGGAATAATAAACATCTAGAATGGCATACCATCATTTTGACTAGCCTTACCTTCCCTATAGGTTTCGGTACACCTGGCTTCACCTAGTAATGGAAAATGCATTTTGCTAGAAATGGGCCTGCTTTCATAGTAACTGATGAAAGGCAGATGAATAATGAATAGCACAAACGCATTTGTCCATTACTTGGCAGGGGGAGGATTGTTGGGGCACGTTTTTGTAACCATACCCCAACAGAAGGCGTATGTATAATCAAATCAAATGGATACATGGCTTCCCTCCCACATAGACTTACAGACCATTCTTTTTGCCCAGAAACCTAGACAACAGATGACACCAGACTTCCATGCCGAAAGCTGATGCCTGGTAAAGAAGAAGACATCCAGAGACATCCGAGCTGGAAACTGTTGTTTCATATGTACATATATTCCCCTCACCAAAAATTTAGGTAAAGGTGACCAGAAAAAAAAATGGAGAAGGAAGATCTCTAAAAGACGGAACCGAGAAAGGAAAGCGTTATATTACAGTGCAAGTGAAAAGGGACCTGTGTCAATTTTAGCTAAGACGGAGGGGGGGAGCGATATATATATATCGTCCCGAGAAAAAGGGAGGATGATATTTCAATCCATGTGGATGGGAGGGCTGGCGTCTGAAATTTTACACTATCGCCGTAGATGTTACTCTCTTTAGATTTTTGTTTTGGTAATACTATATGTTCTATTTTGATGGAAGAGGCCTGGAGTCTGAAATCTTACACTAGTGCCATGTTGTTTCTCTTTTGAGATTTTTTTTTTTTTTTGTTTTGGTAATACGATATGTTCTATTTTGGTGAGGCCTGGGGCGTCTACGAAATTGATACTGGAGCCGTTGGCCATTTTGATTGGTTTCTTTCGGCGAATGAAAATGGAGAGAGGGATGATATAAAAGAAGGTTCTTTGCCAAAAGGCAGGATTCGATCGGAGTCGCTCAGTGAGAAGGACGATTTTTAGACGGGCCTGAGACGTAGAGGAGACCAGACCTTGCCGCCGCTTTCGAGAGAAGGTAAGCCCCTTGCCATTATGGCTTAGCCCCCCTTTTTTTTTTTTTTTTTTTCGAACAGAAGCTAATCTATTTAGATTCTGAATGGGCCCTAAAGGGCTTTAAGTGACTTAAAAAGGAGTGTTAGGGTTCGTATATTTTGTCCCGCTAGAATAGATGGAGATCTAGGTTTCCCCCCCTTTTTGTGTAGTAGCCAACCTAGATTTCGCATGGGCCTTAAAGGGCTATAAAGTAACTTCAGGTCACCTCTATCTAAATTTTACTATGTAAATAGCATATCTCGTCAGTATAGACATGTTCCCAAATTTTAAGATATTTTAAATAAATGTCTAGAGAAATTTTCTTGTTTCCTCTGTTACCTATTTCATACATAATTTGCCTTATGGTGCTATTCCCACTGTTTAAATGAAATGTTGTATGTTTCTTACCTATTTGAAGGGAATGTTACTAATAATCAAGTCTCCCATAAATTACCGGCCACATACATTGCCGCGAGTGTCTGTGTTTCAGTGTTTTATAGATTGCCCAATTTAATAACGATTTCATGGGTTGTCTGATAATATTGTATAATAGTGTCGCGGCTGTTTCCATCTTTAGACCATTGTTCTGACAATATTATATGCTCGATCCTTGCTTTAGCTCAACTCTTAATCAATTACAGAGTTTTTCCCCCCTTTTCTTTTTTATTTATTTTATTTATCCTGTTTGCATAAATTGCATTACATGTGATGATGTAAAGACATATGCCGATAGTGCATCACTGACAGCTGTGCTGCTATTATACAACATTAAGGTCTTGCTGTGGGTTATATACATGGGGTTGTTGGCCTAAATTGCTATATATATATATATACTTAAGTAAGGAAACTTTTAATAAGATACATCGTGTATCCTCCCTTTTCAACTATCCAAACCGGGAACCCATCACATTCATTCTTTAAATAAGTCATTCCTTGTAAATTGTCCCAATATTTCCATAATTAGCTCAATATGTGTGAATATGTAAAAATATTTAATATTTCCATTTATCTCTCCACCCCTATTAACAGTGATCTTATTATCCATATTATATCTAGCTATGTGAAACCCATTTAATTAGTTACCTTACCAGTAGATGTAACAATCGTCATTTTAATTAAATAATTTCCATTTTAACGTAACTCTTTAAAAAAAAAACTATTAAAAAAAAAATTGGAATCCTACCTATTAATGCTTTACGATTTTTACTATTAACAATAGATTTTTCATAATCAATTTATTTATAAAAATATGCCTCCAGCACCTAAACTTTTGTATAGACCTCTCCTACTTGTAAGCACCGCTCACGAAAAATAATTTCGTTCCTTAATCGATTCAAAATTCACCCTGTAATTCAGGCGTCGAAGAATTCCAACCACCACGTGAGCCTTGCTTACAACCAACCCTTGGTGACTCTTATCTATCTTCCCCTTAATGCCCCTCTCATTCTTACAACTTTGTTAACTTTATACCAGCTCAGGACCTTTTATAGAATTATTGATTAATCAATTATCGAACTTCTATATTGTCATTTCAAAATCCTAACCTTCGCCCTTCATTTATGATAATTTATTTCGTAGTTCATCTCTAGCCTATCCACCGACCCACACCATCTAGCCAATGGTGTGTTCGTCACAGGGTGCAGATTGACTAACTGCTAGATATTTATCAACCCCTTTTTGTTCGCACTTGAACAATCTGCATCGAGCGACACAGTTCGCTTCTTCTTCTCGCGCCACACGGACCCTGTCTTCAAATCTATGTTTGTCCCTTGTTCAAACCAGCACGATATAGCCTACCTCCGATATTTCCCAAGGAGGTACGTTAAACATCGTCGCTGATTTTGTCCGGTCCGTCATCATTTCGCGCAGACATGGGTCTTACTTTCAACCCACCGCGAAATCATCGCCTTGCACAAGCTCCCACGACGGTTCAAACACCTCGTGTCCGAGCAGCTTGTCACTTGTAACGGACAACGCAGTCCTCGTCCCAATTTTTGGCACTGTGCGCGCATACTTTCCGCAAATTAAATATAAGTCTGTTCGACTTCCTCACCTACACACGGGACTTTTCCCCTCGGACTCGCTACACAAGTAACTGCATAGATAAGTTAGATTGGCCCAAAGCAAGTTTCCCCTCGCTCTGTTCGCCGAGGTTCTAACATTGTATGTAGTTTTATATTTACCTCAGTCCTGAGCTCACACAATTGTCAACCTCAATCTCATTTCTCGTACTCTACACTTATAGCATAGAAAGCCCATGACAAGTTCCCCCTTGCCATGTCCGCCTGAAAAATATCTTAAAGTGTAGAGTTCCCCAGTCTTAATGATCTTCAGAATTTCACCATATGTATGTGACTCTTCTTCTCGTTGTTCACACTCCTCCATATCACTTCCCTTATAGTACATTAGATTTTGTTGTATATAGCCTTTTATAACCTGGATATTTTCAAAGATTTCCTTAAATGTCAAACTCCCCGGTGTTGTAAAACTGCTTGTAAATAATATTTACTTGTGTACTATACAATATTTTATTTACATAAAACTATGTCACCATTACCTAAACTAATTTTAACTGTAAAATTATTTTCTCTATTCCTGGCTTCTCCAGCTTTAAATATACTTAAACCATGTTCAGCCTTCTTCAACGGGGCCATATGTCATAATATATGCTCTTCCAGGATTAATAAAACAAACCAACAGCCAACGAGAGAGAGATGAGCAGCTAAAGCGAGACACTTTAGACAACTAACTTACGACCATTTTTGGCCACATTCCTGAGGGGGGGGCCGTCACCACCTGGCGACTATCCTGGTTAGCCCCGGTTGTGTACACAGGGAAAACGGTCGTTCAGCGGATAACGTCTCGCTCGCTCTCTCTCGGCTGGCTGCCTGGGTTATTGCTCTATCAACTCGTCGTGTGATTAGTTCTCACCTCACCACATTTACCACTATATTGTCACATATATATATATTTTTTATTGAATATATTTCAATATTGTAGCGTAGAAATCAAGCCTTGAAATATCCTAAGATGTAAAAGTATTTATTGATGACGTCACGGCGACTAGTCTACAATTATTAACAACTCAACCCAACCATTTACAGCTAGAGAATCTTAAGCAAGCAAGCAAAGAAATATTTTAAAGATGATTTCACAAACACAGATTAATATATATTTTTATAATCTGTTGAATATATTTTCTCATTGAATAATATTAAATTAAATAATAAAATATTTCTTCGCCACAATATTATTCCCCTTTTTTCTCTTGCATCAATTTTTATTAATAAATTTTATTAGATGAAAAAAATACTAGCCTATTCAATGCACAACCTTGACACCTAATGGGTACAAAATGTAATAGATATTGTGACAACTAGCTTCAAAGGTTGGCTTTCTGCAGTCTAAGAAAAGGGACAGCCGGGCAATAAAATAGATAAAAATTCAGTCCCTTCATGAGTAGAAAAAGGTCACGCCAGGGTGAATTTCCCAAACTCTTATTCGAGAAAAGGCAAGACCCAAAGCTCCCAATAAATTTATTACTTTAAAAACTTGAGCTAAGTCACTTATATAATCTTGTATCAACATAGTATGTTGTATTAACTGACTGCCCGCTAACCGCTGATCTTAGGGAACTAAATCAACTTCCCATAAATTTGCAACATATGGTCTCCACTAAGGACATATACCAAAGATTCAACAAATTTTGCAGAATGTATTTAGCTAGATAAGTGACTACTAATGTAATCAATTTGCATACTGATAGGTAAATATGTATATATCTCCTTAACTACTTTTCTTTTGTGTCTTTCATTTAAATGTATATATTTCACGCGCAAATATCCGAATTGTGGATATAGCGTGTACTCTGCAATTGATAAATAAATAAAAATGTATATCCCAAAACTGCCAAAAATTCAAACTTTTGTTTACTTGATTTTTCGCCTCGCTCCCTCTTAGCTGTTTAAACTCTTGTTATTTTGAACTCTTGATAAATAAAAAATTTTCTCTGGTCCCTTGAGTTTCAAATTATCGAGAGTCGACTGTATATATTTAAACCATTATATATCTTTTAATACTTAGTCCCATTGAAATTCTGTTAATTATTGAAATTTATTTAGGTAATACAAAACAATTTTTTAGCTTGTAAGTTGCTAATCGCTTTTTAAAAGAACAAATAAGTATACAGAAATTTTCCTTCTTTGTTTTTTTTAACATTAGGCGTTTTAGCCCAAACCTTATAACAAGAAAGCCATTTCCTTACATTTTGGTTGAAAATTTTGTTGTCTTTCTTTGGAGATAATATATTTTTTAATATAATATTTCAAATGTATTTCAAAACTAAATATATACATGAAATATTCTAATTAAAATCTCACATAATTACGAAAAATAACTAAATTTGAAAGTTTATACTTTAAATTATAAACTTTTAAATATTTATGAGAACTTTCTTATCTTTTAAAAATAATCCGTTAATTTTGATAAATTTATTTATATTTTAAAAGCATTTATTCAATTTCAAAAATATTCTTTCAATTTATAAAAGTATTCTTTATATTTGATGGAAATTCTTTATATTTGATGGAAACCATGCAAATAAAACTTTTTCCGAGAATACCCGCCTTTGAAACCTAGTATGGCAACACTGTGGATATGACGTCATATCTTTAATGGATTTGCTGTTTTTAACGATATAAAAACCATTTAAATAAATAAAATATTCAATAAAGAATTTAATTATAAGTTGAAAATAATGACTTGTAGATAGACTATAAAAATGTCAAAAAAGGTTGCAGGGATGATTATGAGGAGTAGGAAGACGATAATGAAAGATGGCTTCATTGTAAGTTTTACCCTTGCCTCAATTTCCCCTTTATATGTACATGTAAACAAACGTGCATTTACTCTTGTTACAATAATGATTAATGTTTTCTCCTACACATATATCTAAATACACATAGAGACTCAAAATAATTTTCTAAAATTCTATAAACGAAAGTTATTTAATAATTATAGTTTCAATTTAATACAGAAAATATTTAAAGGTCGAATTTTGTCAATATATATTATAGCTTAAACCTCTTATTTTTTATATGCATTTACCCATTTGAGACCTTTTTTTATTAAGTTTTTAAAGATTGTCACTAACAAAAATATATTGCATAATGTCTAATCATAATGATTAACTATAAATTTTCGATAATGTATTTTATTTGAGGGTTTCATATTTATTCGAAATTTAAATAATGATATTATGTAATGTTTCCAATATCAAAAAAAAAAAAAAAATTCATGCCACTATTTTAATCATTGATTGAAAGCCATACTTTTATTATGAAAATATTGTCCGGATCATTTTATATCTTGATAAGGTTATAATTGACTTTTCTTTTATATTATTTTAATCTTGAGATTAAAACAATACTTGTCATTCAATATTGCCACAATTTTGGTCATCATGATATATCTGCCAATTACTTGGGTCAAATAGAAGGTTTCCCATGCATCAGAAGCCAAATAATTGTGTGGCACCTATAAGCATATTGAAAGATATCAAATTTCATATATTTGATTTCCAATTAGATTCTTGATTGTTTGTAAATAAGCATTTTAAGTTGTTTGAAATATTATCTAATGGGGATAAAAATTATAATAATTATAAAAATCAATTTAAAATTTATAAATTGAAAATTTGATTTTAAGCCTTGTATATTAAAGAAAATCTAGATGCACACTATTTTTAAAATGAATATTCCAACAGTCATCCATGCAGTTGTTCCAAATGATGCACTAATATCTTTTTTTTCCCTGGAGATCAGGGAACAAGCTCTGTATACTCCAATGCTAGGAATACATTCTATGATGTGGGATTCCGTGTTTGGGCATGCTGCATCCTAGTTTCCAATCAATGATGGCTAGCCTATTGTTTGGTACATTGAACTGCCATGATGATGCTCACAACAACTCCACGTACATTGTTGCATGTGGTCAGACAGATCCTCCCATGCCTCCGTTATATACTTGAACCATCAGTGGAATTTGAACTCTACATCCAGCTGTTGGTGTCCCTCCCCCCAACTCTTTATTATATCATTGGCAGTACTATTTCACAGATCTTTATTGTGAAAACAGCTTAAATTACGTGGGAGGTGTGACAAGTCGTTCACCTTATAAGAAAGGAAGACCTGAATCCACAATACAATTTGTTCCTCATCTGAAGTCCCATCAGTATCATGGGAAAAAGATAAGAGAGCTCATATGTGGCTGAAGGAAGAGAATTATCAAAAAGAAATGTCATGAGGGCAGTAAAATGGTGACTGTGACATCTGGCCAACTATTCCCTCAAAATTCCACTCCTGGGTCAATATACTGGTGGCTTTATGCAACAATTTCCTCTTTATAATAAATCTCTTGTTAAATTTAACCTATGTTAGGAGAATTGTCACTGGAGTTATTGAGGAACTTCTATAGTCTAACTTCTCAACACCTCAAGGAAGTTCAGAATTTTCTCTGTTGAATTATAGTTGGTTAAATTAAAGAAAATAGCCGTATTAGGATTTTGGGAAAAAATTGGTTGAATTAAAGTCTGTGTATATAAAGAGGTTTTGTCACTGTAATGATACTCTCCTGATGAGTTTTAAGAAAAACTTTAATAAGGACTGGCTGTCATTCATAAACCAGGCATTTAGACATCAGATACTGTTGAATGCTTTTACTAAAATCTAATTGAACTCAATGTTGCCAAGCTGTCATCAATGTCAGTAAATTAGGAAATGTCACATTTTTACCTAAATATAGGAACTAAGAATGTAACCCTGATTAGCTGACAGAATGTCTCTGCACTCTTAAAAGTAAAAAATTAGCATACAATGAGCTTTTTAAACACTTTCAACATGAGGGATGCAAATTTGCGTCCTTGCCAATTTTTCATCAAGTCCAAAGGATGCGAATTTGCATCCTCGATTTTCAAAATTAAATATAAAATCGCCAGCACGAATTTGCGTCCACTGGGATCTTGTACTTCTTGCCTATCTATCAATGAGATTGTCAGCTGACCTGATGTAAAGCATCAGGCAGCAACTCCTATTGCCTGCCTATCTTCTTTGTTCGCACACTTTTTTTTATCACTTTCCTTCTTGCCTTTTTTAGATGAAACCTAGTACATTTACCACTCAAAATTACCTAAAATATGAATTAGATGATATAGAGTATATAACTGATGTCTCTTTGTGTGCTTCATAGTTACCAAGATAAGCTATTGGAAGTAACTTTTATCTTAAAATAAATATTATAGTAATGTATCGGATAATATTTATTTTACTCCCTACTTACTGTCTATATAGTACTTGGAGTGATTTTGTACAATCTCAATATTAAGCAATATTTTAAAAATAAAACCTATTTTTATATGATTTTCAATTTTTTATTTATTATTTCAAACTCTCTCTAGATTATATTAAAATAAAAATTGCATTTTTTAAAACTATTTTCATACGGCCCAGTGCAACTCTGGTGGAATGAGTGTTAAAAAGCATTTGAGCCAAAAGCTCTTCAAAGGACTTCAACGGCGAGTGTGTGCGCCACTAGCTGGCAATTATAATGCTGTGATGTGGATTCTTCCAGGTCTTGCAAATTAGCTTGTTCCTGGCTCAGTTCTAGTGGTTTCTCCCAATCTGTGTGGGTTGTTTCATTCCGTTTATCCTCGCGGATGTGAATACTATTTCTTCTATATTCATTGCCTTCTTGATCTTTCACGTAGAAGGATCGGGGTTCATGGCTTGGTTTGTTATCTGGCCTGGGATCCATCTTTTATCTTTTTGAAACCAAACTCTATCCTTGATAGATAATGGGTCTGCCGGTCTAGTGTGTCTATCGTAATAGTTTTTCATTTTAACTTGATTATCTACTAGCTGCTTCTGGATCGCCTCATTGTTAATCATAGAGGGCACGAACTGGGATGTCTTCGAGGGTATTATAGACCTTAATTTCCTTGACATCAGAATTTGTGCAGGTGATGGCAAATTATTGTGTGGTGTGTTTCGTAAGTTGAGAAGAGCTAAGTAGGGGTCTGTACTTTCTTCCCCACATCTCTTTATCAATTTCTTTAAAGTTTGAACTGTTCGTTCTACCATCCCGTTACTCTGTGCATGGTAAGGACTAGATGTTACATGGACTATATTCCAAGTTCTAGTAAAGTTCTGGAACTCCTTTGAAAAGAATGGAGACCCATTATCACTCACCAAAGTTTCAGGAATTCCAAAGTTCGAGAAAGTTCTCTTTAATCTCCTTATTATGGTGTCTGTTGTCATATCTTGGAGTTGATATATTTCTGGGTATTTGCTGAAGTAGTCCACTATTAAGAGATTTTTAAGCTTTCTATTTGAAAAATGTCGATCCCTACCTTTTGCCATGGATAACCAGGTGCTTGGTGTGGAAGCATAGGTTCTTTAAGATTTGCTCTTGATGTTTGTTGACAAATTGAACAGTTATTGATTAATTCTTCAATTTCTTTATTCATTCCAGGCCAGTAAATGGATCTTTTGGCTAATGCAATTGTATTGTTTATACCTTGATGTGAAGCATGGAGTATCTTTAAAATATCGCTTCTTTGGGTTTTTGGTATTAGAAGTTTATTACCTCTGCAAATCAAGTTTTGCCATTCATGAAGTTCTTCTTTGAATTCCCAATAAGGTTTGAGGTTGGAAGGCAAGTTCTTTTTGTGTAAGGGCCAACCTGTTAAAATATATTGCTTTAGCAAACAGCATTCTTTATCATTTAAAGTATCCTCCTGTAGTCTCGTTAATCTCTGGTCTTTGATCTCAACATTTAAAACAAAGGTTTGAGTACATAAGTCTAATTCTTTATCTTCCATTTGTTCCTGGGGCAAGAAATGTCTGGAAAGGGTATCAGCGGGTATCATACTCTTTCCTGGGATGAACTTCAATTCAAATTGATAATTTAATAAATACAATGACAACCTTTGGAGTCTAGGTGACATTTGATCAAAGTTTTTCTTCAATAAAGAAACCAAGGGTTTATGATCTGTATATGCAGTACATTTTCTACCATAAAGGAAATAATGGAACCTTTTACATCCAAAATATAGAGCCAATAATTCTTTTTCAATTTGGGAGTAATGTTTTTGCGGAGAAGTGAGAGATGCAGATGCATAAGATAAAGGTTTTTCTTTTTGCATTAGTATAGCACCCAACCCATCTTTGCTTGCATCAGCAAAAAGTTCTAGTGGTTCATTAGGATCAAAGTGTCTCAATACTGGTGGACTAGTTAGGAGAGTTTTGATAAAATTCAGCTCTTGATCTGCTGCAATATTCCAATTCCAGATTATATCCTTTTTAAGCAGGTTTCTCATATTAGAAGTATTTGATGATAAGTCCAGTATGAATTTGGCTAGATCAGTTACGGTCCCTGGTGTCAGAAGTGGGATCCCACCGCTGCCACCATGTTATGTTGTTCGTTTACACAATTATATTCTTTATACTCTATGGAAATTTAATAAGACGCAGTAAACAAAACTTATTGTTTATTTCTCAAGTTACATGCAAATTCTGCTCGCTATTAAGTGATGATGATAAATAGTTGGCGTTGCCAAACTAAAGATTAAAATATATTACAATTTTTTCTTGACATTTTAGCAAACCTGTTGTCCCTTCCTTGTACTAAAAGCAAGGGAGGGATATTTATGTGAGCCATGTGCAAGATTACTGTCAAATCTTGCCATAACAGAAACATGGTTACTATATAAGGTCCCAATTGTATTTTAACCATGGTTATAGCAACGTAAAGTTTTGGTCTCAGGTGATAATAACAAAAAGTAATAAAAAATATTTGTGGCGTCTTATGCCTTTTTTGTAACATTCATGTGTTGCTCAATTTTTAAGTAAAATTGTCTGATTTCTAAAATTGAATAGAAATGTGGGCACTAAGTCAAAGTTGGTTTATAGGGAAACTCCTTGGTGGATCAAAGACTGCAGAATTCTGTTTGAAGTTTGGGATATCCAAACTGTGTGGTTCCCATAGTCTATTTGTGGAATTAATTGCTTGTTGGCCCTTCACAGACATTTTTTTCTAACATTAAACGGTGTCAGTATAATTAGTTGATGTAGTGTTCAGCTGGCAAAAGCTTGAATCCAACTTGGCACTGAAACCTATCAAAGTAACAACACATTTATAAAGATTATTTATTAAAGAAAATTGATTTTTTGAAGTGGAAGAATCTTTTTGAATTACACCTTTATCCTACTTTGCTCTGTACACGTAACACTTCCTCCAGACATGCCTTTACTAGAGAATTTGTCTTGTTTCCTTCCAAGGTGTAAAGTCTACTTCCATCTACCTTCAACCAAGTGGTGGCCTGCCAGCTGGAACACCACCTGTTCCACTTTATTGTTTGTGCTACTTCCCCCTTCTGGAGTCTTTGCTCAAAGTTTTCTTCAAGAAACCAGGAGAAGGTTTAGTGTAATAGATGGGACAGGCCGAGATGTTTTATAGCAGAAGACCCTGTGAACTAATGGCATAGGTTCCTCAAGTACCGCCCCCACTGATATGGAATCAGAGAGGATTGTTGCCTCTTCTCTCAAGAACGATTTAAAGGTTTAAAATTATTTCTGCGACTTTTTATAATATTGGAGAATACAATTTTTTTCTGAACTCTCTTTTTCTCAATTCATTTTATGCTTGGGGTGGTTGGAAAATTTGTCTTGCAAAGTGGGCTGTGGCCTGGAAAGGTTTGGGGAACCGTCGCAAGGTAAAAACCAAAATCAGTTTTCCGATCTGAACACTGCTACTTGAAGGTGGCTTAGTAAGAAAGGATAGCAACTGCCACCTTGTGGGTGATGCTGGATCAAATTTCTGACCTCAAATCTCATTAAATTCCTATTGGAGAAAATGTATTGGAATTTTATGCACTAAGGTCAATTAATGGGGATTTCTTCACTGACCATCAATATTGTTACATCATGATTAATGGCGTATTTATTATATTATTTTTAATATATTTGAAATTTAAATTATATATTTATTTATTTTTATATTCTATGATATTTATTTAAAACAGATTATTTTTAGATTATCATCATTTTATTTAGGTACACTGTGACTTCACTGCTCTCTTTGATGTGAGAAAATAAATAAAGGATTCTGGTGGCTACATAAAGTAGACTTATCTCATTATTCCCTTTTATAAATTTGTAGGATGGTTGAAACACGCTCTGGTAAGATGCAAGACCCAGCACAGGAGAGAATCAAGGCTGAAGAGTCTGCCAAGCCGCAACCTGGTGCAACAATTGGTAGAGATGCTAGTTCCGACCCAGTTGTCCTGAATCCCAACATCGACATCCCCAAGTATGATGGAACAGAAGACCCTCGCCCATGGATTGAATCTCTTGAAGAAATTGGCTTCCTGTACCATTGGGCAGACTACATTATCTCCCGTTATGCTGCCATGAATATGATTGGTAGCGCCAAAACCTGGCTGAACCTACACAAAGTAAGTTTCACCAGCTGGGAAAATTTCAAGAGCCGCCTAATTGAGGATTTTGCCTCAGACGCCAACAAAGAAGAAATGAGGATGAGATTAAACAGGATACAACAGTGGAATGAACCTGCAATCAGGTTCGCAGAGGATATCCTTGTACTGTGCAACAAGGTCGACCCCCAAATGGAAGAAGAGACTAAAATAAACTGGGTTATTGGAGGGTTAAAGAAAGAATACTCTTTTGCCCTTCACCTAAACCCTCCTAAAAATACCAATGAACTTCTAGAAATTTGTAAAAAGCTGGATTTGTTCGAAAAGAATTACCAAGAACGTGCAGAAAAATCAAAAGCTCTTTATAATGGACCACGCTCTCCTCGTCCCCATCATCAAGAGCAATGGAAGAATGCTACGTCGTTCAGAAGACCATATCAGAACACCTCCAAGCCCCAGGCCCCCGCTCCGAGGTACTACCAGAACACCTCCAAGCCCCAGGCCCCCACTCCGAGGTATTACCAGAACAAGCCTCTGCCCCAGGTATCTGCCCCTAGACGATCTTACACTCCCAATCCTGAGCCAAAACCGGTCTACCCAAGTAAAACATACAATAAGAATCCAAATTCAAATAGGAATAGGACAGAAGACGGGAGACCAATATGTTTCAAGTGTAACAAGCCAGGACACGTAGCGCGGTATTGCAGAGTCAGGTTTGTAAGAATTGTGGAAGAGGACCCCATAGTTACACAAGACAAGGTCGAAGAAGAAATCCGAATGGATAATGGAACTCAGAAGTCGAGACCTCTGCTCTACTCTGACGTAAGTAATAGCCCGTACTCGAGTATCCCTACAAGGAATAGATATGCTGCATTAGAAGATTTAAACTAAACATCGCGCCTGAGTCCGTCAATCAAAGCAAGTCGACCATAAATGGAATTAAAAAGTTAGACCCCAAATATAAAATGAACATTAACGTGGATAGAATCGGTATCTGCGAAGCTTTGATTGATACAGGCGCCGATCTTTCAGTGGTCGACCTTAGTACAGCTCTTAACACAGGTCTTGAAATAATAAATCCTGATAAAATGTGCTCCGGACCCGATGGCAAAGAATTAGATATCGTAGGAAATATTATTTTAAATATAAAATTTGATGACAAAACAATTACACATCAATTTGTGATAATGAGAACACATTTGCGAATATTTATACTTGGACGTGATTTTCTTAAGAAAATGAACGCAAAAATTGATTGTCAGCGTGAAATAATCAAATATGACTTGACAGAAAATCGTGACGTAATCAAATATCAACAGAAGAAAATAAAAAGTGCAAAGGATGCCATTATACCAGAACTTTCTATTAAATTGATTAATGCATTTGTAGAAGCAGAGGATGGCGAATACATCATCGAGGAGAACCATAAAATGTTTCAAACAAATGGACTTCGACTAGCGAGAAGCTTAATAAATGTTGTGAATAAGGAAACATATATCTGGATAACAAACCCTTACCCTCGACCATTAAAAATATTAAAAAACCAAACATTGTGCTTTGGAAGCCAGCCAGCCGAAGTGAATCTTATGGAAGAAAGTGAACAAAAAGAGCATGAAGAACCCCAATTTCAGATAAACGAAAATTTAGCATATACGGAAAAGGAGCAATTGAAACAAGTTTTGAAAAGGTACGAGGATTTGTTTTCGTCGGGATTAGGAAGATCCAACTTAGCGAAACATCGGATCGATACAGAAGGCGCGAAACCGATCAAACACAAGCCGTATAGGGTGAGCGCGAAAGAGCGAGAAATCATAAAAGAACAAATTGATGAAATGCTCAGAGACAGCATAATTAGACCATCCTCGAGTCCATGGTCCTTCCCTGTAATCTTGGTCAAGAAGCGAGATGGTAAGTACAGATTTTGCGTTGACTACAGAAAATTGAATGATGTAACAGTGAAGGATGTTTACCCAATTCCCAGAATTGATGAAGTATTGGATACACTTCAAGGATCCAAATACTTTTCAGCAATTGACCTTAAATCAGGATATTGGCAAGTAGAGGTTGAGGAGAAAGATAAAGAAAAGACAGCCTTCACTACAGCACATGGCCTATATGAGTTCAACGTAATGCCCTTTGGTCTATGCAATGCCCCTGCTACATTTGAGAGGAACATGGAAAATATGCTTGGTAATCTTAGATGGCAAATTTGCCTTTGTTATCTAGATGACGTAATCATTTATAGCTCGGATTTTTCAACACATCTCAAAAGAATAGAAGCTGTTTTAAAATGTTTTCGCGAGGCTAATTTAAAATTGAACAACAAAAAATGCCAATTTGCTTTCGAAGAACTAGAGATTCTTGGCCATATAACTAATCAACATGGTATAAAACCAGCGGAGCATAATATCAAGGCTATTAGAGATTTTCCTCGGCCCAAAAAGATAAAAGAAGTTCAATCATTTTTAGGAATGTGCTCATATTATAGAAAATTTATCAAAGGTTTTTCAAAAATTGCCGATCCATTAACCAGTCTTATAAAAAAGAATGTACCTTTTACCTGGACAGAAAATCAAGAGAAAGCATTTCAAACCCTTAAAGTAGCATTGATAAATCCTCCAATCTTAGGGCACTTTGACCCGAATGCAATTACTTACATTCATACTGACGCATCTAACATCGGCCTGGGTGCAACATTAGTCCAAAAGTTCGGCGATAAAGAAAAAGTTATCTCATATTTAAGTCGAACACTGAGCAAACCTGAGCAAAATTATTCGACTACCGAAAAAGAATGTCTAGCTGTTGTGTGGTCAATGTCCAAGTTACGACCCTACCTATATGGAAGGCACTTCAAAATCGTAACTGATCATCACGCACTATGCTGGCTTAAGAATCTGAAAGATCCGACCGGCCGATTAGCACGATGGGCACTGAAGATTCAGGAATATAATTTCGAAATCATACATAAATCGGGTAAAAAACATCTGGACGCTGATGGTCTATCTAGAGGACCCTTACCTGAAAACGAATGGGACGAAGATTATGAAAGACTATTTCTGAATCAAATAATAGACGAAAAGGATGATTTTATTGAGAATATTAAGGAGAACCTTAGTGGAAACAAGCGTTCAATTACACAGAACTTCAAAGAAGAAAATGGGTGTCTCTACAAGAAAAATCCAAATCCTGAAGGTAGGGCATGGTTGCTGGTAGTGCCAAAGAAGAGAAGGAAGGAAGTCATGAGTGAATACCACAACCATATGCTGAATGGCCATCTGGGCGTCGCCAGAACCACTTACCGATTGAAGAATAAATACTATTGGCCTTCCATGTTGAAAGATGTTTCAGAATTTGTAAAGACGTGCCATCTTTGCCAAAGTCGGAAAGGTTCAAATCACTTGCCTTCTGGACTTCTACAACCTATTCCCCCAGCTAACTACCCTTTTGAAAGAATCGGAATTGACTTTGTTGGCCCCTTGCCATCAACGAAAAGAAGAAGGAAGTGGATAATTGTGTTGACTGATTATTATACCAAGTATGCTGAAACAAAGGCAGTATCAGAAGCAACCGTGAAAGAAGTCTCTACATTTTTAATCGAACATATTATTTTACGTCACGGGGCCCCAAGATTTCTTATTAGCGATAGAGGTTCACAATTCACTAGCAATTTGATGAAGGAGGTAATGAAAATGTGCAAAGTGAAACACTGCTTCACAACGAGCTACCACCCCCAGACTAACGGACTAACGGAACGGCTGAATAGAACTTTAATCAATATGATCAGCATGTATGTGAACACAGACCAAAAGAACTGGGATGAAATCCTCCCTTTTATCACCCACGCGTATAATACCACGATTCAAGAAACCACAGGCTACTCTCCATTTTTCCTGTTGTTTGGAAGGGAACCCATGTCCCTCTTAGACGACGAGAATATCCCAACGGACAGTAACATGGACGATTACGACGAATATATAGAAAACTACTTAGATAAAATAGCAAGGACGAGACAGGTAGTCATTAACAACACAGAGAAGACTCAGGAAAGAATGAAAAGAAACTATGACAAAAAACACAATGAGAAAATCTATGAACCAGGACATTTAGTGGCAGTTTGGACACCAGTCAGGAAAATCGGAAAATGCGAAAAACTATTGAGAAAATATTTTGGCCCATATCGAATATTAAAGAAGCTGTCTAACGTAAATTACTTAATTGAGCCGAAAGATAATCCTGGCCAAGACCCATTGATTGTCCATGTCTCAAGACTCAAACCCTATTTTGAGAGAATTAATGAGGTAACTCACGAGGATGTGACGACCTCTGGAGAGGGGGAAGTGTTACATCATGATTAATGGCGTATTTATTATATTATTTTTAATATATTTGAAATTTAAATTATATATTTATTTATTTTTATATTCTATGATATTTATTTAAAACAGATTATTTTTAGATTATCATCATTTGTATTTAGGTACACTGTGACTTCACTGCTCTCTTTGATGTGAGAAAATAAATAAAGGATTCTGGTGGCTACATAAAGTAGACTTATCTCATTATTCCCTTTTATAAATTTGTAGGATGGTTGAAACACGCTCTGGTAAGATGCAAGACCCAGCACAGGAGAGAATCAAGGCTGAAGAGTCTGCCAAGCCGCAACCTGGTGCAACAATATGTGATATATTAAAACTGGCAACAGAAAATTACAAGAATAATGTCGATGTAATAAAATTCATCTTAAGTTGATACAAGCCGCCATGAGATCTGACCGCACTAATACATCAATTTACAAAACTTAATGTCAACATGATTTATAAAATGTAACCTTGAGTTTTTAAAATATGACAAATAAAATATAATTGAGGAAATCCAGATTTTCCTAAGTGGCAGCTCTGAATCTGTTTGATATTTTTTAAATTGAGTGTCATTGTGGTTCTTATGAACAAGCCCTGGCCAATGTTGCTGGTTCAGACCATTGACCCATATATAGGACATTTAGAAAATTTACTTAAGCTCTATTTAAACACAATTTAATAAGACCAAATCCAAATAAATAAATAGTGTGTGACGTTTCGGTAACAGCGTTGTTACCATCTTCAGACAAAAGTACTGAATGGTCCATTGAAGTCAAATAAAATTGATGAGGTACAATTTGGATTGTAGATTATAAACACAAGGTATTAAGACCAAATCCAAATAAATAAATAGTGTGTGATGTTTCGGTAACAACGCTGTTACCGAAACGTCACACACTATTTATTTATTTGGATTTGGTCTTATTACCTTGTGTTTATAATCTACAATCCAAATTGTGCCTCATCAATTTTAAGCTCTATTTGTAACAGCATGAACAATCCGGGTCATTAAAATTGATCAGCGGCATAATTGATAACCTATCTCTGAAACAAATATAAACTGGGCGCAGTTCCTGACTTGGCAAGGACACTGTTGACGCTGTTTCAGATCTCTGGGATTGGGGAGCCGAGTGTCTACCATGCCCTGGTAGTGATCTTCCTGGAGTTCTTTGCCTGGGGACTTCTCACCAGCCCCATGATCACTGTGAGTTGATGTGGGGCTCTCCTGCCATTCAGTTTTACACCTGACATTTTCTGCAGGTTCTCAATGAGACTTTCCCCAATCACACATTCCTAATGAATGGCCTCATCATGGGTATAAAGGTAGGAAATGAGTTTAGTGTTGTTTCTTGTTTCCATTGAGGTTGCGTTATGGCAGGGTTTCCTGTCCTTCCTCAGTGCTCCTCTCATCGGAGCCCTGTCAGATGTCTGGGGCCGCAAGCTGTTTCTCTTGCTGACCGTTTTCTTCACCTGCGCACCCATCCCCCTCATGAAGCTCAACACCTGGTGAGGGTTTAGTTGGATTAGAGATCACATAGTAACAAGTATTTTATACATAACATTTCTCAGTTACTATGTGCATTTATAAACACAAGGTAATAAGACCAAATAAATAAATTGTGTGTTACATTTCGGTAATAGCTTTGTCACACACTATTTATTTATTTGGATTTGGTCTTATTACCTTGTGTTTATAATCTATAAATAAATTGTGCCTTATCGTATGTGTAATTATGAAAATAGTATGTAAATATGTAAAGGTAGGTGTTGAAATGTTTTAGCACTTTTTCCCTCATTGTTTAAATAATTCCCTACTGAGGACTCGGCTCTTGTTCTGCTTTCTTCTGAGGAATTTTTGAGCTGTTAGGGGCCAAGCTCTCAGAACAGCCATTTTGTTTGTCAAAATCCAAAGTAAATTAGAAAGTCTATGTAGCAACCAATTTAAAGGAAACCTGATTGCCCAACATTTCCCTTAGAATTTCCTTCTAAAGTTTTCTACCTTTGTGTCTTGACGGTCGCCTTGGTTTCATTTCATTGGGAGGATTCCTGTGTATGGTGCAGTGTTCTATGCTGTACAGGTACTTCTGAAGGAGGTGGAATTAATTGAAAGTAGGATTAAGTCAGAAAAAGCCGTTTCTGATTTTCCTGAAGTTCAGGGCGATGGTCACTCACAGGAGGTGCTGCCATATTAAGTCTTTAAAGTAACACCTTGTGGTTAGTCAAGTTGGAAGCCAACATGCTGTTCACTCGACTAAATGCTCACGATTCTGTGCTTCAACCATTGCTGAACATGTCCTCTGCCTCCCTCACAACCAGTCTCCTACTGGACCTTCCCTCCCCACGTGGATTCTCCCATCCCAGCTGACTTTCTCAGGACCAGCTGTGGTTACCTAACAAAATCATATTTAGCTTTAATATACACCAACTCATTGATTCACATTCACTAACAGCAGTGATTTGAGGAGGCTAAACCAGGCAGGTTGTCAAGGTGGGCAAAAAGTTCCAATTCCCATAATTTCTGGACTGAAGGATCTGACATGTTCAGCATGACTGTGGTATATACAGTACTGGTTACAAAGGAATTGTGCCCCAATGGCTGTCATGAAGTTGGGCAGATGGATGAAGATAGCAAACATAAGGCAGTACATCTGCAATTCTACCTGACCCTTAGTGGAGTTTTGTCCTACCTTAATCCACGTGACCTGCCTCACACTGACCTTTTGTTGGTACTCCAAGTTCTCTGTAAATGTTCAATTGTCATTTCTCTCCAATGGCGAGGACCCTGCTGTGAAGGGAATCCCAACTGGAGATCCCTCTCTCTTCTAATAGCTAACCCGGACTGCCCGCCCGCCCAATGTTTAAATTGTTTGAAACTTGTCCTCAGCAAGCTGTGTGTGTTGCCAGGTGGTATTTTGCCATGATCTCCATATCTGGAGTGTTTGCTGTCACCTTCTCCGTGGTGTTTGCCTACGTGGCTGATGTGACGGAAGAATCTGAACGGAGCGCCGCCTATGGACTGGTGAGACACCTACTTGTCAAATGTTGGACATAGTATAGTCATTCTTTCTAAAACAACAATTTTTTAAAATTTCAAACAGTAGCAGTCACATTATAATTTATATTTACAAATACAGATGACATGCGTCATAATTAACATTTGTGTTGTCCTCTTACCATTATCTTTTTTTTTGTTGGAAAATTGAAATATTTAACTCATAGGTTAGCAAGACTAGATAGAATAAGTGAGGGGTTAGAGGTTAATTTCCAGAGGTGGTTTCAGAACCAAATTTGTTATATATGGGAGGGACAACCTTGTATTGGACTCATTGATGACACCTGGATTGTTTCTCACATTGTGTTACTTCAATCACAAGGTATTTTAAAGTTAAAATAAAATGTCCAAACCGAATTGGAGATTATTGTAATCTTCAGCTAAGTTTCTTCAGAAAAGCAGCATCCAATCTATTGAATGGAGATAGATCTCAATGAACAAGCTGTGCGTGAGTTGATGTGCTGATAACACGGGATAATGTTGAGCAGGTCTCTGCCACCTTCGCAGCCAGCCTAGTCACCAGCCCTGCCCTAGGGGCCTACCTGGGCAGGCTCTACACCGACCACCTGGTCATTGCGCTGGCCACCGCAGTGGCCCTGCTGGATGTCTTCTTCATCCTGGTGGCTGTCCCGGAGTCCTTACCGGAGAAAGTCCGGCCGGCCTCATGGGGTGCCCCCATCTCCTGGGAGCAGGCAGATCCTTTTGTGGTGAGTTGTTGGGCTGGACTTCATTTTTTAATTAATGTTTAACAAGAAACAAATACATTGGCCGGAAGATTTAATCATTTTCCTACACCACACTAACTTAGTAGAGGAATGCCTCTTTAGACTTTTTCCCTCTTCCACTAAACATTTGGTAATTACACTGAACCTATCCTGGTGGAAAGTTTGCATTTTAAAGAATCCTTATTGATACAATAAAGTGGCCATTGAGGTGGTAGGAAACAACATTGTTAGATAATCTCTGTGAAGAAATCCTTTCTGCGGCTATTTCTAGAACTTATGGCAGCAGCCATTCTTGTGTTGCTCCCAACATCAGAGGAAATTGTCCCTACCAATGGTTGTGAATGCCGCCAGGCTCTGCGCAAGGTCGGCAAGGACTCTATGATCCTGATGCTGTGCATCACCGTCTTCCTCTCCTACTTGCCCGAGGCAGGGCAGTACTCCTGTTTCTTTGTCTACCTCAGGCTGGTAAGTGGCCCATCCATCCGTCCATCCCCAGTCTGTGCCAACTGGTCTGCTGCAGGTGATGGGCTTCTCGCCGGACGAGGTGGCTCTCTTCATCGCTGTGGTGGGGCTGCTCTCTGTCCTGGCCCAGGTCCTCTTCTTGTTTCCTACATGACCACTACACTTGTCTTTACAATTTTTTTAATTTCGACTTTAAATGTGATATATAAAAAAAATATTAAAAAATTAAAATTTCCACATCATGCTAGGCCTTCATCCAAAAACTAGAACTTGCTGCAGTTGGAGCCTTGAGAAGACACCTTTAACTCAAGCAAAATGAACTTCAAGAAATCTCCTGATGATGTAACTGATGACTTGTGCCATCTGTCAGAATAAATACCAACTAATTGATTTTATTCCAAAATAAACTTTATAGAAATAATAATTACAAATAAATTTTTGAATATCCTATTGCATTCTCTATATATTTTTACCTTGGTATGAAATTTCAGTAAAATTGGTTATAGAAGCCAACCTAGAACAAACATAACCCAAGGATATTAGAACAGCTCTAGGTTGGCTTCTATGATCATCCACCATATTTTCCAAAAGTTGCTTTTCACACAGAAATAATGTTTCTCTCAATATAAGTATTTAAAATATGTAAATAATAATGTGTATATAAAATAGCATTTATTATTAATTTGTTAACGTGATAATCCTGTTGAAGGACTGATAAGTCCAAAAGCTTGAAAATAAAAGGTTTGCACAAGAAACTTAGCCCTGGAAGCTTTATTTATTTTATAATAGAGCTATTATATATGTCTCAAGTAATATTTGGGTGCAGACGGCCTTGCTCACCCTGCTGATGAAGTCCATCGGCTCCAAGCACACCATCATGGTGGGCCTGCTCTTTGAGATGCTGCAGCTGATGTGGTACGGGTTCGGCTCCCAGCGCTGGATGATGTGGAGTGCCGGCATCCTGGCATCTGTCTCCTCCATCTCCTACCCCGCCATCTCCTCCTTTGTCTCCACCCATGCTGATGCTGACAAGCAAGGTGAGCTTCTTCCTTGGACCTTGTTGTGGATGGGTAGCTTCTTCCTTAGACCTTGTTGTGGATGGGTAGCTTCTTCCTTGGACCTTGTTGTGGGTGGGTAGCTTCTTCCTTAGACCTTGTTGTGGATGGGTAGCTTCTTCCTTGGACCTTGTTGTGGATGGGTAGCTTCTTCCTTGGACCTTGTTGTGGATGAGTAGCTTCTTCCTTGGACCTTGTTGTGGGTGGGTAGCTTCTTCCTTGGACCTTGTTGTGGATGGGTAGCTTCTTCCTTGGACCTTGTTGTGGATGGGTAGCTTCTTCCTTGGACCTTGTTGTGGGTGGGTAGCTTCTTCCTTGGACCTTGTTGTGGATGGGTAGCTTCTTCCTTAGACCTTGTTGTGGATGGGTAGCTTCTTCCTTGGACCTTGTTGTGGATGGGTAGCTTCTTCCTTGGACCTTGTTGTGGATGGGTAGCTTCTTCCTTGGACCTTGTTGTGGGTGGGTAGCTTCTTTCTTGGACCTTGTTGTGGATGGGTAGCTTCTTTCTTGTACCTTGTTGTGGGTGGGTAGCTTCTTTCTTGTACCTTGTTGTGGGTGGGTAGCTTCTTTCTTGGACCTTGTTGTGGATGGGTAGCTTCTTCCTTGGACCTTGTTGTGGATGGGTAGCTTCTTCCTTGTACCTTGTTGTGGGTGGGTAGCTTCTTTCTTGGACCTTGTTGTGGATGGGTAGCTTCTTTCTTGTACCTTGTTGTGGGTGGGTAGCTTCTTCCTTGGACCTTGTTGTGGATGGGTAGCTTCTTTCTTGTACCTTGTTGTGGGTGGGTAGCTTCTTTCTTGGACCTTGTTGTGGGTGGGTAGCTTCTTCCTTGGACCTTGTTGTGGATGGGTAGCTTCTTCCTTGGACCTTGTTGTGGGTGGGTAGCTTCTTTCTTGGACCTTGTTATGGATGGGTAGCTTCTTTCTTGTACCTTGTTGTGGGTGGGTAGCTTCTTTCTTGGACCTTGTTGTGGATGGGTAGCTTCTTCCTTGGACCTTGTTGTGGATGGGTAGCTTCTTCCTTGGACCTTGTTGTGGATGGGTAGCTTCTTCCTTGGACCTTGTTGTGGGTGGGTAGCTTCTTTCTTGTACCTTGTTGTGGGTGGGTAGCTTCTTTCTTGGACCTTGTTGTGGATGGGTAGCTTCTTCCTTGGACCTTGTTGTGGGTGGGTAGCTTCTTTCTTGGACCTTGTTGTGGGTGGGTAGCTTCTTTCTTGGACCTTGTTGTGGGTGGGTAGCTTCTTTCTTGGACCTTGTTGTGGATGGGTAGCTTCTTCCTTGGACCTTGTTGTGGTTGGGTAGCTTCTTTCTTGGACCTTGTTGTGGATGGGTAGCTTCTTCCTTGGACCTTGTTGTGGATGGGTAGCTTCTTCCTTGGACCTTGTTGTGGATGGGTAGCTTCTTTCTTGGACCTTGTTGTGGGTGGGTAGCTTCTTTCTTGGACCTTGTTGTGGATGGGTAGCTTCTTCCTTGGACCTTGTTGTGGGTGGGTAGCTTCTTTCTTGGACCTTGTTGTGGGTGGGTAGCTTCTTTCTTGGATCTTGTTGTGGGTGGGGAGCTTCTTCCTTGGACCTTGTTGTGGGTGGGTAGCTTCTTGTTGTTGTTGTTTCTTATCCCCTTGTGTAAAGATTACACGAATTCCATGAGTTCATGCTCCTCGAGCTGTTTTATGATGAGCAGCGGCCTCTCCCAAAGGTCCGGGTAGCTTCTTTCTTGGACCTTGTTGTGGGTGGGTAGCTTTTTCCTTGGACCTTGTTGTGGGTGGGTAGCTTCTTCCTTGGACCTTGTTGTGGATGGGTAGCTTCTTTCTTGGACCTTGTTGTGGGTGGGTAGCTTCTTTCTTGGACCTTGTTGTGGATGGGTAGCTTCTTCATTGGACCTTGTGGATGGGTAGCTTCTTTCTTGGACCTTGTTGTGGGTGGGTAGCTTCTTCCTTGGACCTTGTTGTGGGTGGGTAGTTTCTTCCTTGGACCTTGTTGTGGATGGGTAGCTTCTTTCTTGGACCTTGTTGTGGGTGGGTAGCTTCTTTCTTGGACCTTGTTGTGGATGGGTAGCTTCTTTCTTGGACCTTGTTGTGGGTGGATAGTTTCTTCCTTGGACCTTGTTGTGGGTGGGTAGTTTCTTCCTTGGACCTTGTTGTGGATGGATAGCTTCTTTCTTGGACCTTGTGGGTGGGGAGCTCCTTTTTTGGATTTTGTTGTGGATGGGTAGCTTCTTTCTTGGACCTTCTTGTGGGTGGGGAGCTCCTTTTTTGGATTTTGTTGTGGGTGGGTAGCTTCTTTCTTGGACCTTCTTGTGGGTGGGGAGCTCCTTTTTTGGATTTTGTTGTGGGTGGGTAGCTTCTTTCTTGGACCTTCTTGTGGGTGGGGAGCTCCTTTTTTGGATTTTGTTGGTATTGATAAGTTTTTCTTAGAGCCATCCACAGCTAGTAATATTTGTACACTTCATTTATTGCTGATGATAAACACAATTTGGTTTATACAGTAAAACCCCGCTAATACGAACCCTGGATATAGCGAACCTTCCCTTATAACGAACCCACGGCGATTCCCGATTCCATTCCATTGAAAATACCATCGTTATAACGAACTTTGCAATTTTTAAAGTAACGAACTACCCCTATAACGAACCTATTTTCGGTCCCAAAATGATAAAATCTATTTAAAATACTATGCTTATAACGAACTTAAAATTGTAATTTAAAAAAAAATTTAAAACAACAAAATTTTGAGCATGTTTCAGCTCACGGATCGCGATTTCAAAACAAAAAATTAGCGGCATTTTTTGTTTTCATTTCCATTCTATTTTTGCTGTATGTTGTATAAATTTTTACACATTATACTTTTATTTAATAGAATATCTTTGCATTCGACAATTTTGAAATACAAGAAAAATATAAATGGCTTCCAAAATAAAAAAATAAAAAAACTGGCAGCATGCCCTTTTAGAAGCGTTCTATATCAAGTTTAACCTAGGCTAAAAAATAATTCCAAATAATTTTAAAGCCAGGAATGGTTTGAATAACAGGTTAAAAACATAATTTAATATACACTTAGGAAGAATATGTAGAAATTGGAAGAAGAAAAAAAAACAGTTCCCCCAAGTTCCCCGTGTCTCATGGGTCACAAACAAATCGACTTATAAATTGTCAAAAACTACCACTACAGTTCTATTTTTAGAATGGAATTCTTGTTAGGTATATGACTCATCCAGGTTCGCGGATATTCCCCCTGGCCGGCCATTTTACCGTCGATTTTGTGTTTGCAAATTGGCATTTTTTATTCGCAATTTTACCGATCGCGCTATCGTATCAACATGTTTCACGTCCGATTTTTCTGAATTGGATACTTTTGATTCATCCTCAATTGATTGAGAATACACGGTGCTTTATTCCTCTGATGGAAATAACCATTATTTAAGACAATTCTGATTTTCAAATTTCACTTTTCACTTTCAAACAACAAGGTATTAGAGGCATTTTTCAAATGAATATAGTATTATATTATTTGAGAAAGATGTTCTAAAATACTCTTTCACCTTTTAAATATATAATTAATAATGTTTTGCCTAGGGGATTTGGCTTAATTTTTAAATAATACATAGGTTTATATATAAACATGTATGCTAATGATAAGAAGAACCTATTATCAAATGACTTCTTTTGATATTCAGCATTACTGTAAAGAAATAGGTCAATTTAGGGAATTAAAATAAAGTGACCGTTATTAAATGGCTGCCTTTTCCTGTTTGCATGGCTGTTTTTTTAATTATATGGGCCAAAAATTTTGAAAAGTTTTTAAAAAATGGCCAAACCGTGGCTATAGTGAACCAAAAGCTCTGTCCCATTGGGGTTCACTATAGAGGGGTTTTACTGTATATGGATTTTCATGATTGACTCCAGCATGGAGTCATACAGCTGTAGGAATTGGGCGAAGTCTCCCCTGACATGGGACAAATTTGATCTAGAAACCTAGAAATTTTTTCCTGTGCTTTCTGATAATTTCTTCTATCCATGAGTCCCGTGGCTGCAGAATTGTCGTTTAGGTTCCATGCAGTAATTACTCATCATGCTGATTGCCCCTTGTTGTACAAGAATCTGAACCTGCAAGCTTGAAACCAACAAGGAGGGAATGCCAAGAAGGTGTCTTTCCACGTCCACAATCCAGTAAAGCTCCAATGATATTGTGTCTGTTATGGAGAGTGCTTGGATCTACAGCTTAGAGCATGGAACTCGTGTAATCTTTACACAAGGGGATAAGAAACAACAACAACACAGCTTAGAGAGAAAATTAGTTCATCTCTCAAAGTCCCCATAGTTTTCCTTCAAAAATCATTTTCAAAATATATTGTCCTATACATTTTAAACATTGTAAGAACTTGTTTTATATGGAGAAAAACTAAGAACAAAGTTCTACAAATGCAGCTAAATATCTGTTTTAAAGCCATCAGGATAAGTCATTCAGCTGCCCAAAGCAACAAGAGGGTGTTGAATCGGTTGTTCCAACATGATGCCAGGTAACTTCTCAAAATGAAAACTTTTTCAGATGGTATCTTGGCAAACTTGAGACTATAGAAGGGAGCCCTTGTTCACCTATTGAAATCTAAAATGTTGTTTCAAGTGGAGTTGTGTGCCAGGCCTGGTGCAAGGGATGATTACTGGAATGAGGGGCCTATGCAATGGGGTGGGGCCGGCAGTCTACGGCTTCATCTTCTACCTCTTCCACGTGGACCTCAGTGAGACCTCCCCCCACCTGCCCACCTACCCCAACCACACCCTGCACAACCCCAACGATGCCCAGGTATCAGGAAACTATCTAAACCTGTGTCTCATTGTTCTACATCTTAGATGTCAAGGATTTTTACCATATTTCTATTCTACCTTTTTTTTTTTTTTTTCTAGATGGAAAATTTAGGAACCAAAATCTTTCAGATACATATAGGAATCCAGCTACAGTGAAAATTCCTTCACATCATAACTAACCTGACAAAAAACAAAAGGTAATAAGACCAAATCCAAATAAATAAATAGTGTGTGACATTTCGGTAACAGAAGATGGTAACAATGCTGTTACCGAAACGCCACACGCTATTTATTTGGATTTGGTCTTTATTACCTTGTGTTTATAATCTATAATCCAAATTGTGCTTTATTAACCTGACAAGAATTAATAAAAATTGATTTTTGATTATATTGAAACTAAAACATAATATAATAGCTTTTTAAATAAAAAATTATTTCAAGCAAAGGCACTGAACCAGCATTTATTTCTTGAAAAAAGATACTTCGGCCAGTATAAATCTTTTTATTACCTCGACGTTTCGACAAAAAGCTTTTGTCCTCGTCAGGAGCAAACAAAAATTAAAACATATAGCAAGGCGTTAAAAATTATTCTAAGGCTCTAAGGGCGTTCTCACGCGATATTCGAAATTTTGTACAACATCCAAAGCACGAGTCAAAAATAAATATTTAACTCACAAAAGACTATGATCTTTGAAATAAAATTATTATATACATATATATATTAAGAAATTATAAACAAAAATAAATATTAAAAAAATAATAATAATAACATTTAAAAGATTTCACAATAGTATATATTAATCGATATCTATTATGTACAATTTATACTTACCCTTTATAACTACTTATTTAAATTTAAAAACAAATTGTATTGTAGCGTAATATCTTCATATACATTTAAAGTTCTTTTCCCCATTTCCCGTGATACCCACCCCTCTAAAAATAATCTTTCTTTTTAAATTTTATATTCCTATGAAATATCTCAATATCATTCCAATCTGGCCTATGTCCTGAAAATAATGCATGTTCCCCAATTTTGCTTAACGCCCTTCTCCCCATTAAACCCTGTTGGTGTTCTTTAATCCTAGTCTCTAAATTACGGCCTGTTTCTCCTACATAAATTTTGTCACATTGTGTGCATTTAATTCCATAAATTACATTACTTGGTTTTAATGTGCCTATGTTATCCTTCATTATTCTATTTCTAGTTAAAAATTCCCTTTTTGTCCCCGTACTATACCAAATATTATATTTAAATTTTCTCAAAATTCTAGATATTTCGTTATCTATATCTCTAAAATATGGAATAATTATATTATTGCAATCATCTTTATTCCTATTTGAATTTGGCCTATCTATTTCATATCTTCTAATCCATTTGTTTGTGAAACCAACTGGATAATCAGATTGTTCTAGTTCTGCTCTAATTTTCATTATCTCTTTTTTATAAATATCTCGGTCTGTGCATACTTGTTTGGCTCTTTGTACAAGAGATTTTATCACCTGTCTTTTATGTACATAGGATTATTGGAATTAAAATTTAGATGTATACCACAGTCTGTTGGCTTTCTGAAAACGCTGGTTAAAATTGAACCATCTTCTTTGCGAGTTAGTCCTACATCTAAGAATGATAAAAATCCCTCTTTTTCTGTTTCGACCATGAATTCTATTCCTCTTTCTAAATTATTCAACATGACCATGATTTCATTAAGATTTTCTTTGCGGATCACTGCAAAAACATCATCTATATATCGGCCCCAGATTCTTATTCCCTCAATCAAGATTGCCTTTTTATCTACTGATGCCATTACGATGTCAGCAATGATCATGCTTGTAGGGCAACCCATAGCAGTGCCGTCTTTTTGCCTGTAAAATTTATCCCCATATCTGAAGTAAATATTATCTAAACATAACCTAAAGCCTTCTATCATTTCGTTGATTTCTAATCCCTTGTTTTCGCAATCTTGTCTCTTCACCTCAAAATATTCCCTTATTTCTTTTAGAGCTAGGGTTCTATTGATATTGGTGAAAAGTGATTTGACATCAAAGGATACCATTATATCATGGTCATTTAATTATAGGTATAGTGTCACGTCTACCACGCCTGTAGAAGGGGTTTTTACCCGAAAGCTCGCACCGTTATAATTTGTCTAATAAAGAAACTTTTCTTCTCTTATTCTGTTTTATCGCATAAACAATACCGAGAAGATTATCACTGTCAATATATATTTTTTAATTATTATTTTTAGTACATTTTATATATAATTTGTGCTTTTAAAGTATATACAGTTAAACCTGTCTATAGCGCCCCCTCTAAATAGTGCCTTCCTCTCTATAGCGCCCGATTTTAAACATTAAAATGTAAACATTTTACATTAAAAGTGACCAGTCTATAGCACCCCCTCTCTATAGCACCATATTTTGGTGAGTCCCAAGAGAGCGCGCTATAGACAGGTATATATATACCTAGAGCTTGTTCTACCAGCTGGTAAAGCTAAGCCAGTTTACCTTAAATTAAATAATCCCATTACAAGAATAATTAAACGTGTGATGTAATCAAATGGGACTTACATATTCACTTTCATGCAATCTTGCAGTTTTTGTTTTCCAGATTCATTTTCTCGACATAATCTTTTATGGAAAATATTGAAACTCCTTCTTGTCCAGTTCCATTTACTACTTTGCTGCAGCTTTGCCTTCATCTTCACTTGTATACTTGCAGGGTCTTCTGGCTTCATCTGTTATATTTTGAACATTATTGTCACGTGGCAAAAATGTGGAAAAATAATTCTCTGGATGACACCTAAAATACCAGAGAGGCAACAATTGAAGTTTGCTTCGTAATAAATCTAAGCTGTTCGTATAACTTGTCATTTGATCTTTTAATCAGCCAATCAGAGCACAAATAAAATAAATACCATTCCCGTCAAAACTAGAAGCCATCTATTGACCATCACCACAAACTAGCGACCTCGGGTCGGTGACAAAGCCACAACACCAACTTTGGCAAACTGAAAAGCGTCCACCTAGAGACCATGGTTTCAGGCTAATGGCCCTCGTCAGCCTAGGGCAGACTTTATTCCATAAGATCCACAAGGGATCTAATGGAATCTTGACAATCTGCCAAAGAGGTGGTTGGCTAAGTGGCTAGGCCAAATCTATGGCGTATAGATGGTGTCTAGTTTTGACATCTATTTTGACGGGAGAGGTGATCTTTGTCTTTTTAGATCAATATCTCCCGGCAAAATTCCCATCTATATATATAGGGACCCTGGTATACAGTTGACCTTTTGTCTGAATTTTCCAGAACATCTTGTACTGGGGTGATGAATGCCACCTTTGTAATAATATTATAATCTACTCTGTTTAATTTATTTATTTTTGATTGTTTGGATTTGGCAGCACTGTAATTATTGTTGTTGTTATGAATCTATTAAAAAAGTGTATGTTTGACATTAGAAAGATATATAATAAAAATTAGTTTATTAATTTAATAAAGCATATTTATTTATTTATTTATTCGAAGGAACATTACAGGCATATATATATATATTAGATGTTGGTTCTTTACAGAGGTTCATTAGGGAGAGAATACCTCTTAATGGAGAGCTGCTAAATAGTAAAATTGAAGATTTTGGCAATAAAACTAACGTTTGTAGAGAGGTGCCCTCTCATGGAGATTCTCCTGTAATAGAAACATAAGGCGTATAATAAGTCATGTTATATTTTTATCAGAGGTCAGATTTGGATTTTTATTTAAAATGTAATTTAAATTTTGATTATACTAGATGCGTAATATATATTTTCACTTAAAATGTGCTCACTGAACTGTGCAGCTGGTGCCAGGCCCTCCATTTGTTTTTGGGGCCTTGCTGGTGATCCTAGCCCTCCTGGTGGCGGCCTTCATCCCCGACTCCCCGAGCCGCAGCTCGCCCCCGCCCCAGTCCCCCAACCTGGTGGCTGCAGACCTGTTCCACTACGAGGTGGTTCCACGGCTCCCTGCCAGACCGGATGGCACGCAGCCGCTCATGGCGGACACCGAGCCGTTATAGCGCACCGCCCCCCACCCTAGTCCTCCTCATCCAACAGACACCACACACCCTCTTACCACATTTTTTAAAGCTGCCATTTTTTAAATCACCATTTACATACAGTTTAGGTTAACCTATGCAATTTTTTTTTTTTTTACAATTTTTTGGTTAATTTCTTTTTTTTTTTTTTTTTCTAATTATATAGGTCCATTTTAATAGGTCTTACTTTTTGTTTAATATATTATATATCTGGGCTTAACACACACTGCACTTGGTTTTATTGGGGCCAACCTAAGTTTTCCTTGGGAACTCTTGTTTTCTCTTGGAAAAATTTCCCTAAAGCATTGCCAAGTAAAATTGAAGAAGGCATTAAATAGAAGGATGGGGAACAAAAGTAATTATTTCCTCCGACTGTGATAATTGTCCTCCTGGGTCTGTACATATTCTCCACCCTTTATTTATTTACATAGCTCTCACCACCTCTTGTGATGTAAATAAGGTCCTCACCTTAAAGAGAAAAGAACATTATAAAATTATACAAAGCGATATATAAATATATATTGCAAAAATTGGGGGGCTATATAATATAATAAAAAAATCTATTTGAAAAGTCTATAAATATATAATTAGAGATGTGTATAGATTATATCTCTATTTATTTATTTTGTACAGTTGTTGCACTTCTTTGATTTCACAGACCTTATTGCTCTTTTAAAAACAAAAACTTTTAATGTTTTTTTTTTTTTTAAGTTCTCCCCTTACAGATATCCAAACTCCTTTCTATATATATAGACCAATAAAATATTAATCTAAAAAGAGTTGATTTATTTCCCCAAATTTGCACTTTGACCCATTGTTGGCCCTCAGTTCCAATTGTGGCCTAGCTGAGCTCCATCAATTAATGACAACATTGTTGTCAACTGTTGGCTTATTTACATGGTTATATTTTTGGCTATAATATGTTTGTTATTCCCAGTACACGTGGTACAGGCCATGATAATCATGTGGGTAGACACGACTACTTTTACCGTAAGTGCACAACATGTCTATACATGTAAAAAGCAGTTTGATTTTGCGCTTACAAAGTTGGCTATAATTGTCATTGTGTGCCATTGTCTAAACATCTCCCACAATTAATGAGAACTTTGTTGTCGAGTCGACTGTTGGCAATGGATATTGCTGGAACATTGGGATGGTGTCCAAGATGTGGTGGAAATAAATCTCACTTAGTAACTAAACTCTCTATGGACTCTGGGAGTGCCAGAATTGTCCTGATATAAGAACTGAAGCCACAGCTAAGACACAATACTGATTGGCTCAAACCACAAAAAGGAGTGAGGTGTATACTATCAACCTCTACACTGAACATATCACGAGATAAAATGGATGTATACATTGGAGGAATTAAATATCTGCTGATGAAAGCTAGCAGAAAATAGAGAAGACCTAAAAGATAAAGAAGAAAGTGAAAATTTTGCTCCAAAATTAAATGTCAGAATGGCCAAAATTATAACTACCGATAATATCTATAATTCAATAAGAAACTTGTTCACTTCATATTCTTGGATTCAGGATTGATAAGTTGCTTAGAGGAAGTAAAAAGATGAATAACACTAGGAAGAGATGAAATTGAACAAGATTATGAAAGATAAAGGCATTTCTCTCACAAGACAAAGAAGAGAATTGTCTAGGCCTTGGTATTCCCTGTGGTCACTTATGGATGTGAGACTCTCAGAAAAAAAAGAAAAATAATTGAAGTCTTTGAAATGTGGACATGGAGAAAGCTATTCAAGACTGCCATGGACAGCTAAAAGGTCAAATTTTTCAATCATAAATGAAATTATCCTGTTAGATCCCTGGAGTCCCAATTATGTAAACAAAGACTGATTTGGGACACATAATGAGAGCAGATAGTTTAGAAAATATGTTGTTGAAAAAATTGGAGGAAGACATGAACTGGCTAGGAAGGGTTGTGAAAGTCACTAGATGGTCACTAACACATCAAATTGGAGGAAGACTTGCAATGAACTGGCTAGGAAGAGACTTGCAATGAACTGGCTAGGAAGAGACTTGCAATGAACTGGCTAGGAAGAGACTTGCAATGAACTGGCTAGGAAGAGACTTGCAATGAACTGGCTAGGAAGAGACTTGCAATGAACTGGCTAGGAAGGGTTGTGAAAGTCACTAGATGGCCACTAACACATAAAATTGGAGAATATTTGTCCATATATTCACCAAAATTTGAATTCAATCTTTGTCCCACAAAAATCTCAATTTTAGAAACCAAAGCAACCCACCATTTTTGAAAACTATAGTTGTGTATTGTTTGCCTTTGAGGAAGCTGATTGAGGAGGCACACTGCAGTAGAACTTCCGTGAGCAGCACCTCTCCACATGTACTTTGCATCACCAAATTTGCTGCTTTACCTATTAGAAACTACAGTAAGAGGGCACCTCTTTAAAGAACTCTTTGGCAACTAGATGTTTTCTTTAGAGAGAGGCTTTAATGTTTTTATTTCTAATTTTTAATTCGTGTAATCTTTACACAAGGGGATAAGAAACAACAACAACAACAACAAACCTCTAAAACTAACCAACTCTATCACTAGGGTCTGAAAGGTCTCTAAGGTCTGAAGATGGTAACAACGCTGTTACCGAAACATCACACACTATTTATTTATTTGGATTTGGTCTTATTACCTTATGTCAGTTTTCAGATCTGAACTAACAGCCATACTACAAGCTCTAAAACTTGTAGAGAAAAATGAGACTAAAAACATAATAATTTATACAGATTCAAAAGCCGCCATCTTTGCAATTAAAAACTGCTACTATTCACAAGACAGACTCCTCAAAAACATTGCTGCAGAAATCAACAAACTGAACAATAATACCAAAATAAGTACAATGGATTCCATCACATGTGGGAGTCCCTGGAAATGAAGAAGCCGACAGATTGGCGAAGGAAGGAACAGCTGGACATCCTGATGTCCGGACCTATCTTTCAGCAAGTACCATATTAACAAACTGAAACTACAACTGATAAGGAACCATAGAGATAGTTTCCATCATTCTTGGTACCAGGTAGAAAACCCCAAAAAACAGACCCTCCAACTAAACAGAAGGGAATCGACACAGTTGGCCAGATGGAAATCTGGTCACCTGCGCCCTCTAGTCTATAAAGAGGGAGCCAAAAGCTTCCCCATGTGCACTAGGTGCAAAACCAAAGAGGCCACTCCCCAACATTTACTAAATTGCATTGGAAAGGACAAAAGATCCCTCTACAGAGAACCAAGAAGAGTTCTTGAGCTTCTTTACGAGCACGACCTCCAAGATCTTGTCTAATTTAGAATAAATGGATAAGTAAAAAAAAACCTTATGTTTAATGTGTAGCACCCTTCTGTTCATGTGTAGCACCTTCCTGTTCATGTGTAGCACTCTCCTGTTAATGTGTAGCACCTTCCTGTTCATGTGTAGCACCCTTCTGTTCATGTGTAGCACCTTCCTGTTCATGTGTAGCACTCTCCTGTTAATGTGTAGCACCTTCCTGTTCATGTGTAGCACCTTCCTGTTAATGTGTAGCACCTTCCTGTTCATGTGTAGCACCTTCCTGTTCATGTGTAGCACCCTCCTGTTCATGTGTAGCACCTTCCTGTTCATGTGTAGCACCCTCCTGTTCATGTGTAGCACCTTCCTGTTCATGTGTAGCACCCTCCTGTTCATGTGTAGCACCCTCCTGTTCATGTGTAGCACCTTCCTGTTCATGTGTAGCACCCTCCTGTTCATGTGTAGCACCTTCCTGTTCATGTGTAGCACCCTCCTGTTCATGTGTAGCACCTTCCTGTTCATGTGTAGCACCCTTCTGTTCATGTGTAGCACCTTCCTGTTCATGTGTAGCACCCTCCTGTTCATGTGTAGCACCTTCCTGTTCATGTGTAGCACCCTCCTGTTCATGTGTAGCACCTTCCTGTTCATGTGTAGCACCCTTCTGTTCATGTGTAGCACCTTCCTGTTCATGTGTAGCACCTTCCTGTTCATGTGTAGCACCCTTCTGTTCATGTGTAGCACCTTCCTGTTCATGTGTAGCACCCTCCTGTTCATGTGTAGCACCTTCCTGTTCATGTGTAGCACCCTCCTGTTCATGTGTAGCACCTTCCTGTTCATGTGTAGCACCCTTCTGTTCATGTGTAGCACCCTCCTGTTCATGTGTAGCACCCTTCTGTTCATGTGTAGCACCCTCCTGTTCATGTGTAGCACCCTCCTGTTCATGTGTAGCACCCTCCTGTTCATGTGTAGCACCTTCCTGTTCATGTGTAGCACCTTCCTGTTCATGTGTAGCACCCTCCTGTGTTCATGTGTGGCACCCTCCTGTTCATGTGTAGCACCTTCCTGTTCATGTGTAGCACCCTCCTGTGTTCATGTGTGGCACCCTCCTGTTCATGTGTAGCACCCTCCTGTTCATGTGTAGCACCCTCCTGTTCATGTGTAGCACTCTCCTGTTCATGTGTAGCACCCTCCTGTTCACGTGTAGCACCTTCCTGTTCATGTGTAGCACTCTCCTGTTCATGTGTAGCACTCTCCTGTTCATTAGTAGCACCCTCCTGTTCATGTGTAGCACCCTCCTGTTCATGTGTAGCACCCTCCTGTTCATGTGTAGCACCCTTCTGTTCATGTGTAGCACCCTCCTGTTCATGTGTAGCACCCTCCTGTTCATGTGTAGCACCCTCCTGTTCATGTGTAGCACCCTCCTGTTCATGTGTAGCACCCTTCTGTTCATGTGTAGCACCCTCCTGTTCATGTGTAGCACCCTCCTGTTCATGTGTAGCACACACTAGTACCAGATTCTTGAAAACACTTTTATACATTTTTTCCCTTGGCGTCGGTGTGTGATGTATGCACACCTACATCATCAGTTATTCTATAATATGTAAAATAGGGAAACACACACACAAAATTCTGCAAAGCCTCTGGAGACCTGCTTGGCAGGAGTGATGTTCCAGTGGAAATTCCACTATGAGCTGATAGTCATTTTTCTGTTACAGCTGTTGGCTGGGAGTCATTTTATTTATTCTGTGATGCTCTAAAGAAATGGTTTTTGGTAGACAAATGGGTTTAAAGAGTCCAAATATACTTGAGTCTGAGTGGATGATTTTTTCCTAGAGAATCTATTGCCGATGATCTGTAGCCCAAGAAGTATTTAGGGTGAGAAAGGAAATAATTTTCAAGGACTGTTGTAAATAGATATCAGCGTCAAGTTGGCTTCCATTTCCTATGTAAATGCTGATGCTAACCAGGAAGCTATTTCCTTCAATAATCTTTAAACCAAGAGCTTAATGTTTGTGGGATTGGCTGGGAGATGAGGCAGGTAGAAAGTTTTGTGATTGATTGGAAGATCTAAAATATTAGAGTTGCAAGCCATGTGAGAGAAGTACGATGCTTGATTTGGGTTCCTATTTCAAATAAAATTTTCTTAAGGTGTTCTTTGAGGAGGTAAGGATTGATCTTTTCGAAAATGAAATTTGAGAAAGTGATGTTTTCTTGAGGTGTTGCGGAGGAAGTTTTAAACTGTAGTTGAACTGTGGTTTTGAAATATAATTAGCAAATTGTAGTTGAGTACCCCAGAAAAGAGCTGAATACAAACCCAAGAACATTGGCAATTTAATAAAAAATTAAAACAATTTAACAGATTCTTCTGTGTGTAAGAAAGGACAACTTGGCCTGCCGCAGCAAGCACTAAGTGTGAATAAATGTGACATTTCAGAAGCAGCAGCATTCTTCTTCAGCTTCCCCACTCTTGAGCAGCTAGCTCCTGGGCTCCACCTTTTCTTCTCTTTATAAGTCCATTCCCATCCACCAGTCTTCCTCCCACCCAGCACAACATTCCATTTCCTATTAATATCTAAATGTTCTAGGCAATTCTGATGACCATGGCCTCTCCCAATCTTCTCAAGACTTCTTCATTCCTGATCCTGTCAACCATTCTCCTCGGATCCACATTCCACACACCTCCAACCAACTCTACCATTTACTATGACCCATACAACACTACACTCCAAATAAGAATCATCAATATATTTTCCCTCTTTAACAGCTGGTTGAGCAATCTTTTCAGAAGCTCTTCTATTAAAACCTCCTTCCGTACTGATATTCTAGTCTTTATTTCTTCTGTTCCCTCCTCCAAGAATCTTAGATATCTCAACATATGTTTTACTACATCGACCTCGACTTTCTTGTGTCTTCCTTTCCTTATTCAAAGTTGCATCAAAACTGCTTGTTGCGGTTTCAACTTAGTAGCACTGCAATTTTGAAATCTAATATTTGAGGTCGCTTGAATTAGGTGCAGCATATCTTTTTTTCTGTTATAAGTAAAAAATGGTTCACAAATCGGAGTCCTTGGATTTCTTCTGCTTGCGGGTTGAGACAAATAAGTCCAAATATGGAATGCCAATTAGAAGCCACAGAGACAAAAGGAAATTTGACAAGTTCTATAAAAAGTTGGTCGACAAGTCAACGGTGAGGACCTTTGTTGAGAGAAAAGTAAAAAATAATTGTAACACTTCCCTATTTCAAATTTGGAAGACCTTTGTTTAAAGAAAAGTAAAAAAAATATTTTTAACTTTCCTATTTTAAATTTGACCACAAATGGCTCAATCCAACAAAATGCTCTTGTTCGGTTTTCAAAATTATCTTTTGAGGCAAAAATAAAGCATGATTGGTATATGACGATTTAAATATATTTTTCAAATATTCAGTTTGTTCTCCAGCAATGTCCATCCCCTCTGAGAGGATCGACATTCCTGTTAAAGGAACTATTCTAACATTGGAATAAGAGGCCACTAAATTCCCAAATTTCCAAAGACTATCAATTTGCAGGTTGATTGATCTTAAAAATTTTCTAAACCCCTGTTCCATGCTGTTTTTTTGGAACAAATACAGTTCCCCAGTTGAACTCTTAAAGTAACAAGGAAGTTAAGGATTGACTTTAAAATAAAAAAATTAAAAAAAAACACATAAAGCGTTAACATTCATTTTTTTATTTGGTGTGTCACAGTCGGTTTAAAAACTCGTACAAATACTACGAAATTTGTAGTACTGGAGATTTTTAGACATTTGTTCTCTTCCGATATATAAAAACAACACATGGTCTTAAAATGTTTATTTTAAATATATATAAAAATTATGATGTAGATATATTATTATATAATATAAAAATATAATTACATATATACACGGATTAATACATATAAGGTAAAAGTAACAAGTGTTAGAGTTTAAAACCAGTTCCAAACTGAACTTCGAAATTTGAAAAAAAAAAAAAAAATTCTAAATGTTATGTTTTATATTTATGATTTTTAAAAACAAACCTCCGTAATGTGACTTTGAAGGAAATTATGTAAACGTCATAAAGAGATCAATGAAAATAAATTCGGTCCTCCTGATTAAGCCCAGTTTATTAAATAAATTTGTTTGTGGGTGAAAAAAGATTCACTTGGAACATTTATCGATTGAAGAACTAGAGTCCAAACTAGGCGCTTGCTCTTAAAAATTGAAGAAAAAAAAAGTCTCGAAAGGATCAATTACAACACACGGTTTCTAGAGACGCATTTCACCTCCACACAATGGAGGTGTGGAAAGTTTGAAAACATTACGAAATTCTAAATAGGGGGATAGGTTCTCTTCAGGTGAAAATAAGAAAATAAATTCCTAATAACATTGGGTCGAGTTTGAATGCAAAGATAAATAGAACCCTTTGAACAAGGAATTATTTTAGTAGCTTTACGCGACAGTAACTTCAAATCGTCGGTGTAGTGAAGACTGGTTCAAAACGAACTGGTCGGGTTTACTTATTCCATTCCCGGAAGATCGAGAATTGGCAGATAGAAAAGACGCGCCTCCCGGCTTTCTTTCAAACGCACAAAACCGCTCTAGACACCGCCCAGCTCGAGTACAGTACCTGGATATTCCCGGAGGTCGCCAGATTTACCTCCCCCTCCTCTAATTTGCATTTTTGCCCGTGGAGCCATTTGGAATCGCTTGTTTGTTCCACCAGTTCCTGATGTAGCCCGAACTCAACATCTGACGCCTGTAATATTCCATAGAATGCGTTAATTCAGGATGCAACGCTGGTTTTGTGCTCCATAGCAGAGCATCGGCTTGGGTTGCTGCGTAATTTGTTGTGTGCCTCAAAATTGTGTGCCATATAATTGGATAATAAAGTGCTTTCCTATTCAATTCTTCATTTTTATTTCTTTCCGAATTTTTATTTTTAAATAAAATTTTAAAAATGATATAATAGATTTAAGGAAACATACATAATAAAGTTGTGCATTGAAAATAAATTGCTAAATAAAACAACTTTCTAAATGATAAACGCGTGTTGCGCCACTGTTATATAAAAAAAGAAGTTTGACTCGGGCATGGTTTCCTGCCTTTGACCCATGTTCATTCAGGAAGTTTTTCTTAGTTTCACGTGAAGTACCTGTGGTTTAAGTTTGTTCTTCCCTTTTAGGAATCCCTTAAAACGTAATCTGTGCGGTTATAACATGTTATATATATACCCACTTATATGTTAAACATTTGTAGTAATATATTTTTAAAAGGTATAAAAGGGCCATAAAAAAGGGTATTAGATATTCATCTTTAAATCTCAATTGAGAAAATGCCAGGAGATTAATCAATATAGTTCAATAGTTATTCAATGCTCAAGTTATAAGAAGTATATGGTGTGATATAATTTCCTCGTTATGCGTTCGCTATAACCCCATGAAAACTATTACTGTGTTTTTAAGTAGTTATGTAGAATTGTAGACAGTTATATAGAAGTAATTCTATTCGACACCAAGGACATTTATTTCCATATATGACAGTACTTTTAACTTTTTTTTTTGTAATAAAAAGCTTACAAAGAAACAATCAAGAGAGTGTCGTATAGATAAATAAATGTCTTTATAACAAAATAGAGCGAGACTCCAACATTGAGTCTTCATTATAAATTGTTTCTATACAGTTTGACCCCGTATTTCGATTAAATATTATTGCTCCCATAAAGATAAAGAAATACAATTTGTGAAAACAACAGCATTCATGACTAGTGTTCGAGATTGTCTCCCCACAGGTGAAATGAGAACAACGAAGAAATGCCCCGCCCCCAAGCGCTACAAGTTTACGTCTGACAGGTATCTGGCGAGGAAGAATTCACCACGAAATATTTCAGTAATCTGTTCTTATAAGCCGAAAGTTTGTAGGAAGACGCGTCTTCCTGTTGCTGCTTCCTCCCAGATTTGCAGAACTTTTCCTTCATCAGGATGATGAACGGCAGAACAAAGAGGCCGTGGAAGTACGAGAAGACCATCACCAGGGCCACCATCTTGAATAGCGATAATTTAATTTCCGTGGTGGAGAAGGCGAAAGCCGACGCCCCGATGATGGTGGTGAGGAAACCCTGCGTGATGGGGAACCCGATATAGTAGAGGGAGTCGGCCATCCTGTCCATGGGGTTGCTCATCTTCGATTCGTTGAAGGCGCACACGATGTGGGCTGTGCTGTCGATGGAAAAGCCAACGGAAACGATGAGCACCACCATGGTGACGGTGTTGAGCCAGATGTCTGCTATGCCCATGAACCCAATCATGCCGATCTGGATGGATATAATGGTGAAGGTCATGAGAAAGACAGCTTCTAGTTTGGGGATGAAAAGGAAGGCCACGATCATCATCACGACTGTAGCGATGAGAACCGATTGTATGGTCAGGTACTCGAGAATGATGACGTGGTCTACGAGGGGGGTGAGCGGGTTGTAGACGTAGACCCGGAAGGGCTGAGAGTCCAGGAAGGATCTCAACCACCTGACCAGATTTATGCCGTAGTTAGCATCAGGAAGCGAAGAGATTTGAAGGATGAACCGGGACGCTATGATCTCTGTTCCATTTTCGTTGAAAACGATGTCATCCCTGAACCTGGAAAATCCGGGAATCTGAAGAAACACTTCCCTCAGACTGCGGATAAATGAGTCCTTCTTGGAAAGGTCGTATCCACGGTACCAGAGGTAAAATTTTCCCGAGTTGAGGAATAGCAGGTACTGACGCAACCAGGATTCCGTCAAAGTAGAGTTTGCGATATCAGGGGAACTCTCGAGGGTCTTAATTACATGCTCGATGGAAGCCTGGACCTTAGGGTCTGAGTAGTCCATAGGGTCCGGGAGGACTATCTGGCCACGAGCAGCGTATTCCTTGAACAGCGCATAGTAGTCGTCCCAGTAGAACTTGACGTAGGAGTAGTCGTCCGCCATGTCCTTCTCCCGAATGCCGAGCTGGAAGTGGGTGATCCCGTAGAAGGAAGAGGCCAGGTAGAGAATGTACAGCACGCAGATCACCACTTTGCCGGGGGTGCTGAAGACATAGCGGGCGAAGACGTCCCTGAAGAAAACCATATACATGTTGGGGGCCTGCTGGGATGACGAGGTGTCGGACGAGTCCTGCTCAAGAGTTCTCGACCAGCAATGGCGAGAGAGCCGAGTTCGTCCGTCTAGAAAACACAACAAGCCACATTGAAGTCAAATAATCTGAATGGAAATATTGCGGTGACAGTTTTAAAAAAGATCAATTTAATTGAGAATATGTGTGTATATAGAGTTATATATATAACAATTGTCAGCTCTCGAAGTCTCTACACAAAGCACTCAACGTTGTATCAGGATGGAGTGAGGGGACCAAGCTCAAAAATGAATTATTTAATCGCCCAAAACGACCTGCCGAGCGGTGATCATCAGACGACATTTGATTTGGCCACTTTGGTCTGCTTCTATTCCAGTGACTGGACGCGTTAATTATTTCCAAACTCCTCCCAAGTGATGAAGCGCTCTAGTTCGAGAAGTCGCTCCTATCTTCGTTGTACATTTCACAAAGAGGTTCCATGACGGTGGACGAGAGGTATAAACTGTCCATTTTCTACAGCCACGACCCGGGATCAATGTCGATCCGATTCTTGCAAAAGTCCAACCCCACCAGTGAGTGCAAGTAACCAAACGAGAATCTAGCACACTTGTAAGTTCAAAAGTCGAACAGCTGTAGACATGTGATGCAATTGCAGTAAACGCAGTCGCTATCTACTATCCACCATGACTATCATGGCCTGTACGATATGAACTAGGGATAATAATAATAATTTTTGGGGGGCAAAGTATGACTGTCACCTCCATGCGATGCCTCCCTGGATAGCCAACCAACGACAGCAGCTCCCACCATGGAGACTTATGGACTACACCAGACCACCTATTGGAATTGCATGGGAGCCTCAAGACAGGACCTGTATTCCAACCCTATCAAGATTGTGAATTTGATCTTTAAATATAGTCTCCGTGACCTTGTATAATTATACAATGGGATAATAAAAAATAATATTTTTTTAAAAAGGGATGTATAGCTAATTTAAATATTATTTCTGTGAAATGTCTGTCAGAAGCTATCAACGTTTCTTTCTCAATTATGTAAATTAGGTAGTTCATCAGCCTCTGATAAACGGACCGAATGGATCAACCCACCGTCCGGTGCGGCAGGGTCTGGCACGGTGAAGCAGAAGAAGAGGGAGTGGCGGCCTTGCTCCTCCAGCCGGCCGAAGATAGCCATGACGGCGCCGTAGAAGGTGACGCAGTAGAAGTAGCAGAAGATGACGGACACCATGGAGTACATGCAGAATGTGTAGCTGAAGTAGAGCGGGGTCAGGGCGCCGATCAGGAACGTGATGGCGTTGGTGACAGAGGTCAGAGTGATGGCCACGCCTGCTGTCTCGTAGGTCTCGCTGAGCCGCTCCTGAACCGACTTCCGGACGTCCGTGCACCTCCAAGCCGCCATCATCACGAAGGTGTCGTCCATGGAGATACCTGGATTCACTCCACATTAGATACATCCGTAACAACCACACATTACACACCTAGCAAACACACATTACACACCTAGCAACCACACATTACACACCTAGCAACCACACATCACAAAACTAGCAACCACACATTACACACCTAGCAACCACACATTACACACCTAGCAACCACACATTACACACCTAGCAACCACACATCACACACCTAGCAACCACACATTACACACCTAGCAAACACACATTACACACCTAGCAACCACACATCACAAAACTAGCAACCACACATTACACACCTAGCAACCACACATTACACACCTAGCAACCACACATCACACACCTAGCAACCACACATTACACACCTAGCAACCACACATTACACACCTAGCAACCACACATCACAAAACTAGCAACCACACATTACACACCTAGCAACCACACATTACACACCTAGCAACCACACATTACACACCTAGCAACCACACATCACACACCTAGCAACCACACATTACACACCTAGCAAACACACATCACACACCTAGCAACCACACATTACACACCTAGCAACCACACATTACACACCTAGCAAACACACATCACACACCTAGCAACCACACATTACACACCTAGCAACCACACATCACACAACTAGCAACCACACATTACACACCTAGCAACCACACATTACACACCTAGCAAACACACATTACACACCTAGCAACCACACATCACACACCTAGCAACCACACATTACACACCTAGCAAACACACATCACACACCTAGCAACCACACATTATACACCTAGCAACCACACATCACACAACTAGCAACCACACATTACACACCTAGCAACCACACATTATACACCTAGCAACCACACATTACACACCTAGCAACCACACATTACACACCTAGCAACCACACATTACACACCTAGCAACCACACATCACACACCTAGCAACCACACATTACACACCTAGCAAACACACATCACACACCTAGCAACCACACATTACACACCTAGCAACCACACATTACACACCTAGCAAACACACATCACACACCTAGCAACCACACATTACACACCTAGCAACCACACATCACACAACTAGCAACCACACATTATACACCTAGCAACCACACATCACACAACTAGCAACCACACATTACACACCTAGCAACCACACATTACACACCTAGCAACCACACATTACACACCTAGCAACCACACATTACACACCTAGTGTTGGAAATGATTCAGGAAAACGGCTCTAGATGGCGCGCGCCAAGGGATGCGCCACAGAGTGCGCCACAGAGTCCGTCCACGTGACCTTATACGACTATAAAAGTCGCGGGGAAAAGGAGGTATCAGATCGGGGGAGAGTGAGAGTGTGGAGATTGGGAGAGAAAAGGGCATAGTAAAGATTAGAGTGCCTGAGCCTAGAAGCGAGCAACTCGAGTGATCTAGCGAGCAACTCAAGTGATCTAGCGAGAAACTCAAGTGATTTAGAGAGCAACTCATGTGAAAAGGCAAAGAAGATAGAGTTAAAGAAGAGTTGAAGGTAAAGAGGATAGAGTTAAAGTAAAAGAGGATAAAGTTAAAGGTAAAAGAAGATAAAGTCAAAGAAGAATTGGAGATAAGGAGGAAAAAGTCCATTTGAGATAGTTAAAGAAGACTGAAGTAGAGAAAAGGGCTGTTAAAGAAGCTGAAGCAAGCTTACCCTAATAGAACGGGATTGATTGGATTGAAATTAGTTCATTTTTTGTATGTTGCCATATGTAGAATAAAAACTCATATGTTTAAAGATCATCAAATCCGGCTGATCATTTCCTCCAGAATAACACCAGCCTATCGCTATAGTAATTATTGCAATAGTTAGAAAAAACAAGAATTATTTAAATTATTCATTTCCTATTATTTAAGTTTCTAAATTCTATTACTTTTTTATTCCCAACATTTCTGGTGAGCCGGACGTGATAGGCTTGGTGGTAAGATGGAGGAGGTGAGCGAAGGAAGAAAAGCTGTGAGAATTACTTTTACTGAACAAGTCAATGATTTATATACAGAATTGAAAAATCTTGCATTGTGATAAAAATAAAGTTTATGCAAAGTTTGATCAGCTTGAATGTTTGCATAATGAGCTTGTAGCTTTGAATGATCAGCACCAATTAATTCTGCTATCTCAAGAAGAAATTTCTGATGAAGAAATTGATAGAGAATTCGAAAATTGTAAAATATACATACAGGAAAGAGTTAACATAGAGTATAAAATTAGCGTAATGCGTAAGCAGGAAAAAAATGCTCTTTCAACTAAGGGTAATGATGAAGTTGAATCTAAAGAAGAAAATATTATTAAAGATAAAGAAGAAGCGAATGATGCAGCTGAGCATGAAACTGAAATGGCGGATGCCAAAAATACTTTAACTAAAGTCAGCAAGGCAAGTGATGAATATACATTAGAAATGGACTTTAATAAGGAAGAGTTGGAGCAAGAAGAAACTGTTAATGAAAATGTGAAGATGCAGATTTAAAGAATAAAGAAGATTCTGAAGCTGAGTCCAAAGGCGATAGAATAAGGGATTCGGAAGCTGAAACCAAGGGCAATGGAGAGTAAAGGATTCTAAAACTGCAATTAAAGGTTATGAATCGGTAAACAATTCTAGAGCGGTAGCTGAAGGCGCTGATCAAGTAAAAATTTCAGATGATGAAACTGAATCGATTGATGATAATGAGGAAAGAGTTGTCAAAGTTCCAGCATCGAGGAAATTGGTGGAAGCAAGACCAACTGGAGATTCGGAATCTAAAATAAAGGATAATTATAAAGAAGCAGAATCCAAAGATTTGAAAACCATAAATAAAACTGATTATGCAGAGAATAGGGACGATAAATACAACGAGGGAAAAGTTCATGATAGAAATGAAGCGAAAAATATAGATGAAGAACATTGTACAGAGTCAAAGAACTTGGAAGAAGAGAAAAAGCTGGATGTGGAACAAGGAATGGATTCGAAGAGCACTGAAGAAGTGAAGCAGCTAGATGCAGAACAAGGTACTGATTCAAAGGTGGTAGAAAAGCTAGATGTAGAACAAGGTACTGATTCAAAGGTGGAAGAAAAAAATATGGATCCAAAAGATTGGTTGAATGAAAGGTTCATCGAAGGAGTTAATGAAATTCCACCGGAAGTAAAAGGATACTATTTTCCTGATCGCCCTGTATTTAAGTGTGAATCCAAAACGACGCCTATACGGCCAGTATTTGACGAAGCTTTCTGTCGAGGACACAACGGACTCTCCTTGAAACGGTATTTAAAAAAGGGACCCAATCTACTGCAAAGAATCCCTGAAATAAGGAAAAAAATTCGAGAAAATAAGTTTGGAGTTTTGGCAGACATGAGAAGATATTTCCAGATGATGGCCATTAAGGAGAATGATCGGGACTACCTCAGATTTATTTGGAGGAAGAGTATAGATGACTGATGGCTTTTAGGCATAAAAAACTTGTTCTCGACATGAATTGTAGCCCATTTTTGCTGAATGCCGTGGTTGAGTGTCATCTTCAAACGATAAAGAGCTCTCTAGAAAAGATGGCAAGGATGTTGGCTCAGTCTTTCTTTACGGATGATTGTGTTGGCTCTCTGGAAACAAAGCAAGAGGTCGAAGAGTTTTTAAGGTCTGCCACCGAGATTATAGAAAGAGCGAAAATGAGCTCAAGAAGGAGGGATTTAAAAATGGGATGTGATACACCATAGCCTGAAAGTATGGCTCGTGAGTTTCAAACTTGGTGTGATCAGATGATATTCATTGATTTAATAAGGATACCCAGATATATGTTGAGTGATCTTTCCTGATTGGGATTTATTGCCTTTTTTTTTGTATTCCCATACAAAAAGGCGGGAGTATGTTGGAAATGATTCAGGAAAACGGCTCTAGATGGCGCGCGCCAAGAGTTGCGCCACAGAGTCCGTCCACGTGACCATATACGACTATAAAAGTCGCGGGGAAAATGAGGTATCAGATCGGGGGAGAGTGAGAGTGTGGAGATTGGGAGAGAAAAGGGCATAGTAAAGATTAGAGTGCCTGAGCCTAGAAGCGAGCAACTCGAGTGATCTAGCGAGCAACTCAAGTGATCAAGCGAGCAACTCAAGTGATTTAGCGAGCAACTCAAGTGATCTAGCGAGCAACTCAAGTGATCTAGCGAGAAACTCAAGTGATTTAGAGAGCAACTCATGTGAAAAGGCAAAGAAGATAGAGTTAAAGAAGAGTTGAAGGTAAAGAGGATAAAGTTAAAGGTAAAAGAAGATAAAGTCAAAGAAGAATTGGAGATAAGGAGGAAAAAGTCCATTGAAGATAGTTAAAGAAGACTGAAGTAGAGAAAAGGGCTGTTAAAGAAGCTGAGGCAAGCTTACCCTAATAGAACGGGATTGATTGGATTGAAATTAGTTCATTTTTTGTATGTTGCCATATGTAGAATAAAAACTCGTATGTTTAAAGATCATCAAATCCGGCTGATCATTTCCTCCAGAATAACACCAGCCTATCGCTATAGTAATTATTGCAATAGTTAGAAAAAACAAGGATTATTTAAATTATTCATTTCCTATTATTTAAGTTTCTAAATTCTATTTATTTTTTATTCCCAACACCTAGCAACCTCACATTACACACCTAGCAACCACACATTACACACCTAGCAACCAAACATTACACACCTAGCAACCACACATTACACACCTAGCAACCACACATTACATATCATGCTGCACACCAGAGAATGACTCTCGACAAAGTGGGTTAATCCCGCTGTTGAATCCACGTCTACCATATTCTCTTCCATGCTTTGGTCCTAAGGCCTCGATAATGTTTTAAAGTAGAGCTCAACACAATGTATTCAATTAAATTGGCATCCTATATTTTGGTACATTCTGTAGAGAATTCTAAAAGTTGATAAGAAGCACTTGGTATCTCCAATGTGTTGTACAACACTCCCCTCTCGACAAACCTCTCCATGGTTCAGTGACAAGCCAAGGAGCTCTCTCGCTAAAGCTTGAAAATTGGACTTTGATGTGACAAGACCACTGTGACAAAGTGTGGTCCATATTTCCCACTTAGTTAAAAGGCTACCTGACCCGGTCGTCACGTGTACCTGGGGAAATCTGCCTCGTGAAACGTGACGCCACTCACTTCCTACAACATAAGTCTAAATATATTTTAAATATTTGTATTAGAATAACTCAGGCTCCTGGAGCATACAGAAGAGTTTAGAAATACGACATACCTATTTCCTACTCGTTGATATTTTATAAATGAAAAATATATTTTTTTAACGAACTATTTCTACATTTTATAAAAAGAGTAAGTGCTTAGTAAAATTTTCCAAATCAATAGAGGAAACACACAAAACATAGTCTAGCCTAGTTCTTCAAAATTTCTATTTGTGTGTTGAGAGATAAATGAGCTTCCATTTTAAAACCTCTCTGCCAACCACTTCAAAAGCTCGTTTTCAGCCCCAATATGTTGTCTGCTGGGCAGTGACCTCCTCACCCAGGATCTAACACGCCGGATTCTAGCGAGCAGTCTGAGCTGATGGTTATCAACCTAGAGGCGCCCACCAATCATACATTTAACCATCTGTAAACTGACCTTCTGATAAGTTATTTCTTATGCAAGATGTCCTCAGCGGGTGATAACACGCTTGGATCCCGTCAAGGATGAAGGGAAACTAATAAGGACAGACAAAGGTGAGGCAGAACCATTTCAGGAATAGCGGAGGACGTAGGCTTCCTATCAGCGTGATCCTAGAGTGTCTTTCCCTGCCGCCTAGCCCGTTGTTCCATTGCGAACAAACCTAGTTTAAATTTTAAAAATCTTTTTTTGTTCTTTCTTACGGCGAGTAGAGTTCAGGCGACGTCCACTTTCAACTAGTAAGACAAATGTGTTGAATCATTCTCTCAAGAAATTTACCCCATTTCAAAACACTTGGTTCTTCCGTTAGATAATTTAGGTTGGGGGGTGGAAAAGCCCTCAAATACAAAGTCTTGGCGCTACAAACTTGCCCTAACCTTCACGGGGCATTCACAATTTGATAAGGTGATGATCGAGATGCTGCGCTTTACTTTTTAACTATTATAAAACTAATTTAACGATTAACATTCTTATATATTGTATGTATGAGCGATACGTGTATTTCTTGTAAATTGTTCTCGATTAACAACAGCGTCGAGTTTGCTCAACCTGAGCTGATGTTGCGTCGGGACTTCCGCGTTGAGTCAGGGAAGGTCAAGGCCTGCGACGGGAAAGAGGCCGATCGTAGAAACCTTTGACTCTTTTATTGGAAATAAATTGTTATTATTTCTGCCGGGCTGTGTGGAGATGGTTTCGCAAGTGGCGCAGAATTCAAAGTTGGCAATTGATTGGCGCCAGTAATGTGAAAGCACTCGACCTTCAAACGTCTTAAATGAGAAAACTCAAATTAATGACTTGAGGCGGAAATTCAACTACGACAAAATTTATAAACTGTTGCAACCGCAGACTTCTTCTCAACAGAATGCTATAACAGTATTCTGTCCCAATAGTTTGTAAAGTAACATGAACTCTAGGTCGAATTGCTGCTAACATGTAGAAAATTTCATTTTTCTGATTGTTAGGACTTTTATTTTAAGTTATACTGATTTGTTCCTTTTCTGTCTCGACCTTTAAACCAATTTACAGAATATATATTGAAACAACAGGAATTGAAACGCCCTGACGGATCATTGTTTGAGTTTTAAAAAAAAGTAAAGTTAGAGAGAGGCGCGAAAAGAGCTGTGACCAATAGAGCACGGATGTGTGGGAGGCAGGAATAACTCTAGTTTTTCAAGAGAACGAATGTGTGGGAGGTTCGTGTTTGGAGGATAAGCCAGTCCGCTCTTGTTCTCCAGGAGCCGGATATACTCGGTGTGAAACCAAAGATCAGCGACGCCGAAACAATTAGAAGAAACACCTGAAGTTTGAAACAAAAGCGATGGAATTGTCTGTTCAAATGCGTGACATCATCACTTTGGACTTCTCAAACAACTGTGTCCCCTACTCCATCTGTCATTTTAACGGCATTTTAAATATAATTCCAATATGCTCGAAAATCAAAAGAGAGAATTCCCAAGAAAAACTGTGACCTTTGCAATCTGAATGTCTGACGTGTATCAGGTTTAGTTTGTGAGTCTAACACCAGGCATGGAGGGGGTATTTCAATGAAGTTATTACAAGCAATTTTTTAAAGGAAGATGGAACACGCGACAGACCAACTCTTCCAAAATCAAGATTCTGAAATTCACGCGTTAATATTCGCCACGCCGACTCCCAACAGGGAGAAGATACAAATAAATGGCCATCTATCGGCTGGACTAAAATAATACAACCCGGGGTTCCTCACAGAGAAGCAGAAGTCGTTGGTTGAGGTGTTGGTGACCGAGATGTCTGTTTTATCACGTAATTCCTCACAGTCCAAACAAGGGTGTGAGCTGAATTCTGATCAAATCGAATAGTTGGCTTGCTCCCATCGAAATGTTTGAGAGCACGTGAGGTGGAGGGGCCGCCCCAAACTGGATCTTCATTGCTCGACCTTGAACCTGCCCGTCTCCATCCCCCGCTCCTTGGCGACCTTCGTGATTGCTCACCAAGATTATGTGTGGTGATTGTTGGATAAAAATAGAAATTTAGATTGATCCGTTGGACGCCTGATACGTCCAAACGAGAGTTCCCAACTCGGAGATATTTATAGCATTGTAGAGGATTTATCAGATCTGTGTGGCGAGTTGAGAAATGGCTGATTATACGCACTCTAAGTAAATACGTACCGTTTTGGGAGTTTAAACTGGCAAAACCGCTGGGACAGTTCATCACTGATGAGCCAGGCCCTCCCATTATTTTTATCATTTCAGTAATGGCAGTAGGGAAGTTATTTTATTTTTAAAGAAACATACGCTCTGATATAAATAGTTGACATTCCAAATCACCCAGCATTATAAACACGACGTCGAAATGAATGCTATGGTAATAGAGAAGAAGGCGTCACTCACCCAGCATTATGAGTACGACGCCGATGTTGAAGGCGAAGCAGGTGACGCCCAGGTAGAGGCAGAGCCCGAAGGCCGCCGATACACCGAGCAGCCCCACGATTAGGCCGAACACTCCCAGCAATGGCTTACTCCGGGCGCAGTCGACGCCTGACCCTGTGATGCCGGAGAACACGATGAGCACGATCCCCACCGCGACGACGTAAGGGACAATCTTGATGACGTTACGCTCTGCTTCCTTGATTATGGACTCGGACGTAAAGAATGTGACCTCGATGTCTTCAAGGTCGAGCTCGGACAACGTGGCAAGAAATTCTTCTTCCCAAGCGTTATTGCGTTCGTCATCCTCTGTCTTGGAGAAGTCCAAAACGTACATGAGGCTGAGCCCGCGGGCCGAGCTCACGAAGTCTCCGTTGAAGGTCTCGACTCCGCCCAAGGTGAGCGGCATGAAGAACACCCGGGCCGTCCTCGAATCGTACATCAGCGGGTATTTGATGGCGTAGACGCCGTCTTCGAAATCCTTCAGATGGGGGAGAATGAACAGGATGTCATTTTCGTAGCACTTCCCATTCTTTCTGGCGCAAATATCAGAGTAGGCTATCTGTTTCCCATTGTAGGTCACAGTGATGTTTTCGATCAATTTGTGAATTTCGAATATGGTGTCGACATAGCGCGACCGCAGGATGTTTGAGCCGTTCTTTGGCTTGAAGATAACGCGGGCGAAACGCTTGATGTGTGTGGAACGCCCGAAGTCGAAGTTGGCGCTGACGTTGGTCTTGAAGATGCGATCAATCTCCTCGGACTCCAGCACGGAGCGGGCGTTGTGTGGCACGAGCAGGTCGTGGGTCTTGATCCTGTACTGCCCGTACAACAGCCCCGTCGAGAGCCCGAGGCACAGCAGCAAACTGAAGACGATGCATTTCCAGGGGTGGGTGGCTACCAAAAAGCCAAGATTACGAAAGAGAAAGTTGAGGATTCGCTCAACGAAATTCAGTCTCATCTCTGTAGAAGGAATCTGGCAACACACAACCAAGAGTTAGCATTCCACAGCGATATAAAATGACCATAATAGTATGGAGGGTCTGTATGTTGCAAAGCTTGAAAGATAATTCAAGTTTCATCTGCGGCTGAAATACGACAAGAACTAGGCAGATAAACAGAGGTCAAAGGCTTCAGAAATCTTCCGTCGTCTGGAAACCACATAGAAAGAGAACAACATGCCTGACGACAATGTTCCATTAGTTGAAATTGTTGCTAAAATTCCAAACCACACACAAATGAAAAGCCAAGCAGGGACTACCTTCAGGCATAGAAGCAACGAAGAAATGTCGCTCCTCTTTGTCTTCTTTGAAAGTTTGTGAACCGTGTTCTTAGGTTCTAAAAAAAGACTCTTAGAAGCCTCATTTGTTTCCCGTGGGCCCCAATTAACGCTGAGATGTACCAGGATCTCTGTGTGGGAACGAAGAACAGGAAACCTGTCGTCAAGAAGGTCTGGCGATTACCGCCGAGGTGTTTATGGGTGAAATGGGAAGTTCGGAGCCATAATTATTATAAACAAGACTTTAATGCTTTTGGATCTTTCGCACTCTGAAAAAGGAAAGGCTTTTTGAGTCGGACGCTGAAGTGGAGGCTGCGATGGAAGGATGGTTATGTTCTGAACTCCTGAGGAGTTTTATGAGCAGTCCACCCAGTGGCAGTAGGCCACCAAGTGGATTATTTATTAAATAAATGTTTTTTCGAACTTTAATTTCAGACTTCTGCTCTTGTTTGGATGTTTCTATTGGTTGAATCCTAGGGTGCGTACTGGACGATGACTGTATAATTCAGCTAATTCTTAGATGTTTCTCCTTATATCTGTATCGTTAATATTTCTTTGACTTGCTCCTCTCTCACTTTCTTATTGAACACAAATTCTGGTTTCAATATCCCCGACTCGTCATTTTTTTTTGTTACTTGAAGCGCTCATTAAAATTAGAATAGTATTTTTTTTTTACCTAAATAAAAATGAAAGTTATAAAACTAAATATTACCTCGGAAAAGTCATTGCTTTCCTAACCAGATATAACTTGGCTAAAATATTGTCCAGCTATGTGGGAATGGTGCTCCAATACGGAGGTTGTAGCTGCACGTTGCCACTGAATTGGCATAAAGACAAATCCCCGCAGTCCATCAACATGAGACCCGGGACAATAGAGTTCCATTTTGTCCGCGTCCATCAAAGTTACTCCGAGAGCAAAAGATTGTGTTAGACGAAGGTGTGGTAGGCAGAAACTTCCCTCTTTACAAAATCCGCTCCGCAACAACAGAAGTTGATGTGTATCTCGCTCTTACCTATCTCACTCAGTTCCGCTCGAAGTAAGAGCCGAAATTCCGGATGCTTGGCAAATAGAGTTCAGGCAGGGATCCCCCCCTTTACTTCTGATCAAACTCGTGATATAAAAAACGGAGGTCACCTTGAACTTTCCACCTCCAGGTGGCGCCTTTTTAAATGGATTATTTCACTTGGGCACGAAATATCTTCCAAGGAAATACATTTTAAAAAACTGGTCATATTTAAAGATTTTTGTTGTCTCTTAATTTTTTTTCATGATTTCAGGGAATAAACCTAAGTTCCGTGATTGCCGATCTCTAGTCAACATCGAGAAATCACGAGCATCTTCCCCTGTCTCTCGACGACCAGATTTTATTTCTTAATCGAGGAATCGGGTCGTTTGGAAGTCATGGCTCCACATGTTGTCTGACTTGAGGACACCAGAAACCCATTTGACAGTCGAGAGTATTTCTTCGAGGATGGGACTGCGACAATAAATTGATAACACCGTTTGGCCAAGTGGCAGTTGTCAACTACTGAAGCTGGGTAGATGGAACGGGCCCTATCTTATCCTGTTTTCTTCCGGTCACGTCCTTCAATGAGTCGCCCTCAGGCTGTTAACGGCAAACTGGACAGGGTTGTGTCGATGCTGGAGTGTGGTAGTTAGAGATTTAAAAAATCTGTCTCTATATATATATAGGCGACCCTTGTCTCTTTGGATCAATTTCCTACCGGCAAAATATTCATCTATATAAATATAAAGAGAAGTGGGGGTACTGGGAAGTTTCTATACAGCAGTGTACAAAGTGGGGGTACTGGGAAGTTTCTATACAGCAGTGTACAAAGTGGGGGTACTGGGAAGTTTCTATACTGCAGTGTACAAAGTGGGGGTACTGGGAAGTTTCTATACTACAGTGTACAAAGTGGGGGTACTGGGAAGTTTCTATACTACAGCGTACAAAGTGGGGGTACTGGGAAGTTTCTATACTACAGCGTACAAAGTGGGGGTACTGGGAAGTTTCTATACTACAGTGTACAAAGTGGGGGTACTGGGAAGTTTCTATACTACAGCGTACAAAGTGGGGGTACTGGGAAGTTTCTATACTACAGCGTACAAAGTGGGGGTACTGGGAAGTTTGTCTACAAGTTCTTATATCCGAAGAACATTGGCTCCCAGCATAGTCGAACTTTCGTGTATTAATACACCAATATTGATTCCAAATGAGCTTATTTATAATTAATACATAACTCCGCCTTTGCCGGTCCCAAGCCCGGATGAAAAAGGAGGAGGGGGGAGCAGTAACAAGCTCGCTTAAAAACTTGGGCTCAGCTGGCCCGGCTGATAGTACCCTGTAAGGGCTCCTAATCCAGGGATACAGGATGAGCAGCGTTTGAACTCCATGTTAGGAGCGGCTGCACATGGCGTCTGTTCCTCATGTCAGAGGCGGCCATTTCTTTCGGAGCTAAGCCGGCCTGCCACTGAGTAGTGCTCCCAGTCTTAATGACAAAGGCAGACGCATTCTACTTCACCCAATTCTAGATAAGAAACAAGAAGAAGAAGATAATTAATACATTCAAATATTTTATTTATGTCGTAATTTCCACCACAGATATTTTAAAATTGTCTCAAATTGTTTTAAAGTGTTTCTCCTATATTGACGTCTCAATCTTTGAAGCACTCCTGCTTGCCGGGATTTTACTGGGAACTGTTAGCTTGCTGTGATTTTTATGCCCCCTATTATTGTATATGTGATATCTTGGAACCTCTGGGACCAGTGATGCTAGACGAACCTCGATGTCACCGCTACCGTGCAGTCGTGGTGGAAGGCGACACAGCTGGGCCAAAGGTGAAATAAACAAACAGAGGTTCCACTAAGAAGCGCCTGAACGTCAAGAAGGAATGGGACGAGGAGGGAGGAAAGGATTACCTCTATAGGAGAGGCCTACGCGGAGGACTGAAACAAAGACTGAAAAAAAAAAAGACTGAAGACTGAGGCTTGGGGCCTTCTTTTATAGCTTCAGGGTCCAGGCAGGTCACTGCCCTTTTCTGACGTAAACAGGGAGGGGGGAAGTTACATCATCCAGGAGGGCCACGACCTCATAAAAATTGGACTGGGCTCGATAGGCCTACTTTCTTATTCTCTCTTAGGCCTGATTAGTTTTAGCCTTAATTTTGTTGTACATATATTAATTATTTGTTACCACAGAGTGTGTGTAAGCTCACAGGTAAATAGGCGCTTACCAAAACAAAAAAAGTTCCTTTGTTCAATATTAGTTTCCCTTTTATATTTTGTTCTCTCTCTTGTAAATCAATAAATATAATGTTTAATTAATAATTATTGGAATCAGTTTCATTAATAATTCTAAGCAAAGTCAACAATTGGTAGCAGAGCGTGGTTGTTTGATATAAAGCTCAAAAGCGAAAATATTTTAATCTGAAGATTAAGCAAGAAGTTTATTCTGATCTCGGTAAACTGAAGCACTTATAAGAAGATTAAAGGTATTTATATAGATTAATTTAAATTATATCTATATATTGCATGTTTAAAAGCTACCCAATATTTAAATAAATTTAAAATATATATTTGTTTTTAAAATATATTGGTTTGTTTATATTAGCTCAAAAGGCGAAAATGGCCGAATATAATTTTTTATCCCAAACAAAAATTGAACCATTAACAGGAACTAATTATCAAATATGGGCGTTGAAAATCGGCGCAGTTCTGAGAGGAAGAAAATTATTTAAATGTGTAATTTCCGATCCAGAACCTGATATGGAACACAAAAATTCTTGGGAGATTTGGAGTGATAAAAATGATGAAGCTTTTGGGATAATCATCACAACATTGACTAATGAACAAGCTGGAATGTTCATAGGAGAAACAAATGCTAAGAAAGTATGGGACTCGCTGAAAAAAACATACACAGGCAATTTGGAATATAAAATTATTGATATAGGCTTAGAATTAAAGAACATTAAAATGAAAGATAATGAAACTGTAGATGAATATATAACAAGGGCAAAAAATATTGCTGCTAGAAGTTCATCATTAGGGCAACAATTTCCCTCAAGAGAACTTTCATTTCATATTGTCAGAGGCATACATCCAAGGTATGAAAATATTGCTATTGTCTTACGATCAAAGAGAGAGGCAACAGTAGAAGAGATTCAACAAACCCTAAGAGAAGAGGAGTCTAGAAGAAATATGAGATTAAATCAATCGGTTGAGAATGGGCATGAACAAGCATACAGAATTAAAAATAGAAAAACAATTTCAGCCAAAAATATGTTTTGTTTGTAATAAAAAGGGACATCTAGCTAATGATTGCTGGTTTCGAGATGAACAGAAACAAGGATATCAAAAGAAATGGACTCCTGGCTATAGAAATCACAAATACAGTAGGGAACATTCAAATAACCTAGTGGATACTATGAAAAGTGGAATTAATGAGCAAGCATTTAAAACATATGTAAAAGAATTTGAAGATTCACCAGATGGGAGAAATGATAAGCAAATATGGTGTATAGATTCAGGATGCACCGCACATTTAACCCCAAACCTAACTTTGATGGAAATGTGGTAGATTATGAAAGTGAAATCAACCTAGCTGAGAAGGGCAAAACTACCCAAGCCACAGCCAAAGGAGATATGAGACTTACTACATGCACAAGTGAAGGCCAAGAAAATATTCGCATCAAAGATATCTTACATGTACCTAATTTAAGGAATAATTTCTTGTCAGTATACGAATTAGTCAACAAGGAAAATTCAGTTATTTTCAATAAGGATGGAGCAAAAATTTATAATGAAGGGAATGATTTAGTTGCTGAAGCATATATTAAAGATAGAATGTTTATGACGGAAACAAAACTAAGAAATGTACCAATAGCAAAAATGAAAATGTCATGGTTATAAATACACATTTATCAAATAAAAATAGCAATATAAGTTTATGGCATAAAAGATTAAACCATATAAATGAAGAATACATGAAAAAATGATTCAAGGACACATTGTAAGAGGATTGGATCTAAAATTCGAAAGGTTACCAGAGTGCGAAGCATGCATAATGGGAAAACTGGTGCAAAAGGCATATAATATTACGGAAAATTATACAGTTAAGCCCCTGCAGTTGATTCATATGGATTTATGTGGACCAATGCCATGTCAATCTTTAGGAGGATCTAAGTATTTTCTTGTTATAGTATATGATTACAGTAGAAAAATCTTTGTATATTTCCTGAGATCAAAAGATGAGACCTTTGAGAGATTTGAAGAATTTAAAGCAAGAGCCGAAAACGAATTAAGTCTTAGAATAAAATATGTAAGAACAGACAATGGAACTGAATTTTGTAACTTTAGATTTGAAGGACTTTTCAAGAGAAGTGGGATCCATCACCAACTTACCACCACATACTCACCACAAAGTAATGGAGTCGCAGAGAGAGTGAATAGGACTCTTATAGATACAGCGAGAACCTTACTAATTGACTCAGAATTACCCATGATGTTTTGGGCAGAGGCAATTGCTACAGCTGTGTACATTAAGAATTGTACTCCCCACAGGTCTATCAAGCACCATACACCTATGCAGAGATGGAATGGCAGGAAACCATCAGTCAAACACATTCGAATATTTGCATGTTTGACACATTGGCTTGAGAGCAAACCAAGAAGAAACAAGTTTTCACCAAAGGGTAGAAAGGGAATATTTATTGGTTATTCCATTATAAGAAAAGCCTACAGAATATATGATATAATGACAAAGAGAATTCATGAAGTCAGATCAGTAAAATTTAGTGAAGATAAGAGGGGAATTCATTATGCAAATGATATTCAGGAAGATACTAATTGTGATAATTTGACCTATAAAGGAAATTGTGAAGAAATAGTTGAAGACTTTCTTATCTTGAAAGAAGACAATCCTGTCATAGAGAGTGAAATGAAGTCTCAAGAGGATACTTCAGTAAAACCAGGTGGTGACACTGAAAATGACTCAACACAAACTGAACCAATAGAGGAAAGATGCGCAAAAGGAGGAAGAAAGAAAGGAGAAACAAAGAGCATCTTAGAAGAACGGCACAAAGCAAGACTTGAAGAACAAGAAAGAAAATTGATCAAAGAAGGAATTCGACGCTCACAAAGAATAAAAGATAGGAATGATGCAAACTTAATTATGGAAATAGATCATTATATCCCCGAGAACTTTAAAGAAGCAATGGATAGTGGAGAAAGAAATGAATGGCACAAAGCAATGGAAGAAGAGCTCAGTGAGATAGAGAAGCATAAAGTATGGACACTAGTACCAAGGGAAAATGGTATGAAAGTCATCAATAGTAAATGGGTCTACAGTACAAAGAAAACCTCGAATGACAGCATATATAAAAGAAAGGCCAGACTGGTTGCTGTTGGATGCAATCAAAGATATGGTGTGGACTATAAGGAGTCTTTTTCACCTGTACTCAAAAAGGAAAGCTTGCGAACAATAGTAGCTCTTGCAACACAACAGAATTTAATCATAAAGACTTAGGATGTCAAGACAGCTTATCTCTATGGTGAGTTAGAAGAGACAGTATACATGAGACAACCAGATGGTTTTATGCAAAAAGGAGAAGAAAACAAAGTGTGTAAATTGGAAAAAAGTCTGTATGGTCTACCACAATCAGGAAAATGTTGGAACAAAAAGATCAATGAATTTTTATACCAGTTGGGAATGATTAGAACCAAATGTGATCCATGTGTCTATAAACTCCAGAGAGGAGAAGAGTATGCAATACTGGGTCTATATGTAGATGATCTCATCATTGCTGGAACTTGTAAGGAAATTAATGACAACCTAGCCTCAGAAATAGAAAAATATGTTACTCTAACAGAAAAGAAAGATAGCGAACCATTTATTGGAATTGAAATAAAAAGGGCAGAAGATGGATTTTATCTATCTCAGACTCATTATATTGATACAATTCTTCACAGATTTGGACTGGAAGAATGCAACAGTGTGCAGACACCTGGAGATCAAAATCAAAATTTGGATGAATATTTGGACTCTAAGCCAGTAGATAAAACTGTATACCAGGAAATGATTGGATCACTAATGTACCTTTCTACGGGTACTCGATCGACCGGACATATCCTTCAACGTCAGCAATTTATCACAGTATAGTAATGATCCAAGAGAAATACACTTAACTGGAGTTAAAAGGATTTATAGATATCTGAAGGGAACAAGAAATAAAATGTTGGCATATAAGTCAAAAGACAACAATATCACGATAAGTACTGATGCGAGCTGGTGCACAACCCGAGACGCAAAATCCTATTCAGGCTATACAGTCAAACTTGGCGACAAATTAATAAACTGGAGAAGTAGAAAGCAAAATTTAATAGCCTTGTCTACATGTGAAGCAGAACTTATTTCAATATGTGAAGGCATTTCAGAAGTATTATGGTTAAAGGGATTACTAGAAGAACTTTGTGAAAATTTAACTTTCCCAATTACCTTGAAAAGTGACAGCCAAGGCTGCAATAAACTGGATACAAACTGACAAAATTACTTCACGAACAAAACACATAAACCGAAAGTATTATTTTGTGAAAGAGGAAATTCAAAATGGAATCAAACTGGAATACACTAAAAGTGAAGACATGGAAGCGGATATACTAACGAAGAGTCTACCTAAGGACAAACTACGGAAATGTGCAGATAGCCTTGGACTTGCTGATTAGGGCTTACACACAGGGGAGCGTGTGTTGTACATATATTAATTATTTGTTACCACAGAGTGTGTGTAAGCTCACAGGTAAATAGGCGCTTACCAAAACAAAAAAAAAAGTTCCTTTGTTCAATATTAGTTTCCCTTTTATATTTTGTTCTCTCTCTTGTAAATTAATAAATACTAGACGAATGGCCCGGGCAACGCCCGGGTTTTACCCGAGTGCGTATATATTTTAAAAATGTTTTAATTAAAATACTATTCGTTACAATTATAAATTGGCGCCGTGGATGTCTCTCTTATGAAACGTCCCGCCCCAAACAGTGTGTGTCTTGAAAATATAAAAATAAAAATGTGAACGGAAAAATATGTCCAGGGTAGCCTAGTGGTCATGGCATCTGCCCGGTAAGCGGAAGGTCGTGGGTTCGATTCCCATCCCTTGACACTTTTTTTTATTTTATCCATTCTGACCAAAATATATCCGTGAACTTCACACAGTGAACTTCACACAGACAGAATAAGGCAATCATATAAGTAGATAATCCAAATTGTGCCTTATCACACACTATTTTGACGTGACAACGTCTTAAATTAGGTTGCGGCTGGGAGTCACTTATGAAAAAGTGTAACGCCCGGTAACGTTACGATGAGTCATCGAACGAGAGTGCTGCGCGCGCAGCTGCGCGCGCAGCGCTAGAGAATTAGGCGCATTGAATCGGCGCATGCTTGTCTCTGTCTTTGTCTTTCTCGAACGTTCTTGGCGTTGGAAAAACAAGAAAGCGTCATAATACAAGTTCACACGTGTGGTTAAAGTATCGTCAGCTGTGTCTGTAGTGAAAATGTGGAGTGCTTAGATTCGTCATTTACAACAACTACAACAATAAAGGTAAATAATTGTACACTGATATTTCATTATCGTAAACTATGATTGATTGATTAATTGTTAGATTGACACAAAAGTTGAGAAACTGAGTTTATAGGTTATGTCATACTATTGATAAATGTTGATAGTGTTAAGTAAATGATTAGTTTAAAATTAATTAATTAATTTATTATTATTTTACAAATTTTAAATAGTTTCAAATTTATTTAGCAAAAATTTGAACCTTCGATCTGAATAAATGTTTTGATTTTCGAATTGATTCTTTAAAATTACAAATATTAAGAAAAAGTGGCAGATATAAGAAAACTTTATTTAAACTGTGTTGAGCAAGAATTTTAACATCTAATTTAAGTAAATGTTTTAATTTTCAACTTCATCATTTACAATTACAAATTTTATTTAATTTCAAATTTATTTAGCAAAAATTTGAACCTTCGATCTGAATAAGTGTTTTGATTTTCAAATACCAACGCGGCTGGTGGAGTGGCGATCTATCGTAAATTATCATCGACATCTACGGCGGAAGTGTTCCAAGTTGCGATTACAGACGTAACTCGTGTCATTAAAACCAAGGGTGACATGTGCATGACTGAAGTTACTTGCTTCGCCGCTAATACTAGCTTCAAGTTTATACTCGGTGCTGTATATATTCATCCAGGAGCTAGTATGCAGGATATTGGAATGTTACTATGGCAAGGACTCGGTCCGTACATTCACAACAGCCAGTACGTGCCACCGTTCGTGCAAGTTGATTCTAGTATACCGATTCTTCTGTGTGGTGATTTTAACAAAAACGTAAAGCCTGACAACTCGTTTCTTAAATTCATGAAAAATACGTATAATCTTGATTGCGTATCAAACGTTTCTAAGTCAACTACGTTAAAAGGAACAACTATCGACTTGACTTTCGCAAGACACATTACAGCAGAAACACTTCCTTTCATTTCATATTTCTCCTATCATCGTCCTATCCTCAACAAAATCACTCAAATAGGAATTAGTTAAGTTTTAGTTTACATGTACAATGTTTTAGTAAACAAAATATATTTCTATAGTTAAAATTTGTGCAATTCTTATTTTCATTCAATTCCTTGTTCCTATTGTGCAATTTAATTATATTCATATCAATAAATATTCTACCGTTATCACGTAAAATCTTCGCCCGTAAAACCGACTTTACAGGCAACCATTGTTTTTTTTTTATTTGGCCTTATTACCTTGTGTTTATAATCTATGACGTAATGCCGACGGCGCGCGCCCGTTGGCTGCCGGCGAGCACGTGACCTCCCTGTGCGCGCGCATCCGTGACAGCGATGAGGAATTGAGGAAAGACGGTCGTGACTATATATATTAATAATAATAATAATATAATAATAATAATTATTATTATCATTAGATAATGATAATGATCATAATGATGATGCGCGCGCATCCGTGACAGCGATGAGGAATTGATTGAGGAAAGACGGTCGTGACTATATATGTTGATAATAATAATAATAATATAATAATAATAATTATTATTATCATTAGATAATGATAATGATCATAATGATGATGCGCGCGCATCCGTGACATGACGGTGGAAAGACGGTCGTGACTATATATGTTGATAATAATAATAATAATAATATAATAATAATAATAATTATTATTATCATTAGATAATAATAATGATCATAATGATGATGCGCGCGCATCCGTGACATGACGGTGGAAAGACGGTCGTGACTATATATGTTGATGACCCGGGCAACGCCCGTGTTTTACCCGATTGAATGTTTTTATTCCAACACTATTTGTTACAATTATAAATTGGAGCCGTGGATGTCACTCTTGTGAAACGTCCCGCTCCAAACTTTACATGTACATTAGGTCAGCTGGTATTACCCCTCATTTTCACCGCTAGAGGCGCGAGCGAATTGACTTTTTGTAAATATACATAATTATAAAGATAGAAGCTTCTATAGAAGATAATGATCATAATGATGCGCTCGCATCCGTGACATGAGGAATTGAGGAAAGACGGTCGTGACTATATATATTAATAATAATAATAATATGATAATAATAATTATTATTATTATCATTAGATAATGATAATGATCATAATGATGATGCGCGCGCATCCGTGACATGACGGTGGAAAGACGGTCGTGACTATATATGTTGATAATGTTTAATTAATAATTATTGGAATCAGTTTCATTAATAATTCTAAGCAAAGTCAACAAATGTTCTCCTGTTATTCTCCATTTCTTCTATCTGTACAGTTGCTATACTTTATTAGATTCTTACGCGGTACAGATCGATGTTATTTGAGGCTTTCTATTTGCAGTAAATAACAAGTTATATACAGTCACGTGGTGGAACATGTGGTAGTAGATATCTGGATTATTTACAACAATTCCATGGTTTTAAATCATCACATGTATATTTTTTTTGTATTTTAAAATTCTTTCGAGCGAAATGACGCTAGTGGGTAACAAGTCTTTCTAGAATTCATTCGCCAAGACGTGGAAGTTGCGGGAGAGATTTCCTTGCCGTGACGCAACCAAGTCCATCGTGCAAGGCCGCGGAGTGACGAGTGCATTCCTCTCTTTATCTAATAGATAAAACAGGATAGTACGTGAGAGAAAAAACATTTCGACCACAAAAAAAAAACATTTCAACCTTTCGATAAAACTGTTTTGTCTTTATCAGGGAAAATTGAGAAACTTCAGAAATATATTTGGTATTTTCTCTTGCCAGATTTTAACCCTGATAATTTTTTTATCGAGAAACTTTGATAGTGTTTCCACTCAAGTTTCTTCTTTGAAAGTAAATCCTGGATCTCCGAGAAGTTTCTAGCTGCTAGATGGCGTTCAACCTCCACCGGAGAATTCCACGACCGGAGAGATTGAGCAGCGGAAGTTGCTCACGTGACAGCAAGTCTGCTGATAAATATTTACTTCCGCGATTGGCACAACTATCTCTTACCAACACATCGTCCCAGCACGATGACATCGAAATTGTGAGTTGACACGACCGCAGAGCCCCAGATGACATTGCACTATCCTGTGGGACACAATCATATTTTACAAGTACAGTATAACCTCGTTAATTTGACACACGCAAATTCGACACTCTACCTTAATTCGACCATATTCCGATGTCCCGACCTCCGGCCTATCAAATAACAAACCGTAATTCGACAGTATTGATAATACGACAGTTCCGATAGTTCGACCATTTTAAAATTCGAATTTCGACAGATGAATGTTTTTTTTTTTACATACAGCTTTACCGCTAAAAAGGTATTGCGGCGGTGGCGATCGGCGGGCGCCGATAGGATCGCGCCTGCGCACTTTTGGTTTCTGTTAGTTTAAGTTTCACTTTGCAATGCCGTTGCGCAATGTCGCGAGTGTTATTGTTTTGCTTTTTTTTTACGCGGGAATTTAGGCTTCGTGCTCTAATTAATAATATTATTTTATTTTTAATTATCAGCATTGAAATATTTTAGTTATTTTAAAATTACAAATAATTTCCTTTTAAATAAATAAATCTTCATAAATGTAGCCACAATGAGTATGATAACATTTTATTTCAATATTCCATTTCCGTGTTATTATAAAAGATTTAAACACAAAATCAATAACACCTGCAGCAGCAGTGTATGCCTTTAATACAATAAAACTATTTGTAAATTTAAAACACATTCCAGAGGAAGACGACATGCATATTTTTTAAAATAGACCATCTGGAATGCATCCTGAATAGGATTTCAGTGCAAAATCAGACATTTATAAAGGATTTTTAAAAAAGATCTTCATGATTATTTTTTAATATTATTTTTAAATTTTCTTTTTATTTTCCATATTTATTTCCTTTCAACTGCTATAATATTCAATTAGAATAAAATATTATTTGTAATTATTTATGTTTCAAAAATATGTATTATTGCCATTTTGTCCCTGATACTAAAAGTTTATCATGAAAATAAAGAAATAAATACAAAAAAGTACATACAATGGTTTCAATTAATATCATTAATTTATATTACAAAGCAATTTTTGAAAAATATTATTTTAGTTAGTTAGATGATTAGCTAATCATCTAACCTTAATTCAACACTTCCTTTAATTCAACCGAAAGCTCTGTTCCCTTGGGGTGTTGAATTAAAGAGTTTCGACTGTATATGCTAATGTAAAAATAATCAATTCACACGTGATTACACTTCTTTCCCAATGTGGTATTTGGCGACGTCATTGAGCTTTCTAGAGCGCCGAAGAAAACGGATGGCTTAAGAAAGAATATTTTTAAATCTCACAAAGGTAAGATTTGGTCCGAAAACCTCATCTTGAGTCCGTTTCTGCAAACACACTTTCTGAACGCCCAGGTCCAGGCTGTGAGGTTCAACCGGCTGGGAAATCTCCCGAGTTGATCAAAGAGGCAATTCTGAGGACATAGCTAGTGACTTTGTCTGCAATAGTATAGTAAAAATATTTGGAAGAAAGAAAAAGTCCAAGGGGGAAAGAAAGGAGAATCCGCAATGACATTTTATGGCACATCATATTGGGAAGAATGTTTTATCCCCAACAAGAATCTTTCGCGTTTCTATTGAAGCTGTTGGAGCAGCTGAAAAATAGTTCCCGGAGCAGGATTTGTGAGTACTGATGGATATAAAGGGAGTTTTTACGTTTGGTTTTTTTCCTTGAATGGAAGGAAGTTTCAGCAATGCGGTACAATGGAGCTACTATCTCTAGCCGCCCTTGACTTGGTTATCGGCCCGCTCTTGCCACCGCTGCAGATTTCTCACACCCATCTTAACAACACAAGGATAGTTTTACTTCTATTCACTCCTTCAGAAGTTTTGCTGAACGTCTATTTTAAAAATTGAACGCGCACAAAGATTCATGTAATATTTAGCCAAGTATCATTTAGACACACGAGCGATTTTAATAACGCCTCTATCAATATTAAAACCCACCGGATGTGTTGTCAAAAATACTTTTCTCATAAATATCTTTAGAGTGTGTTTGGGCTCTATTGGCCAGCCTCAGTGGCACAGGGTTGCCGGTTGACACTTCACTAAACCTTTATTGTGCGTGAAGCCACTCGATGCATCTCTGTATTTCACTTCAATCAAAATGTTGGCAAGTCACTTGATGGAGAGGACATATGTCCAATCATGAAAACTGAACCTCTCGATTGACTCAGGCTCGAAACAAAGGCCAGTTCGGTGTCTCCAGGAGCCACCTCCTCTAGTCCGAGAATTCCAGGTTTTATAAATAAACTACTTCAAGCTACGTGCGATGGATTTGATGCGCGCACCTTTCCAAGTGATTTTGGAGCGAAGCCAGGGTGTTTTCCAAGTTTTACCTCCTTGTTTTGAAACGTAATTTATTGCCTTAACTGTTGACTTGATCTCAGAATAGACTGATTACCTCACCGCTTGGATGATTCTATTTATATAAACTTCTTTCCTTCATTGTCCGGGATATGTCTGATGGAGCAAGGTATATTCTGTCACTCCAGAATTTCTTCATTGAATTGAACACACAAGAAATACCGAGAAGTGTACGTAAGGTGGTTGTATGTTCTATGTGTATGTGTGTGCGAGCTGGTTGTAGATGTTGTTCTAGTATTGGCTAGAGACGTCTGGCTTCGTTTTAACCTCGGGTTGTAGATGTTGGCTAGAGACGTCTGGCTCCGTTTTAACCTCGGGTTGTAGATGTTGTTCTAGTATTGGCTAGAGACGCCTGGCTTCGTTTTAACCTCGGGAAGTAGATGTTGGATAGAGACGCCTGGTTCCATTGCAACCTCGGGAAGTAGATGTTAGCTAGAGACGCCTGGCTCCGTTTTAACCTCGGGGAGTAGATGTTAGCTAGAGACGCCTGGCTCCGTTTTAACCTCGGGGAGTAGATGTTAGCTAGAGACGCCTGGCTCCGTTTTAACCTCTGGGAGTAGATGTTAGCTAGAGACGCCTGGCTCCGTTTTAACCTCGGGGAGTAGATGTTAGCTAGAGACGCCTGGCTCCGTTTTAACCTCGGGGAGTAGATGTTAGCTAGAGACGCCTGGCTCCGTTTTAACCTCGGGGAGTAGATGTTGGATAGAGACGCCTGGCTCCGTTTTAACCTCGGGAAGTAGATGTTGGCTAGAGACGCCTGGCTCCGTTGTAACCTCGGGAAGTAGATGTTGGCTAGAGACGCCTGATTACGTTGTAACCTCGGGGAGTAGATGGTGGCTAGAGACGCCTGGCTCCGTTGTAACCTCGGGAAGTAGATGTTAGCTAGAGACGCCTGGTTCCGTTGTAACCTCGGGAAGTAGATGTTGGTCTAGAGATGCCTGGTTCCGTTGTAACCTCGGGAAGTACAAGGTGTGTCCAATAAATAACGAGACTGGTCAAAAATAAAGAAAAAATAGAATGATTAAAAAAATTTATTAGTATTTTTCAAAATAGTCCACTTCCGCATCTATACATAATTTCCATCTCTTCTCCTATGATTTAAAACATTTAGAAAAGGCATCTTTCGGGATGTTCTTCAAGACATTTTTCGAATCCGCTAGGATGGACTCTCTAGTGTCAAATCTCCTTCCTTTTAGAGCCGTTTTGTGTTTTGGAAAGAGAAAAAAATATTTGGAGCTAGGTCTGGGGAATAGGGAGGTTTTTGAAGTATTTGGATGCCGTGTTTAGCCAAAAAAGTCAGTACAGATGTAGCGGTGTGTGGTGGTGCATTATCATGATGGATAATCCAATTTTTGGAACTCCACATTTAACTTCTTTTCAGACGAATTGATTCACGTACACGTCTCATAATGTTTAAATAAGACTCCTTATTGATTGTTTGACCTTCCTCTAGATATTCATAATGCACAATTTCCTTTATGTCAAAGAACGTAACCAATAAGACTTTGTTTTTTGACTTGCAAATTCGGGATTTCTTCGTTCTTGGTTCATCTTTTCCTTTCCACTCCATGGATTGGCGTTTTGTTTCCGGGTCATACCCGTAAACCCATGTCTCCTCTCCAGTTATTACTTTTTCCTTCCAATTGGGGTTTTCTTCCACTATTTCAAGCATTTTTTTGGCAACTTCAACGCGATTGTCCTTTTTTTTGGATTGTGAGCATTTTAGGGACAAATTTTGAAGGTGTCTCCTTTACCTCGGGAAGTAGATGTTGGCTAGAGACGCCTGGCTCCGTTGTAACCTCGGGTTGTAGATGTTGGCTAGAGACGCCTGGCTCCGTTGTAACCTCGGGTTGTAGATGTTGGCTAGAGACGCCTGGCTCCGTTGTAACCTCGGTTTGTAGATGTTGGCTAGAGACGCCTGATTCCGTTGTAACCTCGGGTTGTAGATGTTGGCTAGAGACGCCTTGTTCCGTTGTAACCTCGGGTTGTAGATGTTGGCTAGAGACGCCTGGTTCCGTTGTAACCTCGGGTTGTAGATGTTGGCTAGAGACGCCTGGCTCCGTTGTAACCTCGGGTTGTAGATGTTGGCTAGAGACGCCTGGCTCCGTTGTAACCTCGGGTTGTAGATGTTGGCTAGAGACGCCTGGCTCCGTTGTAACCTCGGGTTGTAGATGTTGGCTAGAGACGCCTGGCTCCGTTGTAACCTCGGGTTGTAGATGTTGGCTAGAGACGCCTGGTTCCGTTGTAACCTCGGGTTGTAGATGTTGGCTAGAGACGCCTGGTTCCGTTGTAACCTCGGGTAGTAGATGTTGGCTAGAGACGCCTTGTTCCGTTGTAACCTCGGGTTTTAGATGTTGGCTAGAGACGCCTGGCTCCGTTGTAACCTCGGGTTGTAGATGTTGGCTAGAGACGCCTGGTTCCGTTGTAACCTCGGGTTGTAGATGTTGGCTAGAGACGCCTGGCTCCGTTGTAACCTCGGGAAGTAGATGTTAGCTAGAGACGCCTGGTTCCGTTGTAACCTCGGTTTGTAGATGTTGGCTAGAAACGCCTGATTCCGTTGTAACCTCGGGTTGTAGATGTTGGCTAGAGACGCCTGATTCCGTTGTAACCTCGGGTTGTAGATGTTGGCTAGAGACGCCTTGTTCCGTTGTAACCTCGGTTTGTAGATGTTGGCTAGAAACGCCTGATTCCGTTGTAACCTCGGGTTGTAGATGTTGGCTAGAGACGCCTGGTTCCGTTGTAACCTCGGGTTGTAGATGTTGGCTAGAGACGCCTGGTTCCGTTGTAACCTCGGGTAGTAGATGTTGGCTAGAGACGCCTTGTTCCGTTGTAACCTCGGGTTGTAGATGTTAGCTAGAGACGCCTGGCTCCGTTGTAACCTCGGGTTGTAGATGTTGGCTAGAGACGCCTGGTTCCGTTGTAACCTCGGGTAGTAGATGTTGGCTAGAGACGCCTTGTTCCGTTGTAACCTCGGGTTTTATATGTTGGCTAGAGACGCCTTGTTCCGTTGTAACCTCGGTTTGTAGATGTTGGCTAGAGACGCCTTGTTCCGTTGTAACCTCGGGTTGTAGATGTTGGCTAGAGACGCCTGGCTCCGTTGTAACCTCGGGTTGTAGATGTTGGCTAGAGACGCCTGATTACGTTGTAACCTCGGGGAGTAGATGTTGGCTAGAGACGCCTGGCTCCGTTGTAACCTCGGGTTGTAGATGTTGGCTAGAGACGCCTGGTTCCGTTGTAACCTCGGGGAGTAGATGTTGGCTAGAGACGCCTGGCTCCGTTGTAACCTCGGGTTGTAGATGTTGGCTAGAGACGCCTGATTCCGTTGTAACCTCGGGTTGTAGATGTTGGCTAGAGACGCCTGATTCCGTTGTAACCTCGGGTTGTAGATGTTGGCTAGAGACGCCTGGTTCCGTTGTAACCTCGGGTTGTAGATGTTGGCTAGAGACGCCTGGTTCCGTTGTAACCTCGGGTTGTAGATGTTAGCTAGAGACGCCTGGCTCCGTTGTAACCTCGGGTTGTAGATGTTGGCTAGAGACGCCTGGTTCCGTTGTAACCTCGGGTAGTAGATGTTGGCTAGAGACGCCTTGTTCCGTTGTAACCTCGGGTTTTATATGTTGGCTAGAGACGCCTGGCTCCGTTGTAACCTCGGGTTGTAGATGTTGGCTAGAGACGCCTGATTACGTTGTAACCTCGGGTTGTAGATGTTGGCTAGAGACGCCTGGTTCCGTTGTAACCTCGGGTTGTAGATGTTGGCTAGAGACGCCTGGTTCCGTTGTAACCTCGGGTTGTAGATGTTGGCTAGAGACGCCTGGCTCCGTTGTAACCTCGGGAAGTAGATGTTAGCTAGAGACGCCTGGCTCCGTTGTAACCTCGGGTTGTAGATGTTGGCTAGAGACGCCTGGTTCCGTTGTAACCTCGGGTTGTAGATGTTGGCTAGAGACGCCTGGTTCCGTTGTAACCTCGGGTAGTAGATGTTGGCTAGAGACGCCTTGTTCCGTTGTAACCTCGAGTTGTAGATGTTGGCTAGAGACGCCTGGTTCCGTTGTAACCTCGGGTTGTAGATGTTGGCTAGAGACGCCTGGTTCCGTTGTAACCTCGGGTTGTAGATGTTGGCTAGAGACGCCTTGTTCCGTTGTAACCTCGAGTTGTAGATGTTGGCTAGAGACGCCTGGTTCCGTTGTAACCTCGGGTTGTAGATGTTGGCTAGAGACGCCTGGTTCCGTTGTAACCTCGGGTTGTAGATGTTGGCTAGAGACGCCTGGCTCCGTTGTAACCTCGGGTTGTAGATGTTGGCTAGAGACGCCTTGTTCCGTTGTAACCTCGGTTTGTAGATGTTGGCTAGAGACGCCTTGTTCCGTTGTAACCTCGGGTAGTAGATGTTGGCTAGAGACGGGCAAGGCTATCTCCCAATAAGAGGGATTCCGACTTGCCCAACGTTGAAACAAATAATGTACGTGACACACACTCCAGGACATATTCCCGAGGTTAGTCCGAACGAGGTCAAAACTTGGTATTCAGCCGACAGATCCTGTTCCGCCGCTGTTTCAAAATGGTGACACTCAGCCGTCGTAGCTTCTGCTGCTTCAGGGAACACACCAAACGGTGGATAGATAGGTCAAACTAGTCCGTAGAACTAGAACGGCAACTAGTCCTTACTTTTTTTACCCCAAAATACCAATTTCAGCCAAATTGGATCAGCGGCTTAGAAGCCAAAATGGAACAAACGAACATCCAATACAGTAGAAACTTCTAACGTGGAGTTCAAGACGCTGCCAAAAATCCGCATCATCTGTATTATAGACAAAAGGCGGAATGTTGGTTTTGTTTCATTTTGATGAACAAAATAAATAACTACTCTATTAAATCAAAATACACTTCAGGTGAGTTAACTTAGATATAACTATTTTTCACACAGAGACACAAAATTTGATTCAAATTTGATGATAATAAAAAAAATTAAAAACGAGGTAAAACTAAACTTCAAATTAATTGAAATAAGAAAATCTCTCTCTCTCTCCGAAATTGTAGTTTTATATAGAGTAGTTCATATGTCAAGTTACATAAAGAAAGTAACGAGAAATATATAAGAAAAATCAATACATTAGTGAATTGATACCATCTCAATATATCATGTCAACAGAGGAAATCCCAACTCCTGAAACTGCAGTACATTAGCAATGTACAGCCGTTTGTTTACTTTTAGAACAGGCGTTTTAAACGGCGCGATATAATTTTCCCAAGCTTACAAAAGCAACATCAAATAGATAATTCTTGGATGAAAAACACACGTGGAAAATATTTATATGGAAATTTTAGCAAGCAAAATAAGATAAAATTAAACTTTCTGTCAATCCGCTCCTTGGCATTGAATGTTTGCAGTTGATAATTATCCGAATATATATTCCGAAATAACGTATTTAATTTTTTTAAAAAGAATATGCTCACTTTGTTTTTAATATTAACACTTGATCTTTTTATTTTTTCTATTGTTTTTTCATATTTAAGTATATTCTATATAATATTCTAAAATAATAATTATTTTATTACACTAATGTAAACCTTTGCTCAGTTTTCATGTACTTTATGCTCCCTGTGTATTTTCTTCGCCATATAAGTACTTTATGACCTATGTTCCTTCACCATATATGTACTTATGTGCAAAAAATAGGCAAATTTTAAAACATAAATACCACCCATCCGTACTTTTACAATACGGTCACTCTAGGTTTATGCATATTTTACATACATACTCGCTGTAGTTGATTACATACCTTAATTCTATTTCAGATATAATTTCCACACACACATCAGACGATATCTATATTGTAGAAATAAGAACATCAACGTGATGTCACGTGCCGCAACTGTCCTTTCTCTAATGTGATTAGGGCCTCCAATCCCGGGATCCCGTAGCCAAATAATGATCCCGAAATCCCGGGATTCTGCTCGAAAAATCCCGGGATTACTGGTTTGTGCATGAAAACCAGCGCAAAAATATATTTTTCTTATCTAGCATTTTGGTAATCAAACAGATGATGAGATAGCACACTTTTGACGTTTTGTTTATACAGCTGCATTTCGGGTATTTTTTTTTTTTCTGAGAGATTTGAAATCATTTTTTCATGCACTAATAACGAAGGGTTATTCTGCAATATCTTTCCAAAATGGCAGCCTCTAGAATGAGAGTATGCAGCATTATACATGGAGGGGGCCCCATATTTTGTTGACATGCAAATAGTGGCTTCTTAGATAGTAGCGGCAGCCCTTTATTTTTGTGGCGGACCTGCGTTTAACATGGACCCGCCACTAACCTCTATCTGCTGCCTCTTCAACTTCAATTGCAATACCTACACCAGACTCCGCATCCTACTCAACTATGATTAACCACGAACTTAATATTGCTGCGCAGTCAGCCAAACGAGGACCCCATTTTGAAAGTGTGTATCAATACTTGCTGACAATTCCTCCAACGTCTGTGGAATCGGAAAGAGTCTTCTCCTCCTCTGGATACCTATGCAATAAAATACGTTCTAGTTTGCATGATGACACTCTTGACAAATTATCTTTCCTACGCTCAAATCTTTCTCGAAATTGTATTTTTATCCTTAAAATAAAGTAATTCATGGTTTTTAAAACGGTGCTGTCTTCTTTCTGAACATTAATAAATAGTTGGGCAAAATGCAATAATGATTACATTTTCTATAATCACAATTGCAAGTAATCATGATTACATTTGCTATAATTACAATTACAAGTAATTTTAATCACAATTGCTATCATTATATATAGAATTACGAGTAATTATGTTTACATTCTAATGCAATTAATTTTCTTTGCAGAGTAATGCATTGCAAAGTAATCGTAATTACAAGGTAATGTATTACTTTGAATGGATTACTGCCCAACAATGCATTAAGAGATGTGGTTTAAGAGTTCCAAGAACAGTAATTTTTTTCCAGATGTGTGTACAGTAATTGACAGATAATTTCAAACTGTAACCCAAAAGCAATGATTTAGTTCATAAGCAGGCGCAAAATATATGACTTTCAGGTTGTTTTCATCGAAGTAAGTGCCACGTCATTGGCACTATATAAAAGAAAAAATTAAAAAATATAACAAACGAAACGATATACCTCTTGGCGTAGAAAGACGAAAATGTTTTTCAATCCCGGGATATCCCGGGATCCCGGGATTGAGAAAAAAGCAATCCCGAATCCCGGGATTGAAAATATGTACCGGGATTGGAGGCCCTAAATGTGATGTCACGTGCCGCAACTGTCCTTTCTCTAATGTGATGTCACGTGCCGCAACTGTCCTTTCTCTAATGTGATGTCACGTGCCGCAACTGTCCTTTCTCTAATGTGATGTCACGTGCCACCGCCGCAACTGTCCTTTCTCTAATTGGTGTCACGTGCCACAACTGTCCTTTCTCTAATGTGATGTCACGTGCCGCAACTGTCCTTTCTCTAATGTGATGTCACGTGCCGCAACTGTCCTTTCTCTAATGTGATGTCACGTGCCACCGCCGCAACTGTCCTTTCTCTAATGTGATGTCACGTGCCGCAACTGTCCTTTCTCTAATGTGATGTCACGTGCCACAACTGTCCTTTCTCTAATGTGATGTCACGTGCCACAACTGTCCTTTCTCTAATGTTATGTCACGTGCCGCAACTGTCCTTTCTCTAATGTGATGTCACGTGCCGCAACTGTCCTTTCTCTAATGTGATGTCACGTGCCGCAACTGTCCTTTCTCTAATGTGATGTCACGTGCCGCAACTGTCCTTTCTTTAATGTGATGTCACGTGCCGCAACTGTCCTTTCTCTAATGTGATGTCACGTGCCGCAACTGTCCTTTCTCTAATGTGATGTCACGTGCCGCAACTGTCCTTTCTCTAATGTGATGTCACGTGCCGCAACTGTCCTTTCTTTAATGTGATGTCACGTGCCGCAACTGTCCTTTCTCTAATGCGATGCCACGTGCCGCAACTGTCCTTTCTCTAATGTGATGTCACGTGCCGCAACTGTCCTTTCTCTAATGTGATGTCACGTGCCACTTGAAAAAAGAGTACTTTTACAACTGTTAGAGTTTTCAAAAAGCTCGTATAAAGAATAAAATGTCTGAAGTACGTTTTTTTCTGGCATTGAATAACTCGAGCTACGCTGAGGTTGAAGTCCGCACAGAACTGGCGGAGTAAACACCGTACTATCGCAGCGACCTTGGCGGCTGATAGGACGCCGGGTACAGAGCACGTGGGACCCACGGCTACGTAACAACCGTAGTCACTCACTTGGACGACAAACTGACATTCATACGTCAAACATTCAAAACCTAAAGCCATTCCTTAAATTGATACAATAGCAAATTTATCCAAACTAGAAACCTTCCTTCAACTTGAGCATACCACAGTCAGTGGTAGTCAAAGTAAGAAAACACAATATTTGATTAAATTCCTTGGAATGTCATCAATCTTCTGCCTCAATGTATTAAACAGAATAATTAAGTTGAAAACACCAGGCCTCTTTAATTATAAGAAACTTCTCCATATGTCAACTTGACATCGATACAAGAGATTATTTTATTGACAAAGTATGAGCTAATACCGAATTAAACCCAGAAGAGAAATTCAAAAATAATAAAAATATTTCACAGATAAACACAACATAAATCCCTTACTTCTCAAACTACTGTACGAATCAGCTTTTGAAACCTCTTCCTGGAACCACATCAAACCAAAATATATTATTAGAATATACACACCACAGATTTCATCGTCTGATCTTTAAAACTTAAAATTTCAATATTTATGTATCCTATGGTGCGCGCCATCTGTTATGAAAATTCGAAACTATTACCTGACACCACGGTATTACATGATACAAGCGCGCCATCTGCATTCAAAATTATGAATTATTTATGCGCGAATGTTTCTTCTTTTTAATAAACGATTTCCTAATGCACTTACTGCAATGATAAAATATTGGGAGGTCCTCCTTGCAGTAAGGCTAGTAGGAAAAAACATTCGCGCATAAAAAGTTTGTATTTTTGTATTTGCAAACTGAATCCAGCAGATCATATCTCGATATAATGTTGGAAATGAAATTTTTTAAAAAAACATTTTGGAAAAAAGGGAAGAAATAGTTCTACTGACGTCGCAGGTTGCTGTGTGTACGGCAAACCTTGGCTCCGCAGAACTCCATCAGATTGTTGTCTTGTCCTGTCTGTCCACAAATCTTGAAATCAAATTTTAGTTTACTTACAGAGCACCTGGAACTCTGAAATTTAGTACACTTGTTGATGACATTTCAAGTTGACAACATTTCAGACATCTGGGTGGCCGAGAGGATCGGCAATGGACTCTTTTATTATAATTTCTATATTTACTTTTAAAAATTGAGTTCTCAATGTAAATATACTTCCATATTACACAGAAGTCTGGTAGAACCGCTCAATACAGCTAATAATGCAAGTTGACAAAATTCCAGACTTCTAGGTGGCCGGGTAAAGGATAGAGAAGAGAATTTGTATATTTCCTTTCAAACGAAGGAAAATAGGCGCAACCATTTGAGGCTTAATAAGCGATTGGCATTCCATAAAAATAAATCGGTAGTATGAACTATAAATGATTGTGGGGATATTTCCAGAAGTTAAAAATAATTAGAATAAAAATTTTGCGCCAATTTTAAAATTTTAAAAAGTTATATATAAATTTTTATATAATAAATATATATAAAAACACAGGGCGCCTCTCCCGTCAAAATAAACGTCAAAACTAGACGCCATCTTTTAATCGTCGCCGCAAACTAGCGGCCTCGGGTCGGTGACAAAGCCACAAATGTGTTTTGTGGTCCCGGATGTATGTTTTATGATCCTAGAGGTGTTTTGTTGTCCTATATGTGTTTTGTGGTTCTATATGTGTTTTGTGGTCCCAAATGTTGGTTTTGTGGTCCCAGATGTTGGTTTTGTGGTCCCAGATGTTGGTTTTGTGGTCCCAGATGTTGGTTTTATGATCCTAGAGGTGTTTTGTGGTCCCGGATGTATGTTTTATGATCCTAGAGGTGTTTTGTTGTCCTATATGTGTTTTGTGGTTCTATATGTGTTTTGTGGTCCCAGATGTTGGTTTTATGATCCTAGAGGTGTTTTGTGGTCCCAGATGTTGGTTTTATGATCCTAGAGGTGTTTTGTGGTCCCAGATGTTGGTTTTATGATCCTAGAGGTGTTTTGTGGTCCTATATGTGTTTTGTGGTTCTATATGTGTTTTGTGGTCCCAGATGTTGGTTTTATGATCCTAGAGGTGTTTTGTGGTCCCAGATGTTGGTTTTATGATCCTAGAGGTGTTTTGTGGTCCTATATGTGTTTTGTGGTTCTATATGTGTTTTGTGGTTCCAGATGTTGGTTTTATGATCCTAGAGGTGTTTTGTGGTCCTATATGTGTTTTGTGGTTCTATATGTGTTTTGTGGTCCCAGATGTTGGTTTTATGATCCTAGAGGTGTTTTGTGGTCCCAGATGTTGGTTTTATGATCCTAGAGGTGTTTTGTGGTCCTATATGTGTTTTGTGGTTCTATATGTGTTTTGTGGTCCCAGATGTTGGTTTTGTGGTCCCAGATGTTGGTTTTGTGGTCCCAGATGTTGGTTTTATGATCCTAGAGGTGTTTTGTGGTCCTATATGTGTTTTGTGGTTCTATATGTGTTTTGTGGTCCCAGATGTTGGTTTTGTGGTCCCAGATGTATGTTTTATGATCCTAGACAATTTGACAATTAAATAATTTTTATTGACCGCTGGTCAACAATTACTCACGAGGAGTCAAAAGGGCAAACAATGTACATTGATCAGGAGGGCAAGGCTATCCTTAGCTTGTGAATTCCCCTGCGAATGGTGGGATGGCTGTTCCGAGTTCGCTCGAAAGCAGCGTCAAGGAAGCCCGCGAGGTGTTTTGTGGTCCCAGATGTTGGTTTTGTGGTCCCAGATGTATATTTTATGATCCTAGAGGTGTTTTGTGGTTCTATATGTGTTTTGTGGTCCTATATGTGTTATGTGGTCCTATATGTGTTTTGTGGTCCCACATGTGTGTTTTGTGGTCCTATATGTGTTTTGTGGTCCTATATGTGTTTTGTGGTCCTATATGCGTTTTGTTGTCCCACACGTGTGTTTTGTGGTCCTATATGCGTTTTGTGGTCCCACATGTGTGTGTTGTGGTCCTATATGTGTTTTGTGGTCCTATATGTGTTTTGTGGTTCTATATGTGTTTTGTGGTCCCAGATGTTGGTTTTATGATCCTAGAGGTGTTTTGTGGTCCCAGATGTTGGTTTTATGATCCTAGAGGTGTTTTGTGGTCCTATATGTGTTTTGCGGTCCCAGATGTTTGTTTTGTGGTCCTATATGTATTTTGTGGTCCTATATGTGTTTTGTGGTCCTATATGTGTTTTGTGGTCCCAGATGTTTGTTTTGTGGTCCTATATGTGTTTTGTGGTCCTATATGTGTGTTTTGTGGTCCTATATGCGTTTTGTGGTCCCAGATGTTTGTTTTGTGGTCCTATATGTGTTTTGTGGTCCTATATGTGTTTTGTGGCCCTATATGCGTTTTGTGGTCCCACACGTGTGTTTTGTGGTCCTATATGCGTTTTGTGGTCCCACATGTGTGTGTTGTGGTCCTATATGTGTTTTGTGGTCCTATATGCGTTTTGTGGTTCCAGATGTGTGTTTTGTTATCCCATATATGAAGTTTGCCTTTCTCTTCAGTCGAGAGAAGTCAAGAGCTATTTAAAGTAACTAGATTACCGAGACAGGAACTTTATATATATACAGGTATATTCCTGAATAACATTGAGCTAATTAAATTGTAAAGTAGACAAATTATAGTGTCCACTTATATTACAGGTATGCGTCGCACGGTGACAGGGATAGAGGTCGTTAAACTAGAGCGTCGTTAAGCGAACAAAATGGTACATCAACTTGAAGAGAGTCTTGATGTATAATCCAAACCACACGGTATTGAGATTTTATAATATAGTGATAACTTTATTTCATACCGCTACGACCTTTCGTCAATTTGATCAAAGCGCCGTCCATTTGTCCTGCGGGAAGGAAGGACCAACATGAGGAGAGGCGGTGGTCATAAATCCCTTGACCTCCCTGCGAAGATTGGGAGAGGAATGGGGCCTGTTGAAGGGCATCAGAAAAAGAAAAAAAAACGATTATACTATTAAAAACAGATGGATTGATGAAGAAAGTTCTGGAAGGTAAAATGAAGAGAACGGTGGGAAGAATTGGACTGGTGGACTGGAAGAGAAAAAAAAAAAGAAAATAATTTAAGATATATAATTATGACGTCACTGGATCTGAATATTGTTTTCTTCCGTGATAAAAATGACTTCAGGCCATCTCGATGGTCCATTTCAGGTGCTGTTACTTTCTTCTTTCTTTTCACAATACAATACGGGCCTGTCTGATCCATCCTGTAGCTTACCTAGGTTTGACACCCGCGCCGGGAGTTGACGTTTATATTGACGGAGGAACGACCGAAGTTACTTTTGGCTTCTGGGATTCGTGGCAACGACTTTACACCAACTGTATGCTTTACTTTCTAATGAAATATTCCACGAGCTACCATCCCACCTGTACATCACAATACTCTTACTAGGGAGAACAAACGGCGATTTCAAGATTACGAACATCTTAGAATGCTCAAATTTAACGGAAAAATCAAAACATTACCGAAATGCCCCGAAAGCGATTCCCAGCCTGCCAGTCCTGAACATCTATTAAATTGTATCAAATCCTCTAAAAAAGACCTCTGGGAAAATCCCAGGACTATAATAGAGAAGTTGAGACAATGGGACATAATGGAGATCGTTTAAACGACTTGAGTAATAAACAACAACAACACATCACAATACTATCCTCTCCCAGAATTCTCTGCAGTCACAAAAAAATCACAAAACTTCCTTTATTAAATAAAGTTTATTGAATTGAACATATAACGTGAAGAGAGAGATATGTTTACTGCGTAAGTTTTATCTCTTATGTAATCATTTCGCAATTCTCCTGTCTTGAACCAGAAATATCAACGTTCGGCTCAGTCGGAAGAAGCGAACCGGGTTCCTAACTCATTCACATCACAACCAAAAAAATATTTGTATAAAACAGAAAAAAATTAAGTTAATTAAATATATGTTTGAACTATATATTTAGTTTCGGTTTGAAAATTAATTTGTCAGAAATTGAAATAAATTTATTGGCTTTATCTATCTTGGATCGGTAACGTCACTGGACACGGACCTACTGGACACGGACCTACTCGACACGGACCTACTGGAAATTGACCTACCTACTGGACACGGACCTACCTACTGGACACGGACCTACCTACTGGACACGGACCTACCTACTGGACACGGACCTACCTACTGGACATGGACCTACCTACTGGACATGGACCTACCTACTGGACACGGACCTACCTACTGGACACGGACCTACCTACTGGAAATTGACCTACCTACTGGACATGGACCTACCTACTGGACACGGACCTACCTACTGGACACGGACCTACCTACTGGACACGGACCTACCTACTGGACATGGACCTACCTACTGGACATGGACCTACCTACTGGACATGGACCTACCTACTGGACACGGACCTACCTACTGGACACGGACCTACCTACTGGACACGGACCTACCTACTGGACATGGACCTACCTACTGGACATGGACCTACCTACTGGACACGGACCTACCTACTGGACACGGACCTACCTACTGGAAATTGACCTACCTACTGGACATGGACCTACCTACTGGACACGGACCTACCTACTGGACATGGACCTACCTACTGGACACGGACCTACCTACTGGACACGGACCTACCTACTGGACACGGACCTACCTACTGGACACGGACCTACCTACTGGACACGGACCTACCTACTGGACATGGACCTACCTACTGGACACGGACCTACCTACTGGACATGGACCTACCTACTGGACATGGACCTACCTACTGGACACGGACCTACCTACTGGACATGGACCTACCTACTGGACATGGACCTACTGGACACGGACCTACCTACTGGACACGGACCTACCTACTGGACATGGACCTACCTACTGGACATGGACCTACCTACTGGACACGGACCTACCTACTGGACATGGACCTACCTACTGGACTCGGACCTACCTACTGGACATGGACCTACCTACTGGACATGGACCTACCTACTGGACACGGACCTACCTACTGGACATGGACCTACCTACTGGACACGGACCTACCTACTGGACACGGATTTATTTACTGGAGATGAACCTACCTACTGGACATGGACCTACCTACTGGACACGGACCTACCTACTGGACACGGACCTACCTACTGGACATGGACCTACCTACTGGACACGGACCTACCTACTGGACACGGATTTATTTACTGGAGATGAACCTACCTACTGGACATGGACCTACCTACTGGACACGGACCTACCTACTGGACACGGATTTATTTACTGGAGATGAACCTACCTACTGGACACGGACCTACCTACTGGACACGGACCTACCTACTGGACACGGACCTACCTACTGGACACGGACCTACCTACTGGACACGGACCTACCTACTGGACACGGACCTACCTACTTGAAATCGACCTACCTACTGGACATGGACCTACCTACTGGACATGGACCTACTAGACATGGACCTACCTACTGGACACGGACTTATTTACTGGAGATGAACCTACCTACTGGACATGGACCTACCTACTGGACATGGACCTACCTACTGGACATGGGCCTACCTACTGGACATGGACTTATTTACTGGAGATGAACCTACCTACTGGACATGGACCTACCTACTGGACACGGACCTACCTACTGGACACGGACCTACCTACTGGACATGGACCTACCTACTGGACATGGACCTACCTACTGGACATGGACCTACCTACTGGACACGGACCTACCTACTAGACATGGACCTACCTACTGGACATGGACCTACCTACTGGACACGGACCTACCTACTAGACATGGACCTACCTACTGGACATGGACCTACCTACTGGACACGGACTTATTTACTGGAGATGAACCTACCTACTGGACATGGACCTACCTACTGGACATGGGCCTACCTACTGGACATGGACCTACCTACTGGACATGGACTTATTTACTGGAGATGAACCTACCTACTGGACATGGACCTACCTACTGGACACGGACCTACCTACTGGACATGGACCTACCTACTGGATACGGACTTATTTACTGGAGATGAACCTACCTACTGGACATGGACCTACCTACTGGACACGGACCTACCTACTGGACACGGACCTACCTACTGGACACGGACCTACCTACTGGACACGGACCTACCTACTGGACACGGACCTGCCTACTGGAAATGGACCTACCTACTGGACATGGACCTACCTACTGGACACGGACCTACCTACTAGACATGGACCTACCTACTGGACATGGACCTACCTACTGGACACGGACCTACCTACTGGACATGGACCTACCTACTGAAGAAACAAGACAGTGAAAAATAAAACGAGGGAGCGCATGTTCTAGAGCAATGGTCACGTGACCCCACCTCAAGAGATAAGTAATATATATGGAGCCTCCCCCTCTCCAACGACACGGCGGCCGGGTGTTGTTTTCTTGGAACAGCGATCCTGCCTGAGCTTATTTCCCGGCTTTTATTAAAGACACTGAGTTTCCTTCCTTATGTAAGATTATGAATAATGTGGGCTATATGTATAGTTTATATATTTTTTAAACAAATTTCCTACTGTACTTACTACGATATGAGAAAAATACCGAAAGCTGCTTGGCTCTTCAGGGATGAGCTCATTGGTCAGTTTATCGCACCACAACTCATCAGGTAATTTATCACCCCACATTCTGCCTTTATAGCAGAAAATTGTCGGCGAGGGTTGGAACACTAATAGTGTATCGAGTATTTTCAATATTTCACAACCAACCTGCTGTATTTACCACGCAGCGCACTTCTACACGATCTCCTTCTCATTGGGCCAATTCTAACATTTGTCTTCTTACCCAGAGAAGGCATTCTAGTGTTGCTTCATCTCACCGGCGAACCAAGTCAGTAACCGCAGTGATTGCAAACAGCAACTTCAGCCGGGCAATACGTTTCCACACTCGTGGCAGAACAGGTCTCACAGCTTGAAAAAAATGCAATAAACATTGAGCCTTTGTGGGCGAACGTGAAATGATTGCAGCCGACTCAAATAATAAATAATCCCTAGAAAGAGAGGAAGAATATCGCAAGATAAAGAAATATTAAAAATTTGAATAAAAAGGCTTGAAATCAAAAATATTACTTGATATGCTACAAATTGAAAGAAAAACAAAGTTTGGTTACACACTGGATGCACCAGGAAATGACCGTTTTCTTTTTTAAAAAATCCGTCAACATCCATATGTATTACATAGTACAGAACATGATGTTGAAAGCTCTCAAGCACTCATTTTCAATTAGCCATAAATTTTCCCATTGGCCAACAAAGGCAGCTGTGTTGACTTGGTGAATATTTTAGAGCGCGCGGAGTTCCTCTAGAGTCGGCGGGTATAGTTTCCTTGTTCCATGTGATGGACGGCCATGTAGACCGTAATGCAGGAAGGCAAAGACAACTTCTCAAAGTTTCTTTGACAAATTATCAGTTGAAAGAAAGAATTACGTCATTCGATAAGCTCTCTTTAACTTCAATAGATTTGGAAATTTAAAAATATAGAGAGAGAGCAAAATATTTATTTTCCACAAAACCACTTCTTACTGTCTATATACATCGCGCTGAATAATTCCAATTTCCATTAACAGGTGGCGCGCTATCTCCTTGTATTTAGTTAATAATATGTTCCAGAATTTTAGTTCCGTTAGTAATATAGTTTTATGGATGTGACAACTTCTTTATAGGTTCAAACAGTTTAAAATTATTAGAGGTCAAGTTGGGAAAATAATTCTGGGCAGTTCCAAGGGTTGAACATGGGGTTGGCGACCAGTCACCATGTTACTCGGACCTGATTGAAAGGTTTTGTTGTTAGCTTGGATAGGAATTTATGGCGCCGTTAATTGCTTAGTTGTTGTTTTAATTGAATTTTGAACGATTCCTCAGTTTTATGATTGATTTTAAATTGAATACTCAAGTTTTTCTTCTGTTTTGGTTTTTGGCAATTAATCCGTGTTCGAATTCTCCCGTCCGCTCCTATGAGAACTCCACGCATCCTTTCTTCAGTCAACCGGCGTTGCATCCACGATCCTCTCAACGGTCTTCTTCAGAAGTCGCTGACGTTGGAGTGGTCGGGGGAGAATTCTCCTCAGAATTAGAGTAACATATGGCATTGCTGTGTCGTGGCGCGCGACAGTTTGTGCGGCCATCATAAATATCCTGCAGTGTTTCTACATAACTTCAACAACAGTCTCAATGCTTTAACTTTGATTAATTCTAATAATTTTATTTAATTTTTATTGTAATATTTTGTAGTTTATATTAAAACATATATATAGATGGAATTTTGCCGGGAGGATATTGATCTAAAAAGACAAAGGTCGCCTCTCCCGTCAAAATAGACGTCAAAGTTAGATGTCATCTATTGACGGTCGCCGCAATCTAACGGCCTCGGGTCGGTGACAAAGCCACAACACCAGCTTTGGCAAACTGAAAAGCCTCCACCTAGAGACCATGGTGTTGTGGCTTTGTCACCGACCTGATCGTCAATAGATGACATCTAGCTTTGACGTCTATTTTGACGGGAGAGGCGACCTTTGTCTATTTAGATTAATATATATACAAGTATATATAGGACATTAAAATATATATGTGTGTGTGTGTGAAAACAATAAAAATGGCGCTCTGCCATCTAGAAATGTTCTTGTGAGCCTGGATATGCCTTTTTTATTTTTAATAGAAATATTAAAATATATATAATGAAAATTTACTCTCTTTTTTGCTGATTTAAAAAGAATAAAGATATTAATAATATTATTATAAAAATTATTATTTGCAAATTCCATCCGTATTTTAAGAGCCTTGGCTCTCTATCGCCTAGGTGTAATAACGTAAAAACGATCGTTTTATCTTTTGGTTTCTAGAATTTAGAATGGACAATTCTCCCACTTAGTGGCTGACCTTGGCCATCCCATGGCAGATGCAGATTCCCGGCCGAAGGCAGAAATAAATGAGGACCAGTCCTGGAACCAGTTGGGGCCAGGGTGGGGGACCGAGACGTCGTTCCCTTCCCACCCATCTTCAGGCTAGAGGTGGGGTTACATGGTGGAACTACTTGTGAAAACTTTCGGCACCAAAATCCAACAGAATCCAGTGGGTTGAAGACGGCCAGAACGGTCTCCATTGCCAGGGTTTGAGCCGTAGCAAATAGAAACTGAATCAATGACTCAAATACAACCAGTGAGTGCACAAGTAACTAAACTAAACTTTGTTAAATTTCTCTACATGAGAAGCACTTACAGCACAAGCATTCTCAAGCCCACCACGATTACCGTTTCTCGTGCCATTCTTTTTACATCGACTTTGTACGTTGGTACACGGGGCCCAACTGGTGAGACAAAGTTTGCTGTGTGTCACAAGTCTGAACACGGAAGTCCTTGCAGATAAAATGGTGACTTTGTGAACATGTGAAGAGAGAAAAAAATCTCTACGGTTGAAACGTAGAGTCCTGTTTACTAAAGTAAGTTACAGTTATATTTGTTAAAATGAGCGAAACAGCTTTCTTAATCTATCATTTAACTACAGAGCGAGAACTGCTGAGGGAAGTTCAGGATATCGAATGTATGTTGCCAGTACCCATATCCTCCAAATGTCTAAAAGAGCGCAGTGAACAGGATTAAAATATATCCATACATTGAAGAAGATGATCAAAAAAAGATGTCTATACATTGAAGAATATGGTTCAAGAGTTCGCTATAAATTGCAGATTATCAAATGTTTGCTACACATTGAAGAAGATGGATCAAAATATGGTTACACATTGAAGAAGATGGATCAAAAGATCGCTACACAATGGAGAATATGGATCAAAAGTTCGCTACCCACTGAAGAAAGTGGATCAAAAGATGGCTACACATTGAAGATGATGGATCAAAAGATCGCTACTTTTTCTATTTAAAATCTCTTTCAACCTTTATTATTATTATTTTATCTTTTTTGAGCGAGGATTCAATTTCTTCCCCTGCTTCTAATTTTTTCTTAGATTCATCTCTCACAGGAGAATCGTCTGTATAAGACGAAATGTCTTAATATAGGCTTGTGTGTGTGTGTATATATGGATCAAAAGTTCGCTACACATTGGAGAAGATGGATCAAAAGTTCGCTACACATTTGAGAAGATGGATCAAAAGTTCGCTACACATTGGAGAAGATGGATCAAAAGATCGCTACACATTGGAGAAGATGGATCAAAAGTTCGCTACACATTGGAGAAGATGGATCAAAAGTTCGCTACACATTGGAGAAGATGGATCAAAAGATCGCTACACATTGGAGAAGATGGATCAAAAGATCGCTACACATTGGAGAAGATGGATCAAAAGTTCGCTACACATTGGAGAAGATGGATCAAAAGTTCGCTACACATTGGAGAAGATGGATCAAAAGATCGCTACACATTGGAGAAGATGGATCAAAAGTTCGCTACACATTGGAGAAGATGGATCAAAAGTTCGCTACACATTGGAGAAGATGGATCAAAAGTTCGCTACACATTGGAGAAGATGGATCAAAAGATAGCTACACATTGAAGAAGATGGATCAAAAGTTCGCTACACATTGGAGAAGATGGATCAGAAAATAGCTACACATTGGAGAAGATGGATCAAAAGTTCGCTACACATTGGAGAAGATGAATCAGAAGATAGCTACACATTGGAGAAGATGGATCAAAAGATAGCTACACATTGGAGAAGATGGATCAAAAGTTCGCTACACATTGGAGAAGATGGATCAAAAGTTCGCTACACATTGGAGAAGATGGATCAAAAGTTCGCTACACATTGGAGAAGATGGATCAGAAAATAGCTACACATTGGAGAAGATGGATCAAAAGTTCGCTACACATTGGAGAAGATGAATCAGAAGATAGCTACACATTGGAGAAGACGGATCAGAAGATAGCTACACATTGGAGAAGATGGATCAGAAGATAGCTACACATTGGAGAAGATGGATCAGAAGATCGAGACATTGAAAAATTAAAAGATCCATTCCATGATGGGAGAGCAGCCGAGGTACCTACCTCTCTCACCACACTCCAGACGCTGTCCCCCTAGCGGTAGTTATTTTCAATGTCACCGTTGCCTAGCAACGATAGATACGGGTGGCGGTCGAGTTTATTTTGGGTTCAGAGTCCATAAGTTGTTGGCTTTCATAGCGGAAGAATAGAGATTCTGCTAACTCTTTCGAATTTATCTCTGGGCTTTGATGCTTTGTCTCTTTAAAAAAGGTAACGCACAAATGTCGGCTCAAATCTTACTTTTTCCCACCACGGAGGTTGTTTGTGCGGGGAAGCACCCACTCTGCGAGGACTTCAATAAAGGAAGTCATCCAGTTTTATAAAATAAATTTCAAATTCTCATCACATTTTCTGGGTTCTTTGAGAGGTTTTATCTCAAGTTTCGGGCTTTAAGACCCTCAGAGGTGTTAGCGCGTCATCTGTTATAAGTAATGTTATATTAAACTGGGGAAACCGCTGGGAGGGTTCACCACTGATGAGCCAGGCCCTCCCATTATTTTATCGTTGCAGTAAGGGCAATAGAGAAAATTGTAATTAAAATTGTGTGATTTGTTGTCATGGTGGTTAATATTGTGTTTATGTTCAGATATCTCTGCTACATAGTTGGCCCCGGTGTAAATGGCATATATTGGGATCTTAGTAATGGACCTATATTCAGAAGTTTCTGTAAAAATACTTTTCCCGATATTTCCAGATGGCGTGCTATATATAGATGAATAGGGATTTGTATGAACTGGGGGATTTATACTCTCATTGAGGTGGTGGAAATGTCTTAAAATTGTTGACATAGGATTTCCTCAAGTTTCGAGATTTGCTAAATTATTCCGAGTTGATTTAATGTTTTAAATGTTTGGAGGGAACAATGGAAGCGAGTGGCTAAGACAGTATCTACCATGTGACCGCACTTATCTGAGTGGAGGTTGAAGGACGGTTTGTAATACTCGGTTGTTTGGAACTTTTGTTGTTGTGTGCTGGCGATCTTTCTATCTAGGACCGGAAGGCTGCCTTCGTGTGAAGTTGAGGTGTCGAGATAGTGGCTCTCAAGATTAGTGTATATTGTAAGCAGGAAGAAAAAAATTATTTAAATATATCATAAAACCTAACGTTAATTTATTTCACATGGAGGCTCATTAGCAAAAAGTGACCAAAAACCGAAATAAAATATTTCAAAGCCACGGGGTATATAGAGGACGTTCAGGCCGAGCATTCTCAGCCAAGCTACTACTATGGCGCTCGCAAACTACAAATTATTAGAAGCCAATAAATTCGTTGAAATTTTACAAATAATTTTCAATATTTCTCAGTTATATCGAATCTATTTTACTGGCCATTCTATGGTTTCTATGTGTTGCGACCAAAGCAACCCAGCCTAAACAATGGTTTCTATGTGTTGCGACCAGAGCAACCCAGCCTAAACAATGGTTTCTATGTGTTGCGACCAAAGCAACCCAGCCTAAACAATGGTTTCTATGTGTTGCGACCAAAGCAACCCAGCCTAAACAATGGTTTCTATGTGTTGCGACCAAAGCAACCCAGCCTAAACAATGGTTTCTATGTGTTGCGACCAAAGCCTAAACAATGGCTTAGCACTGTGAGATGCGAGAATAAGGTGAAAGGTTTCGGCCTGACAATGTAAGACTCTTTTTTCAGTTTGAAACTTTTTGACGTGACAACGTCTTAAATTAGGTTGCGGCTGGGAGTCACTTATGAAAAAGTGTAACGCCCGGTAACGTTACGATGAGTCACCGAACGAGAGTGCTGCGCGCGCAGCGCTAGAGAATTAGGCGCATTGAATCGGCGCATGCTTGTCTCTGTCTTTGTCTTTCTCGAACGTTCTTGGCGTTGGAAAAACAAGAAAGCGTCATAATACAAGTTCACACGTGTGGTTAAAGTATCGTCAGCTGTGTCTGTAGTGAAAATGTGGAGTGCTTAGATTCGTCATTTACAACAACTACAACAATAAAGGTAAATAATTGTACACTGATATTTCATTATCGTAAACTATGATTGATTGATTAATTGTTAGATTGACACAAAAGTTGAGAAACTGAGTTTATAGGTTATGTCATACTATTGATAAATGTTGATAGTGTTAAGTAAATTATTAGTTTAAAATTAATTAATTAATTAATTATTATTTTACAAATTTTAAATAGTTTCAAATTTATTTAGCAAAAATTTGAACCTTCGATCTGAATAAATGTTTTGACTTTCGAATTGATTATTTAAAATTACAAATATTAAGAAAAAGTGGCAGATATAAGAAAACTTTATTTAAACTGTGTTGAGCAAGAATTTTAACATCTAATATAAGTAAATGTTTTAATTTTCAACTTCATCATTTACAATTACAAATTTTATTTAATTTCAAATTTATTTAGCAAAAATTTGAACCTTCGATCTGAATAAGTGTTTTGATTTTCAAATTGATTCTTTAAAATTAAAAATTCATCCATTCAATTTCAAATGTTCAACAGGAATCACCACTCTCAAAACAATGGAAACGGTGCCTTCAACTTCCAGTACTTCAATGGAGACGGAGGATATCGTGCCGTCAACGTCTGCAGTACCTTTCGTTGTTCCACACACCACCTCTACCGCCAGAACGAATGCTCAGCGACAACGTGAGTACAGACTACGAAAAGCATTGACCAGAACTCCTGAACAAGTAAGAGCCTTTGCAAAAGCGGCTGCGGAGAGGCAACGCAGGTTCAAGCTACGTAAATCTGCTAACATAGCCCTCACCAGCGGTACGTCAGAGTCACCTGCTTCAACGTCTTGTTCTGTGGTGGAGAGAACAAGCGTTCCTGTCGTGGCGGAGAGAACGAGCGTTCCCCTAACTAACGCTCAACGGCAACGTGCATTCCGACAACGTAGAGCAGCATCTTCTCGGACTGATGTACAACCGACTACTTCTTCAAGCCAAACAGCAATACAACTGGAACAATCCACCTGGTATACCAAATGGTCATCGTCAATACGGAGATTTCAATCTACTTTCCTGGACAACGATTTTGGCCATGCTTGCTCGTTTTGTGACAGATTGTGGTTCAAGAATGACCTTAAAACCATCACTGCACTACAACTGAAGGTAATCTCGGATTGGTACGTTAAGGAAAATCGGCAGCTACGCAAGGAGGATTATACAAAGTCTTGCAACACCTGTAGACAATCACTGAATAAGCGTAAGCTTCCTACTCTCGCAAAGGTCAACGGCTTCTCATATCCTGACATACCTCCAGGTCTACCGCCTCTGGATCCTATCAGTGAACGTTTGGTCTCACCGCGCCTTCCATTTATGCAAGTGCGTCGACTGCGTCATGATTTCTCTTATGGAATTATTTTCATTCAATTCCTTGTTCCTATTGTGCAATTTAATTATATTCATATCAATAAATATTCTACCGTTGTCACGTAAAATCTTCGCCCGTAAAACCGACTTTACAGGCACCCATTGTTAGTAAACAAAATATTTTGTTTCTTCCTATCAAATCTCCATCAATTGCTAGTGCTACAGAATTGGTCAACATTAGAAGATGGGTATGATAGATGTTGTCTGTCAAATTACACCTTTCTAGGCCAACCGCACACAAATTCCAGAGGTAAATGAGCTGTGACAGAACACGGCGGTCCTTCTATTTTTTTACATAATCTCCCTTGACTTCAACTCACTAGGTCCAGAGTTTCTCCAATATCTGTGTTCCTTCCCGGCAATGAGAGTCTGGAAGGCTGTTAAAATATCCATCTACGGCCTTCTCACCTTCTTTTTTGGACGCAAAGCGCTTTCCAGAAACACATTTCTTTGGGTGTGGGAAGAGATCTGAGGATGCCAAATCAGGAGAAACGAGGGGATGGCCGAACAAATCCTACACCTCAAATTCCGCAGTTTTATCATTGCCGCAACACTTTTGTGAGCAGGTGCGTTGTCCTGGTGAAAAAAAAAATCTTCCTCAAGCCAGGCCGCTTCTCGCTAATTTTGACATCAAGCTGGTCAAGAAGGTTGGAGTGATATTCACCTGTAGTAGTTCTGCCTTTTTCAAGGGAATCAATTAACAGGACCCCTTTGGCATCCTTGCAGTTGCAGTTTTTGGCCGTTCTTCACGTGGGTCATCTTCGAGGGACGTGTGACAACGTTTAACTTCAGCTGCCCACTTTTAAACGGGCAAATTGAAGGAGCAGAGTACCCGTAAGCGTTGTCAACTTCAGATGGATTTATCCAAAAGGAAGAATTTAATAATTGCACGATATTCAAATTTATCCATTTTACAAAACATTTGCAAAGATACTGCAAAGACTCGTTTACACATACTATTATAGCGAACAAATTGAAACTTGTCCTACGAACTAATGACATGCGCGCGCAGAAGGAAACGTAATATTTTGCCGATTGGAATGCCATCTCTGGGTCAGGCCGAGAACTTTCACCCTCCCCCTATTATATATTCGAACTAGCTCTTTAAATACCAAAAGATTCGCGTAATCGTCTGCTAAAGCCATTACTCGCCAAGCTCCCCATGAAATCTCTTACAATCAGATGGCGCAAGTAACCTTCAGTTGCACGGCCTGGAGATACCTTTTTCTTACAAATCGTTTTCTGAATTTTGATGTAATCCTCTTGAATAAAAAACAGGTCGGACTTTCCATGACAGCGGACAGTTGTAAATTAGACGAGGAAGGAATCATTTATCGCCAGAATTGTTAAACGTCATCGTTTGGTTAACAGGAAGTCTCTTTTGGCGGATTCGCTAGCTAATTATCAAATAATTAATTAATTAAAATATGTTTAAAAAGCTTTAATAAAATGCACAATAAAGATAAATATTTCATCTCAACAATTAGATCTACTATAAACGAGTCAAAATAAAGGCGGCGGACGTATATTGAGGTACAATATCTAGTGGAACAACACTTGCTTCATGTAAAGTTTGAAATTCTTGACCATCGTCGACTTTATTTTGACTCGTATATAATAGACCAATGGCAGAAATATTTATCTTCTTCTTTATTGTGCATTTTATGTAATTTAAAGTTCTTTTATTAAAACTATTTTATTAATTATTTATTTTTTAAATTTTAGTCCCCTGAATATTCTAAAAATATACAGATTTATGTATTGATTTTCAATTTTAAATTTGGTTAATATATATATATATATATATTGAAAATAGAGCAATCCATAGATAAATCTTTAATTAAAAAGGCATATATTGGATCAAAAAATATTTTATTTTACCAATATTTCAGCTGGCTGAACGCCAACCTTTATCAAGGTGTTATAACATTTTAAAGTGTGTCAACAACAAACTCAGCGCCTTTTTTGATCCAATATATGCCTTTTTAATTAAATATATATATATTAGTTAAAATACATATTTTGGATCTAAAATAAAACACAACATTTTATTTATTATGCAAATAAATCTGCATAGAGGGCCAGCCGCTCCCACAAACGGATGCGCCTATTTTCTCCTTTTGTAACTTTATATCCTTGTTTTTATTGTTTGAGCATTGCTCGATGCAAATATTTATAAGTTTTTTTACTGTCTTAAAAGCTTATGTCCATAGTTTGCTTGAGTACCATTGCTAACACCCCACCCTTCAGTTCAGCATACAAAATCAGAATCGTCCAATACAGTATTAGAGCTCTAACTGGTAGGTTAAATTGGCGAAACCGCTGGGAGGGTTCACCACTGACGAGCCAAGCCCTTACAATAATTTTTTTCGTTCGTGTCTTAATGTTTTGACCTCTGCTCTGGAGGTCAGAGTCCCTCCCAGAACCATCCTCTGCTCTGAAGAGAAATACTGTACAGTTGTTTCCGAGAAAACTCGGCCGAACTTTGTCAACACTGTAGTAAAAGGTAATAAGCCCAATTGTAATTGAATAAATAGCGTGTGACGTTTCGATAACAACGTTGTTATCGAAATGTCACACACTAATTATTTATTTGGTCTTATTACCTTGTGTTTCTAATCTATAATCCAAATTGTTCCATATCACTAACACTGTAATATATATTTATAGCCCATATCTATCATTCAAAATTGGCCACAATTTCCAGCTTTAATACTGTTATTTTAATTAGGTTTTCAATAATATGTGAATACATTTTATAATGCCTTCCACACACTGATGTGTTAGAATCCCCCGTGCACAGTTCCATAAATATATTTTCCTGTTGTGGAATTTGGAAACAAGCCGTGTCCGACATAGCCGTGTGCTGAACGCGGGGTAAGAATACACCTGGCAGCGCTGTACGACGGGTCGTATCGAATAACATGTACCGTTGTACGACATGTACCGTTGTACGACATGTACCGTTGTACGACATGTGTACCGTTGTACGACATGTAGTTATTGACGACATGCGTACCTTTGTACGACATGTACCGTTGTACGACATGTGTATCGTTGTACAACAAGTAGTTATTGACGACATGCGTACCTTTGTACGACATGTAGCGTTGTACGACATGCGTACCTTTGTACGACATGTACCGTTGTACGACATGCGTACCTTTGTACGACATGTAGCGTTGTACGACATGTGTAGCGTTGTACGACATGTGTACCGTTGTACGACATGTAGTTATTGACGACATGCGTACCTTTGTACGACATGTAGCGTTGTACGACATGTGTATCGTTGTACAACAAGTAGTTATTGACGACATGCGTACCTTTGTACGACATGTAGCGTTGTACGACATGTACCGTTGTACGACATGCGTACCTTTGTACGACATGTAGCGTTGTACGACATGTACCGTTGTACGACATGCGTACCTTTGTACGACATGTACCGTTGTACGACATGCGTACCTTTGTACGACATGTAGCGTTGTACGACATGTGTAGCGTTGTACGACATGTGTACCGTTGTACGACATGTAGTTATTGACGACATGCGTACCTTTGTACGACATGTAGTTATTGACGACATGCGTACCTTTGTACGACATGTAGTTATTGACGACATGCGTACCTTTGTACGACATGTAGCGTTGTACGACATGTGTATCGTTGTACAACAAGTAGTTATTGACGACATGCGTACCTTTGTACGACATGTAGCGTTGTACGACATGTACCGTTGTACGACATGCGTACCGTTGTACGACATGTAGCGTTGTACGACATGTACCGTTGTACGACATGTAGCGGTGTACGAATTTGTCGGAAAATTTGAGGTAGCCGATGTTAGGCCGATGTCTGCTGGAATAGAAACCGTCGTGTGGCAACAAGTGAGTATTTTGCAAGCGACGGGCGGCGCTGTATGTAGTGGGATCTTTCCTAAGGTCAGCGGTTGGATCGCCGTAGTGGAATGATCATACTTGGGTAGTGGAGTGATCATACTTGGGTAGTGGAGTGATCATACTTGGGTAGTGGAGTGTTCATACTTGGGTAGTGGAGTGATCATACTTGGGTAGTGGAGTGTTCATACTTGGGTAGTGGAGTGTTCATACTTGGGTAGTGGAGTGATCATACTTGGGTAGTGGAGTGATCATACTTGGGTAGTGGAGTGATCATACTTGGGTAGCAATTGGTTGGTTTAACGGCGCTGAAGATAAAATGTCGCAGGTTATCAATAGATAGCCGCAGACGCCGTTCTGATAAATAGGTTCGACAGCGCCAAGTTAAACGCCGTCATGAGCCGTACGAAGGTCGCCGCTATCTGTTGACCCTCGATTATCTCAGTCAGGAAGTACTCATTACATTTGTTTTCTTTTTGGCGCCGCACTTGATAACGGAATCATGATTAAAGAGCAGCCGAGACAAATGCAACAGACATATTAAATTGTTTCCAAATGTTCTGAAAAATTCTCCGCTCAGCTACTCTCGCCATCCTGGCTTCGTCCATCGCTGCAGTATTGGAAGGTAAATCCTACACTTCACTGAGAGGTCACAATATATCAGCGGCCTTTCTGCTTCTGCCGAAGGAAAGCTAAGTCCACTAATCGATATTGCCGGCACGGTCCGTAGAAGCGGCTGAAATCCGTCCCAAGTGAAGGAATATTAAATACAGAGATCTATTTTAGATAAACACCAAGTTGGTGAAAGTTGTTAGAAAAGAACATTAGCGATTGTTTTTACGGCTTAAATACTTTAGGAATAAAATCTCCTTCACTTTGAGTATTTTTTTTTTCATTCGGTAGTGGCCCAAGTAACAGAGCCGAGAGCTTTAAGATATCTGGCGCTGGACGGAAATTCTCGCCCTTGGGATCAGCACCTCGAGGCTGAACATCGCAGCGGCAGACAGCTGTCACCAGAAAACTCCTCGAACACCCGCAGTAGACTTCACTGCTAGAGAGTATTTACAAAACGCTGGACGATCTGGCCTAAAGAACTGGGCTGTACCAGCTTCTGGACATAGCAAGGCGCGCGCGCTCCTTTAGAAAATCCCCAGAGATATCGCCAACTACCCGGAACACTTTCCTTAGAAAACATAACATAACATTAATTTTCATATGTTTTCTAGGAAATTTCTTCCAAAGGTCGCGTAAGCGCAGGCTCCGTCATGAATACTAAGAATCCACCTATCTGCTGAGTGGAGGATTTATCTTCCAAGATCTTTGAACATAAAGCCCTGTCACCTGGAACAACAGGATTTTTTTGTTCCGCTCGTTTGCAGGTTACTTCTTTTTTTTTTAAACTGAGTTTACCATATTTGTATTAAAAAGAAATCCTTGGTATAAATCAAACTAAACGGATAAACCCATCCAAAGGATCGTGCAAAATAATAAATCCTTCTCCCTACAGCCTCTACCAATATCTAAACCTTATATTCTATAGAGCACTACTTGACTTCCAGTTTTCCACTTCTAATCAAAATACTATCTATACAGCAGATCACACTTTTCCTCTTTTGTACCCTGAAAGATGCTCAAAATCCGGAAAGAGGATCATGGCCAATATGTGATTTGTCCCGAGATAAAATCCAAGATAGGTTGGTTGGCCCACATTGTTTTACTGTCCCCTGATACAATGAGATAAGTCTGTGTCTGATAAAACCTTTGCTTTTCACATCTTATCACATTTCTAAGGCTCCTTCTGAAAAAAAATAAGGATAAAAATAAAAGAAAAACGTTATCTAGCGAGATCGCTCAATATATATTATATTTTAGCACCTTTTTGCTCTTCTTTTGTCTTTGCCACTAGGCCTACCAGGTTATCCAAGGATGATAGCAATTGCCTCAATAAAAGTTTCGTGTTTGTGATTTTCATTGTTGACACCACTGAGGTGCTCCAGCAATCGAAATGTAATTCAATTGTTTTGCACATTGCATTTCCTCGGTTTTTTAATCATCATTCTAAAAATGTTATTTTATAATAATATTATGCAAAGAACAAATAGGGGACAAAAGCAGGATGTTGCCGGAGTCTGATGCCTTCTTGTTTTAAAACATAAGAAGAACGAGTGCAAGGAATAATTGAGACAAGTTTAGATTTCATGGCCTTGGAAAACCCAGGTGTTCAAAAGAGAGGGTTCAAGATTGACCAGAGAGAACTGGGGTCAAAACAAACAAAAAAGAAGGAATGGTTATTTTGTGTTCTATTTTGTTTGGTCTCTTTTAGTATTATATATTTTAAAAATCTGTGTGTATATATTTATTTTTTTAATTCTCTAAACATTACTATGTATTTATTCATAAAGTGATAACATTTTCAACCTATATAAATCTCCTCTACCTTTCAGAGAATCCTATGCTGATCAGTCCGCTGACATCCTTGGGACAGCTCTAGATAGCGACTTATTCAATTATCTCGCCCAGCCGATGTCCTCAAGACAGCCGAGCTCATCCCGCCATTGACCTCTCGCTGTTCCAGACAAACGCCATTTCTGTTTCAACGCAGTTCGTTTCCACGTTAGTAGTGCCGTTAAGCCCATTCAGAAAATCCTTGCATCCCCTCACAAAGATGTTTCTCAAATTTCAGCTCATTCATCAAATTCAACCTTTCCATACCAGGACTGTTGTTGGCTGAGAGGACCTGCCGGTCGAAGATCTCCCCGCATAAAATCTCGACCCACCCATTAGGTACAGAAATATCTCTGCAATATATTGTGCGCTACAAAACTCCTTGGAAACTCTCGACATGGTTATTGTGGCTGGGATATCCTCCCAACTTTTGGATAACACTCGAAGGATCTCTCAGGGAATGGATCTTTAATGCAGCAATCTGCAACCACAACAAAGACGAGAAATTATTGCCCCAGGAGAGAATTTTAATATATTTAGTTAAACTGATTTATTGCCCCTGCCAACGTAATCGTAGCTTCCAATAAACTACCGAGTAGGTCACGGCAAGACGTCGTGTACAAGGTTGGAGGAGAAGTTCCGCCAAATTGGACTACGTAACAGAACGGGAAGTTTGCTGCAGGCCACGAGGTTTACCTGCAGCAGAGTGTATTTATTGGTTATTTTGGGACACTCAAGTTTATAAATATTTGAATTAGTGCAAATTCAATTGGTTTTAAGATTTAATCCCTAGGAACAAATCGCCTTCAGAACACTTCCTGGTAGTCTAGGGAAACTTATACCTTGTCAGTACCTGTCACGAGCTTCATACAATTGGTGTTTACCCGCCATTAGTCTGGTTTATTCAATATCGTCTGAAACTGTGAATCTCTCCAGTAGAAGCAATCATTATTCCTGGCCAAAATTGATGATTATCTCGCTGGGTACCACTTGTTACATCGGATGTCAGAACATTTGGAGCAAAGTCTGTGACTATGTTGACCTAGTCACCCAACCAGCACCCATGTTTCCATATTCTTTTCGTATGGAAATTAGCTTCGTTTAATTTTAAAGTAAAATTAAATATGCTGCACATAAAGATGTTTATAACTAATCCATTTTTTCCAGTCGCTCCGCTATATCCTGCGGCCCCCAGCAACTGTGGAAACTCCTGAGGCCGAGCAGATGAACGCTCACCGTGCTGTGTGCGGTGTTCTGTAGAGGACTACAGACAAAATAACAGATTCAGTTAGAAAGTTCTTCAAGTACCATCTCATTCTTATTTGCAGGTCAATTCTTAAATCTACTGAGTGACCATCGGCAAATTTATCCCAAGAAAGTCAGTCTGAGCGTCATCAAGGAAACTGAGTCCAAACAGGTAATTAACTCAATATATGGATCATAATTGCTCACATCTCGTCACACCGAGGACATTTTTTTGTGCAATTAGCCCAAAATAGCACGCTGAGTATAGCAGATGTTCCGTGCAGATAACTCTGCAGTCCGTCAGTTTCATAACCACTTCCGTCAGTTTCATAACCACTTCCCATGACACAATCCCTAGCTGTGCAACGCACTAAACATTTAGAACGACTTTCCAGAAAGAAAACTTCAGAACGCCCGCAGTGCCTCTAATGGGTCCGGGTACTTATGGAGGAAGGCGCCAAGACTTACACTAACAGCCTCGAAAAAAGGAAAATGAAAAGAAAGGCAAACGCCCAGCGTCAAATGGCCTTAACAACGGGCTCGGTTGCCATGAGGATGCTTCGAGGACAGTTTCGACAAGAGAGGAAGGAAAATTGACCAATTTGCTGTTGTTAGGAACACATCGAGTGATGCTAGTAGCTTCACTTTCCTTCAAGATTTAGCCAGGATTAGGGCAAGCAGCTTTGTTTAATAAATAATATTTAGGATCAAAACTTAATAACAAAGAACGTATTTTATAAAATAAAAAATATGGCAGTATAAAGTTTTATTAACTTTGTTATTCAGCGTGCAACTTTCATTTATTTATGTAAATATGGTTTAACTGCTCTGATAAATAAACTGACTTGTCATTCTAACCTTTGTCTTTCCTCATTTTCTATGTGACGGTGAAGATGTGTGATGAGTAGTTTAGGGAAGACAAACTGAAGAAGATCCCTGAGCAGACCATGGGTGCTGTGGACCTCCTTTGTGTCGCTAAGGACTCTCCTAAGGACGGTCATTATTGACGCGACAAAGCCGCTCTTCACGCCATAAGACGCAAGTTTCTAGGGACCACTTTCGAGATGCTGAGGGAATCCTTGGCCGAAGATCATTCCATCTCAGCAGCAGTAACTACGAGCTGTGGGTCACATTTTCCAAAGGAGCTATGTAAATAATATTTAATTAACAGATTATTAATTTTGATATTTTACGACTCACACAGCATATTTCTCTCATTGCCTCTCTGTTCTTCTGTGTAATATTAATATTTAATAACTAGATAAGATTAAATATTTGCCATCAGGAGACGTTTGTACGTGACAGAACACTTCCTGGAGAGTTTATAGCGTCGTAGGAAGCTGTCACATTGAAGGAAACCTTCCCTTCTCTCTGCACGTCACAATGGAATGGAACGAAAATCTCACTTTTGAATTTTAGATTTTAGGCCAAAAAGCACGTCAAACACTATCACTCCAAAAACTTCATGAGTGGAAATATCATGGGCCGTTTTGTCAATTGTGGAGAGAGACTACAATGCAGATAAATTAATCAACAGACCAGGAAATGATTTTTAAAAATAGGACGTTTATATATAGAAAAAGTGAATATTGTATAAATATTGCGTGAACTGAATATATAAATATGTTCTGGGGTAATTTGAAATGTTGTGGCTTTGAAAACATTTTCTGCTGCTTAATCCAAACTTGGATGCAGCGAAGATCTCCGTCGTACGGCAGGTATGGCCGCAGCTGCCCTCTGAGTGGGTCATCTAGCTCGATGACGAACTCAAGAAGCCGCACAGGTTGGACTACTGCAATCTCCAAGTTGGTCCTGGTTCTATACAACATAGTCAGTTTAACGACCCCTATAAAGTATTAAGAATAATTTATTTATGACCGGAGCCTTGCACAAAATTGGCATGGACCCAGAGCAGCAGCTTTACACACCCAAGATAGTGGACATTGCTGCTGCTGTGATGAAGATACATGGAGACATCTGAGGCTCTTCTTTGGACACGACAACAACAACAATAATTTCTTTATGAAAAATTATCATTTCTATATAAGTTATATATATATGTGTGTGTGTGAAAAATAATTGCAAAAAAGCCATGTGCTCGTGGTCAGGATATGCCGTTTTTATTTCAGGTGTGTTCAAAAAGTATCGCGACTTTTGTGTTTTTTCAAAAATTATTTATTTATTCATGAATACCTATTTTGTCCCCTTCAAAGTAATCCCCATGAGATATTATGCCAACGGTTTTTCCAATCTTCGAAGCACTTCAAAAAATCATTTTTTTTTTTTAAATCTTTTTCAGCTCCTCCTTCGATGCCGTCTTTATCTCGTCAAGCGTAGCGTAACGTCGTCCTTTCATGGGCCTCTTCAGTTTAGGGAACAAGAAAAAGTCACAGGGGGCCAGATCTGGGGAATACGGTGGCTGCGGCATCATTAGTGTGTTGTTTTTGGCCAAAAAGTCGCGCACAAGCAACGATGTGTGAGCAGGGGCGTTATCGTGGTGCAAAAGCCAATTTTTGTTCTTCCACAAAACCGGGCGTTTCTGGCGGATTACTTCGCGCAAATTGCGCATAACTTGCAGGTAATATTCCTTATTGACCGTTCTACCTGGTGGCAAGAACTCATGATGCACCACGCCCCTGCAATCGAAGAAAACTGTCAGCAAAACTTTCACATTCGACCGAACTTGGCGCGCTTTTTTCGGTATTGGTTCGTGCGGCAGCTTCCATTGAGATGATTGAACTTTGGTTTCCACGTCATAACCATAAACCCACGCTTCGTCACCAGTTATGACCCTCTGGAGCAAATTTGGGTCGTCGCGGACAGAGTCCAACATCTCATTAGCAATGTTCATGCGATGCTGTTTTTGGTCGCAATTGAGCAATTTTGGTACGAATTTCGCGGCGACCCGTCTCATGCCCAAATCATTGATAAAAATCGAATGGCACGAGCCAATCGATATGTTTAGGTCCTCAGCAACTTCTCTAACGGTGATTCGACGACTGGCCAATATCATTTTCTCCACTTCATTAATTTTTTCGTCTGTTGTTGAAGTGCTCGGGCGTCCGGCACGCTCTTCGTCGTTCACATCTTCTCGGTCTTCTGAGGACATTTTTTACCACCGATAAACGTTGCTTCGGTCCAAGGTAGCTTCTCCGTATGCCACAGTCAACATTCGGAATGCATCCGCGCACTTAATTTCGTTTTCCACACAAAATTTGATACAGGTTCTTTGATCCATTTTTTTTTAATAGGTAAAAATCGAAGACGTCCCAAAACACCTGCAAGCAAAGCAGCTGTCAACAATTAAGTGAACATTCAAAATGGCCGAGCTTGTCGGCATAAGTGAGAGACATGAGTACCAACATAAAGCCACAAAAAGATCGAAATTCGAATATACGTAACCCGCGAAAATTCAAAATTCGCGATACCTTTTGAACACACCTCGTATATTTTCTTATATATAAAAGTCAATGTCTGTTTCGCGATAAATTCAAAAACTACAGAACCAATTTGTGCCAAATTTTGCATGTCGCTTTTATAAACCTGAGGAAAATTTTCGGCTACATTTTGATTAGTATTTTTGGCTATTTATTTTTGACGTGACAACGTCTTAAATTAGGTTGCGGCTGGGAGTCACTTATGAAAAAGTGTAACGCCCGGTAACGTTACGATGAGTCATCGAACGAGAGTGCTGCGCGCGCAGCGCTAGAGAATTAGGCGCATTGAATCGGCACATGCTTGTCTCTGTCTTTGTCTTTCTCGAACGTTCTTGGCGTTGGAAAAACAAGAAAGCGTCATAATACAAGTTCACACGTGTGGTTAAAGTATCGTCAGCTGTATCTGTAGTGAAAATGTGGAGTGCTTAGATTCGTCATTTACAACAACTACAACATAAATGTTGATAGTGTTAAGTAAATTATTAGTTTAAAATTAATTAATTAATTAATTATTATTTTACAAATTTTAAATAGTTTCAAATTTATTTAGCAAAAATTTGAACCTTCGATCTGAATAAATGTTTTGATTTTCGAATTGATTCTTTAAAATTACAAATATTAAGAAAAAGTGGCAGATATAAGAAAACTTTATTTAAACTGTGTTGAGCAAGAATATTAACATCTAATTTAAGTAAATGTTTTAATTTTCAACTTCATCATTCACAATTACAAATTTTATTTAATTTCAAATTTATTTAGCAAACATTTGAACCTTCGATCTGAATAAGTGTTTTGATTTTCAAATACCAACGCGGCTGGTGGAGTGGCGATCTATCGTAAATTATCATCGACATCTACGGCGCAAGTGTTCCAAGTTGCGATTACAGACGTAACTCGTGTCATTAAAACCAAGGGTGACATGTGCATGACTGAAGTTACTTGCTTCGCCGCTAATACTAGCTTCAAGTTTATACTCGGTGCTGTATATATTCATCCAGGAGCTAGTATGCAGGATATTGGAATGTTACTATGGCAAGGACTCGGTCCGTACATTCACAACAGCCAGTACGTGCCACCGTTCGTGCAAGTTGATTCTAGTATACCGATTCTTCTGTGTGGTGATTTTAACAAAAACGTAAAGCCTGACAACTCGTTTCTTAATATCATGAAAAATACGTATAATCTTGATTGCGTATCAAACGTTTCTAAGTCAACTACGTTAAAAGGAACAACTATCGACTTGACTTTCGCAAGACACATTACAGCAGAAACACTTCCTTTCATTTCATATTTCTCCTATCATCGTCCTATCCTCAACAAAATCACTCAAATAGGAATTAGTTAAGTTTAAGTTTACATGTACAATGTTTTAGTAAACAAAATATATTTCTATAGTTAAAATTTGTGCAATTCTTATTTTCATTCAATTCCTTGTTCCTATTGTGCAATTTAATTATATTCATATCAATAAATATTCTACCGTTGTCACGTAAAATCTTCGCCCGTAAAACCGACTTTACAGGCAACCATTGTTTCATTTGAAGAACTTTTTTTTTACGCGGAGTAAATACGAGGCGAAGTAACAACACCAATTAAGCGACCAATGAGCGTTCTGCATTTTTTTTTTTCAAGTTGCTTGCGTACTTTTTTAAAAATATATTTTTATACGAGTGTTACTTTTTTTTACAAAATTATTGAGTATTGGGAGAGAAATTTATATTACAAGTTACGGTAAGTGCACACTGCAATTTTGAAAAACTTTATTTACATACAGTAACGCTAATTTTGTTAAAGTTTTTCAAAATTGCACAAAATTAGCGTTACTGTATGTAAATAATGACTTTTGTATTTTTTATTAATTTTTGTTCTGGCCTTTGTTTTTATTTATCTTTTTTTTTTTATCGTTTAAGTCGCAGTCATTAGGAAACACATATGTTTGCCTAATTTCCATGTGCTCTTTTATTTTTTACAGAAAAATATTTACATGCTAGTTTTTGGGATTAATTTTTTTATAAACCTATTTTTTTAAATTCTTACTGAGAAGATGGGTATAGCAGTCAATATCTATCGCAGTCACGCACTCAACTCAGGCAATTTCAAGGGTTAATACGCTGAGGCGGGTACCTCGGGGGTTGGGTTTTTTCACCCATAAAATTTAAAGCTGCCATCTATTTAAACTATATTGATTTTTAACAACTAAATGGATTACAGAAAAATAATTAAATCAAACACCTAAACACTAATATATAACAAATTTTCCATCACACACACATTTTGCCTGTGGTTTATGCGTTACTTCTGTATTGATATTCTATGGCACTTCTACTATTTATTATTGATGTACTTTCAGTATGAAGGAAATTGCACTCGGGGGAATTCATATTTATAACCCCTATGGGGTATTGGCTGAATGCCAAACGAATGGGCTGCAAGCTCATCTAAAATTATCCAAAACGCCCAAGTCTTTGCCGAGAAATCGCCAAAATATTCTGGAATGACTGAAAGTCATTCAGAATTAACTAATGGCAAAAATGCAAATATTAAGCCGGCGGCGGACGGCGGACATGCAAATTTTTGCCGAAATTGGGCTGATTGCCCGGAACAAGAAGACCAGCTTATCGAAAGACAAGATGTGATCTTCACTAAAGTGGGCGGCTCCAAGAAGAGGCCGCATGATCCTGACCACGTCAAGTCGGGGGCCAAAAAGGGTTGCGTTCAGGCACCGGGAATGCCTCTGAACAGCAGCAGGCCACGAGCCACACCAAGACCCAGCAAGGTGCACGAGTGCCAGACCACCAGGCAGAAGCAGGCTACCTTCAGAGCAAGGTCGGCAGCGGGGCAGGCGGACCAGTGTGCCTACCTGGAATTCTGCCCAGACTTCACGCAAGAGGAGTATTTCCGGGGTTGGAAACCAAGCTGGGTAAGGGCACCATCTACCAACTGACAAAGATGGAAGGACACATCCTGGTCGGCCTCTCCAGCGTGTAACTCGCGGACAAGCTGATAGAGGAGGGACCAACATCAAACACGGCATCCTTCGTGCCTTCCCCCTCAGGAAGAGGGCCGAGAGAATTGTCCTCGGCAACGTGCTCTTCTTCGTAGAGGACGCTGACCTCGTCACTGCGCTGCGGCCATAAGGACAGGTCACGTCCATCATCAAGAAGATGATGCAACTAGAGGATTCCTGCTGGTCTGATGCTCGTCGGGAAGCTTTTATAACTCTACGCGACGGAGTAAAGCTTTCCCACATCCCTGCCCGGCTGGACGTCAAGGCCAAGGGAGTGGTCACGCACGTCTACGTGACCTACGGGTTAAGTGTTCTCTGTGCTACAAGCAGGGACACAAGCGTGCCAACTGTCCTCGCAAGACTGGTCTCCAGGAAGACAAGCGGGTGCTCCCTGTGGATGCTCCTGCGGTACGCAGGCAGAGCTGGACCAGGCCGCCCTCCACCTCGAACACCGTGCCGGCTGCAGCACCAACTCCAGCTGCATCAACAGCCCCACCTGCAGACCATACACCTGCTGCTGTGGACACAGCCCCACCTCCATCGAGGGCATCCAATGCTCAGCAGGAGGACCTAACCCCCAAGCCAATCCCCATAACGAGCGCTCTAAAAAATCTGGAGCTGAAAATATCTAGGAAAATAAGGCGGGGCCCGGTGTCTAGGCCTCCCTCATCCAAGTCCATGCCCTCCAACAACTCCGCCCTCTCAACACCAGCTGCGGAATTGTCTGCATCCATCAAGCAGACCCCCTCAACACCCTCCAGCCTTGCCGCGCCTTCGCCCGGGGCGAACTTCCCTGTCCGTCCCGACGAGACTCCAGCCCCCGAGCTTCCTGTTCCGGTGCCGAGCACCAGCCAAATGACATCACGACCAGAGTCTTCCTCGACCAATACTGAGCCATTAGCGGCTCCTGCAGAAGATATCCAAGCCATGACTGAATCATCTATCCAGTCTTCTACCCCCGCGGACCAAGACATATATATCTCTCAGGCCATTCAGGAGAGGGAGCCGCTGGAAAAATTTTTCGAACAACTAAAGGCTTGCTCTACTCTAGCCCCTCTCTATGGGTTCGAAGTTTATTATGAAGACGTGGTGTCCGCGGTTCTATTCCGCTCTGAAAGAGAACCACTCATCAATGATCTCTCGCCTGGAAAAAGAAAAATTCTGTACGAATTCCTCGGCGGTGCAATTGAGCACGTTGGGGACAAAAACCCCGTTATAAGCACGGGCCTTTCCGAACTCAGGGCGACTTTAAGCATTTGAGATGATTCAGATGTCCCTTCAGAGAGGGATCGTGTCTGATGTACATAAGTATTTATACATTTATCTATATTATTTTCTCTTAAACTCTGTATTATTTTTTCTTTTATTTGGCACTATATCTATATTAATAAAATGGAAATTTCATAAGTGGACACCACTAAAAACTTTCGTTACAATGCATCAATTTCGACCAAATTTTCAACATTTATGTAAAACGAGATGGAGCAGGTTTTGCTTAACATCAAAATATTTTTCCTAACATTAACATGCGTAACTTCGCTGTTATCGATTAAATACAAAAAAAAATCAACAGAGTTAATTTTATTTATATATAAATACAAAATTTCAATTTTATCTTTGTTTTTATTTAACTTGATATCGTAAACATAACATCCATTGTAAGCATTTTTCTGTTCACCTTCCGTGGTTTCTCTTTTCTCTGATAGTTTTTAGGTGTAGTATATTTTCTTATTACTAGACTACAAACATTCCCTCGAGAAAAACCTGGGCGAAGCCGGGTACATCCGCTAGTAATTTTATATGGACGATTAATAAAGATAGTTTCAATCTCAATCTCTCTCTCTCTCAAGTCTATTTTTTACTTCGCCCCAAATGGAATATCGAAGGTTCAAGAGGTTTTCCCCTCACCGTGAGACATGGGGATAGACAGGCGTTTTTGCTTATAATTTTACAGCCAATGGAAAAGTTGAATGCAACTTCTTCAAAGTTTGCTTTCTGATTACCATAAAGCTCTTCTTGTTTTTCATCCAAAGATCTCGGACCATTCCCATGGCGGTCCCAGGAGAACCCAACGACGGCTACGAGATAAACCACTTTGTAGCAAACCAGATCCAGGTGGTAGTCCTGGCGATGGATTAACTGTCCCATTCTTCCAACTCGATTCTACCTACTGGCTCTGGGATCGAGGCTACTCAGAACTACCATCTACATATTGGCTAATTAAAAATGCCTGTCGTTACATTCTACATCCAAGAATGAGCTGACGCGGAGGCAGTTTCACCACGGAGTTCCTGGAAATCAAGGTTGGCGCTAAAAAACTGGGATATTTTAAAATTATCTCGTGTCCCGCGAAAACACATACACACGCGGGACGTGGGAATTATTTTGAGTCGACGTTTGCCCATACAATATGCTACTGTAAGTAGCCCCGGGGTCTACACATGCGACTTAGCCGTTACAAGGTGCCAGATCGGCCACTTGCAGCCAATCCCTGCGAGTATGTCCGGCAGCTCGGCTGTTGCGCCACTGGCTGACATAGTTTGGTATTCCATCCACACCGCTCCAGGTATTTATAAATTTAAAATATTTTTACCTCATTTTGAAATAGAGTTCCCGATTGTTGGAAACAAGTCCTTGGCAGCGAGCCAGCGGTTATTCGATTAGTCTTGTGCCGAGAGTTGCCCAAGTGCATCATTAATTGAGCAGTCTATCTTAGCGCGGTCTTTGCAGCCAATCTTGGGGAATAAAACGAAGATTTGAAGCATTTCTTCCCGAGAGAACTTCCTTCATGAAATCCGGAGTCAGTCATCCAAAGTGTAATTTAAAGCGCAGACGAAAGGAAGAATTTTTTTAACTGGACACCGCCCAGTTCTTTGTCCGGCGTTCTGTTGTTGTTATTCCTTCTGTCGGCATGCCTCTACGAGCCAGATAGAATTTCCACAAAACTCTTTTGGATTCGAATTATTCTGGAAAAATTCTCCCCTTTAGCAAAATACGATTTCCTCCGTCAGAAACTGAGTGGTTCGGACGTGGAGAACTATGGAAGAAAGTTAGAATTGCTGGAAGAAAGTTAAAATTGCTGGAAGAAAGTTAGAATTGCTGGGAGAAAGTTAGAATTGCTGGAAGAAAGTTAAAATTGCTGTAAGAAAGTTAGAATTGCTGGGAGAAAGTTAGAATTGCTGGAAGAAAGTTAGAATTAAAATACAATATAACGCGGCTGATGATTGTAAAACGAAAATTGCAATTATACCGCGAATGTTTCTTTTAAACAAAAATCGAAATCCATTTCAAAGAGAAATCACGACCATTTCTAACTTTAAGGATGAAGTATGATAGGATGAATTGTGAAGAGTAATGACAAACGGAAAAATAAAAGTGTCCAGGGGCGGGAATCGAACCCACAACCTTCTGCTTGCCGGGCAGGTGCCATGTCCACTAGGCTACCCTGGACGTAAAGTTAGAATTGCTGGAAGAAAGTTATAATTGCTGGAAGAAAGTTATAATTGCTGGGAGAAAGTTAGAATTGCTGGAAGAAAGTTAGAATTGCTGGAAGAAAGTTATAATTGCTGGAAGAAAGTTATAATTGCTTGGAGAAGGTTAGAATTGCTGGAAGAAATTTAGAATTGCAGGAAGAAAGTTAGAATTGCTGGAAGAAAGTTAGAATTGCTGGAAGAAAGTTAGAATTGCTGGAAGAAAGTTAGAATTGCTGGAAGAAAGTTCGAATTGCTGGGAGAAAGTTATAATTGCTGGAAGAAAGTTAGAATTCCTTGGAGAAAGTTAGAATTGCTGGAAGAAAGTTAGAATTGCTGGAAGAAAGTTAGAATTGCTTGGAGAAAGTTAGAATTGCTGGAAAAAAATTAGAATTGCTGGAAGAAAGTTAGAATTGCTGGAAGAAAGTTAGAATTGCTGGAAGAAAGTTAGAATTGCTGGAAGAAAGTTAGAATTGCTTGGAGAAAGTTAGAATTGCTGGAAGAAAGTTAGAATTGCTGGAAAAGAGTTAGAATTGCTGGATGAAAGTTAGAATTGCTGAAAAAAAGTTAGAATTGCTGGAAGAAAGTTAGAATTGCTGGAAGAAAGTTAGAATTGCTGGAAGAAAGTTAGAATTGCTGGAAGAAAGTTAGAATTGCTGGAAGAAAGTTATAATAGCTGGGAGAAAGTTAGAATTGCTGGAAGAAAGTTAAAATTGCTGAAAGAAAGTTAGAATTGCTGGAAGAAAGTTAGAATTGCTGGAAGAAAGTTAGAATTGCTGGGAGAATGTTCGAATTGCTCCAGCACAGACCTTGAGCTTGCAATTCTGTTTGTTGATCACCGAGTACGGGCTGTAGGTCTGAGAGTTACGTCATCGCTTGGTTTAAATATTAAAGTAATAGAAAAAACGTCACCTCACACAAGATACTCTTCTTTTGACGGAGGGAGTCCCCCTCAGTTCTTCTATTCACATACTACATTTGAAAGTTTAAAACATGGTTCGTGCTCTTAGCCGGACTTCTTGTCTACTTCTTGTTTATTCCTGGTCTATTTCTTGTTTATTCCTTGTCTACTTCTTGTTTATTCCTTGTCTATTCCTTGTCTACTTATTGTTTATTCTTTGTATATTCCTTGTCTACTTATTGTTTATTCTTTGTCTATTCCTTGTCTACTTCTTGTTTATTCCTTGTCTATTCCTTGTCTACTTCTTGTTTATTCCTTGTCTACTTCTTGTTTATTCTTTGTCTATTCCTTTTATACTTTTTGTTTATTCTTTGTCTATTCCTTGTTTACTTCTTGTTTATTCCTTGTCTATTCCTTGTCTACTTCTTGTTTATTCTTTGTCTATTCCTTTTCTACTTCTTGTTTATTCCTTGTCTATTCATTGTCTACTTCTTGTTTATTCTTTGTCTATTCATTGTCTACTTCTTGTTTATTCCTTGTCTATTCCTTGTCTACTTCTTGTTTATTCCTTGTCTATTCTTGTTTATTATTTGTTTATTCCTTGTCTACTTTTTGTTTATTCCTTGTCTATTCCTTTTTACTTCTTGTTTATTCCTTGTCTACTTCTTGTTTATTCTTTGTCTATTTCTTTTCTACTTCTTGTTTATTCCTTGTCTGTTCCTTGTCTACTTCTTGTTTATTCCTTGTCTATTCCATTTCTACATCTTATTTATTGTTTGTTTATTCCTTGTCTACTTCTTGTTTATTCCTCGTCTACTTCTTGTTTATTCTTTGTCTATTCCTTTTCTACTTCTTGTTTATTCCTTGTCTATTCCTTGTCTACTTCTTGTTTATTCCTTGTCTATTCCATTTCTACATCTTGTTTATTGTTTGTTTATTCCTTGTCTACTTCTTGTTTATTCCTTGTCTATTCCTTGTCTACCTCTTGTTTATTCCTTGTCTATTCCTTGTCTACTTCTTGTTTATTCCTTGACTACTTCTTGTTTATTCCTTGTCTATTCCTTTTCTACTTCTTGTTTATTCCTTGCCTATTCCTTGTCTACTTCTTGTTTATTGTTTGTTTATTCCTTGTCTACTTCTTGTTTATTCCTTGTCTATTCCTTGTCTACCTCTTGTTTATTCCTTGTCTATTCCTTGTCTACTTCTTGTTTATTCCTTGACTACTTCTTGTTTATTCCTTGTCTATTCCTTTTCTACTTCTTGTTTATTCCTTGCCTATTCCTTGTCTACTTCTTGTTTATTGTTTGTTTATTCCTTGTCTACTTCTTGTTTATTCCTTGTCTATTCCTCGTCTACTTCTTGTTTATTCCTTGTCTATTCCTTGACTACTTCTTGTTTATTCCTTGTCTACTTCTTGTTTATTCCTTGTCTATTCCTTGTCTACTTCTTGTTTATTCCTTGTCTATTCCTTGTCTACTTCTTGTTTATTATTTGTCTATTCCTTTTCTACTTCTTGTTTATTCCTTGTATATTCCTTTTCTACTTCTTGTTTATTCCTTGTCTATTCCTTGTCTACTTCTTGTTTATTGCTTGTCTATTCCTTGTCTAATTCTTGTTCATAGCTGGCCTATTCCTTGTCTACCTCTTGCCTATTCCTTGTCTACTTTTTTTTTCTTCCTTGTCTACATCTTGGCTATTCCTTGTCTACTTTCTTTTTCTTCCTTGTCTACTTCTTGTTTATTGCTTGTTTATTCCTTGTCTAATTCTTGTTTATAGCTGGCCTATTCCTTGTATACATCTTGCCTATTCCTTGTCTACTTTTTTTTCTTTCTTGTCTACTTCTTGCCTATTCCTTGTCTACTCTGTGTTGCTCCTTGTCTACCCTATATAAGAAAGTTAGTTGACGCAATGTGGACGACGCCTTGGTAAGAAGATTCCAAGCTCGAATTCTGACAGAGCTGTTATTTGGTGGCTGTGACCAATACTTGCTGAGGAGGGAACCTCCTTTATATGGAAAAGAATAAAGATTTTTTTAACGGTAAAATTACAGCCCCACAGTCCACCAGCCAGCAATACAAAGAAGTTTGGCTCACGGGCTGGAGGTATCTCAGATGGCAGTGGTCGCATCGAGCTGCTTTGAAGCCCCGAGGGAAGAACACAGTGTAAACGTTCGGAGAGATCTCCGCCTCAGTAAATTAAGGAACGCATTTCACCATTGCCAGATAACTGCACCCGAGATACTTGTCCCGTGATGGAACTTGAGTCTACCTGGACGATACCGATAAACCCCGGGAAATTTTCTATAGAGAAAAGAAAGTGTAGACAAATCTGATTGTTTTAGGAAGTGTGAATAAAATTTTGAAATAGATATCTGGTAATGACTGGATACGGCTCAAGGACTTCAAATTGTAAAACCAACTCGGCCGACTTCCAAGTTCAGGTGAAGGAGCCAGACGCGGCATCAACATGGCTATACGTACTCATAGCTGGAAGTTGAAAGTATTCTCAAATCCAAGTCATTCAATTTTTCTCTAACCTAGTCAAATCACCTGATGCCTCCTCAGTTGGACTTTTGTGATCTAGAGTTGTTCGAGAGAGGCATTTTACCAAAACTAGAAAAGACCTCTGTAAATTCGCAAAGAGGGCAAGAAATATCCTTTCCGTAGAAGTTTGCAACAGTGGACATGGAGCTATTGTAACATGGGCTGTTCTATTGTATGGTGTTCCAAGGGGGGAATGAATGAACTAAATTAAATATTTCGAAATGGTCCAATTCCTCTATAGGGGGGCCGTTGGTTCTATGCCCAATCGCTGGAGCGTCCACACACTGCAAGAACATACATTGCAACATGTCAGCAAACGTTAATTCATGGTATCGACTTGACATTTTCACGGCCAACCAAAAATACAACTCGATGGCGACACCCGGAGCTTGTCCTTCCTAATCTACGACATTGGGATGTTCTTCTGGCGTATTTACTGCTTCCTTCCAGGTTTTATATTCCTCGCAATAAGAATCCGTTTTCCAAGCAACAAAATAAATAACACACGAGGAGGCCAAAATATATCGCACATAGCGGGTGAACGAGCGTTGTATATACCATGTATACTGGACACGGCAACAACAACATTTAAACTAACCGTCTTATTCTAACCCCACTATAATTGAGGCCTCACCTACAACGAATTATATTTTATAAATAAAAATAAATACATTTAAAAAGGCAAAAATAAAATATTTTAGCTTCTGCTAGTGAGCAATAAATTAATATAAATTGAAATAAAAGCCGCTGAGGACGATCATCATGAACTTGATGTGATTCAATAAGAAGCCACTATTAGCGATTTTTCAAGTGTTTACTAATTTAATTTTGCCTCTTCTCTCAATATATGATCGTCCCACGCCTCTTCATCCATATAAATATAATTGCTCTTTGGCAGAAGCTAAAATATTTCATTTTCCCTTTTTAGTACTTTTAAATGAAAGCATTTTTGAAATGTATTTTTATTTATTCATTTTTTAGAATCATGAATTTAAAGTCATGAATATTAAAAAAACTTAGAATCAAAAGTGAGAGAAAGAGTTAAAAAATATACGAAATCTCACCAAAATGTTTAAATATACACCTCAATATTAAACCCAGTACAAGAGCATTCACACACTATGCTATTAAAATGTATATATTAGGCGTTCAAAAGATGTCTCTAACGTTACACGTCTTGTCACTTGTTGAGACTTAAGTTTCTTGGTTGTATTTACCATGGCTGTGGGGTCCATTAGATTTATTTCTAAGGAAATTTTCCATCGATTCTAGAACGATATCAATAATTGAGTTTGAAATCTTTGGTATCGGAAAGCTGAGCAGACGAAGAGAGGATCCACCACCTGAATAATCGTAATTCTGATTCGTTCGAGGACTTGAACAATCTCTGAAAACTCCCAACAGTTTCCGCGTTGACACCGTGCGACGCATAAGATGTAAAAAGAAATTGTTCACCCCGGCCACCCAGATGTCTGGAAATCGAACATCGTTAATTGGACTGAGCGAATTTTCAAAATACATACTTCTATGTGGTCTATGGAACATATCAAAATTAAATTACAAAATTTGAAGGCTGTTTGAAAATTTGTCCGTTCCCGGCCACCCTAACAGACAAAGAGGTCTGAAAATTTGTCAAATTTTATTGTCATCGGGTTCTAAAAAAAGTGTACAAAAATTCAGATTTCTACTTGTGCTCTAAGTTTATTGAAAATTGATTACAAGAAGAAAGGCCACTTCCCGTCGAAATAAACGTTCAAACTAAGCGTCCTCTACACCGCGTGACATTGGAAATGGAACACCAAGAAATAAACTTGGCTAACAGAGAAACAAACAATTAGTGAACTGTTTCCAAATAGTTTCATATAGATCTGTATTTGGTCCAGAGATTTGGTCTGGCCACACTGCCAGACTCCGAGGATTTCATGACTTCTGATGAAGTCCGCCCTGGACTGACGAAGGCCAATAGCCCAAAACAATGGTCTCCAGGTGAAGGTTCTGAATTCGCCAAAGCTGGTATTGTGTCACCGACCCGAGTCCGCCCTGGACTGACGAAGGCCATTAGCCCGAAACAATGATCTCCAGGTGAAGGTTCTGAATTCGCCAAAGCTGGTGTTGTGTCACCGACCCGAGTCCGCCCTGGACTGACGAAGGCCATTAGCCCGAAACAATGATCTCCAGGTGAAGGTTCTGAATTCGCCAAAGCTGGGGTTGTGTCTTTGTCACCGACCCGAGTCCGCCCTGGACTGACGAAGGCCATTAGCCCGAAACAATGATCTCCAGGTGAAGGTTCTGAATTCGCCAAAGCTGGGGTTGTGTCTTTGTCACCGACCCGAGTCCGCCCTGGACTGACGAAGGCCATTAGCCCGAAACAATGATCTCCAGGTGAAGGTTCTGAATTCGCCAAAGCTGGTGTTGTGTCACCGACCCGAGTCCGTTAGTTTGCGAAATGGCGCGCTTAGGTTTAGTGTTTTTACCTTTGTTTTTATAAACATATCCTCCCGCAAATATCTGTATTTATAAAAAGTAATTGATCTCCCATCAAGTCGTTTAAACCAATCGATCTGCCATCGTTATGACCTAAGAATGGGACTTCAATCTCTCTTCATCCTTCTCATGCAGCTTTGAACCCCAGTCTCCCATTAAAATATAACACCATACATGATCAAAAATCAAATCGTTTATAATTCTGTTTCATAAAAGCCATTGTCATAAAAGATATTTTCTCCCTCAAGTTGTGGATGTGTTGGGGAAGCCGACTGGGCGGGATTCAGGCCACAGAAGTCATGGATCAGTGGGTCTGAGCTGTTCCCATGATCAGGAAGGATTGAAGAGACGAGTTGTTCTGGAAACTTCCAGGAAACATCGAGCAGTCGTCCAGCGGCGCGGCATGTCGGCCCACGCTGGCCGCCCACTGCCCGCATATATCAATAGATCGTTCTGTGTGTTAGACGATTGTTTCTGACAAGTTTCTTGACACGTGTTGGCAAACAGACCCGAGGTCCACTTGCTGCGACCTTCCGTGGCCGACAACCCGCAGATACCGGGAGATATATTTAGGCGGCCTCCTGTCCACAACTTCTCAGGGACAGTTGTTTGAACCGAGGGAATGTCAGCACCTCCTCCAATTGACGGACTCTGCAATATACACACGTTTAGTTTCTGATAGTTTTTTTTAATGGCGGCATTGAACATCGTAGACCACCTTGTGTCCCGCAAACGCCCCAAACATCCAGGGCATTGTATTTTCCCCACCTGGATCATTAGCTCTACGTATTCCTAGTAACTACCTACAACAGTCTAAGGTACAACATATGTGTATACATACATACATGTGCGGGTTGTATAAGGTGTAGGGTTATATATAGAACTAACTTGATGGATGCGACTCTGCTAACTTAGAGCTCTCTTATTTTGTTTCAAGAAATTGGCGAGATCATCTGTAATTTAGAAGTTAGGACTAGGAGTGTGTGTTTGAAGATTTAAAGCGAGTGTGGAGTTCTGAAAGTTCTAGAATTAAAAGTAACGTATCCGCGATACTGACTGGAGGATGCCTCGTATCTGCTGGATGGTTCTCGAGATAAGGGCTGCTGAGGCAGACTAACGGGACGCCCCGGCGCCTATAATAAACAACCACCCAGGGAGCAAACATAAGGGCTTAAACACAAGGCACACACATTAAGGAAACGTAAACAACGTTCTGGGCACACACACATCCAGGGAACATAAAACAAACGTTCAGGGCACACACACATCCAGGGAACATAAACAAACGTTCAGGGCCCACACACATTAAGGAAACATAAACAACGTTCAGGGCCCACACATACACCCAGGACACATAAACAAACCTTCAGGGCACGCACACATCCAGGGACCATAAACAAACGTTCAGGGCCCACACACATCCAGGGAACATAAACAAAGGTTCAGGGCCCACACACATCCAGGGATCATAAACAAACGTTAAGGGTCCACACACATCTAGGCAACATAAACAAACGTTCACGGCCCACACACATCCAGGGAACATAAACAAACGTTCAGGGCCCACACACATCCAGGGAACAGAAACAAACGTTCAGGGCACACACACATCCAGGGAGCATAAACAAACCTTCAGGGCACACACACATCCAGGGAACATAAACAAACGTTCAGGGCCCACACACATCCAGGGAACATAAAACAAACGTTCAGGGCACACACACATCCAGGGAACATAAACAAAGCTTCAGGGCCCACACACATCCAGGGATCATAAACAACCGTTCAGGGCCCACACACATCCAGGGAACTTAAACAAATTTTCAGGCACACACATCCGGGGAACATAAACCAACCTTGAGGACCCAAAACACATCCATGACACATAAACAAACCTTCAGGGTCCACATACACATCCAGGGAACATAACCAAACCTTCAAGACTCTAACACATCCAGGGAACATAAACCCACCTTTAGTACGCGCACACGCAGACATCCAGGGAACATAAACAAATGTTCAGGGCACACACATCCAGGGAACATAAAACAAACCTTCAGGGCCCACACACATCCAGGGATCATAAACAACCGTTCAGGGCCCACACACATCCAGGGAACTTAAACAAATTTTCAGGCACACACATCCGGGGAACATAAACAAACCTTCAGGGTCTACATACACATCCAGGGAACATAACCAAACCTTCAAGACTCTAACACATCCAGGGAACATAAACCCACCTTTAGTACGCGCACACGCAGACATCCAGGGAACATAAACAAATGTTCAGGGCACACACATCCAGGCAACGAAAAACAAACGTTCAGGGCTCACACACATTCAGGCAACAAAAACAAACGTTCAGGGTCCACACACATCCAGGGATCATAAACAAACGTTCAGCGCACGTACACATCCAGGCAACAAAAACAAACGTTCAGGGTCCACGCACATCCAGGGATCATAAACAAACGTTCAGGCCCACACACATCCAGGGAACATAAACAAACGTTCAGCGCACGTACACATCCAGGCAACAAAAAAACAAACGTTCAGGGTCCACACACATCCAGGCAACGAAAAACAAACGTTCAGGGCTCACACACATCCAGGGATCATAAACAAACGTTCAGGGCCCACACACATCCAGGGAACATAAACAAACGTTAAGCGCACGTACACATCCAGGCAACAAAAACAAACGTTCAGGGTCCACACACATCCAGGGATCATAAACAGACGTTCAGGGTCCACACACATCCAGGGATCATAAACAAATGTTCAGGACACGTACACATCCAGGCAACAAAAAACAAACGTTCAGGGTCCACACACATCCAGGGAACATAAACCAACCTTGAGGACCCAAAACACATCCATGACACATAAACAAACGTTCAGGGCACATAAATAATCCTCCAGTGCGCGCAACACAAACGTCAGGGACAGCACATGTGTAATTAGGGATGGAGTATGTAAATGTCGTTCTGACAATAGCAACGAGGACAAGACCGTGTCGCCATCTATCGACTGAATCATAAACTATTTACAAATTCCTTTTAATTGGTTCAAAGAGAGAGGAAGTTTACTTACAATTTGTGAAAAAGCATAACAAATATGCGAATTTTCTGCTCTGTTTATTCAATTGGATTTTATACTGAATTTTTTAAAATCAGTTTTTTAAAAATAATTTGTGATTACAAACTATTCCGACATATTTTTCTCTAGTTTTTAAGTTTATAAAATAGGTTATCTAAATTTTCTTGGGAGGTTCCCTACCATTAGATCTGCTAAAATCTGGAAGTTTTGCCTCGGGCCTGGCGAGTTGGGGGGAATGTTAAACCCACTTGCTGCTTGTGATGGCAGAACTTGGCGCAGTCTTGATGCAGTTAATAGGACAGTTCAGGAACCTGGGAGTGGCGACTACACAGTTCAGGAACCTGGGAGTGGCGACTACACAGTTCAGGAATCTGGGAGTGGCGGTTACACAGTTCAGGAATCTGGGAGTAGCGGTTACACAGTTCAGGAATCTGGGAGTGGCGACTACACAGTTCAGGAATCTGGGAGTGGCGGTTACACAGTTCAGGAATCTGGGAGTAGCGGTTACACAGTTCAGGAATCTGGGAGTGGCGACTACAAAGTTCAGGAATCTGGGAGTGGCGACTACACAGTTCAGGAATCTGGGAGTGGCGGTTACACAGTTCAGGAATCTGGGAGTGGCGACTACACAGTTCAGGAATCTGGGAGTGGCGGTTACACAGTTCAGGAATCTGGGAGTGGCGACTACACAGTTCAGGAATCCGGGAGTAGTGACTACACAGTTCAGGAATCTGACAGTGGCGACTACACAGTTCAGGTATCTGGGAGTGGCGACTACACAGTTCAGGAATCTGGGAGTGGCGGCTACACAGTTCAGGAATCTGGGATTGGCGACTACACAGTTCAGGAATCTGGGATTGGCGACTACACAGTTCAGGAATCTGGGAGTAGCGACTAAACAGTTCAGGAACCTGGGAGTGGCGACTACACAGTTCAGGAATCTGGGAGTGGCGACTACACAGTTCAGGAATCTGGGAGTAGCGGTTACACAGTTCAGGAATCTGGGAGTAGCGACTACACAGTTCAGGAATCTGGGAGTAGCGACTAAACAGTTCAGGAACCTGGGAGTAGCGGTTACACAGTTCAGGAATCTGGGAGTGGCGACTACACAGTTCAGGAATCTGGGAGTGGCGGTTACACAGTTCAGGAATCTGGGAGTGGCGACTACACAGTTCAGGAATCTGGGAGTAGCGGTTACACAGTTCAGGAATCTGGGAGTGGCGACTACACAGTTCAGGAATCTGGGAGTAGCGGTTACACAGTTCAGGAATCTGGGAGTAGCGGTTACACAGTTCAGGAATCTGGGAGTGGCGGTTACACAGTTCAGGAATCTGAGAGTAGCGACTACACAGTTTAGGAACCTGGAAGTAGCGGCTACACAGTTCAGGAATCTGGGAGTAGCGACTACACAGTTCAGGAATCTGGGAGTAGCGGCTACACATTTCAGGAATATGGGAGTAGCGGTTACACAGTTCAGGAATCTGGGAGTGGCGACTACACAGTTCAGGAATCTGGGAGTGGCGGTTAAAGATTTCAGATATCTAGGAGTATGGTCTGAAAAACAAAAAAAAAAGCGAAAGAAATTTAATTTCTGAATAGATTTTTAGAATTTACATTTCTAAAATGGCTCATTTTAAAACTAAGCCGAGCCAATAAAGTTCGCAAAGAAAAGGAACAACTTCGAAGGAAAAATATCACCCCACAGAAATGAATATTTTAAATTCCGTATCCCAGATATGGTGGCTCTGGGGGCTGAAGGACTTAAGCGAAATTGATTAATGGACCTCTTCCCTCAACTCGCGCGCTCCATAAATTTGTATTTTTAATTCGGACCAAAATTGATTTACAGAAAGGTAACCGGTCAGTTTCATTCTTCTACAATATTGAGTCGGCTGCTAGCAGCTGATTGAAAACTCGCTTCAATCAAAACTGCGAAATATCTTCAAGCCACGGCGGCCTCAGTGATAGAACTTATTGGACAAAACATACTTAGCCTTTGCTACGTTGCTGCTTCCCGCGCCAGTCTTCCTCCAAAATCGATTCCAGCGGGCACGTAACCTGTCCTATGAGGCTCCTCTGTTCCAGGGGGCACGTAACCTGTCCTATGAGGCTCCTCTGTTCCAGCGGGCACGTAACCTGTCCTATGAGGCTCCTCTGTTCCAGCGGGCACGTAACCTGTCCTATGAGGCTCCACTATTCTAGCGGGCACGTAACCTGTCCTATGAGGCTCCTCTGTTCCAGTAGGCACGTAATCTGTCCTAAGTGGCTCTTCTATTCCAGCGGGCACGTAACCTGTCCTATGAGGCTCCTCTGTTCCAGCGGGCACGTAACCTGTCCTATGAGGCTCCTCTGTTCCAGTAGGCACGTCACCTGTCCTATGAGGCTCCTCTGTTCCAGTAGGCACGTAACCTGTCCTATGAGGCTCCTCTGTTCCAGCGGGCACGTTGTCTGTCCTATGAGGCTCCTCTGTTTCAGTAGGCACGTAACCTGTCCTATGAGGCTCCTCTGTTCCAGCGGGCACGTTGTCTGTCCTATGAGGCTCCTCTGTTCCAGCGGGCACGTTGTCTGTCCTATGAGGCTCCTCTGTTCCAGCGGGCACGTTGTCTGTCCTATGAGGCTCCTCTGTTCCAGCGGGCACGTTTTCTGTCCTATGAGGCTCCTCTGTTCCAGCGGGCACGTTGTCTGTCCTATGAGGCTCCTCTGTTCCAGCGGGCACGTTGTCTGTCCTATGAGGCTCCTCTGCTCCAGCGGGCACGTTGTCTGTCCTATGAGGCTCCTCTGTTCCAGCGGGCACGTTGTCTGTCCTACGAGGCTCCTCTGTTCCAGCGGGCACGTTGTCTGTCCTATGAGGCTCCTCTGTTCCAACGGGCACGTTGTCTGTCCCATGAGGCTCCTCTGTTCCAGCGGGCACGTTGTCTGTCCTATGAGGCTCCTCTGTTCCAGCGGGCACGTTGTCTGTCCTATGAGGCTCCTCTGTATTCTACGGAGTCGCTGCTTCTCAACGGCAGGTGGGAGTTAAGAGCGGATTATTGGGTCACTTCTTTGATCCAGACTCTGGAAGTTACAGCCCAGACCACGTGACAACATCCCTTTTGAAGATAAAGACAGCAGTTCAAAACCTACGTTGTTTGTTTTGTTTAAAGCAAGGAAAATAAGAAAACTTTGTCGTGCGCCCCTGATGTGTCGTTCAGTGGAAAGAGGTGATACCAAGGCACTGCCGAAACATTTACTTCATGTCTGTTCACGGTAGTGACATGCTTCCAGACTAACTAGAAGCCCGATAATATGCCCATTTCTTTCCCATCCCGATGGCAAGAGTATAAAATTTCATTGTTATAGGTGGTCAGGACGTATGTGCTAGGTATGTGGAGAAAATTCGACATTGTCAACGTTATACAGTGAGAAAGTAGAAATAAATTATAGAAGAAAAGTAATAAAAGCGACAAAATAATATTGAAGTACTCTCGTTTAAAAAAGTTCTTTCAGATACAATCATCAATTACATTGATATGACTGAACATAAAGCGGCAAGAGAGAAGTTCATCAAACAATTAGCAAATAGGTAAAAAAAACCTTGTTCACATTTTAATTAAAATTAAGTTATAAAATCATTGTAGATTTCTTGGCCGCTTCACTCAAATAGATGTAATTCATCTAATGGTAGTGGCTTGAAAGAATTGCTTTCTCCTTTCAAATGTTTTCTTTAAAATTTCCGTACATAAATTGAGAGATATTACAAATAGTTTGATGGGATAAGAGACTCATATATATCGTAAATCCCTACTGTGCTGAGCCGCTCACACAGAGATTTTCCTAATTAATAAAACAAGATATTCGCGACTTTCGTCAGGCCTCGACTAGAAGATGGACCACGGCCACGAAATGCCATAAAAAATTTATGGATCGTGCAGCGGCTCCCATAAATGGGGAGCTGTGACCGATGATGACTTCTGTCCCCAGAGTTCGATCAGCTGGGAGAGTCGCTGTCCTTCCCTGGTGTCTTTCTCTGTCCTTTTTATTTCGGCAGGCACTCCCTGGTATTCTGTTCTTATCATACGGCAGCTCTCCCTGGTGGTGTCGAGCTTCTATCTTTATGATACGGCAGCTCTCCCTGGTGGTGTAGAGCTTCTATCTTTATGATACGGCAGCTCTCCCTGGTGGTGTGGAGCTTCTATCTTTATGATACGGCAGCTCTCCCTGGTGGTGTGGAGCTTCTATCTTTATGATACGGCAGCTCTCCCTGGTGGTGTGGAGCTTCTATCTTTATGATACGGCAGCTCTCCCTGGTGGTGTGGAGCTTCTATCTTTATGATACGGCAGCTCTCCCTGGTGGTGTGGAGCTTCTATCTTTATGATACGGCAGCTCTCCCTGGTGGTGTAGAGCTTATATCTTTATGATACGGCAGCTCTCCCTGGTGGTGTGGAGCTTCTATCTTTATGATACGGCAGCTCTACCTGGTGGTGTGGAGCTTCTATCTTTATGATACGGCAGCTCTCCCTGGTGGTGTAGAGCTTCTATCTTTATGATACGGCAGCTCTCCCTGGTGGTGTAGAGCTTCTATCTTTATGATACGGCAGCTCTCCCTGGTGGTGTAGAGCTTCTATCTTTATGATACGGCAGCTCTCCCTGGTGGGGTGGAGCTTCTATCTTTATGATACGGCAGCTCTACCTGGTGGTGTGGAGCTTCTATCTTTATGATACGGCAGCTCTACCTGGTGGTGTGGAGCTTCTATCTTTATGATACGGCAGCTCTCCCTGGTGGTGTGGAGCTTCTATCTTTATGATACGGCAGCTCTCCCTGGTGGTGTGGAGCTTCTATCTTTATGATACGGCAGCTCTCCCTGGTGGTGTGGAGCTTCTATCTTTATGATACGGCAGCTCTCCCTGGTGGTGTGGAGCTTCTATCTTTATGATACGGCAGCTCTCCCTGGTGGTGTAGAGCTTCTATCTTTATGATACGGCAGCTCTCCCTGGTGGTGTAGAGCTTCTATCTTTATGATACGGCAGCTCTCCCTGGTGGTGTAGAGCTTATATCTTTATGATACGGCAGCTCTACCTGGTGGTGTAGAGCTTCTATCTTTATGATACGGCAGCTCTCCCTGGTGGTGTAGAGCTTCTATCTTTATGATACGGCAGCTCTCCCTGGTGGTGTAGAGCTTCTATCTTTATGATACGGCAGCTCTCCCTGGTGGTGTGGAGCTTCTATCTTTATGATACGGCAGCTCTCCCTGGTGGTGTGGAGCTTCTATCTTTATGATACGGCAGCTCTCCCTGGTGGTGTGGAGCTTCTATCTTTATGATACGGCAGCTCTCCCTGGTGGTGTGGAGCTTCTATCTTTATGATACGGCAGCTCTACCTGGTGGTGTGGAGCTTCTATCTTTATGATACGGCAGCTCTCCCTGGTGGTGTGGAGCTTCTATCTTTATGATACGGCAGCTCTCCCTGGTGGTGTGGAGCTTCTATCTTTATGATACGGCAGCTCTCCCTGGTGGTGTGGAGCTTCTATCTTTATGATACGGCAGCTCTCCCTGGTGGTGTAGAGCTTCTATCTTTATGATACGGCAGCTCTACCTGGTGGTGTGGAGCTTCTATCTTTATGATACGGCAGCTCTCCCTGGTGGTGTAGAGCTTCTATCTTTATGATACGGCAGCTCTACCTGGTGGTGTGGAGCTTCTATCTTTATGATACGGCAGCTCTCCCTGGTGGTGTAGAGCTTCTATCTTTATGATACGGCAGCTCTCCCTGGTGGTGTAGAGCTTCTATCTTTATGATACGGAAGCTCTCCATGGTGGTGTGGAGCTTCTATCTTTATGATACGGAAGCTCTCCCTGGTGGTGGTGAAGACAGTTTCTCTGTCCATTTACCATTCTGGGTATGTACCGCAAGGCCAGGGTAGACAAATAAGCTTAAGAGTAACGAAGGCCAACTGGTGTAGTGGAGCCTGCAGATCTAGTGGAACAAACCTAGTGGAGTTGGCACTCATCACCTGAGCAGATTCTTGTCGTCATTCTTTCCCCTACGCGCGTATGTTAATGATTAGATTTCTAAAAGCTCTCTAACTGCCTCATATAGAGTTGATGAAATAAAACTACTACACAGAATAAGAGATCAGCTGACTTGTAATGCTCGAGTCAAACGCTCCTCCTCCGAACTTCCCCCTTTCCCCCCCTGCGGCAAGTCTGGCCGCCGCTTGTAGACTCCTTCGTTTTATAATCAGTATTTAATTACCAGTTATGTCCTTTCAAACAGCTCCACTGTTTGTAAATATCAGAGAGTTACGGGAAAGTTCATTACCGCCTATTGTCAGGATATATCACAAAGTAGGTTTCATGCACACTGGGTTTCTTAATCACTTTTTGAGGCAGCTTTCTAGGTCATCAGATAATGTGACAACCGCTCTGTCAGCTGAATCAGTCATGGCATATAACATCCTCAACGTCAGGGCCAAAGTGACAACCGCTCTGTGGGTTGGGTCAATCAGGGCGTGTAACACCCCAACGTCAGGGTTAAAGTGACATCCGCTCTGTCAGTTGGGTCAGTCACGGCGTGTAACACCCCAACGTCAGGGCCAAAATGACAACCGCTCTGTCAGTTGGGTCAGTCACGGCGTGTAACACCCCAACGTCAGGGCCAAAGTGACAACTGCTCTGTCAGTTGGGTCAGTCACGGCGTGTAACACCCCAACGTCAGGGCCAAAGTGACAACCTCTCTGTCAGTTGGGTCAGTCACGGCGTGTAACACTCCAACGTCAGGGCCAAAGTGACAACCTCTCTGTCAGTTGGGTCAGTCACGGCGTGTAACACCCCAACGTCAGGGCCAAAGTGACAACCTCTCTGTCAGTTGGGTCAGTCACGGCGTGTAACACCCCAACGTCAGGGCCAAAGTGACAACCTCTCTGTCAGTTGGGTCAGTCACGGCGTGTAACACCCCAACGTCAGGGCCAAAGTGACAACCTCTCTGTCAGTTGGGTCAGTCACGGCGTGTAACACCCCAACGTCAGGGCCAAAATGACAACTGCTCTGTCAGTTGGGTCAGTCACGGCGTGTAACATCCCAACGTCAGGGCCAAAGTGACAAATGTCCCACACTGAACCGATATCGAAAAATCTCGGGATTATTTTTTTCCTCTCGCCCCATTTACCAAAAATCTTATATCGGCTCGAGGCGGTTTTTATGGGGGAGGAATGTTGTTTTATTCTTTGTTGCCGGAACGGAGGAATTTGGGATTGTGGGCGTGAAATTATAATTTGATGAAACAGGGAAGGAAGATTTGAGACACTGTATAGGTATATTTTATAGATTTTTTAAGACTGCATTTTTTTCTTTAGTAGGATATATCACACGTTATTATTTTTATAAATATATATTTAAACATTTCACACTTCACCAATGACCATGTTTAAACACAACAATACAATATCGTTGCTTGGAATTTCTGCACTCTACGCTGGTTTGGTTCTAAGCGCGACCTCTGGAATGAAAGAGAATGACAAGCGGTGCACACTGGACTCTCGCCAGCAGCTCCCTATTGTCCGATGTTACTTCAGTAGAACCCGCTCACCGCCAATCGTCTTTGTTTGTCGACATCATCCTAGTTGGCGTCTTTTCACACACTCCAACAACGGTCGTGAAAATTTAGGCCAAAATTATCAATTGAAATTCTCCAATATTTTTCAAATGAAGATCTGAGAGGAGAAAAACAATTCATGTAACAGAAAGAAATGGCTTTGGGCATATAGCTGAACATAAATGTAAACTACCAACAACCCAGTCACCAGGTGCAGCAACAAAATTGAAGTTCTGCGTAAATTTTCAGAGCAATTTCGGAATGACTTTTGCTCAAGTTCACATTGTACTTTTCAATGTTTCAAAGGCCAACACCGCCGTCCACCCAGTGTCAGTATAAGAACCAACACCGCCGTCCACCCAGTGTCAATATAAGAACCAACACCGCCGTCCACCCAGTGTCAATATAAGAACCAACACCGCCGTCCACCCAGTGTCAGTATAAGAACCAACACCGCCGTCCACCCAGTGTCAGTATAAGAACCAACACCGCCGTCCACCCAGTGTCAATATATGAACCAACACCGCCGTCCACCCAGTGTCAGTATAAGAACCAACACCGCCGTCCACCCAGTGTCAATATAAGAACCAACACCGCCGTCCACCCAGTGTCAGTATAAGAACCAACACCGCCGTCCACCCAGTGTCAATATAAGAACCAACACCGCCGTCCACCCAGTGTCAGTATAAGAACCAACACCGCCGTCCACCCAGTGTCAATATAAGAACCAACACCGCCGTCCACCCAGTGTCAATATAAGAACCAACACCGCCGTCCACCCAGTGTCAATATAAGAACCAACACCGCCGTCCACCCAGTGTCAGTATAAGAACCAACACCGCCGTCCACCCAGTGTCAATATAAGAACCAACACGGCCGTCCACCCAGTGTCAATATAAGAACCAACACCGCCGTCCACCCAGTGTCAATATAAGAACCAACACCGCCGTCCACCCAGTGTCAGTATAAGAACCAACACCGCCGTCCACCCAGTGTCAGTATAAGAACCAACACCGCCGTCCACCCAGTGTCAGTATAAGACCCAACACCGCCGTCCACCCAGTGTCAGTATAAGAACCAACACCGCCGTCCACCCAGTGTCAGTATAAGACCCAACACCGCCGTCCACCCAGTGTCAGTATAAGAACCAACACCGCCGTCCACCCAGTGTCAGTATAAGAACCAACACCGCCGTCCACCCAGTGTCAGTATAAGAACCAACACCGCCGTCCACCCAGTGTCAATACAAGACCCAACAACGCCGTCCACCCAGTGTCAGTATAAGAACCAACACCGCCGTCCACCCAGTGTCAATACAAGACCCAACAACGCCGTCCACCCAGTGTCAGTATAAGAGCCAACAACGCCGTCCACCCAGTGTCAGTATAAGAGCCAACAACGCCGTCCACCCAGTGTCAGTATAAGAACCAACACCGCCGTCCACCCAGTGTCAATACAAGACCCAACACCGCCGTCCACCCAGTGTCAGTATAAGAACCAACACCGCCGTCCACCCAGTGTCAATATAAGAACCAACAACGCCGTCCACCCAGTGTCAATACAAGACCCAACAACGCCGTCCACCCAGTGTCAATATAAGACCCAACACCGCCGTCCACCCAGTGTCAATATAAGAACCACCACCGCCGTCCACCCAGTGTCAATACAAGACCCAACAACGCCGTCCACCCAGTGTCAGTATAAGAACCAACACCGCCGTCCACCCAGTGTTAGTATAAGAACCAACAACGCCGTCCACCCAGTGTCAGTATAAGAACCAACACCGCCGTCCACCCAGTGTCAATACAAGACCCAACACCGCCGTCCACCCAGTGTCAGTATAAGACCCAACACCGCCGTCCACCCAGTGTCAGTATAAGAACCAACACCGCCGTCCACCCAGTGTCAATACAAGACCCAACACCGCCGTCCACCCAGTGTCAGTATAAGACCCAACACCGCCGTCCACCCAGTGTCAGTATAAGAACCAACACCGCCGTCTACCCAGTGTCAGTATAAGAACCAACAACGCCGTCCACCCAGTGTCAGTATAAGAACCAACACCGCCGTCCACCCAGTGTCAATATAAGAACCAACACCGCCGTCCACCCAGTGTCAATACAAGACCCAACACCGCCGTCCACCCAGTGTCAGTATAAGAACCAACACCGCCGTCCACCCAGTGTCAGTATAAGAACCAACACCGCCGTCCACCCAGTGTCAATATAAGAACCAACACCGCCGTCCACCCAGTGTCAATATAAGAACCAACACCGCCGTCCACCCAGTGTCAGTATAAGAACCAACACCGCCGTCCACCCAGTGTCAATACAAGACCCAACACCGCCGTCCACCCAGTGTCAATACAAGAACCAACACCGCCGTCCACCCAGTGTCAATATAAGAGCCAACAACGCCGTCCACCCAGTGTCAGTATAAGAACCAACACCGCCGTCCACCCAGTGTTAGTATAAGAACCAACAACGCCGTCCACCCAGTGTCAGTATAAGAACCAACACCGCCGTCCACCCAGTGTCAATACAAGACCCAACACCGCCGTCCACCCAGTGTCAGTATAAGACCCAACACCGCCGTCCACCCAGTGTCAGTATAAGAACCAACACCGCCGTCTACCCAGTGTCAGTATAAGAACCAACAACGCCGTCCACCCAGTGTCAGTATAAGAACCAACACCGCCGTCCACCCAGTGTCAATATAAGAACCAACACCGCCGTCCACCCAGTGTCAATACAAGACCCAACACCGCCGTCCACCCAGTGTCAGTATAAGAACCAACACCGCCGTCCACCCAGTGTCAATACAAGACCCAACAACGCCGTCCACCCAGTGTCAGTATAAGAACCAACACCGCCGTCCACCCAGTGTCAGTATAAGAACCAACACCGCCGTCCACCCAGTGTCAATATAAGAACCAACACCGCCGTCCACCCAGTGTCAATATAAGAACCAACACCGCCGTCCACCCAGTGTCAGTATAAGAACCAACACCGCCGTCCACCCAGTGTCAATACAAGACCCAACACCGCCGTCCACCCAGTGTCAATACAAGAACCAACACCGCCGTCCACCCAGTGTCAGTATAAGAACCAACAACGCCGTCCACCCAGTGTCAATATAAGAATCAACACCGCCGTCCACCCAGTGTCAGTATAAAAACCAACACCGCCGTCCACCCAGTGTCAATATAAGAACCAACACCGCCGTCCACCCAGTGTCAATATAAGAACCAACACCGCCGTCCACCCAGTGTCAGTATAAAAACCAACACCGCCGTCCACCCAGTGTCAATATAAGAACCAACACCGCCGTCCACCCAGTGTCAATATAAGAACCAACACCGTCGTCCACCCAGTGTCAGTATAAAAACCAACACCGCCGTCCACCCAGTGTCAATATAAGAACCAACACCGCCGTCCACCCAGTGTCAATATAAGAACCAACACCGCCGTCCACCCAGTGTCAATATAAGAACCAACACCGCCGTCCACTCAGTGTCAGTGTAACGACCAGATTGTGGTAACAGGATACGCGCCAGTCCGGGGAGGAATGTACAATGCGAGAACGGAGTGTGAGACCTGGTGTTTGACATTGAAAAAAAATAAAAACCCAATGTAAGCCGGGGATCCAATGGACAACAGGTCCTCCAAAGTTTGGGATCCAATGGGACCTCGGGTGCTTGGCGCATGCGTTGAGAGATCGCTCGATGGGACCAGCTGAGCTGGTGCACCGCTATCTGGCATCACTGGAGGACTCGGTGAGTGCTTGCATGTCACGATGGAGAGTGAAACCTCGTGCCTTTAACAATCTACAAATTACACTGCAAGTACTACTTTTTAAAATCTAGTTATTTTTAATTTACATTTGTCTCTATATTTTATAATGTAGAATGGCGTAGATTGTAGCTGGCAGCCCACCTCCGAGGATTTATTTCAATAAAGGGTAAACGGAACCATTTAACGATATTGTATTTTAAAATGGACGAATTTCTGCAATCATTGAACTGAATTAGATAAATAATTAGGAAGGCTTGGCTCAGTGGTGAACCTTCCAAGCGAATTTGCCAAATTATTCCAACATATCGCTGGAAGTATTGTATTGCTATACAGACTGGAGTTGAAGGTTCACTATTGTGCATCATTCAGTAGTGTTTCACCAAACCCCGTCAGGTACAAACTACAGAATGGACAATAGTTGCAGACATCTGGTGGGTAAATTTGGCGAAATCCCTGGGAAGGTTCACCATTCATGATTCAAGCCTTCCCAATTACTTTTCATATTCAGTTTAAAAATTGTAGAAAAATAATTTCATTAAAATATTTTGTAAGATGTCAAAACACAGCGCCGGATAGTTCCATACAGAGTGCGCTCGGTGTAGTGTTTGTTTGATGCCGCGTACATCCAACCTGTTGCTGTGTGTCTGAGGTCAGGACACGCTGTTGTCGCCCAGAGGGGGTCAGAACATCAGCACTAGGCGAAGTTTACGAAGTAACCACCGCCGCCTCTTCTTAATATTCGATCCAATAATAGCAAACAGGATTCCACACAATACTCGTATTGGTTTTTGTCATTCATATTAGTAGCTTTACATTATCTTCACTAGAGCTTTACCGAGTCGGCTCTAAGTAAATCCTGAGTTATGTCCTGGAGGTGTCGCCGGTCAGAATTCCTATATACGCCAAAAACTGGATGTCATCTAGTGACCAACTCCGCAAACTAGCGAACTCGGGTCGGTGACAAAGTCATCTGACAAATATGTTTTTTATTATAAAAACTCTTCTACAGATTTTTTAATCTAAAAAATCTAAAATCTCGTATCCGCGGACAAAACGCGCCACCTAGCGGAACTTCAAATATTTGATTACATGGACAATCAAAACCTTATAAATTCCATTAAAAAACTCACCACATTGAACGTTACCTTTGAAGAAAAAAATACGAGAATTTTTGTCCATTTATTGAGGTGGAGGACAAGTATTATTTAACGCGACATCTCTATTACAGAAATGAAGCTATTAAAGCACCAACTTTCCTTTCAAATAAAAAGCATATCTCCTACTGCCCTTAAATTTGTTATTGCATATTCAGTCCTCGAGCTTTGTTCGGTTAAATCCCCTAGCCAAGTTTCAACCGGCACATCAGCAGATACGTCCAACTAGATTAAACTGGTGAACCCGCTGGGAAGGTTCTTCACTGATGAGCCAGGCCCTCCCAATATTTTTCTTCGCAGTCAAGGACAGTAGGAGGTGTTTTTATTTGAAAAGAAAAACCGTGTTTCAATAGATTTACTTATTAAATAAAAGCTTCTGTTCTATTGGTCAGGTATTGTCGTTCTCTCCTTATGCAACTTTTAAATAAAATTGAATTTCCACAATCTGGTTGAATCCAACCTGACGGAGGAAACAAGGAGGTCACTGACCCGAAATCAAAAAGAAACTTCGTTATCAAACTACGACGTCCGACCCCGCGGCGGTCCGCAGGCCCGCTCCACTGTACACACTTTATTCGACTCTCCCTTTAAATGTCCGATGTTCACCACCGCAGAACAAAACGTGAAGGTCAAGAATTATCTACAATAATGAAGATCATAGCCCGACACCATGGTTGGCTTTTATCTGAATTTTCTAAAACCGGTGTTGTGGCTTCTTCACCACCTTCACGTTCTGTACTGGAAACATCCTGCATTGTTTTACTGCTTATTCTTCTTTACCACCTTCACGTTCTGTACTGGAAACATCCTGCATTGTTTTACTGCTTATTCTTCTTTACCACCTTCACGTTCTGTACTGGAAACATCCTACATTGTTTTACTGCTTATTCTTCTTTACCACCTTCACGTTCTGTACTGGAAACATCCTGCATTGTTTTAATGCTTATTCTTCTTTACCACCTTCACGTTCTGTACTGGAAATATCCTGCGTTGTTTTAATGCTTATTCTTCTTTACCACCTTCACGTTCTGTACTGGAAACATCCTGCATTGTTTTACTGCTTATTCTTCTTTACCACCTTCACGTTCTGTACTGGAAATATCCTGCATTGTTTTACTGCTTATTCTTCTTTACCACCTTCACGTTCTGAACTGGAAATATCCTGCGTTGTTTCAATGCTTATTCTTCTTTACCACCTTCACGTTCTGAACTGGAAATATCCTGCATTGTTTTAATGCTTATTCTTCTTTACTACCTTCACGTTCTGTACTGGAAATATCCTGCATTGTTTTAATGCTTATTCTTCTTTACCACCTTCACGTTCTGTACTGGAAATATCCTGCGTTGTTTCAATGCTTATTCTTCTTTACCACCTTCACGTTCTGAACTGGAAATATCCTGCATTGTTTTAATGCTTATTCTTCTTTACTACCTTCACGTTCTGTACTGGAAATATCCTGCATTGTTTTAATGCTTATTCTTCTTTACCACCTTCACGTTCTGAACTGGAAATATCCTGCATTGTTTTAATGCTTATTCTTCTTTACTACCTTCACGTTCTGTACTGGAAATATCCTGCATTGTTTTACTGCTTATTCTTCTTTACCACCTTCACGTTCTGAACTGGAAATATCCTGCGTTGTTTCAATGCTTATTCTTCTTTACCACCTTCACGTTCTGAACTGGAAATATCCTGCATTGTTTTAATGCTTATTCTTCTTTACCACCTTCACGTTCTGTACTGGAAATATCCTGCGTTGTTTTAATGCTTATTCTTCTTTACCACCTTCACGTTCTGTACTGGAAACATCCTGCATTGTTTTACTGCTTATTCTTCTTTACCACCTTCACGTTCTGTACTGGAAACATCCTGCATTGTTTTAATGCTTATTCTTCTTTACCACCTTCACGTTCTGTACTGGAAACATCCTGCGTTGTTTTACTGCTTATTCTTCTTTACCACCTTCACGTTCTGTACTGGAAATATCCTGCATTGTTTTACTGCTTATTCTTCTTTACCACCTTCACGTTCTGTACTGGAAACATCCTGCGTTGTTTTACTGCTTATTCTTCTTTACCACCTTCACGTTCTGTACTGGAAATATCCTGCATTGTTTTAATGCTTATTCTTCTTTACCACCTTCACGTTCTGTACTGGAAATATCCTGCATTGTTTTAATGCTTATTCTTCTTTACCACCTTCACGTTCTGTACTGGAAATATCCTTCACGTTCTGTACTGGAAATATCCTGCATTGTTTTAATGCTTATTCTTCTTTACCACCTTCACGTTCTGTACTGGAAATATCCTGCATTGTTTCAATGCTTATTCGAAGGGAAAGGTGCCGGTGCAGAGATCTGCATAGTATATTTCATTTCTAACAAGGTTCCCCGGGTCTTGCGCCGATATGTAAACCTGCTGTCATCGAGCATGTAAACAAACACCACATGTGCTCGGGGCTAAATATACTCGGTGGCCCAACACGCCATCCCTCCTCACCTCTGTTCACCTTCCCGTCTACATAGCTAGAATATTGGTCCCCCGCACGTGCGACGTTGGAGAATATTTACACACTTGAATCATGTCACACGTGTATATCTGAATACTAAACCTGCTTGAAAGTTCATTCAAATATTTAAAAATAATAATTTTAAAAAATCCACAGTCGTTGTGAAAGCTGCAGCCACATCCAGGAAGTGGGCTCCCTACTACATTCATTTACCGCCTGATTTATTTCTTCGCTTTAAACTCTTTTTAAGCATTTAAAACCCCTTCATGGAAAAAGTTACAAAATTTAAGATAGAAAGTGTTGCTAGGGAATATATTTTATGTTTTATTATCTATTATAAATGATCTGTATAAGACCGATGGTCTTAATAAAGCTTTATGTATGTGTGTGTTTAAATAAAGTATTGATATTTGAATATTATTTTTATTTGTGTGACACTTGAAAAGTGGGAGGGTTCACCACTGATGAGCCAGGCCATCCCATTAATTTTTCAATGCAGTAAGGACAGTAGAAAATTGTTTAATTTTTTAAAAAATCATACGCGTCTATAATAGTTTCGAATTTTTATATATTTAAAGTTAACTTACACACGGCTAAATATTTGAAATGTAAAATATTTTACTTAAAAGAAGCACATTGTAAAAACCTGTTTAATTTTAACAAATGCCCATAAATATACTTCTCCTATATTTGATCACTTTAATTAATTAAATCGACATGAGTAACGCGAAATATAATTTAACACATGGTCTACTTATTATTTAAAATCGTAAAATATTTCATTCATTTATATTTATTCGAATTTTAGATTTAAAAGACAGAAGTTCTCATTAAATCTTTGGATTTGTTGTCATATTTACTGCTCTGATTTGCAACACCAAGTGGCCAGAAAATATATCACGTTGGCTCACGGAGTTTTGTAAATTATGCAAATTGCGTAGCTATCCCGCACGCACATGTTGATTGAGATATATGAGAAGGAAAAGTTGCCAATATCCGCACCTCTTTGTTTGACAGGGAAAGTATTTGCAATTTATGTTTTCTGACTCAGAGAAAAGGTTTAGTATCCGAAAATGCGAGACCACCGCCAGCCGAGGCAGTTCCAGTAGACAGGCGATTTCACGAGAGGAGATTGACTCAGAATGGCCGGTTGGTCCATACGTCAAATCTCAACGGACAGACATCTCGACGCATCCACAGTACACCGGCTATGGCGAAAATGGTTGGAACAAGAAAACGTGGCACAATGCTGATGTGGCCAGAGTGACGTCAGCACGCGTGGAACGACGCATACGCCGGATGGCGGCCCCACATTCCACTTCTGACGCCATTTTGCAGGATTTTCAGGGCATTCTTGATTCTTTCATATCGACCAAAACCATAATAAGCAGATTGGTCCCCGGCGGCCTACACTCATGGCGCTAGTTAAGAAGACTGCCATTGACCCAACGGCAACACCTTAGTTTGAAATTTTGTCGGGATAAGTGAACGGCGGCACAGGGTAGTTTTCTTTGATGAATCTCGCTTCTGTTTTAGCAATGATACTCACCGAGTAAGAGTTTGGCGCCGCCTTGATGACAGGTCAAAACGGCCGCATCTGATGAACGTCTGACCTCACGACAAAGCGGCATTATGGTTTGAAGAGCCATCGCAGATCACCTCTGATTCGTATTGAGGCATTATCACGACCCAACGTTACTTGAATAACGTACTGCGGCCGGTGACGCTACCCTTCCTTCAGGGGACACCAAATACCATTTCCCAGCAGGATAACGCCCGACCTCACACATCTGCCAACATGTCCTGTCCTCGGTGCTTCCATGGCCACCAGTCTCTCCTGATCTCTCACCTATAGAACACGTCTAGGACCTAATTGGACGTCGTTCGCGTGCTGCGAAAGCCGCGTTCAGAAGATGTGGCTGACGGTTGGCAGCCATCCCTCAGGACACCATAGAGTCAGTACCAAGACATGTTGACATGGTTCCACAGCATATTGAGTGGATGTCGCTCAGTGTATAGTTGTTCAGATAAATATCATTTCTTGTGTTCGGTACTCTCTTTATACAGATATTCACAACTCTTTGTCCACTAAGTTTTGGTGCTGTGAATTCAGTGTCCCGTAGCGTATTTTGAACAGAACATAACCCTATATTTCATGTGACAAAAAACTATAAATATATCTTATAACCAAAATGGTCAACTTATTTTATATCAGCTTTATTCTCTTTCTAATATCGTTTTACACATTCACATAATATGTTTTTGAAACGAACGTACAATACATATTTCCTGTATATTCTACAGCTTAGAAATGTTAAAATTATATTTTTTAAATGAGAGAGAGGTAAAAATTATTATTTTACATTTTTATTTAAAGAAAAGGTTATATATATACACAATAAATAAATAACACGCATCAAATATTAATGCTTAAAAATAAACCAATTATTTATATTGATAACAGATACTTGGCCGCTCGGAGGTAAACACAAGTCAGACGTAGACTACAGAAACCTTCCGAAGCTCCAGTTAAACTTGGAAGAATTATCAACACACTCCCGCGTTGTGAATAGGTTGGCTTTGAAAACGGCTGAACCGTGAGGCACGCGCTCGACCTCAGCTACATCTTTCTAAATGAATGTTTTTGTCTGTTTTTGGCTTGTGACTTCGAGGAGATTCAAGTTAGAAACCTGAATTCTCCTTCTTTATTTGAGTCCTCAACAATCGCTCCAACAAACAAGCCTCAATTCCCAACCGTTTCCGAGTTGAAACCGTGCATCACCAACAGACTTATGTAGATTATCCAAACGACCAGTGGCATCAAAGTTATTCCGATATCTGAGAGAAAAATGCCGTGATTTGAAGACGCCATAGCAATTGGATCTCTCCACTTCAGCGGGGGAACTCACACGTTCTCCCCAATTACAACAGTTAGCAAACCTCCTCGAGCGGCGGCTCAGCTCAAAAGACTGCCGTGACTCCAATTTTACGGCTTTGTCTGGAAACTTTAGAGTTGTTTCAAAGCGGATTTTATTTCGCCTGGGCCGTCCATTAAGCCTGAGGCACTCTGGGTGTTTCCCAAAGTTTAAAACTCCTCAGTACGTTGATCCCGCAATTCGTTAGAAATATTTTTAGAATTATTATTATTATAGCTTCTCTGTATTGTGGACCTCTGTATTGTTGACACCTGTATTGTGGACCTCTGTATTGTTGACACCTGTGTTGTGGACCTCTGTATTGTTGACACCTGTATCGTGGACCTCTGTATTGTTGACACCTGTATTGTGGACCTCTGTATTGTTGACACCTGTATCGTGGACCTCTGTATTGTTGACACCTGTATTGTGGACTTCTGTATTGTTGACACCTGTATCGTGGACTTCTGTATTGTTGACACCTGTATCGTGGACCTCTGTATTGTTGACACCTGTACTGTGGACCTCTGTATTGTTGACACCTGTACTGTGGACCTCTGTATTGTTGACACCTGTATCGTGGACCTCTGTATTGTTGACACCTGTATCGTGGACCTCTGTATTGTTGACACCTGTATCGTGGACCTCTGTATTGTTGACACCTGTATTGTGGACCTCTGTATTGTTGACACCTGTATCGTGGACCTCTGTATTGTTGACACCTGTACTGTGGACCTCTGTATTGTTGACACCTGTATCGTGGACCTCTGTATTGTTGACACCTGTATCGTGGACCTCTGTATTGTTGACACCTGTATCGTGGACCTCTGTATTGTTGACACCTGTATCGTGGACCTCTGTATTGTTGACACCTGTATTGTGGACCTCTGTATTGTTGACACCTGTATCGTGGACCTCTGTATTGTTGACACCTGTATCGTGGACCTCTGTATTGTTGACACCTGTATCGTGGACCTCTGTATTGTTGACACCTGTATCGTGGACCTCTGTATTGTTGACACTTGTATCGTGGACCTCTGTATTGTTGACACCTGTATCGTGGACCTCTGTATTGTTGACACCTGTATTGTGGACTTCTCTGTTTTGTTGACACCTGTATCGTGGACCTCTGTATTGTTGACACCTGTATCGTGGACCTCTGTATTGTTGACACCTGTATCGTGGACCTCTGTATTGTTGACACTTGTACTGTGGACCTCTGTATTGTTGACACTTGTACTGTGGACCTCTGTATTGTTGACACCTGTATCGTGGACCTCTGTATTGTTGACACTTGTACTGTGGACCTCTGTATTGTTGACACTTGTACTGTGGACCTCTGTAACTGGGAGACAATATCAACCAGTAGATGAACTACTAGATCCCAGCCCCGTGTTTAAAATAAATATAATTGAAAACTTATTCAAAAACTGATGATTCATGATCCTCCAAAGCTGTCGCTCTTCGAGGGTCACAATTTAGAATGACTTTTAAAAGTCTTTGTGAAATAAACGACTTTTGATTTAGTTTAAAATTAGCCTCAATTGAGCTAAATTGACTTTAAATGGCGCTCTGACGTCATCCGCTGACAGAGTTTCCCAATCGATTTCAATGGGCGGTAATTGAAATTGACGTTGGACCGATGGTTAAAAAATATTTTTTCTAAATTTTTTGTTATTATTTCCTGAGTTCTCTCATATTGCATATTGAATTTTATAAATGGCCCTGCGTTAATCTCAAAGCTCCATGTGGTTTCACAACCTGTACTTCCGATATATCCTCACCCCCTCCTTTGTTTCTCGGCTCGCGCCCTACACACCTGCACACGTGATGTTCAACCAAGTCTGTCCCTACCACACTCACACCTGCACACGTAATGTTAACCAAGTCTATCCCTACCACACTCACACCTGCACACGTAATGTTCAACCAAGTCTGTCCCTACCACACTCACACCTTAACACGTTATGTAAACCAAGTCTGTCCCTACCACACTCACACCTGCACACGTTATGTAAACCAAGTCTGTCCCTACCACACTCACACCTGCACACGTTATGTAAACCAAGTCTGTCCCTACCACACTCACACCTGCACACGTTATGTAAACCAAGTCTATCCCTACCACACTCACACCTGCACACGTTATGTAAACCAAGTCTATCCCTACCACACTCACACCTGCACACGTTATGTAAACCAAGTCTGTCCCTACCACACTCACACCTGCACACGTTATGTAAACCAAGTCTGTCCCTACCACACTCATACCTTAACACGTTATGTAAACCAAGTCTGTCCCTACCACACTCACACCTGCACACGTTATGTAAACCAAGTCTGTCCCTACCACACTCACACCTGCACACGTTATGTAAACCAAGTCTATCCCTACCACACTCACACCTGCACACGTTATGTAAACCAAGTCTATCCCTACCACACTCACACCTGCACACGTTATGTAAACCAAGTCTGTCCCTACCACACTCACACCTGCACACGTTATGTAAACCAAGTCTGTCCCTACCACACTCACACCTGCACACGTTATGTAAACCAAGTCTGTCCCTACCACACTCACTCCTGTGTGCACACGCACATTCCAGTTATGTTCAACCAGGTTTGTCCCTACCACACTCACACCTGCACATTCATAGAAACGCCACGGTCAACGCCAAATACATTAAGTTGGGTACGACCAACCTTCTACCATCAGAGAAAACCAAACTGGAGAGGAGAAAACGAGAACCATTCCAGTCCACAAGATGATTTTGCTCTCTGCGTATAATTAAGGCACATCGGTGGATATTGCCAACCCAACATCCACACCGCATAAAGTCCGCCAAAATTAACGGGAACAATATTTGGACAGTTGAGCCACTGAACACATGGATCACGACAATGACAAATATAAACAATTCAAATTAAACACAGGAATAGCTCAATCAAACTTTGGTGTTCTGTAAAGAGCAAAGGCAAAACAAATTTCAAAATGGGGTAAATAGTTGACATTTTCTAGTTGTTTTTAATTCATAGAGGTATTACAAATGTTTTTGACTGACCGACCAAGGTGTCGTTGGAGCGGAATAAATATATAAAGAAAACCTACATCGGCTAACTGGGGACTTTTGTACGCTCCAGGAATCTCCTGGTCACATCTAGAGTGGAAGACTGCAAGATGTTGTGTTTCCTTTCTTTCAAATATTCCTAAGGTAAAATTGCCTCGGTTGCAAAAAATGTTCCATTTGACTCAAATTTTGTTCATTTACGCTGCTTCCATATGAATCCCGTGAAAATAAAAAAAAGTCCTTGCAAGTTCCATTAAACATAGAACAGACATCAGTGTAGCCAGCCTATAATATCACCATGTTCAACTCGGGCAGTCCCGGTGTGGAGTTAATTGATCGAATTGGCTGAAACGCTCATTTTGACAGGATCTCATGGACGATCTCCAACATGTTTGATTAGCCTCGTTCCTGGGTAACACATGTCTCCACACCTATTTGGAGGAGAGATTCAATCCAAAGCAGCCATTAAATAAAAAAGAAATGTCAAAAAATGGCCCGAATATTTCTTCGATCAAATCCCTTCCGAGTTGTTGTCAGTTTTTAGGCCGAACATTATAGGACACGCTGTAAATTCCCTTAAGTGATTTTATTGAGAAATCAATGAATTTCTAAGCAGGTAATTTATGATTTAATTTAATTACCCGGTGTCAGCTGTTCTCCCCTGGGACTCATCTCCCCGTCGTCTGGCTAATTGAGCCGCCGGTAGGGTTTACCTCCTTCCCCTCAGAGAGCTCAACCGCCGTTAAATTTTGTAGCAACGCTCTAAAATTAAATATTTTATAAAACAATACTGTAGCGTTCCCTCAATTTGAAAAAAAAATGTTTTCGATTATTGAATATTCTATTAAAATTTGTGAAGCTTCACAACCTGTGGTGTCCATGGTACAAAATGTGTCCTATTCCCCACCGAATTTGGCTCCGAGTCCTTTAACATCTTGTTGAGCTGATGAACTAAACTGCCGCACCAGAGTTGAAAGTGGTTCCAACAAAGCTGACCCCGTTACGTGAGCCCGTGGCGAAACGTCCCGCGGCACCCAGGGGGCGTGACCGAGGTCAGTCAGTGTGCGGCCTCAAGCTGGATAGCGCCGTCGTGCCCCGCGCTGGGCTGGCCGAGGTAGGTCGTGGATGAGCCACGTTGTCCCAGCTCTTTAGAAGGCGAAAGGGAAGTAATTCCTATTTGTACGTGTTCCAGACTCGGCTGACAATGGTTTCGTTTGACTAAGTTTGTGTACGAAAAGCCTTATTGCTCCTCCAACCTGGAGTTTGTTCTACTCACAAAACCACGACGAACAATCTAGAACGATTTTGTTTTTTGGACTGTGTGGTCTGATCTCTAGGTGCGGTCTGCTGATGGTCGGTCATTGCGACAACTCGGGGGTCATTGAGTAGGTTGCGCCTACTTCTTGAAACATTCATGACGGAAGGTCGTTGACATTACTGACGTCACGATGTCGTTTTCAAATCCTTCCATCACGTCCTGTCCTTCAGTGTGTTCGGACTCAACATCTCATTTTAGGTTACAGATGGCCAGCCCCAGAATGTCGCTGGAGTTGAACCACGGAGGCCACGGCTTTCAGTCTGTTTGGAAGTATTTCCAAGTTTGCTCAAATGGCAAATAGTTTTTACGTCTCTACCACCCCGCATCCCTCCCCCGTGGGCGTGAGCAGTCACGTGCTGCGGCGGTGGTAGATCAAGTTCCCCGGTCACAACCGGTCCGTCGCCACCGCCGTCTACAATAGGTTGGCCATGTTCTGCCGCTTTTCCTCAAATTTCGAATTTTTCAACTCCGCACTATCTGGTCCAGTGTGACCAATAAGAATGTAGCACCAGTGTTCCACGGAATAAGTTCCACTCAGACTTGGGGCGGTGGCTTTCTAAATGCCTTCTCGACCTACTCCCTCCCCCCTTTGTTTACTTGGCACTCGAGGAAGTCCTTCCTTAGCACAACAAGGCCCGCCCCGAGCTGCATCTGTGTAATACTCATGTAAGTTAACCGCACACATTGCCAGTGACTATTTGGCAGAGTTACCATTTGACAATTACTATTTGTCAGAGTTACCATTCGCCAGAGTTACCATTTAAGAGAGTTACCAATTGTCATAGTTACCATTTGCAAGTGACCATTTGTTAGAGTTACAATTTGATGGACTTACCATTTGACAGTAAACATTTGAAAGAGTTACCATTTCACAAAGTTACAATTTTGTCAGAGTTACCATTTACCAGAGTTATCATTTAAAAGAGTTACCATTTGACGGACTTGACAGTAACCAGTTGATAGAGTTACCAACAATTCTTGACACGGCGTAGTTCTCCACAGCCCACAAAACCTACTCCACGTTCTAACAAACGGCCCCAAGGTTCGATTTAAGATCGAAAGTAAAAATTATTCAGCAGTACAACACATGAGACCATGGTGGTCTGTTATACGCGCAGATCCTATATTTGATGAGAAGCTTTTGAGACCAAAGTGTCGATAGATGGCCGCAATGACACAGGGTTGAGTTTATTGGACAAATGTTCTCCCGTTGTCAACCAACCACGGAAAACCAATCGTCGAACAGCCCAGCAAATGTTGGACCCCCGCTAAGGCATTTGACAAAGCGACTGAGTTGGACGCTGAATGGAACTTTTTAAAAAAATGTTCTCTCTATGTCAACTTATAGCTGATTGGACCTCGCATGAGACGTTCTATTTCGAAGGACTACTAAAGATAAGTAATTTTTAAAATAAAATTATTGTATGTGTGACCTTTTTTTAAAAAATATTTTTGGCAGGTCATTTTTTAATTTTCAATTTAGTCTCACTTTGTTGCAATTACATTTGTGACTTTGACACCTAAACACGCTGATTGGCCCCAGAAACAAGTGCTCCAGGAATGATGTATCTCAACTACATGTTGGTGGAGAGGAGGGATCGTTGGTAGGTTCACTCCTCAGTGCATTTTTGTTTGATTTCACCCAGCAGCTGCTGATTGGCTCAGCCGGCATCAGATTCTCTCTCGTGTTTTCTCTTCCCCTTATATTCCAGCCAGCTTACACGTCCCCTGCTATCACTGAGGTCCGCCGGGTCCACCAGTTGTTGGAATAACGGCGCTACTGGAAATAAAATTAAAGCGCTCAAAATACAAATTTTATTTTCCAAAAACCGAATAAAGAAGAGATAAACAAACTATGAAGATATGTAGATAAGGATGAAAGTTGCATAGCGTACCTACCTATTAATACCTATTGCAAATGATTCTTTCATAATTGAAATATATATAGGTACAAATACTTTAATAACAAATAAAGATAAAAATATGCGTAAACTATCGTAGGGAAATCTGTTATTTTCACTTTGTGGGAAAAAATGTGGGGATTGGATGCTAAAAAAGATTAATTTTATATAAAACTCTTTTCAGGCCAATCCTAACCTACGGATCTGAAATATGGTATAAATTTATTAATAAAAGAAGTAAGCAAAGATTAAACTCTCAGCAATATCAGATTCTTCTTTGGGTAGTGAGAACTTATAAAACGACCTCATCAAATTGTATTCATAGTTTGGCAAAAATACCTATTCTCACAGATCACATAGAATCGTTGATAATTAAATACGAATTGGCCAATTTATCAAAAGAAGAAATTAATTTATTTAGACCGCATGCCCCAACTATAATTCACAACTTCATAGAATCAAGAAAACTATAGCGAACACTAATGAAACATTCCGGAAAATTTTCGAATTTGGAATTCCTTTTTATTATCGTACAATTTTTTATAATTCACAGTTCATCACAAATCATGGTAATTTTGGAGAATTTCTGGCGAAAATCGGGGCAACGGATGATCCTAGCTGCTTCTGTGGAAAAGAAACCCAAGGCTCAATACATTTATTAATAGAATGCCCAATTTTTCACAGCTACAGAAGTAATCATTTTTATCCCATCGAAGCAATGTGCGAATTTGTACATAACAAAGACACTTATGTAAAATTAAATAATTCTTGTAAATTCATTTTAGATTTTCTTTTCTGTTTGAGAAAACCAACCTTTCAGTTTTAACTTTGTTTTTAGTACTGTTATTGAATTGTATATAAAATGAATTGTATATAAGCTGCTAAAATGTATTTAGGCGCAAGTATCCCAAGCTGGGATATCGCGTCCGATATGTAAAATAAATAAATAATTAAAAAATATATAAAGCATATATAAAAGTAAATTAAATTTTATTGCCATCTATCGTTAAAATTTTACACAAATAAATTTACTGGCAATGCGTTTCTTTTAAATATCATCAAATATTATCTCTACAGACCTTACTGCAATGATATGAGTTATTGAATGAGAGGGCTTGGCTCATCAGTAGTGAACCCTCTCAGCGGTTTCGCCAAATTAATCTCTAGACCGCTCTACTATTGTATTGGACTGGTTTTGTTATATACCCTGCATATTCTATGGAAGGCAGCTTAGGGGTGTTTAGTGAACTATGGACCTACGCTTATAGGTCTGTAGAGGTACATACATATAATTTCAAGGAATTGCATCGAGCAAAGCTCTTCCGCAAAATATGTTTTCATAACCAATATATATTAGTAAATTAAATTTTATTGCCATCTATCGTTAAAATTTTACACAAATAAATTTACTGGCAATGCGTTTCTTTTAAATATCATCAAATATTATCTCTACAGACCTTACTGCAATGATATGAGTTATCAACTTTCTCAAATCAAGAATGAATGTTCTGAAAAACGAAGCAAATAATACTTTCTTAAGCTTTTTTCCCCAAGAAATCCCTAAATACTTTCGTCCAAATTTTTATAATACTCAATCTGTTACAAACCACGGAAATTTCAAAAGTTTTTTAAATAGAATAAAGGCAGTGGAGGATTCAAGTTGCTTTTGTGGTATTGAGGAACAAACCTCAAGACATCTACTGATCGACTGCCCAGCATTTCAAGATTACAGAATGAAGAATGAACTAGTTGTTTATGAATTAAACGATTTGATTTCCAATAAAAAATCATATCTAAAGTTCAATTTATTTTGTAAATACATTTTAAAATTTCTACAAAATCTGCATCTCTAATGTTTTTATTCCTTGAATAATGTAAATAACTCATGTAAATAGACTTTTCTCCTTGTTTGGCGCAAGTATCCCTTGCGGGATATAGCGTTTTGGAAATAAAATAATTATAATTATAATAATGATATGAGTTATTGAATGAGAGGGCTTATATAAAAGTCAAAGTCTGTTGTCTGTTTCGCGATAAATCCAAAAGCTACTGAACCAATTGGTACCAAATTTTGCATGTCGCTTTTATAAACCTGAGGAAAATTTTCGGCTACATTTTGATAGTTCTTCAAATGCTCTTCAAATGAAAAAATAAATAAATAGCCAAAAATACTAATTTTTCATTTGAAGAACTTTTTTTTTTTACGCGGAGTAAATACGAGGCGAAGTAACAACACCAGGCCAATTAAGCGACCAATGAGCGTTCTGCATTTTTTTTTATTTCAAGTTGCTTGCGTACTGTTTTTGAAATATATTTTTATACGAGTGTTACTTTTTTTTACAAAAGTATTGAGTATTGAGAGAGAAATTTATATTACAAGTTACGGTAAGTGCACACAATGCAATTTAAAAAAAACTTTACATAATTAGCGTTACTGTATGTAAATAATGGCTTTTGTATTTTTTATTAATTTTTGTTCTGGCCTTTTTTTTTTTATTTATTTTTTAATCGTTTAAAACGCAGTCGCAGTCATTAGCAAACACATATGTTTGCCTAATTTCCATGTGCTCTTTTATTTTTTACAGAAAAATATTTGCATGCCAGTATTTTGGATTAATTGTTTAATAAACCTATTTTTTCTTACTGAGAAGATGGGCATCGCAGTCTATATATAAAAAGAAACTATTTTCAAATAGTTTTATCTTCATTTGTTATTTAAAAAATAATTCTTCAACTCGAGGCCCATAGACGTGGGTGATTCAACAAAAGCCCTACACCACGTGACTCCAAGCGGCTACAATCAGACCTTCAGCAAAGATGTCGCTACTACAGGGGATATGTCAACCCTCACACTGGGGAGAAACTGTCCTACAGTTCCCATCGACTCGGTCAAAGTGACGTCAACAGTCCTGGGCTCATTACAACGGTCTCTCTTTGTCCATTGCAAGAAATGTTGCGGCGTAAACCATTTTGTTATTTGTTAAATAAATATAAATGATAAAAAAACTCTCTCTACGGCGACTCTGAGGTCATTAAGGCTCGACGAGGCGGTTTCGCTGGAAGGTATTCACCGTTTCATTTAAAACAAAACAACATTATTTATTTATAGAATGTCCTTACTCCCTCACCATCTACACTGGTCGACAGGAAGTCGACATCCCCGCGCACATTCCTGTGTCACTATTGGACACGTGCGACAAACAGCTCTACGTGCAGTCACGTGTTTCTGCGCGCATGCGTGTAAATCATTAGTATGTAAATTAGTCAATATTGGCGCTCTGTGCAACTCATTAGAAGGAAAATTAATATTTGACTTTGGACTGTTGGTTTTGTGGATTTTTGCTTCCCGTGTTGGCTTGACCTCATTTACACCACTCTGTGGCTTCTTAATAATTACCCATTTTATCATCATCAGTAGGGTTGTCATGGCGCTGAATTCTGATTGGTTGGCCAGGATTGATTCCGGGCCAGGTGTAGTTAAAACATCCATGGTGGACCAAACATGAGGCTGTGTGATGGCACTTCTTTGGGTTGAGTGTATCCTTGGATTTTGACGGATAAACTTGAAGCCCCCATTGTTGTGGGGATGTAGCGGATTCTTCCTGAGTCGAGTAGACTGCACTTCCTGCCCACCTAATGACATTTCATGAGAATTCCGTGGCCCGCGGGATCATTACGCGCGCGGCTGTTTTTTGTCTCTTCCCGCTGTGCGTTAACTCTACAATTATTATCGAATTACTCTGTGAAACGAGGAAGCCGCTTCTCTCTATATATCATTGCTTTGTCCTTTTTTAACCTTAATTTTCTATGATCAATTTTTGTTGTCCTTGCAAGGTCGGAGGGACATCGCCCTAGGATAGCTGTTCCCTCCAGCCAATGTACAAATCTACTAAAAGTTTGCGACGACCGGGAGCCAGGAGTTGACCAGCCGTGTTGTCCAGCGGGCCATGGGCAAGGCCGAGCCCCTGCTCCACTGCGCCCGCTGCCCCCCGGAGAAGTGCCCCGGGTTCACGCCCCACCTCTGGAGGTAAGTTGCTGTTGTACGACGCACTTCCTTCACTGGGGAACGTGATCGTATGGTTCGACCACAAAAGTATTTGAAACCACATTCAACATTCTGGCGCAGCAATGAAGTAGGATCCCCGTGGAGGCACCTCGGGGAGAACCAGATGTTGGCCATAAACTCCCGGGGTATTTCTGGCGGGGGTCGCCGGCCTTGGTTACATTTGGTACGGTAGTCATGCTGGCTGTGGTCCGCCATATTTGTTACATTTGGTACGGTAGTCATGCTGGCTGTGGTCCGCCATATTTGTTACATTTGGTACGGTAGTCATGCTGGCTGTGGTCCGCCATATTTGTTATATTTGGTACGGTAGTCATGCTGGCTGTGGTCCGCCATATTTGTTACATTTGGTACGGTAGTCATGCTGGCTGTGGTCCGCCATATTTGTTACACATTTGGTACGGTAGTCATGCTGGCTGTGGTCCGCCATATTTGTTACATTTGGTACGGTAGTCATGCTGGCTGTGGTCCGCCATATTTGTTACATTTGGTACGGTAGTCATGTTGGCTGTGGTCCGCCATATTTGTTACATTTGGTACGGTAGTCATGCTGGCTGTGGTCCGCCATATTTGTTACATTTGGTACGGTAGTCATGCTGGCTGTGGTCCGCCATATTTGTTACATTTGGTACGGTAGTCATGCTGGCTGTGGTCCGCCATATTTGTTACATTTGGTACGGTAGTCATGTTGGCTGTGGTCCGCCATATTTGTTACATTTGGTACGGTAGTCATGCTGGCTGTGGTCCGCCATATTTGTTACATTTGGTACGGTAGTCATGCTGGCTGTGGTCCGCCATATTTGTTACATTTGGTACGGTAGTCATGCTGGCTGTGGTCCGCCATATTTGTTACATTTGGTACGGTAGTCATGTTGGCTGTGGTCCGCCATATTTGTTACATTTGGTACGGTAGTCATGCTGGCTGTGGTCCGCCATATTTGTTACACTTTGTACGGTAGTCATGCTGGCTGTGGTCCGCCATATTTGTTACATTTGGTACGGTAGTCATGCTGGCTGTGGTCCGCCATATTTGTTACATTTGGTACGGTAGTCATGCTGGCTGTGGTCCGCCATATTTGTTACATTTGGTACGGTAGTCATGCTGGCTGTGGTCCGCCATATTTGTTACATTTGGTACGGTAGTCATGCTGGCTGTGGTCCGCCATATTTGTTACATTTGGTACGGTAGTCATGCTGGCTGTGATCCGCCATATTTGTTACATTTGGTACGGTAGTCATGCTGGCTGTGGTCCGCCATATTTGTTACATTTGGTACGGTAGTCATGTTGGCTGTGGTCCGCCATATTTGTTACATTTGGTACGGTAGTCATGCTGGCTGTGGTCCGCCATATTTGTTACATTTGGTACGGTAGTCATGCTGGCTGTGGTCCGCCATATTTGTTATATTTGGTACGGTAGTCATGCTGGCTGTGGTCCGCCATATTTGTTACATTTGGTACGGTAGTCATGCTGGCTGTGGTCCGCCATATTTGTTACATTTGGTCGTCTGTTTCATCCTTCCTATTCACATAATCCCCGTTGAAAACAAATGTATTCTCTCATATATTTTATAAATTAAATTCTATTACTGAAATACAGCGACGCCATAAGATGCTATGAATCAAACACCCAGAGGTCTCCCACACGTCGCTAGCGGGGAAGTCCTGCCCTCTCGTGAACAGCACTGGAGTAAGTCCGTGGTCAAACAGCATCCCACGGCAGACACGTCGCTAGCGGGGAAGTCCTGCCCTCTCGTGAACAGCACTGGAGTAAGTCCGTTGTCAAACAGCAGTCCGTCGTAGCAGTAATTGTGTTTTTGCTCCACGACAAAACTTCCAAATTAAGTTGAAAGTAATCAAATTGCGCTCAAATAATTCGATTGCCGCCCAAAGATGGAGTCCGTCTAATTGTTTGCCAAACGATTGCGAGCGGGTCTCTCTTCTGCGGCCTTAACTACGTCGAGACGGGGATCCAATAATCGCTGCAGAAAAATAAAAAAAAGTTTTCTCGACAACTTCATTGAAGACCCTTGTAACTCTGTGGCGACGGCGTCGAAGGATCGGCTGCAGGACACGTTCGAACGAAATCTCTCAGTCGGCTGCTGCTGGAGAGACAAACCAATTATCTTCACCTCGGACCGTTTTTTAGCCGGCCTTTTTTCCGACTCTTCATTAAGGCCAATTATAATTAAGTTTAATTGGGTTTCTTCCAATTAAGCCCGGCCCCAGATAATCTCCCATTGATTTCTTTCCTGCTAGGAGAATTCTGGTATTTTGTCTCACCCTGAATTTGTGCTAATTTCGGCTCCTGGGGTCAAGTGGCAACAGCTCTCATCCAATGGCTGAAGGGACTTGTCTCCAGAGGTTGGAAAATATAATAGTTCTCTTCGGAGGATTAAAAATATTGAACAATAAGTCTTGAAAATCTTTACTCGAGATTTGGTAAAAAGCAAGGTTCGAACCAAATCTGATAACTGTTCCAAGCACACGCTACATGGAAGGACACCACAAAGCCTTGTGACGCATTGCGGGACATAAAACCGGGCGGGAATGTAAAATTGGAGGAGCGGGAATGGAATTCCGCCCAGGAAACAATAAAAGGAGAAATCAAATGTGGCACTGCTGTTGTTACCTGACTTGGTTCGATCTGCGTGTCGCTGGTGAGTGGCACAACACGGCAAGTCATTCTTTACTTATTTACACAACAGACAGGTACTTATTTACACGGCAAGTCATTCTGTACTTATTTACACAACACAGGTACTTATTTACACAACACAGGTACTTATTTACACAACACAGGTACTTATTTACACAACACACAGGTACTTATTTACACGGCAAGTCATTCTGTACTTATTTACACAACACAGGTACTTATTTACACAACACAGGTACTTATTTACACAACACAGGTACTTATTTACACAACACACAGGTACTTATTTACACGGCAAGTCATTCTGTACTTATTTAACCAGAAGTCTTTGCTTATTTACACACAGTAGGTACAGCGGATTATTATTTACACATTGGAACTTATTCACAAGCAGTTAATTGCTTACTTATCTACACATATATATTTTAGGTCGTTTTTTATAAAAACTTTATTTATTCTAGTCACCCTCTCTCGTTATAAAACTATATAGTATAAACCCATATAAACTTTCATGCAAATAGGTGTTAATTAATAATTAACCACACTTTATAAACCCCACAAGCTACACGTCACACGGTCTGGTTGTACCTCTTGCTACACGGTCTGGTTGTACCTCTCACCACATCCCCTGGTTGTACCTCTCACTACACGGTCTGGTTGTACCTCTCACCACATCCCCTGGTTGTACCTCTCACTACACGGTCTGGTTGTACCTCTCACCACATCCCCTGGTTGTACCTCTCACTACACGGTCTGGTTGTACCTCTCACCACATCCCCTGGTTGTACCTCTCACCACATCCCCTGGTTGTACCTCTCACTACATCCCCTGGTTGTACCTCTCACTACACGGTCTGGTTGTACCTCTCACCACATTCCCTGGTTGTACCTCTCACCACATCCCCTGGTTGTACCTCTCACTACACGGTCTGGTTGTACCTCTCACCACATCCCCTGGTTGTACCTCTCACTACACGGTCTGGTTGTACCTCTCACTACACGGTCTGGTTGTACCTCTCACCACATCCCCTGGTTGTACCTCTCACCACATCCCCTGGTTGTACCTCTCACTACACGGTCTGGTTGTACCTCTCACTACACGGTCTGGTTGTACCTCTCACCACATCCCCTGGTTGTACCTCTCACCACATCCCCTGGTTGTACCTCTCACTACACGGTCTGGTTGTACCTCTCACCACATCCCCTGGTTGTACCTCTCACTACACGGTCTGGTTGTACTTCTCATCAGGATTAGACCAGTTAGCTGAACTTGGGGCCGTGCTGACTTTCTGAACGCAGTAAGAGCTGGGTGGGAAACTTGCGTTAAGTTTTACTAAAATGAAACACTGTATTTTCGATTACATTCTCCATGGCGTTCCTTCCTGCGGCATCAGGGGTAACATCAAAAGATGTCTCTGCAATCTTATATTCCTGTATGTGTGATGCGATGGCCTAAAATTTCCCAGCGTCGCGCCCAGCCGTTCTCCCCGCCCTGGGACGAAGGTAGGAGTTCTCTATTTTAAGAACCGCAGTGACATTTCGAACAACAGTTTCCTTATTGCCGAGCGGCCATTAAAGGTGCTGTTGCCCTTCTTTTCTGACAGACGGAGGTTGATGGCTTTTTAAAATAACATTTGTGTGCCACAATCCTTCGCTGCCAGGAGACCTTTCCCCCAATTTTGCCTTTTCTCAAGAATTATAAATTAATATTTTTTGGTATTTTCACGTAACTGCGCTCTATCAGAGAGGCATTTATTTCTCATTTGGTTTCTCTCCAACTTCCCAACATTGGGGAATTCGCTGGACCTGCCCCTTCCCCTCACTCGGCCTACGCGCTGCGCCCTGGCTGACGCCGCCTTGTTGACCAGCTTCTGCCGTCGTCTTATCGACGAAAATCTACGCGGGACCTACCGAGTGAACACCATCGGCCAGGCCGTAGTGCTGCGCGGGACGACTACGCCGTTCTTGCGAGTCATCACCCGAACTGCCCGTCGCATGTTAGAGCGCCCACGCCTGACTGCCCTGCCCATCGTCCAGTTCGCTAGAAGGTGGGAAGAACATATAAACCTACCCATCAACATCGGCTGGTCGTCGCTCCGGCGCTGCGCCTTCTCCGGGCACAACGCGGACGTGGCAGTGAGGCTAGCTCTGCACGCCCTGCCCCATCCAGCATCGGCACAACAGTCTTGCATCGCCTGTGGGTCCGGCGACCTGTCGCTGGTTCACCGGTACTGGTCCTGCCGCTACATCAGGCCTCTCATCCGGGAGGCATTTACCATAATCGGGCGGCCCCCTGACCTGCAGGGCTGGGTCTTCGGGCATGGCCTAGATGATGACGCCCTGGCCATCCTGGCGTCTGTCAAGACACACATCTATAGGTACTTCCTCGGCGTGGAACTGAGGAGTGTTCAAGAAGACCTTGTCTGGAGGAGGACTCTCTCAAGATGGGGAAGTCTTCCTTGCTGAAGAAATGTGTACACATACACAACTATATATATTCCCCTACATTTTATCTACCCTTTATTTACTATTTTTTCCGCCTTTGTAACAATTGATTAGAAGGATCAAAACAATTGTTTAAATTGTCCAACTTCCCAACTCGGCCCCGAGACAGAACGGGCGGGGACAGCAGACGACAGCCCCAAATTAATCACAGATTGGGCCACCACCATTTCCGGTTCGTCCACAAAAAAATAATGACCGCTTGATTTTTTTCCCGCCGGCCATCGGCGGAACCAAACAAAACTGAGCCTTCTGTCGTTCTGCCGGTTTATTCCTTTTTATCAAAATGTCTTCAGTTTCTTGGTGCTTCCCACAACGTTCCAAGTAGGGAGTAAGGTTTCTTGTAAGCTGAGACAGTTGGCACATGGAGCCTTAGTTGCGAATTAGTCCCAATTCGACTAAACTTTGATATTTTGTGCTGCTTCGTCGTGTGGACTGTAGTTTGACATGATTGGCATTTCCTGATCGTGCAACTGAAAGTTGCTGATGGCTTTTGCCATCTATCGGAATAAATATAAACTAATCGTTGATTTTTAATTATTCCAGAATTGCCCAAATACCGTATCTTGATTAATCAAGAAAAAGATAACCACGTACGCGTCTCGGGCTGTTGGCCCTCGTCAGCGTGGCGCAAGCTGTACCTCAACGACCTAAGGCTGGTCTTTGGGACATCCTGAAAAAACATGAAACGGGTATTTAGGCCGGAAGGGCGTGAGGACGCCAATCAATGTGGAAAATAGTACAAATTTGTACTTAGTGGAAGGTTGGTCGTTGAGGTACAGCTTGCACCACGCTGACGAGGGCCAACAGCCCGAAACGCGTACGTGGTTAGATTTTCTTGATTAATCAAGATACGGTATTTGGCCAATTCTGGAATAATTAAAAATCAACGCTTAGTTTATATTTATTCCGATAGATGGCGCAAGCCATCAGCCACTGAACGATCAGGATTTTTTTTATTTATCTACCTGATCAAGTACAAATTCACTTTTGTACTATTTCCCACATGTTGTACTTGTTAAACAGTTAGTGTCATCATAAGATAGAGCTTGGGATTTATGTTGCTCTGTTGTAGAAGTCGTATACGTATAATTGAGCTATTTAAAGTTTCTGGTGGTTTGCGCCATCTATCGGAATAAATATCAAATAATCTTTGATTTATTAAATAGTGTTACAGAATGTTGGCAAAATACCCTTTCTGGATTAATCAAGAAAAGCCAGCCACGTTCCAGGCTGTTGGCCCTCGCCAGCCTGACCTCAGCGACCAAATGGAGTGAGGAAAACTAAGGAATGGAAGGTGCACACTGAACGAGGTTTCATAATCAATCCAAAAATAAGAGTATTTGACCAATAATCTGGAAAAATTAAAGTCAAAAATCAGTGTGTATTTACTCCGATAGAGGGTGACAGCCATCAGCAACATTACATACAACAAAATTGAGAGAGGAGATTTTTTTTTCTTAATAAAACACCTGATCCCAGTAAAATTTCACCTTGTTCTTTTATTATTATTATAGAAATTGTTGAAATGGGTTTTCCCATTTAAAAAGGAAGACGACGCCACAACACGATGTTGACAATAATCCAGGAAATACGATGCCATTGATTCCCCAGCAGCCGATTGGCGTTTACGGCCCATAAAGTCGGTTAAATACCCGGCCGGGAGATAATTACGATCACAGAGCTTAAAGCTCAATAAAAATCATTTCGACAGCAAGCTCAATCAACACAAACACAATAAAAATTTTCCTAACCCGATTTTACCCCCGTAAATCTTGTCGTGCTTATAAATAATTCAAAAATTTCATCAATTTCTTCAAACAATGGCGCGATATTTCACGGGATTTGCCGGGCTGTCTCGTTAGGCCGAACAAGTTATTTCCAGGAGTGCCAAATGGTGCATTCGCAGACTTCCTGGAGTTGTTTAGAAATTCCACGCGGCTGTTCTCTTTGGGTGTCATTCTTCATGTCTGCTGCTATTTTTAACTCCGACGCCATCTTTATGAACTCGCCCCGAGGTTAGCTCCCATTAGGAAAGAGCGCTCAGGTCCGCCTTTCTTTCATTTTTTTATTTTTTATTATAAACTTTGTAAGACCCATTTTCTCTAAAACGTTTTCTGACAGATGTGCATATATTACCTGCTCTAGACTGATCTACGGTGTAGATCTCTGTCCCCTTGAATGCGACACTGCCCTGGAGGGTCTAATGACCTGAAGTCACAACTCTTATTTGGAATTTATTCCTAACACGCGCGTGACGCATCAATTAATAAACTAGCTACAAGACATGTGATCACCATATCCAGGCAGCGACCTTGCCAAGAGATGGTTCCACCACGACGGACGATTTGACATCTTGAGGAGGTCAATCGTCTGACAAAAATGAATGCCGCTGAAGCTTGGCGACCTTTGACCGCGGCGTGACAAATCTGGGCAGCCGACCGCGTCGAATCGTCGCACCGCGGCTGTCCCACGTCGCCCGACACGCACTTCTAGAGAAGTCGCGTCTGCTTTTAAAATGGTATCTTCTGTGTAAAAGGGTCTCGAGCCCTTTAAAACAGAATCCAGAAGGCAATAGCCATCCATCCATACAATATGGTGCAGGATTGGCTGTTACAGGAAGTCTATGTACAGATACCCCTTTTTATTATCTTGATATTCTAAGAATTGAATTTCTTATTCTCCAAAGATCCAAATTTTCCCTCAGTTAAATAAAACAGCTTATGAACGTTGTCTTGATATAAAACTGTGCCCGAAATTATGTCAACAAACGTTTTTAAAAAAACTCAATATTCATTGATGCTAAATTGGCAAAATCCACCTGTCCCAATAATTGGATTTATTGGAAGTTTTTCTTCTAAGAATGGATAATATTCCTGCAGCAGGTCAATGTTGTCATTATTTTAAAATCTTGAGGAAAACTATCTGACAACACTCTCATGTAATACGATGGAGCGCTGCTGGGAGAATTTGCTGCTTCCCAATATGAAGAAAAACTTTTAAAAACTCTCATGTAAACTCCTGAAAAGTTTTAAAATCACCCTAATATAAATATACTCCAGAATAAAATAAATAAAAACAGAAACCCAGATTTAAAATTCAGAAATCAAGATTCTCCAAGTAAACCCACAGGATGCTGGTGGAATTAGAACAGCGCGGCCGAGGTCAGAAGGTCGTCTGCGTAAATCTCGGAGCAGCAGACGAGGCATTACATGACGGATTCTGTTCTCCCACTAGATCCGTCCTATGGAGTCATCACTCAGCGGACAGCCCAGCAAACAAAGGTCTAATTGCCGCACCATTGTTGCCGGACTCTCCAATTAAGCTCCGTTGCCCGCTAATTATCAGCCTCGACGGATGTCTCGCACGATTTGCATATCATACGGTCCTTCCCACAGTGAGGCATCGGAAACTCACGGCATTCATGTAAATAAATCACTCTCAGTTTGGGGTTAATCAGGGCACAGGGTGTGGAAGTCCCACCAATGTAGTCCACCGTGCCCCAGTGACAGACAGGGTGTGGAAGTCCCAACAATGTAGTCCACCGTGCCCCAGTGACAGACAGGGTGTGGAAGTCCCAACAATGTAGTCCACCGTGCCCCAGTGACAGACAGGGTGTGGAAGTCCCACCAATGTAGTCCACCGTGCCCCAGTGACAGACAGGGTTGGATGTCCCACCAATGTAGTCCACCGTGCCCCAGTGACAGACAGGGTGTGGATGTCCCAACAATGTAGTCCACCGTGCCCCAGTGACAGACAGGGTGTGGAAGTCCCAACAATGTAGTCCACCGTGCCCCAGTGACAGACAGGGTGTGGAAGTCCCACCAATGTAGTCCACCGTGCCCCAGTGACAGACAGGGTGTGGATGTCCCACCAATGTAGTCCACCGTGCCCCAGTGACAGACAGGGTGTGGAAGTCCCAACAATGTAGTCCACCGTGCCCCAGTGACAGACAGGGTGTGGAAGTCCCACCAATGTAGTCCACCGTGCCCCAGTGACAGACAGGGTTGGAAGTCCCACCAATGTAGTCTACCGTGCCCCAGTGACAGACAGGGTGTGGAAGTCCCACCAATGTAGTCCACCGTGCCCCAGTGACAGACAGGGTGTGGAAGTCCCACCAATGTAGTCCACCGTGCCCCAGTGACAGACAGGGTGTGGAAGTCCCACCAATGTAGTCCACCGTGCCCCAGTGACAGACAGGGTGTGGAAGTCCCACCAATGTAGTCCACCGTGCCCCAGTGACAGACAGGGTGTGGAAGTCCCACCAATGTAGTCCACCGTGCCCCAGTGACAGACAGGGTTGGATGTCCCACCAATGTAGTCCACCGTGCCCCAGTGACAGACAGGGTGTGGATGTCCCAACAATGTAGTCCACCGTGCCCCAGTGACAGACAGGGTGTGGATGTCCCAACAATGTAGTCCACCGTGCCCCAGTGACAGACAGGGTGTGGATGTCCCAACAATGTAGTCCACCGTGCCCCAGTGACAGACAGGGTGTGGAAGTCCCACCAATGTAGTCCACCGTGCCCCAGTGACAGACAGGGTGTGGAAGTCCCACCAATGTAGTCCACCGTGCCCCAGTGACAGACAGGGTTGGATGTCCCACCAATGTAGTCCACCGTGCCCCAGTGACAGACAGGGTGTGGAAGTCCCACCAATGTAGTCCACCGTGCCCCAGTGACAGACAGGGTGTGGAAGTCCCAACAATGTAGTCCACCGTGCCCCAGTGACAGACAGGGTGTAGAAGTCCCACCAATGTAGTCCACCGTGCCCCAGTGACAGACAGGGTTGGATGTCCCAACAATGTAGTCCACCGTGCCCCAGTGACAGACAGGGTGTGGAAGTCCCAACAATGTAGTCCACCGTGCCCCAGTGACAGACAGGGTGTGGATGTCCCAACAATGTAGTCCACCGTGCCCCAGTGACAGACAGGGTTGGATGTCCCAACAATGTAGTCCACCGTGCCCCAGTGACAGACAGGGTGTGGATGTCCCAACAATGTAGTCCACCGTGCCCCAGTGACAGACAGGGTGTGGATGTCCCAACAATGTAGTCCACCGTGCCCCAGTGACAGACAGGGTGTGGAAGTCCCAACAATGTAGTCCACCGTGCCCCAGTGACAGACAGGGTGTGGAAGTCCCACCAATGTAGTCCACCGTGCCCCAGTGACAGACAGGGTGTGGATGTCCCAACAATGTAGTCCACCGTGCCCCAGTGACAGACAGGGTGTGGAAGTCCCACCAATGTAGTCCACCGTGCCCCAGTGACAGACAGGGTGTGGATGTCCCAACAAAGTAGTCCACCGTGCCCCAGTGACAGACAGGGTGTGGATGTCCCAACAATGTAGTCCACCGTGCCCCAGTGACAGACAGGGTTGGATGTCCCAACAATGTAGTCCACCGTGCCCCAGTGACAGACAGGGTGTGGAAGTCCCAACAATGTAGTCCACCGTGCCCCAGTGACAGACAGGGTGTGGAAGTCCCAACAATGTAGACTCCAGTCCACCGTGCCCCAGTGACAGACAGGGTGTGGAAGTCCCAATAAAGTTGATTGACCCGAGGACAGTCCAATCAGACGCCCGCGGCCATCACGGCGGCGGAATACCGATGAGCGGCGACGGCTTAGCCCCGATAATGGCCCATCGCCCTAAGTGCCCCTAATAGATTCTAAATCCCACCGCCGAGGCGCCATTGTATCATATTTCTGGAGAGTTTCCATTGCTCGCCTGCGATGTGTGGGTAAACTGTGGAACATTTTATACACGGCATAGCTATAGTTCGCGGAGGTCATTTTACTCTTGTTCAAAAGAGCAAGCTGGGTGCCAGTAAAAAACAGGCATGGTCCGCAGGTTGCACAAAATAAAATAGCACTTGGACACACTGCCCCGATAGAACCTCTGGGGGCAGGATGTTGCCAGAAGTGTGACGCTGCTTTTGTCTTCGACTTCCGGCCAGGTGACACAGTTGCTGCTCAGCGCACGACACGTGTTTCCGGGGGCCGCCTGCATAAGACGGTCACGTGCTCCCCGCCCCGGGAGGATAGCACCAGCCGATGTTATCTACAATTTGATCAGAAGATCGTTCAATTTTGTGGCGGATTCTGCTCGAACGTTGACTCGAGGACGCGGCTCCAATGCGAGCGGTTCCGGTAATTAGAAACAAACAAAGATGGCGTCGCCACAATTAGGGAGCGATTACGTTACTTAGGCGGCGTCATTAGAAACTGAATTACACAAATGGGGTGGGGGGCCCTCCGAGGGGAGGGAGCAAAAAAAAGAGAAGAAAATCCTCGCGGGGGTGAAGTATTGATTGGGCCACAACGGCGACGTGCGAAACAGAGGAAATGTACGCGACTTGGCGTTCGTCTCTGCATGCCATCACACAAATGTTCTTTTAAATATCTCACAGCTGCCAATAAAGGTAGGAAATGTATGGAGAAAATCCACACAATCAGATAATTGCAGGATAATGCGCCCATTGAAGATAAATCAGAACGGAGGTGGTGTCGTCTGACTCCATACTTAGAGGATCGGCTGACTGCCATTACCTGGGTGGGAGACGGGGTTATTGACTGCCGAACTTCGTTTGCATTTATCACTCGGCGAGCGTGCCATGGGGCGGGAATGAAGAAAAGGCCAGATATGGAGATAGGAAGCCACGACATCCCAAGTTGCATATACCGGGTCTAAAATAGAGAAGACAACATTCTTTCACGGCTTGCGGTCGAATCTACTGGCTGGGTTGTTTCCCCGCGGTAAACTAGAAAAGTAGGGTTAGGTAGTAAATTTGGCGACAATTTTTAAAAACCTAACGAAAATCGGAATTAGGCTTAGAACTTATTAAAATGGATCCGCGGCCTAAATAAATATTGATGTATTGTGGGGGGGGATCCACAATTATGGAGAACTGAGGGGGAATTATCAGTGAAGGAATTTATCTTCATACTGAGCGCTGAAATATGAAGGGGCTAAGTGCACCATTTATTTTGATTGGTCGCTAAAAATTTGAAATCTTTTTTTCTTCCTGTCCTCAGGGCACGCGCCAATTTTGACAAATCTACAGTGAAGTTGGTGTACTAGCGTTGTGACAACGTGCCTCTGCACACCTGAGGACACAGCTAGGGTGAGGTAGACAAAACTGTCTGTTGCCGTGGTGTGCTCAGGAGACTTTATTTCCTCCAAGTCATATAAGACATGCTGGAGTGCTGAATCTCGCCAGCAGGTCAGGGTTAGCGGTAGCTTGTCCCAGCTCGAGTGACTGGGACGGACTTTCCCGGGAACAAAGTCCCTTTTGCATTCTTTTCAGGGTTCTTACAAATAAATCCTCAATTAGAATAACTAACGTATTTCAGAAAATATTCAGCCATTTTAAAGTAGAACGGGTTTAAATGGGAACCCCACACTCACAGTGGAGAGAATTGATCAAAGTTTTAATCAAGTAATTCCCACGGGTGGGTGAGAGACGGGCATCTGCACGGAAATCTCTCCTTTTTAATAACCGGCGAAAATAAAAATCCAGAAGGAAGTTGAGACGAAATAAAACAACAGCCGAATTTTTGATGGGGATAAAAACGCGGGAAACATTTAATTAAAACCTTCGTCTGTCGCTTAGAGCGTATCGTCTGGCGTGAAAAAGTGGGAGAACAACTTCCCTGACTGACACCTGGTCTGGGGACTGCCTTGACAGATTCTTGGACACGTCGTGAACAAACTCTAGGTATTTTAGGAGCTTCAGCCTCTTTATTCAAGTCCTCTTGCATAATTCCATATCGGCCATTACATATGGAGTCACGTGGCAGAGCTCTGCAAGAGATCCGATCTTCTTACACGCTGACTGCACGCGATGAGCGTGGTAGATGTAGTATATTCCCTTGGATCAAATGTACGTTGATGGCCGGCCGTAAACGACGCCATCAACACTGGCGAGACACCTTTGTCAGCCGCTTTACGACACCGCTGCTCAATTACGGACTTTTATTTCACCTTTGCATCGCGCCTGGGACGGCGTCGTAATAATTTGTTTAACGACTCGAGACAGTTTTATCTTGAAGTCCGCACGATCCTGCCGTGCCAAGGTGTAAACAACGAGGTCACACGTCACATTTACGACGGCGATAAGTCACGTGGAGCTCCTGCCTCATAAGTTACGTCTAGCCCCGGGTGTCGCTGCCATGGGGACAACCAACCGGCCTGGACCTCCCTAGAAATGTCACCGTTGGAACATGGGGTTGACACGAGAGAGGAATTGTCATTATTTTGTACGAAACTAACTGAAATTCCCGCCTTCTCGGCCGCCAACTTTACGACGCGGTCGTAAACGGTCGGAAATGTTTAAATTTGCGACTTCCCGAGGTTTATTAAAGTCGTAATTAATTCCGGTCCGCGTCCGCCATGTTGTCTGCTGATGTTTTGTAAGTCTGCCACACACTTTAACCCAATGCTGCCACCGGGCACGGCTCCAAACTTCGAGCATCTACCTGCTACGTAGTCAGATTGTAGAGCGTGTAGACGTGCAGTCGATATGGCGCAATCTTTCATCAAACATTCGGCCGCGAGGGTCGGACCCGAAATAAAAACTGATCCTCCAGTTGAGAGAGGAGAAAAATGGAGTCAATTTCCGGAAGTTCCTGTTGAAGTAATTGGGTTCGACTCAAATTAAAACATCGATTAGAGAATAATTTAATTTGCAGCAGAGCTTTTTAATGGAGCGGGTAATTAGAAGTCAATCGTTAGCCCATCTTGTGGAAGAATTCTGGTCAATTCTCTCGTGTGCGCCTTCCTGTGTGCATTCACCTCGGTACAGTCAATTTTTTCTGAGAGATGTGGGGAGTGTAGACGTACAGAATTGTACAGTCAAATTTTGCTGAGAGATGTGGGGAGTGTATATGTTCAGAATTGTACAGTCAAGTTTTGCTGAGAGTTGTGGGGAGTTTATATGTTCAGAATTGTACAGTCAAGTTTTGCCGAGAGATGTGGGGAGTGTAGATGTTCAGAATTGTACAGTCAGGTTTTGCTGAGAGATGTGGGGAGTGTAGATGTTCAGAATTGTACAGTCAAGTTTTGCTGAGAGATGTGAGGAGTGTAGATGTTCAGAATGGAACAGTCAAGTTTTGCTGAGAGATGTGGGGAATGCAGATGTTCAGAATTGTACAGTCAAGTTTTGCTGAGGGATGTGGGGAGTGTAGATGTTCAGAATTGTACAGTCAAGTTTTGCTGATAGATGTGAGGAGTGTAGATGTTCAGAATTGTACAGTCAAGTTTTGCTGAGAGATGTGGGGAGTGTAGATGTTCAGAATTGTACAGTCAGGTTTTGCTGATAGATGTGAGGAGTGTAGATGTTCAGAATTGTACAGTCAAGTTTTGCTGAGAGATGTGGGGAGTTTATATGTTCAGAATTGTACAGTCAAGTTTTGCTGAGAGATGTGAGGAGTGTAGATGTTCAGAATGGAACAGTCAAGTTTTGCTGAGAGATGTGGGGAATGCAGATGTTCAGAATTGTACAGTCAAGTTTTGCTGAGGGATGTGGGGAGTGTAGATGTTCAGAATTGTACAGTCAAGTTTTGCTGAGAGATGTGGGGAGTTTATATGTTCAGAATTGAACAGTTAAGTTTTGCTGATAGATGTGGGGAGTGTAGATGTTCAGAATTGTACAGTCAAGTTTTGCTGAGAGTTGTGGGGAGTTTATATGTTCAGAATTGTACAGTCAGGTTTTGCTGAGAGATGTGGGGAGTGTAGATGTTCAGAATTATACAGTCAAGTTTTGCTGATAGATGTGGGGAGTGTAGATGTTCAGAATTGTACAGTCAAGTTTTGCTGAGAGAATTGGAGGAGTGTAGATGTTCAGAATTGTACAGTTAAGTTTTGCTGAGGGATGTGGGGAGTGTAGATGTTCAGAATTGTACAGTCAAGTTTTGCTGAGAGATGTGGGGAGTGTAGACGTTCAGAATTGTACAGTCAAGTTTTGCTGAGAGATGTGGGGAGTGTAGATGTTCAGAATTGTACAGTCAAGTTTTGCTGAGAGATGTGGGGAGTTTATATGTTCAGAATTGTACAGTCAAGTTTTGCTGACAGTTGTGGGGAGTTTATATGTTCAGAATTGTACAGTCAAGTTTTGCTGAGAGATGTGGGGAGTGTAGATGTTCAGAATTGTACAGTCAGGTTTTGCTGAGAGATGTGGGGAGTGTAGATGTTCAGAATTGTACAGTCAAGTTTTGCTGATAGATGTGAGGAGTGTAGATGTTCAGAATTGTACAGTCAAGTTTTGCTGAGGGATGTGGGGAGTGTAGATGTTCAGAATTGTACAGTCAAGTTTTGCTGAGAGATGTGGGGAGTGTAGATGTTCAGAATTGTACAGTCAGGTTTTGCTGATAGATGTGAGGAGTGTAGATGTTCAGAATTGTACAGTCAAGTTTTGCTGAGAGATGTGAGGAGTGTAGATGTTCAGAATGGAACAGTCAAGTTTTGCTGAGAGATGTGGGGAATGCAGATGTTCAGAATTGTACAGTCAAGTTTTGCTGAGGGATGTGGGGAGTGTAGATGTTCAGAATTGTACAGTCAAGTTTTGCTGAGAGATGTGGGGAGTTTATATGTTCAGAATTAAACAGTTAAGTTTTGCTGGTAGATGTGGGGAGTGTAGATGTTCAGAATTGTACAGTCAAGTTTTGCTGAGAGATGTGGGGAGTTTATATGTTCAGAATTAAACAGTTAAGTTTTGCTGGTAGATGTGGGGAGTGTAGATGTTCAGAATTGTACAGTCAAGTTTTGCTGAGAGAATTGGAGGAGTGTAGATGTTCAGAATTGTACAGTCAAGTTTTGCTGAGAGATGTGGGGAGTGTAGACGTTCAGAATTGTACAGTCAAGTTTTGCTGAGAGAATTGGAGGAGTGTAGATGTTCAGAATTGTACAGTTAAGTTTTGCTGAGGGATGTGGGGAGTGTAGATGTACAGAATTGTACAGTCAAGTTTTGCTGAGAGATGTGGGGAGTGTAGATCTTCAGAATTGTACAGTCAAGTTTTGCTGAGAGAATTGGAGGAGTGTAGATGTTCAGAATTGTACAGTTAAGTTTTGCTGAGGGATGTGGGGAGTGTAGATGTTCAGAATTGTACAGTCAAGTTTTGCTAAGAGATGTGGGGAGTGTAGACGTTCAGAATTGTACAGTCAAGTTTTGCTGAGAGAATTGGAGGAGTGTAGATGTTCAGAATTGTACAGTTAAGTTTTGCTGAGGGATGTGGGGAGTGTAGATGTTCAGAATCGTACAGTCAAGTTTTGCTGAGAGATGTGGGGAGTGTAGATGTTCAGAATTGTACAGTCAAGTTTTGCTGAGGGATGTGGGGAGTGTAGATGTTCAGAATTGTACAGTCAAGTTTTGCTGAGAGATGTGGGGAGTTTATATGTTCAGAATTAAACAGTTAAGTTTTGCTGAGGGATGTGGGGAGTGTAGATGTTCAGAATTGTACAGTCAAGTTTTGCTGAGAGATGTGGGGAGTGTAGATGTTCAGAATTGCACAGTCAAGTTTTGCTGATAGATGTGGGGAGTTTATATGTTCAGAATTGTACAGTCAAGTTTTGCTGAGAGATGTGGGGAGTGTAGATGTTCAGAATTGTACAGTCAAGTTTTGCTGAGAGATGTGGGGAGTTTATATGTTCAGAATTGTACAGTCAAGTTTTGCTGAGAGATGTGGGGAGTGTAGATGTTCAGAATTGTACAGTCAAGTTTTGCTGAGAGATGTGGGGAGTTTATATGTTCAGAATTGTACAGTCAAGTTTTGCTGATAGATGTGAGGAGTGTAGATGTTCAGAATTGTACAGTCAAGTTTTGCTGAGAGATGTGGGGAGTTTATATGTTCAGAATTGTACAGTCAAGTTTTGCTGAGAGATGTGGGGAGTGTAGATGTTCAGAATTGTGCAGTTAAGTTTTTCTGAGAGATATGGGGAGTGTAGATGTTCAGAATTGTACATTTAAATATCGCTGATAGATGTGGGGAGTTTATATGTTCAGAATTGTGCAGTCAAGTTTTTCTGAGAGATACACCTACAACCCAAATATTCCTCACCGCTCCCATCTATCTTCTCAATCCCATATTCCTCTATCAACATTATAGAAGCTAAAACTCTCTAAAAACATGGCATATCAGTGTACTTTAACTATACCTCCAAACATTGGCCACACACTTAGAAACCCCATCAGTAAAAATTGCCCTCCTTGATCCACTCCTTCAAACTGGCTCCATATTCTCAGTAAAATGCAATAAATGTAACGCCTCATATGCTGGCGAAACTGGTCGCTCCATCTCCCTCTGTCTAACAGAACATAAAGATGTATCAACAATAGAGACACCAGATCCCAAATCTATCAGCATGTCTTCAGTACAGGCCAGACACACCAAGCCATAGCACATTATACTAACATGAAAAAAAAAACGACAAAAAAATGCGTCTCTTTCTAGAAGCCTTCACCTCAATCCAACTCGACAACCGCAAAATTGACCTTTCTTCACAGTACCGGCACATCTTTAAGCGAACAGCATCCAATGTTTCCCGCCCATAGGCACTTTACCTCCCAATTCTCAAACTTCCCTCTCTTTCTTTCTTTCCTATTTGGAAAACTCTCAAATAATTTTTGCCTTTCTCTAGATTCCCATTATTCATCCTTCTTTTCGTTTAATAACTAATCTGTGTGCAAAAAATATCTGTGGGAGAGCGTAAATGTCCAGGAAATTTTCTCCAGAGAATGTTTGTTTCTCCAGAGAATGTTGGTTTCTCTAGAGAGTGTTGGATTCTTCAGAGAATGTTGGTTTCTCCAGAGAATGTTGTCTACTCCAGAGAATGTTGGTTTCTCCAGAGAATGTTGGCTACTCCAGAGAATGTTGGCTACTCCAGAGAATGTTGGATTCTTCAGAGAATGTTGGTTTCTCCAGAGAATGTTGGATTCTTCAGAGAATGTTGGTTTCTCCAGATAATGTTGGATTCTCCAGAGAATGTTGGCTACTCCAGAGAATGTTGGTTTCTCCAGAGAATGTTGGCTACTCCAGAGAATGTTGGCTACTCCAGAGAATGTTGGTTTCTCCAGAGAATGTTGGCTACTCCAGAGAATGTTGGCTACTCCAGAGAATGTTGGCTACTCCAGAGAATGTTGGTTACTCCAGAGAATTTTGGTTTATCCAGAGAATGTTGGATACTCCAGAGAATGTTGGTTTCTCCAGAGAATGTTGGATACTCCAGAGAATGTTGGTTTCTCCAGAAACTGTTAGATACTCCAGAGAATGTTGGATACTCCAAAAAATGTTGGATTCTCCAGAGAATGTTTGTTTCTCCAGAGAATGTTGGATACTCCGAGAATGTTGGTTTCTCCAGAGAATGTTGGATACTCTATAAAATGTTGGATACTCCAGAGAATGTTGGATACTCTAGAGAATGTTGGTTTCTCCAGAAAATGTTGGTTTCTCCAGAGAATGTTGGATACTTCAAAGAATGTTGGCCTCTCCAGAATGTTGGTTTCTCCAGAGAATGTTGGCCTCTCCAGAATGTTGGTTTCTCCAGAGAATGTTGGTTTCTCCAGAGAATGTTGGCTACTCCAGAGAATGTTGGCTACTCCAGAGAATGTTGGCTACTCCAGAGAATGTTGGTTTATCCAGAGAATGTTGGTTTATCCAGAAAATGTTGGCCTCTCCAGAATGTTGGTTTCTCCAGAGATTGTTGGTTTCTCCAGAGAATGTTGGTTTATCCAGAAAATGTTGGCCTTTCCAGAATGTTGGTTTCTCCAGAGATTGTTGGTTTCTCCAGAGAATGTTGGTTTCTCCAGAGAATGTAGAATTTCAGAGACTGATGTATATCAGTATCGCTGGGGCCTCTTGTATCCGGCCACGCAGTAAAATGTTTTAAAATTGAATTGAGGAATATCAGGACCTGACGTGTGCAGGAAGGCTTGCCGCGCGTGCAAGTGTCCGCGGGAGGAGCACCTGGCCCCCCGGTACAACCATTCGGACGATGACAGCGGCTGCGCCCTGGAGGAGTACGCCTGGGTGCCCCCGGGGGTAACCACGGAGCAGGTGGGTTGGGGCTGTCTTCTGGTCAGTATTCTTCATTCAACTCGTTTGACAACAAACCCTCGCGGATCTTCGAAATCAGCAATGTGGAGAATTGTTTTCTTCTTTCAACAATAAAAAAATATTTCTTCAGCCGAATTCAGGCGTCCTGCGCAAATACGCCGTCGGTGCGGCGGCTAACGAACCCCATCAACAACAATGAGACAATTACACCCGGGACTTGGAACAAAAAATGATATGAAAAAAGGTTTCTTGCTGCTAATGGAGGTAGAACGGCGGGTTTTAATTGGCTGTGACTTGTCCAATCAGCATTGTCCCTGGTATTCTCACATTACAAGGTTACGTCACAATTTTATAACTGAAGGAGCACTATATATTTTGAGTCTCTTCAAATATAATTTAGATTTTTATTTCAATGCTTCTACGCATCGTATTGGTGCGCGTGAGTTTTCTGTTCGTTAAAAAAATAAGGCCGTCTGTCTGTGTGGGCAGCTGTTGATGAAGTTGGAGAACCTAGCTACGAGATCACACAATTGCGTCCTAATTAAATTACGAAATCTTGTGCTGCAAATATTCCATAGCCGAGATTAGGAATGTGTATCGGGCGAAGTATTAAAATCCGACAAAATTTTTCACAAGTAACTATTTCTAGTCAAATAATTCATCCTACGATACCTGCATTATTCAGGCCATAAATTGAGACGCGGCCCCATTTCCATATTTGAAATTTAAAAACTCTATCGTGGCGCTGCTTATCTGGCGTCTCATTTATCACCGCTCCTCCATCTGGAATCAATGTTTCGCTGCTCCGGGAATTATGTCTTCCCAGCTGAGTGACGCTGGGTGACAGACTTATCATTGTTAAGTTCTGCCCTTGGTACAACCTGGACAGAAGGGTTGTGTTTCCCCACAGACTGCAGAGTGGGACAGCCTGCCTTACTTCAGTCCAACAACGACCCAACCTGGACAGAAGGGTTGTGTTTCCACCGGAGAAAGTACCGTCCATCGGTCAAATTGGAAGCAGCGCTCATTTGTCAAAACGTCACACGTGACACGATCTCTAATCCTTCTCGGCGGTTAATAGAAATTCCAGGGCGCTGCGCCCCGTGGAAATTAGCCCATAAAAAGGCCCGTACGTACGTAGGTCGCTATAAACCCAAATTATGGACATAAATTCTAGCGGTTGTCACGTTGGATTACGTTACGGCGGCAACTCCTCTCGTAAACCTCACGCAATCCAGGCTGCGGTCCCAGCACTTCGCCAACAGTTCCGCTCTACTTCGGCCACAAGTGTGGGAGCCATGCGATTGTTTCTCTCCGCCGGGAGCTAAATATATGTTTCTATTACATCTCTCGCTTCATTCTGCATCCAGTACTGCTTGTGACATTTTATCCTGAACTTTCAATACAGCTTGTGACATTTTATCCTGAACTTCCAGTACAGCTAGCTTGTGACATTTTATCCTGAACTTCCAGGACAGCTTGTGACATTTTATCCTGAACTTTCAATACAGCTTGTGACATTATATCCTGAACTTCAATACAGCTTGTGACATTTTATCCTGAACTTTCAATACAGCTTGTGACATTTTATCCGGAACTTTCAATACAGCTTGTGACATTTTATCCTGAACTTCCAGGACAGCTTGTGACATTTTATCCTGAACTTTCAATACAGCTTGTGACATTATATCCTGAACTTCAATACAGCTTGTGACATTTTATCCTGAACTTTCAATACTGCTTGTGACATTTTATCCGGAACTTTCAATACAGCTTGTGACATTTTATCCTGAACTTCCCCAATACAGCTTGTGACATTTCATCCTGAACTTCCCAATACAGCTTGTGACATTTTATCCTGAACTTCCCCAATTCAGCTTGTGACATTTCATCCTGAACTTCCAATACAGCTTGTGACATTTTATCTTGAACTTCCCCAATACAGCTTGTGACATTTTATCCTGAACTTTCAATACAGCTTGTGACATTTCATCCTGAAATTCCCCAATACAGCTTGTGACATTTCATCCTGAACTTCCCCAATACAGCTTGCGACATTTTATCCCGAACTTTCAATACAGCTTGTGACATTTTATCCTGAACTTCCCCAATACAGCTTGTGACATTTTATCCTGAACTTCCAATACAGCTTGTGACATTTTATCCTGAACTTCCCCAATACAGCTTGTGACATTTTATCCTGAACTTCCAATACAGCTTGTGACATTTTATCCTGAACTTTCCCAATACAGCTTGTGACATTTTATCCTGAACTTCCCCAATACAGCTTGTGACATTTTATCCTGAACTTCCCCAATACAGCTTGTGACATTTTATCCTGAACTTCCAATACAGCTTGTGACATTTTATCCTGAACTTCCCCAATACAGCTTGTGACATTTTATCCTGAACTTCCCCAATACAGCTTGCGACATTTTATCCTGAACTTCCCCAATACAGCTTGTGAAATTTTATCCTGAACTTCCCCAATACAGCTTGTGACATTTTATCCTGAACTTCCCCAATACAGCTTGTGACATTTTATCCTGAACTTCCCCAATACAGCTTGTGACATTTTATCCTGAACTTCCCCAATACAGCTTGTGACATTTTATCCTGAACTTCCCCAATACAGCTGGTCATATTTCAGTGATATTTTATAATAAGCACTTTCTATATGGGATACGGATAGCTTGTATGATATTTTATAATAAACTTCTCCAGTATACTTTGTGACATTTTATCCTAAACATCCAAAACAGCTTGTGACATCGCAAAATGAACGTCCCAGCACACAAATTGTCATCGAGGGTCCACAATATAGGCAGTTCCTACCTGCCACGTCGCCTGTATGTGGACAAGGAATAGAAAATACCGAATATAAAACATAACGCCTATCTACATATAAAGCGCAACATTTTATCTTAAAACGGTTTTTATAAGGACGTTTCAGAGTGTATCTTAGAATATATAGGTGTTGATGAGAAAAGAAGAAAATTTGCCGAATGTATAAAGTGTAAAAACCAAACTTGGGATCGGCAAAATGTACGAGGAAGGAAGGTTTGGGCTCAAGTCGAACAAAATAAAGTCGTTAGGCTTATATGATGGAAAATATTTTTTGTTTTCATCTTTCAAACATAAGAAAACGATACACGAGTATAATGATTTGAAATATTTGTAGAAGATAATAATATGGCGAAATCAATAAAAACCACTCTGGGAGGAAAATGGCCTCTATCTCAAGTAGAATTCTTTAACCAGACAGTCTGTGACTGCCGATCGTCTGTACTAAATGTCCGTTCCTAAACTTTCGTCTGCTAGGGTTTATCTTTCTTTTCATTATTTTAATAATTTGTTTACATTTTATAATTGGCTTCCATCTGTGAGAAAATACTTGATCATTCCTATTTCGGAATATCTTGAAGCAGAAAACAAAATTCCACGACATGGATTTAAAATTCGCAGCTTCAAACAATTGTGATGTCCTTTGTTTCTTGTAATGACCGCAGTACGACACTATAACAAATAGAACCATTAAACACAATTTTTTTCATTTCAAAATAAAGCATTCAAGCAGTATGGTGGATTAAATTAGCGAAACCACTGGGAGGGTCCACTACTGATGAGCCAAGACCTCACAATATTTTTCATCGCTGTAAAGACTATTTTATTTGGAAAATAAAATCCGTGATAAAGGTTTTATTTCTTATGCAACGATGGCGTCTTATATCAACTCTGTGGTCCTGCTGGGCGCAAAGACTCGAGGCTGCAGTTGGTTCCCTCCAGTAATAGATTTTCCCACAAAACCTGCAATCGTCCAAAAGGGCCGTTGTAATCTCGCCCGTACGATGACACTGTGGAGAGGAGTTTGTCGAAATACTCCTCGAGTCTAGAATTCCTTCCTAGAAATATATTTGTATTTGTTTTATAAACGAGTCGAGTTGCCTGATAGCTTCGGCGTATTTGAACCAATGAGTTGGTTGTGTGGTTGGTTGGTTGTCTGTCGGTACAATGGACCGCTAGTGTTGGACCTGGAGAAAGTTTGTTGAAGCACGTCTTGTAGCTTCAAATGTAGCGAAATATTTTATCAACAGATTATTAATGTGATTATTATTTTTGATATTTATATTTTGCTACTCTGTATACCCTCGTTGTTTCTCTTATAGTTTGTTAGTTTGTTCTTTCCATAACTAAATTCCCGTGTCATCCTACGTCACACAATACAATGTTTCCTTTCTTTACAACAGAACCTCTCGGGCATGTTCAGCTGCTAATTGGGGATATAACTGTCCATCATTTTCTATTTGGATGAAGAAAACATGTCTGAAAGGTTTTATTGCAAAAATAAATTTCTGAATAACCATTTATTGTCTTTTACTGTTCAATAAATTCCTGAAACAATAAATATGTGTAGTACTGTAGTTTATGCTGTTGGATGAATGCAGTGTAGCATGGTAGCAGAGCGTGGTTGTTGAGTGATGGGTGGTAAGGACACACAGGAGACAGGATCCAGAGGCAAAAACCCGTGAGGAAATAGATCGGGGAGGAAAGATAGAAGGTCCCAGAACAACCCCTAGAACAACTGGTGTCGAGATCACCTCGGTGAGAACTGAACTTTGATCATCCCGTCCAGCCGCTTTTAAGCCGCTTTTTGTAAGATAAGTCCCCTAGGGGAGAATGAAGTCGTGATACTTGTTTACCAAGGCGGTTGTTTGTTAACCTGGCTATCTTCCCTCTTTCCTTGTACTCCCACACAGGCCATTTTATTTTACGTATTTCCAAATATTATGACATATGTAAATATAGGATTTCTCTGTGAGAACATACAAAAATTCCTGAACCATCTTTACGAAAATTCCAGTTTGTGATCATCCACTTGGGCGTACGCTGCAACACCGCGAGAAATGGAGAGCCGGGGCAAAAGGCAGCTTGGAAGTTTATCCCGCTCTGATGATTCTCTACATAGAGCACTTCCTAAAAAGTCTTAAACGGCTATAAAACCGCCACTTAGAAAATCTTTGATGGATTCAGAATTGCGATTCCTGATATTCGAGCACAATTTGACAATCCTTGTTGGAAAACATTTTCGAAATTTCTGCGCTTGTTTCGGATCCACGTCCTGTGGTGTTGCCGGATCGAATACGTCTTGATTGAAAGCCTTCCATCGATTCCGAATTTTCAAGACCATTTCCGTTCCGCCGAGCAACCTTTGACTATTCTTTCCAGACTTTTCACGAAAACACTTTTGCGCAGATTTACTTTGGCCTTTCGACATTTCAGTTTTCTACGCTTGTACCCTTTACATGGTCTGAGGTGGTTCCAAATTGATAACGGAATTCTTCTGCGTGTACTCGCCATTTAATAACAGCTCCTTTCACTGTCATTTTCACTGCATGGATCAGTTCAGATTTCTGTTCTGTAGAAATCCTGCCGGGGTATTCTTTTTCCCTTTCTACGGAGGCAGTCCATTCCTTCAAGGTTTACTTGACGCCTTGGATTTTCTTATTTCGGACGTCGTAGGCTTTCAGCTTTCTTCTAATTCCAGCTTCCTTCATCGCCTTCTCCACCGCTTGGATCAACTCTTCTCTTTCTTCTGGGGAGAAGGTGATCATTTCGGGATCGTATTCTTCGTCAAAGAATGTTTGGTCTTCAAGAATCAAAAAGGGAGACGGAACAATATCCATTGCTCTTGCAACGCGGTTCTTTACCTCGCGGATATTTTCTCTAGTTTGGAAGAAATTAGACCTAGAAGGTCGGTGAAAATCTTTTCGTTTCCTTTCAAGATCCATGTCTTGAAATTCCCAGCATTTAGGTCTTGAGTTTCTATTGCGTTAGTCGCCAACAGTCGCCAATAGAAAGTTGCATTCTTCACCAGTTGCTTGATCTCTTCTGGCGAGGAACAGTTCGTGCCAGGGTCGTGTTCATGTGCGAGGAACTCCTCCGTGCAGAAGAGCCGAAACAACTTGAGCGCTCTTCTAGAACGATCCTTTACGCCGCCAGTAAACAGTTTGAAAGTCATCCAATCAATGAAGTCCTTAACAAAACTCTTTAATTCCAAGATCCACTTGAAATTTTCAGCTTCTTCTTTCAAAGCTTCAATTTCGGCCGCGTAATTTCGTTTGATGCTATTCACCTGCGCCACGAGCTGCCTGTAAAAACTTTCGTTTTCTTGGAGGAGCCGGCAATCGGCCGCGAACTCCTCGTTCCTGTGTTGCAGGTCGGCAACTTCAGGTCCCCGTTGTCGGACCTGGCTTGGTCCGGCATTGTCGGAGCCGCTGCTCCAAGACTCCGGCGCCAGGGAAGATAGTAACTCTTGGTTGCTATTGAGAATTTTGATGATTTTTTGCCAATCAATAAAATAAAAAAATATAATTTAACAATATAATAAAAATAAAAACGAACATATTTAAAAATACAAATAAAAAATAAATAAATTGAAAAAGTTTTCAAACTAGGTTTTAAAATGGAATGTGTTTTGAACACTAGTTGTACTTATTTATTCAACAAGGATTGCATCGACCACTGTAACTTTGTTCCGAGTTTACATTCTACCCGAGGATTTACAGAGGAAGTGAGCAATTTTTGAAAATTCTCACATCGCAGGAATTGAGATATTTAAAATTTGTTTTCTTGTCCGATGAAACCTTTGCTTTCCCATCAAATCACTTTTATAAGACTGCTGCAACAAAACTTAGATATTTAAATGCCGCTGATATTTATTTCAAGCGCTGTTTCACACTGTGAGAAAGGATGGTTGATGATTCCGAAGATGTCATCAGGTATCACCAACCTCTGGAACACAGTGAATTATGAAGTTTTGAGCCACACCGTTGAGGCAGGCTATCCGAATAACTTGGACTGTCACAAACGACAACACGTTGAGCGAGGGCGATGCGAACACCAGTGTAGGTGGAATGGCTGATATGTTTGGTTCAAGAAACCATAGGAAAGTCCGCTATTATTATGAATGAGCCTTGGGTTCCTAAATGAGATCTTAGCAGGACAATTCATCTCTAGTTTTGTTTCAGTTCAGGACACTATCAACCATGTGTACGATGGTAAACTTCCAATGTAGCTTGTGCCATTTTTTAAAATATTATAAACTTCCTATTTTTTAAAACTTCTTTCATGATGATATCCGATCCGAATGAACTTAAAATGAATTTGAGCCTTGTAGCACGTAATTTTGCCTTTTATTATTGTTCTTTCGGCACACAATCACCACCTAGCACAGGCGGTGAACGGAGTGTTCTCGCAAACGTCGGAGCCTTCAGGAACTGAAGCAAGAACACTTCCAAGAATGAAAAACAATCACAAACTAGGGCATTTATACAAACAGTCTCGCGGCGAGGAGTTAGTTACAAGTAGAGCGAGCCGAGGTTGGAGACGTCGAAGGAATACTTCCGCTTCCCAGACTTCAACTTCAACGTCTTCTTCCTCTTCTCGAAGTGCTCCGTCTCTTCGCGGCTGTAATCCTCGGAACCCTCCTCCTCCTTGGTCCTTAAACTGTAGTCCATCTTGGCCTTTCTCCTGCTGCAGGGATCGTCTGCCATTTCTACGACGTCAGATTTATTTGTCTTTCTCTTGCTGCAGGGATTGTCCTCTACGTCTTCCGCCTTCTTGGCCTTTCTCCTGCTGGCTTTGTCGTCTTCCACCTTATTGGGCTTCCTACTGCTGGGTTCGTTGCTTGGCTGATCCTCGTCGTCTTCTTTCTTGGTCTTTCTGCATCTGGGCTCATCATCCTCTATTTTCTTGGCTCTTCCCCTGCCGCTTCTAGGCCCATCGTTAACGTCCTCATCCTCATATACTTTCTTTGTTTTCCTCCTTCCATATTTGGGCATGTATTCTACCTCTTCTTCTTCTTTTTTAGCCGAACTTTTAACAGGGTCGATCGTGTTTTCGTCGTCATCGCCTTTTTTGGCGTTGATCCTGAAACCGCCAAACATGTTATTATCGTATTCAGGGTGGTGGAGTTTTAGTGAGGTAGACGGCCCGCTCGAGTGGACATCCTCCGTTTCTTCCCCGTCATAATGCTTGCCTCTCCTCGCGTCGTCGTCAGGGTGGTCTTCCGCGAGATGTTGTTTCTTACCTTTGTTTTTTCTTCTTTTAGGTGAACCGCGGTCGTCTTCCGAATCACCACCGGAGTAGCCAAAACGCAAACAATTTCCCTTCCCGCCCTCACCACAGGAGGAACGGTAGCGGCCGAGTGGTTTTACACGAAGTGACATTTGTTTATTCCCCGGATTGCCCAAGTCCAACATGAACTTATTTTTGACTTTTGGCCTTCTTCCAAAGTTGGCGGTGATGTTTTGTTTCATCAAATCATTTCCAAAATTTGCGCCTTCTACAATGGCGTTATTCAAGGAAGAAGAAGCAGAAATGCTCGAGCGAGCTCTGTCGTCCATCATATTCTCCGTTTGAGATCCTGCGAATGACAGTCCAGCTCTGCCCAGGGAGAATCCGTGTTTCAGTCCCGACAACAGAGAGGACTGCTGGAGGTCCATTCTCCTCTGGTTGTTGGCCGCTACAGACGCTCCCCCCATGAGCGCCGTCTCTCCGACCGCTGAGGCCAGCGAGGACGCTCTCTGCATGATCTTATCGTCGTTGTAAGAGCTGGAAGCCGAGACTCTGGGAGAGAAGAAAGTCCAAGGCATCAGCTGCTGGGCGCTGGCCTGGCACAGCAGGAGCAGCAAGGCGACCCTTGAGTCCATAGCTGTGCCGCGCCTGGCCTGCCCGTCCTCCTTTATACCCGCCGGGTGCATTCAATTCAAATGGAGGTGGGAACAAGAGACGCTATTTTAGCCACGTCATCCAACATCTACACTTCATCCTATGGAATGGCGGCTGGAGCAGGTGGTGCAGTTGTTCGAGGAATTTATTATAGGAGTAGTCACACATATGGGTGTCTAAGTAAAATCGATATTTTTTAACGGTTTTGAATTTTGAAATGGTTAAAACTTTTTTAAAATGTTTTATTTCCTCTCTATTCCTGCTTGAATACCGCCGATAATGTCATCAGGTCGCTTGCCACCGTTCAAAGTAATTTACAAAATGGCGACAACTCCTGGTGCAATAATTCGCCAACCTCAGTGTCAGCAGCATCACGGAGGAAGACGCCGGTGATAAGCGACGGCTGGGTTGAAGCCAGCTGGTGTGCCCACAAATTGCCTCATTACCCCAACAACTTGTCGGCCTCGATTTTGATTTTTTTTTCTTTTATTACGGCGGAGATGTCACGTGGAGGTGTCCCGAGCGGAATAAGCGATTTCTCCCATTTACTGCATTGACGACAGGACGCCTCAGAGAAATAACGGCCTTGTTATGTAACCATTGTGTACTCAACGTGGGGTGGTTGCTCTCACTGTGGCATTCGACGGTGTCGGCAAGTGCGCCAATCTGTCCCGGGAGGTGACAAATGCTGAGTGAGTGTTTTAATTGGCCCTGGCTTAGTCGTGGTTGCCAGCGGCGTAATCCCCTCAGACAAATGACTCAGATTCTGGGTGGAATTAGGGACGGAAGAGTTGCGTCCACTTCAGAGCGGCGGAAACTTTGGCTTTTAATCATCACAAGGAAATTGAATAAGGCACCGAGCTGAGCCTAAGTTGCTCGGGCAGTGGGCCCACATGTGGAATGCCAGATCGATGGTTGGTTCATCATTATGGGGCATCGATTTCCACTTACGGCATGCTGAGTACCCTTGAAACTATCTGGAATCTCGGCAGGAAATATTCCAGGATTTAATCATTTGCTGCTGAAAGCATAGGAGGCAAAATCTTGGAATATTTTAAAAAGGCCTTGTTGGCTGAAAAAGCATCGTCTCACCCAGCCTGGGCACTCAACGTTCCACGGCGTAAGATTTCTACCACATCTAGGTTGGGCTCGTTCATTCTAAAACGCTAACAACAAGCCTTCCAAGCTATCGGCGTACATGACGTGCTCAAGTTTGTCTCACGCTAGATGGCATGCAGACGGTGTGCGGAAATTGGCCTGTCCCCCCGATTCTACAACGTCGCCCGAAGGTGAAGTCGGCCCGGGTCGACATTGTACTTCTCACTGAGCTTCAACACCCATCTTATCTCCGTGCGATTGTCCGAGCGATGATGTCCATTGTTGTCACAGCACAGTTTTGTCACCGGAGGTCAGCTCCCGCCCCGAGCACTGTGCTCCATTTAAACCATGGCTCCACGCCGACACACAGCGCTGGTGAAGGTCCACAATCAGGAACTGGCTCACCAAACAATCGCCATTATAACCATTTTAACTTTTACACCGAAATGGCCGGCCACGGGAAAACATTTGTTTCGTTCCTCTCTCCAGTAAGTCTTCGAGGAAAAATGTGTCCACAAGTCAGGCGACACATCCACTAGCTAGCTGCGCTCCTGTTGGTGGATATACCCTCTCATGCTCCTGTTGGTGGATATACCCTCTCATGCTCCTGTTGGTGGATATACCCTCTCATGCTCCTGTTGGTGGATATACCCTCTCATGCTCCTGTTGGTGGATATACCCTCTCATGCTCCTGTTGGTGGATATACCCTCTCATGCTCCTGTTGGTGGATATACCCTCTCATGCTCCTGTTGGTGGATATACCCTCTCATGCTCCTGTTGGTGGATATGCCCTCTCATGCTGAGATACACTCATGGGCAAAACTTAAAGAAGTGGAAAGTCTTTGATGTCGTCGGTCGTCTGTTTATTTATTTATTTTTTGAAGGAGACAGAGGCAATTTTTTTCATACGTGGTTATCTCGTGTATCTTCAATAAAGGTTATTGTGTATCAAATATCTTTCAGAGGTATTGTCTGAATCCCGATATACATGCTGAAAAGTACAACTCAAGTTTTGTCCATGAGTGTCTTTTTATATAGAACTAGACGGGTGTGCCCGGCTTCGCCCGGGTTTTACCCGAGTAAAGGTTTGTATAACGAACATTTGTTAAAACAATTCTCTATAAACATATAAAAAAAGAAAGATATATTTTGATGATTTGAAACTCGTAAATTTGAATCTCTCGATAAAGTGATCATTTTTTTCCCGGTCCCTTGTGCCGTGTCATCCTGAATTTTGTATTTCCTAATTTTCTATATTACAAAATAATCGTTTTATCTAGTGAAAATATTTTCCCGGTCCCTTGAAAAATACTCGATAAGTTGAATAAAATCATGGTCGTGAATCTCTCGATAAGGTGATCATTTTTTTCCCGGTCCCTGTGTGCCGTGTCATCCCGAATTTTGTATTTCCTCGATAAAGTGAACATTTTTTACCGTTCCCTGTGAGCCGTGTCATCCTGAATTTTGTCTTTCCTAATTCTATACATTACAAAATCATCGACACGGGATATCATTTAATGTTGTCTAAAGGGGGTTAAGAGAGCAGTCTCTTTCAAATGAAAAATGCTTTAATTAAGCAGATGTTTTAAAGTATAATATATGAGAGAGGCAATCTTACAGGTTGTCGACGCTGTAAAATCCCCAGAGAGAGTGTTTTTGTAGCATCATGCTGTGACTCACACGATGACCCAAGGTCATCAGGAGCAGCAAACTAAGCCTATCTCCGTCTCAATGGTAGCGCTGCTTGCGAGTTAAATATACAAATCTGCAAATAACTCTAAGGATATTCAAGATATTCAAGAAATTTTTTTTCGTAAACCTTTCCGGGGATACACCTCATAATATCCCAAAATTTCACGGCGATTGGATGTATGGTTTTTGACTCCATAGAGGACACACACACACACAGACAGACAGACATTCATTTTTATATATATAGACTAGCGGATGTACCCGACTTCGCTCGTGTTTTACCCGAGTAAAGGTTTGTCTAACGAATCTCTCGATAAAGTGAACATTTTTTCCCGGTCCCTTGAGAAATACTCGATAAGTTGAATAAAATCAATATTAATCGGTACCCGAGTAAAGGTCTGTCTAACGAACATTTGTTAAAACAATTCTCTATAAACTTATAAAAATAAATATATATATTTTGATAATTTGAAACTGATAAAGTGTCATTCTGAATTTTGTCTTTCCTAATTTTCTACATTACAAAATCATCGTTTTATCTAGTGAACATTTTTTCCCGGTCCTTTGAAAAATACTCGATAAATTCATGGTCGTTTATGGAAGATGGACGAAGTTCCCGGAGGTCATCTTGGGCAAGCTCCCGCGAGGCTTTTTTTCTTGTCTACTTGGCACAGCTGTGTCACCAACTCTGCCCTGATTGGTCGGTGGGTACTTGGACTGTCGGCCGGCGGCCGGGCGAATCCATTCTCTCACGGGGTGGGGCAGACCTAAGCCTATCTCCGTCGCAAGGTGGCGCTGCTTGCGAGTTAAAGCTACAAATCTGCAAATATCTCTAAGGATATTTAAGATATTCAAGAAATTATTTTTCGTAAGGATACGCCTAATAATATCCCAAAATTTCACGGCGATTGGATGTATGGTTTTTGAATCTATAGAGGACACACACACACACACACAGACAGACATTCAATTTTATATATATAGATATCAGTGAAAAAATAGTACAAATGTAATATTGTACTGGAATAAGGGGCATAAATTAAGAAAAAGGCATCTACTTATCGTGCAACTGAAAGTTGCTGATGGCTTGCGCCATCTATCGGAATAAATATCAACTATTCTCGTTTATTCCGATAGATGGCGCAAGCCATCAGCAACTTTCAGTTGCACGATAAGTAGATGCCTTTTTCTTAATAAAATAATAGATATCAGTATTGGACTTTTTACAAGGTTGTCCCAAAAGTTCGTAAACACTTTCAAAAAATTGAAATCCCAATATTATTCGCCATTATAGCCGAATGACCCGGGCAACGCCCGTGTTTTACCCGACTGTAGATGTTACAACGGTGATCCTTAGGTCGCTGGTTCAAATCCGGCTCGAGGAAGCTGGCGAGCACGTGACCTTCCTGTGCGCGCGCATCCGTGACAGAGGCCGATGAGGAAAGACGGTCGTGACTATATATATATAATACGAGGTTTTACCCGAGTAAAGGTTTGTCTAGCGAACATTTGTTAAAACAATTCTCTAAAAACTTATTTTAAAAAAAATATATATATATTTTGATAATTTGAAACTCGTAAATTTGAATCTCTCGATAAAGTGAACATTTTTTCCCGGTCCCTGTGTGCCGTGTCATCCTGAATTTTGTCTTTCCTATTTTTCTACATTAGAAAATCATAGTTTTATCTAGTGAACATTTTTTCCCGTGTCACATTGCCGTGTTATCCTGATATAATCTTACTTTTGATAAATAATATTTAAGATAACAAACTTAGTGATAAGAAAACTTGTTATCATCGTCACAATGGGGGCGCTGCTTGCGAGTTAAATCTACAAATCTGCAAATAACTCTAAGGATATTCAAGATATTCATGAAATTATTTTTCAAAAACCTTCCCGGTGATATACCTAATAATATCCCAAAATTTCACGGCGATTGGATGTATGGTTTTTGAATCTATAGAGTACAGACAAACAGACAGACAGACATTCAATTTTATATATATAGATTATGTATTCGCCGTAATAATATTATTCGCCAAGTAATAAGAAAAATCAACGTTTTAAGAAAAACAGCGTTTAAAGAAAAACAATGGTTGCCTGTAAAGTCGGTTTTACGGGCGAAGATTTTACGTGACAACGGTAGAATATTTATTGATATGAATATAATTAAATTGCACAATAGGAACAAGGAATTGAATGAAAATAAGAATTGCACAAATTTTAACTATAGAAATATATTTTGTTTACTAAAACATTGTACATGTAAACTTAAACTTAACTAATTCCTATTTGAGTGATTTTGTTGAGGATAGGACGATGATAGGAGAAATATGAAATGAAAGGAAGTGTTTCTGCTGTAATGTGTCTTGCGAAAGTCAAGTCGATAGTTGTTCCTTTTAACGTAGTTGACTTAGAAACGTTTGATACGCAATCAAGATTATACGTATTTTTCATGAATTTAAGAAACGAGTTGTCAGGCTTTATGTTTTTGTTAAAATCACCACACAGAAGAATCGGTATACTAGAATCAACTTGCACGAACGGTGGCACGTACTGGCTGTTGTGAATGTACGGACCGAGTCCTTGCCATAGTAACATTCCAATATCCTGCATACTAGCTCCTGGATGAATATATACAGCACCGAGTATAAACTTGAAGCTAGTATTAGCGGCGAAGCAAGTAACTTCAGTCATGCACATGTCACCCTTGGTTTTAATGACACGAGTTACGTCTGTAATCGCAACTTGGAACACTTCCGCCGTAGATGTCGATGATAATTTACGATAGATCGCCACTCCACCAGCCGCGTTGGTATTTGAAAATCAAAACACTTATTCAGATCGAAGGTTCAAATTTTTGCTAAATAAATTTGAAATTAAATAAAATTTGTAATTGTAAATGATGAAGTTGAAAATTAAAACATTTACTTAAATTAGATGTTAAAATTCTTGCTCAACACAGTTTAAATAAAGTTTTCTTATATCTGCCACTTTTTCTTAATATTTGTAATTTTAAAGAATCAATTCGAAAATCAAAACATTTATTCAGATCGAAGGTTCAAATTTTTGCTAAATAAATTTGAAACTATTAAAAATTTGTAAAATAATAATTAATTAATTAATTAATTTTAAACTAATAATTTACTTAACACTATCAACATTTATCAATAGTATGACATAACCTATAAACTCAGTTTCTCAACTTTTGTGTCAATCTAACAATTAATCAATCAATCATAGTTTACGATAATGAAATATCAGTGTACAATTATTTACCTTTATTGTTGTAGTTGTTGTAAATGACGAATCTAAGCACTCCACATTTTCACTACAGACACAGCTGACGATACTTTAACCACACGTGTGAACTTGTATTATGACGCTTTCTTGTTTTTCCAACGCCAAGAACGTTCGAGAAAGACAAAGACAGAGACAAGCATGCGCCGATTCAATGCGCCTAATTCTCTAGCGCTGCGCGCGCAGCTGCGCGCGCAGCACTCTCGTTCGATGACTCATCGTAACGTTACCGGGCGTTACACTTTTTCATAAGTGACTCCCAGCCGCAACCTAATTTAAGACGTTGTCACGTCAAAAACAAGAACTTTCGGAACAATCTTCTATATTTGGAGTCCTAGTGTCTCACTTCAGAATCTTCACGCGCGATGACGTAACAATCAGTTCCTCCCGGGTGACGACACAGCATGAGGTACAACTTGGTGGATATAACATAACGTTACTACTACACAATGGCGCTGAGATCTAGGGCGTAAATCCGCCTTGCTTTAAATAATCACTAAATGTAAGGAACCTGCGGTTCTCTTGTGTGAGAAACACAACCGCGGAGAGGTCAGTTTTACCGCTCCAGGGTGCCGCCATGTTGCTGCATCAGTGATGGGACGAGGTGTGGCCAGTAAACTGCTGCGGCGCGAGAAGAATGGTCATTGTCAGTTCTACTTCCATTAGGAGAAGAAACGAACTTTCAGTGAGATTTGTTGTCTGCAGTGTTTGTTCCCAAATTGGCCCTGTCGACCATGACACGGACTTTTTACGTCTCCTGTCAGCTTAATTAACTTATCGAACTGACGGCGGCGCTGAGTTTTTACACGTCGTTGACATCTTCCGTCTGAGTTGGACAAAGCAGATGACATTTAACAGACGTAGGCACAAGAAGTGCGATCACACGGCACTACAGTATGTAAGTGCGGTGCTATTTCCGCCCAATTTGATTGTCAATGTTGGAATTCGAGCACCCTGGAGCTCTGGCTGCCCTGGTGGACGTCGGTTCATAATTATAGCGTCTTATTCCTCAAACAACAATTTTGCTGAACCTCTATAACGTCTACCTTATATATAACACTGTTTTATATCTCGAACTAAGATCGGGAAATGCCCAGGTCCACCTGTACTTCTCAGCGCTGTCCGAGGACCAGGTGCCCTACCTCCACGGCGCGGGCGAGCGGCGCCGGCTGAGACAGCTGCTGCGCCAACTGCCGCCCCAGGACGGCGACCCGCGCCACTGCCGCTCCCTGGGCGGGCCCGAGGAGCTCCGCGAGCTGCGGCTCTTCGCGGCGCAGCGACGGCGAGAATCGCTGGGCAGAGGCGCCGTACGGCAGCTCAGTCCAGGCCTACCCAGGCCACTTCCCTGCCACAAGGTACGTTGTCCCACCGACCGAGAGGCTTGAGAGCGTGTTGAGGTTTGTGAAAGAAACGCGGGCGTCGTATGAGGAAATGGAATTCAATTATGGGCTGACAGACGCCATCCTGTGTCGTCCCCTCTCAACCCATCTGGTCACCCCACACTCTATCTGGTTTATTCCCTTTACACTAAAATGAATTATGGATCACCTTAGTGACGTAAGCAAGGAAGAAATCATATTGAAACTTAACAAAAGATTACGTCAACCGTTGTGTTGGAGGAACTGCTGGGCGATACAGGACTTGATTCTAGGTTTGCTTCTAACAAAGGAATCGCATGTGACCTTTAAAAATATAATCACAAACTATACAATACCGCTACATGTGTAAGGCCATACAAAGGTCAATACAAGAGTTGACAATTGTTTATCCCTGGTACACGTGGTACAGGCCATGATAACCGGCAGTAGTTGGCTTTTGCTGTAAGAGAACCAAATCTCTACACATGTAGAAATCGGTTTGAAATTTTCACATACATATGTGCCAGACTCCAGTTTGGTTACTTTCACTCACAGATGGGGTTGGACTTTTGCAAGAATCGGGGTCCACATTGGAGCGATGTCTGGAGAGTAGATCTGTCCCGGAGGTTGTTGGCTCGACTGTTGATTGGAGAATGCCGTCAACTCTCTGGACCAACCAGCTGACGGTGTGTGGACGCCACATTCCAGACGTAACAAACGCGGCTGTGCAGCACGCAAACAAGATATCGGGGGGTGGAAAACAAAATAAAACGTTATCTAAAATTAACTAATGGGTCATTATTTCTCAATAACGCAATCGGACAAAAAGATGTATGACATTCAGACACCACAATTCCTCACGGGCTGACTCACATGGAGGTTAGAAATGTTTTTAATGAAATCGGTTTTGGAATTGGTTTTTAAAAATGCCCCAAATAGCGATTTGTACAAAATCGATTTTCATTCAGCCAGAAAATAGAAGCAAACGCGTCTGAAAGCCAAAGCAAAACTAAATAAAAATTGATCTTTCGGGTCGATTTTATCAGGATCGTTTATCGGGCAGCGAAATGACTTCCCATCATTAAGGCCAAGTTTCAATGAATACACTTAGCACCGCTGCCATTTACAAATCTCCAATCGGGCAACGCTGTCAATTATTTTTTGTATCCAAACGATATTTTAAAAGTTAAGCCTAATCACAAAATTATAAAGTGATTAGCCGCCCCATAATTAAAGCGACGGGGAAAAAATGAGTCACAGAAAATAATTATCAATATTTGTTTTTCCCTTTCACAGAGTCCCTAGAAATCAATGAGGTGATTAGACCGGGTCGTCCGATATTTTGTTTCCCCCGAGACATCAGGACTGGCTGGAATAGATACTTTTGTTTTAACCGACGTGTGATGTTGACACTTTCTCTGTGTCAGCATAAAATACGCTAGGTGTCGCTCTCGTACTGCGGGCGTCGTTGAACGGACGGATGTTCGGCCACTCTGCCACCAGCCAACATAGTCCTCGTACTGCGGGCGTCGTTGAACGAACGGACTTTCGGCCACTCTGACTCCAGACTTACTCAGCGGGATTTAGCGCCAATTAAACCCGGGGCGCCATTTTATCGCCCGCCGCTCAGGACTTCCGTTCAATCCCCGTTGTTTATGGAGACCTCGGTCTATTACTTTGATTGGCCAGGCGGACGGTCATTGGCTGACTCGACCGTGAAATTGGGACTTTACCCCCGGGAGGTCCGGGCGCATGCGCAGCACACTAATGTAACTTGAAATACGAATTACGTCATAATTCCTCTATTTCTCCGGCTGTCTAACGATGGCTACTGTCGTGATAGACAGACGTGTGGTCGAATGAGAGCAGACAGGATGTCAGGTCTGTCTAACACACCACCACGGGTTGGCCACAAGTACAAGTTGTCAGGTCTATCTAACATACCACCGCGGGTTGGCCACAAGTACAAGTTGTCAGGTCTATCTAACATACCACCGCGGGTTGGCCACAAGTACAAGTTGTCAGGTCTGTCTAACACACCACCACGGGTTGGCCACAAGTACAAGTTGTCAGGTCTATCTAACATACCACCGCGGGTTGGCCACAAGTACAAGTTGTCAGGTCTATCTAACATACCACCCCGGGTTGGCCACAAGTACAAGTTGTCAGGTCTATCTAACATACCACCCCGGGTTGGCCACAAGTACAAGTTGTCAGGTCTATCTAACATACCACCACGGGTTGGCCACAAGTACAAGTTGTCAGGTCTATCTAACATACCATCCCGGGTTGGCCACAAGTACAAGTTGTCAGGTCTATCTAACATACCACCGCGGGTTGGCCACAAGTACAAGTTGTCAGGTCTATCTAACATACCACCGCGGGTTGGCCACAAGTACAGGTTGTCAGGTCTATCTAACATACCACCGCGGGTTGGCCACAAGTACAGGTTGTCAGGTCTATCTAACATACCACCGCGGGTTGGCCACAAGTACAAGTTGTCAGGTCTATCTAACATACCACCGCGGGTTGGCCACAAGTACAGGTTGTCAGGTCTATCTAACATACCACCGCGGGTTGGCCACAAGTACAAGTTGTCAGGTCTATCTAACATACCACCGCGGGTTGGCCACAAGTACAGGTTGTCAGGTCTGTCTAACACACCACCACCGCGGGTTGGCCACAAGTACAGGTTGTCAGGTCTGTCTAACACACCACCACCGCGGGTTGGCCACAAGTACAGGTTGTCAGGTCTGTCTAACATACCACCACCGCGGGTTGGCCACAAGTACAGGTTGTCAGGTCTGTCTAACACACCACCACCGCGGGTTGGCCACAAGTACAGGTTGTCAGGTCTGTCTAACACACCACCACCGCGGGTTGGCCACAAGTACAGGTTGTCAGGTCTGTCTAACACACCACCACCGCGGGTTGGCCACAAGTACAGGTTGTCAGGTCTGTCTAACACACCACCACCGCGGGTTGGCCACAAGTACAGGTTGTCAGGTCTGTCTAACACACCACCACCACGGGTTGGCCACAAGTACAGGTTGTCAGGTCTGTCTAACACACCACCACCGCGGGTTGGCCACAAGTACAGGTTGTCAGGTCTGTCTAACACACCACCACCGCGGGTTGGCCACAAGTACAGGTTGTCAGGTCTGTCTAACACACCACCACCACGGGTTGGCCACAAGTACAGGTTGTCAGGTCTGTCTAACACACCACCACCACGGGTTGGCCACAAGTACAGGTTGTCAGGTCTGTCTAACACACCACCACCACGGGTTGGCCACAAGTACAGGTTGTCAGGTCTGTCTAACACACCACCACCGCGGGTTGGCCACAAGTACAGGTTGTCAGGTCTGTCTAACACACCACCACCGCGGGTTGGCCACAAGTACAGGTTGTCAGGTCTGTCTAACACACCACCACACCACCACCGCGGCCATCTACAGTTGTGTGTGTCGGCAGTGCGGGGAGGTCCTGAGCGGCGGCGACATGTGCGTGGTAGCGGCTCGCGGCCAAGACCAGGCCGGCGGTGTCCCGGCGTTCCACCCGGCGTGCTTCACGTGCGGCGAGTGCGGCGAACTCCTGGCCGACTTGGTGTACTATTGGCTGGACGGCACGCCCTACTGCGGCCGCCACCACGCCGAGCGCCTCAAGCCGCGGTGCGCTGCATGCGACGAGGTGAGTCTGCCATCCATGCCGTGCACACTCCTCGGCAACCTCGCTGGGCGTGCAGATCATCTTCGCGGACGAGTGCACGGAGGCGGAGGGCAAGGCGTGGCACCTCGCCCACTTCGCGTGCCAGGCGTGCGGCACTGCGCTGGGCGGCAAGCGCTACGTGATGCGCGGGGAGGACAGCCCACTGTGCCTGCCCTGCCAGGATTCCGCTGCCAGTAATCAGCCTCTTTGTTTGCTCTTAATTTATATTTGGATGAAAAACCTAAAATACATTTTTGAGACAACCAGGATTTTTCGGTACTCCATCGACCCTGGTGTTGAAGATTTAGGGCAACATATTTTCATTATTCAGCAAATAAGCCATTTCAGCACGATTTCCTTTTATAAATTTAAAAAAGACTGTCTTTCCTACAATGTAAAAATTCTGGAGGACCCGGCTCATCAGTGGTGAACCCTCCCAGCGGTTTGGCCCTTCCAAATATCGAGCAGTGTGTAGTAAGGATAATGGTAAACATATTATTTGTAAACTTTTAAAAAAGAGTCGTGCTAAAATTGTTCATTTTCTTGAGTGTAGATGGCGCTACCTTATGTTTTCATTATGTTGGCGGACAGAGGAAGTTCTAATGAGACGGTCGGAGCCGATGGTGTCTGAGTGAACCGCCTCAAGACACGGCTATTTTCTCCACGTCTTAAATTCCAGGAAAACTCCATTGTGGCGCTTAGAGATGATGATTCAGGGTGACCCCGTTCCTCGAATACAATGGCGCCGTTCCACTTTCCGCTGAGGGTTGATCCCGGGGGAATCCTCGAGTGATTTGCAAACTGGCGCACTCGCCCGAGATGACGTTTGTCGAGGTGAGATTATGTTTATCGTGGCATTATTTACATGTTAGGTTTTGGTTCTGCAGATTGTTCGAACACTGGTGTCAGCCCACGGGGTCGTTAGGGCTGAAATATTGGCCCTTCTCCGTCAACACTTTGTTTGAAGCGTGTAAATTATCTCGTTTATTTGTAAGCCTGGAAAAGAAACACCGTCATTAAAGTGAGCTTAGCATCACCATGTAGTTATTTGTATTTTAAAATGACGTCACCTGAGTGTCGTGCGGGGTTGCAGGCGAAAGAGCCACGACGGGTGACCGAGCGTCGAGCGAAGAGGCCGCATCACCCCCTGAGTCCACGCACCAGAGCGCTGTGTCGCTGAGCGACCTAAGCACGCTGGCGTCCTCCGTGCGATCGCGTGAGCCGCTGGTGCTCAGCGACCTGGCGCTGGATGCGCTCATCTCCAGCTCGCAGGTCTTCGTGGAGGTGGTGCAGGAGATCCGGCAGCGGCACCTGTCCGTGCCCGACCTCACGCGCGACGCGGCGGCGCAGTGCACCGAGAGCCTGACCGCCAGCTACATCAGCGTCAACAGCTCGTCCACCTCCACCCGCGCCGTGCGCTTCGAATCCAACGTCTCCTCCAGGAGCCCCTCGTCGCCTTCCAGCGCCACCGACCCCGCGCCGTCTCGCCCGGGCATCCTCAAGTCCGGCCGACCCGCTCTGCCCCGCAGCAAGAGCTACGAGGGCAGCACCGTGGTCCAGCAGGAGACGACTACGACCCTGGTCTCGCGGCGCGGCAGCTCGGCCCAGATGTCGATCCACCGGGACGTCGACCGCTGCAGCACCTGTTCCAGCTCCAGCTCGGACGAAGAAGAGCTCTACCGGCTGCCCGCCCGACAGCCCTACGGCGGCGTACGCATTTCGTACGTGAGCAACGACGCCGTGGCCGTCGCTAAGGCCCGGCAGAAGAAAGCTGCCGACCACAAGAACAGCTGTCGCCTCTCGTGACCTCATCTCCTCGCCTGTACAAATGTATCGTTGCTGTGTCCGTTGTAAATAAGATGTGTTGTGTTCTTTTTATCATTAAATCGAATGTTTTAGCTCGTGATTGGCCTATTGCACACTGGTTGTTTCTCAGACATTCCATGCAACATGCGAGCTGACCTCGCCCTTCCATCCACCGACGTGCCGGCGAGCAGAGTTCATGTGACCGGGGCTACATGGAGGCTGTGAGAGGATCTCATCTACAACGTGTGATCTACAATTGGAGGGAAGAACTTTACATTCTTATTGCTCGTGTGTCTACACAAGATGTTTGGCTGCACTACGAACTACAAAACTTGTGCTTAGAGATTGTCTCCGTGTATTGGCTGCTATAATCCACAGAATCCGAGCCCTAATCAATTTATCATGATTATTCTAAGTAAAACAATTTCCTGTTGGCCTTACTACGATCTAAAATGATTGGGAGGGCTTGGCTCATCAATGGTCAACTCTCCCAGCGCCAATCCCCCACACCGCATTGTGCGCTGAGCCAGGCCCTCCCATCAATGGTCAACTCTCCCAGCGCCAATCCCCCACACCGCATTGTGCGCTGAGCCAGGCCCTCCCATCAATGGTCAACTCTCCCAGCGCCAATCCCCCACACCGCATTGTGCGCTGAGCCAGGCCCTCCCATCAATGATCAACTCTCCCAGCGCCAATCCCCCACACCGCATTGTGCGCTGAGCCAGGCCCTCCCATCAATGGTCAACTCTCCCAGCGCCAATCCCCCACACCGCATTGTGCGCTGAGCCAGGCCCTCCCATCAATGATCAACTCTCCCAGCGCCAATCCCCCACACCGCATTGTGCGCTGAGCCAGGCCTTCCCATCAATGGTCAACTCTCCCAGCGCCAATCCCCCACACCGCATTGTGCGCTGAGCCAGGCCCTCCCATCAATGGTCAACTCTCCCAGCGCCAATCCCCCACACCGCATTGTGCGCTGAGCCAGGCCCTCCCATCAATGGTCAACTCTCCCAGCGCCAATCCCCCACACCGCATTGTGCGCTGAGCCAGGCCCTCCCATCAATGATCAACTCTCCCAGCGCCAATCCCCCACACCGCATTGTGCGCTGAGCCAGGCTCTCCCATCAATGGTCAACTCTCCCAGCGCCAATCCCCCACACCGCATTGTGCGCTGAGCCAGGCCCTCCCATCAATGATCAACTCTCCCAGCGCCAATCCCCCACACCGCATTGTGCGCTGAGCCAGGCTCTCCCATCAATGATCAACTCTCCCAGCGCCAATCCCCCACACCGCATTGTGCGCTGAGCCAGGCCCTCCCATCAATGGTCAACTCTCCCAGCGCCAATCCCCCACACCGCATTGTGCGCTGAGCCGGGCCCTCCCATCGCAGTAAGGACAGTAGGAAGTTGTTTTATTTGAAAAATAAAATCGCGTATAAAAATTTCTTCCAAGTGTAATATTGTTTTCATGGAGAATTTATCATTAAAAAGAAAACTACCTCTCCCTTCAAAACGAAAACAAAACTAGACGTCATCTATTGACCGTCTCTTCCATCTAGAGGACTCGGGTCGGTGACGCAACATCAGCATTGAGCGCCATATGTAGATCATGGTTTCGAGCTAATGGCCTTCGTCAGTCCAGAGCAGGCTTTGGTTGAAATCTTCTGAAGCTACCAAAGAAGTGTTTAGCTGTGGTTGGAAGGAACTACTATAAAAAAAAGGATGAAAGAGATGTCTTTTGATGAAAGATTTGCTCTCCTAGCAAAATGATCCCTTTGTACAGACCTTGGACCAAACCACCTTCAAGCTACAACACCGTCCTCACGGTCCGTTCCCACCCGGCCGTTTGAGTTTGCCGAAGCCCCAATACCTGGAGTACAAGGTGTCACGCTGAAACGCCTGAGGAGGAACTAAGTCGAAAGCTTACATTTGATATTTAAAAACTTCCATTGGCGAAATTTTCATTAGAAACAAGTTGGGCAGCTTTCAAGAAATCAGCCTTCATTAGGGCAACCTGATTCATTTCCAGCTTGCCATATGCCAATATGTAAATAAATAGGACTTGCCGGAGGATGTACCTCTCATGGCCCTGCCACCAGCTTGAACAGTTTTGAGCCAATTCGGCCGATGTCATTACTCCTCTTGTTGGATGCTAGGATATCGAAGCCACCGTCCCTGTACTGGTGTAGGCCATAGCCCACGGTTTACAGGTTGTTGGCTGTTGTCTGAATTTATCAAAACTGGTGTTGGGGCTCATTCTTCCTCATCACCTTGTACTGGGGTGATGAGCCAAGCACTGCATTGTTTTAAAGAATTGTTACCGGTGCCATTTTTGGTATATAAATGTATAAGTATTTGGAAATATGAGCTATTTGGAAAAACGGGGCTGTTTATTTTCAATGTGCAACAATTGCCCTTACTGGAATGGCGAGGCCTAATGGTAGACTGCTGGTAGGGTATAAGAGCCTCCCAATAGCCTTTACAATACATTACCCTTGCAGTAAGCGCAGTAGAAAATTGTTTCATATTAGAAAGCACCTTTCGCGCGATAAATCGTTCACCTTTCCGACTACAGATGGCGCGCTAGTGCAGCTCGTTTTAAATAAACAAAATAGAAAATAGAAATTATTGGCATACAGCGAACTGTGCACGCGGGGGACACCACTTGTTGTCATCAACACGACATGTTCGTTCTCCGTTCAAACAACTCCGCTGCCTACGTCACAAACTCGAGCGTTTGTTAAATATGCAAATCAACCAGCGCGGATTGACCTCGCGAGCTCGGACAAGGTAAGTTTTGTTTTTATTTGCTTCATTTCTCTAATGTACGTCAATGTTCTCATAAAATGCTTCGTCTGAAATTCATATATTTGTTGACTATGTGAATAAATACACGTCATCCAAATGTTATCAAGCGATCGAAGCTCAAAATTTCAATATCTTTTAAAACAAGAAGTTTATTTATTTTGAAACTTTACAAAGAGACGCTTTGAAAGTTTTCATTATTCCAGGTTTCGACAAAATACCAAAAGAATATTTACGACGTCTTATGATTTTTTAAATTATTTTTTGTAGATTTAAAAGGTGTTGTTTTGATAAATCCCCCAGTACGTACAGTAGCTCGATGGCAAATATCGAACGTTGGGATCGATACTTCGATAGAACGCTGTCCAACTTGGCATTCTCTACAGCGCCATCCCGCCTAAAGTTGCCATCAGCGCGAAGAATAAAACTTTAGATCCTACAGCGACATTGCTCCGAACAAACTGATGTCCTCCATGGCGGAATCACAAAACTCGACGAGATCTCTGGAGAGTAGAGCTGAAATAAGTCTGCGAGAGCATGTTCCATTTTCAAAAGAACTATTTCGGTGCATTTTAAAAATTTATTAAAAAATCTTTGTGCAACCTATTGTCTTCTATGTGTAAGCCTTGACGTTTAGAAAGAGTCCCGCATCGATGTTTCGTTGAAAAAAATACTTCGTCTAAGAATATTTTGGCCAAGACCATCCCAATTGTTCTTAACCCCTTTCCATTGACCATCTAGCGTCTTCGGTTTTCTAGATCTAAGAGCAATTTTCATAAAGTCAAAAAACACAAAAATCCATAAGGACAAAGTCTAGGAATTTGCCAGGATATGCTCAAAGTGGGTGTACGCCTATTTGATTGCTCTTCTGGTCCAGGCGTGTTGAATGTGACTTTATCCTGGTGCGGCCACTCGGAGTCACTTGGACACAAAGATGATACCTCGTGGTCGAATAATGGGCTTAAGACCTGTCTTTGGCAGATTTGCGAATTTATTTTGGCATTTTGACCCTCTAATCTTCCCATTGTGGGAGAAACCCACAGCAACCTACCTTGCATTGTGCTTGATGTTGCTTTCAGAAAGGTGTTTGTTTGAGAGTTAGCGAATGGCGCGGGGTTGGTTGCTATTATTGACCACTGTAACGACCATTTATCACCTGTCAGGTACTTTTCATAAAGATCCCAGCAGTGTGTTCCTCGATATGGAACATGTCTTTAGTCTTTTTACAAAGATCGGAACTCGGGTTATTGTAACGAATTCACATATTAGGCAATTCTGATATCTAAAAATATGTTTTAACAATAAAATAATTGCTTTGTTCTGTCGGATAAATACAACACAGTTTTAAATCACATATTTCTTTCGTCATCTACAGCCTTGCTGAATTCTAAAACTGAAATACGCCCTCTGTATAAAATATAAGTATAGATGTAATTTAAGCGCCTAATATATAACGTATTTACCCCAGCAGAGTGTAGAAGGTAATACAGGGCAGAGAGAGTTGATTGGACAGTAAGTGCGCTGCCGCGAGTTCTTTGACCGCACTACCACTTGCGCACCGATGGATAGTGGGCTACCTTGGCCGAAGTCTGTACGCCAAACCGAGGCCTACACAACCTTGGACCGATGTCCGACACTTTCGGACGTCCGACACAGGGGTCAGCGACTGCCGTTCACGTGATCCCGGCCAGGAGTGCTGACCCAGCCGGCGGTCCTCCCTGCGTCGTGTCAATCGCACTCTCCTCACTTCTCCTCGTTCTGCGATTTCCCCATTCTACGGGATATGCTGGACCTTGTTATGATCCAGAGAATATGCTGAAATATTTAATTAAAAAGGCATATATTGGATCAAAATATCATTTATTTTACCAGTATTTCAGTTGGCTGAACGCCAACTTTTTTCAAGGTATTATAACATATTAATGTTTGTAAACAACAAACTCAGCCCCACATAACGTCAATAGAATTAAGTTTAAAACATTTCAATGGGGAGAAAAAATTACATATATTATGGACAAACGTTCAGTCAACTGAAATATTGGTAAAATAAATTATATTTTGATCCCATATATAACTTTCTAATTAAATATCTATTTATGGATTGCTTTATTTTCAAAAAAAAAATACTGAAATATATTTTGGTAACATTGAAGATAAATGAGAGAAGAATAACAATAACAATCACAAGACTCAGAATGAAAAACTATAAAAGGAATGACAATACATCCAGATGGCACCTACAGGACAATTGTCCTGGTGTGGAACCTACCCACATAGTCTCCAGCAATGGCTACAAAAACAAGACTCAGAATGAAACATTACAAAGGAATGGCAATACATCCAGATGGCACCTACAGGACAATTGTCCTGGTGTGGAACATAGTCTCCAGCAATGGCTACAAAAACAAGACTCAGAATGAAACATTACAAAGGAATGGCAATACATCCAGATGGCACCTACAGGACAATTGTCCTGGTGTGGAACATAGTCTCCAGCAATGGCTACAAAAACAAGACTCAGAATGAAACATTACAAAGGAATGGCAATACATCCAGATGGCACCTACAGGACAATTGTCCTGGTGTGGAACATAGTCTCCAGCAATGGCTACAAAAACAAGACTCAGAATGAAACATTACAAAGGAATGGCAATACATCCAGATGGCACCTACAGGACAATTGTCCTGGTGTGGAACATAGTCTCCAGCAATGGCTACAAAAACAAGACTCAGAATGAAACATTACAAAGGAATGGCAATACATCCAGATGGCACCTACAGGACAATTGTCCTGGTGTGGAACATAGTCTCCAGCAATGGCTACAAAAACAAGACTCAGAATGAAACATTACAAAGGAATGGCAATACATCCAGATGGCACCTACAGGACAATTGTCCTGGTGTGGAACATAGTCTCCAGCAATGGCTACAAAAACAAGACTCAGAATGAAACATTACAAAGGAATGGCAATACATCCAGATGGCACCTACAGGACAATTGTCCTGGTGTGGAACATAGTCTCCAGCAATGGCTACAAAAACAAGACTCAGAATGAAACATTACAAAGGAATGGCAATACATCCAGATGGCACCTACAGGACAATTGTCCTGGTGTGGAACATAGTCTCCAGCAATGGCTACAAAAACAAGACTCAGAATGAAACATTACAAAGGAATGGCAATACATCCAGATGGCACCTACAGGACAATTGTCCTGGTGTGGAACATAGTCTCCAGCAATGGCTACAAAAACAAGACTCAGAATGAAACATTACAAAGGAATGGCAATACATCCAGATGGCACCTACAGGACAATTGTCCTGGTGTGGAACATAGTCTCCAGCAATGGCTACAAAAACAAGACTCAGAATGAAACATTACAAAGGAATGGCAATACATCCAGATGGCACCTACAGGACAATTGTCCTGGTGTGGAACATAGTCTCCAGCAATGGCTACAAAAACAAGACTCAGAATGAAACATTACAAAGGAATGGCAATACATCCAGATGGCACCTACAGGACAATTGTCCTGGTGTGGAACATAGTCTCCAGCAATGGCTACAAAAACAAGACTCAGAATGAAACATTACAAAGGAATGGCAATACATCCAGATGGCACCTACAGGACAATTGTCCTGGTGTGGAACATAGTCTCCAGCAATGGCTACAAAAACAAGACTCAGAATGAAACATTACAAAGGAATGGCAATACATCCAGATGGCACCTACAGGACAATTGTCCTGGTGTGGAACATAGTCTCCAGCAATGGCTACAAAAACAAGACTCAGAATGAAACATTACAAAGGAATGGCAATACATCCAGATGGCACCTACAGGACAATTGTCCTGGTGTGGAACATAGTCTCCAGCAATGGCTACAAAAACAAGACTCAGAATGAAACATTACAAAGGAATGGCAATACATCCAGATGGCACCTACAGGACAATTGTCCTGGTGTGGAACATAGTCTCCAGCAATGGCTACAAAAACAAGACTCAGAATGAAACATTACAAAGGAATGGCAATACATCCAGATGGCACCTACAGGACAATTGTCCTGGTGTGGAACATAGTCTCCAGCAATGGCTACAAAAACAAGACTCAGAATGAAACATTACAAAGGAATGGCAATACATCCAGATGGCACCTACAGGACAATTGTCCTGGTGTGGAACATAGTCTCCAGCAATGGCTACAAAAACAAGACTCAGAATGAAACATTACAAAGGAATGGCAATACATCCAGATGGCACCTACAGGACAATTGTCCTGGTGTGGAACATAGTCTCCAGCAATGGCTACAAAAACAAGACTCAGAATGAAACATTACAAAGGAATGGCAATACATCCAGATGGCACCTACAGGACAATTGTCCTGGTGTGGAACATAGTCTCCAGCAATGGCTACAAAAACAAGACTCAGAATGAAACATTACAAAGGAATGGCAATACATCCAGATGGCACCTACAGGACAATTGTCCTGGTGTGGAACATAGTCTCCAGCAATGGCTACAAAAACAAGACTCAGAATGAAACATTACAAAGGAATGGCAATACATCCAGATGGCACCTACAGGACAATTGTCCTGGTGTGGAACATAGTCTCCAGCAATGGCTACAAAAACAAGACTCAGAATGAAACATTACAAAGGAATGGCAATACATCCAGATGGCACCTACAGGACAATTGTCCTGGTGTGGAACATAGTCTCCAGCAATGGCTACAAAAACAAGACTCAGAATGAAACATTACAAAGGAATGGCAATACATCCAGATGGCACCTACAGGACAATTGTCCTGGTGTGGAACATAGTCTCCAGCAATGGCTACAAAAACAAGACTCAGAATGAAACATTACAAAGGAATGGCAATACATCCAGATGGCACCTACAGGACAATTGTCCTGGTGTGGAACATAGTCTCCAGCAATGGCTACAAAAACAAGACTCAGAATGAAACATTACAAAGGAATGGCAATACATCCAGATGGCACCTACAGGACAATTGTCCTGGTGTGGAACATAGTCTCCAGCAATGGCTACAAAAACAAGACTCAGAATGAAACATTACAAAGGAATGGCAATACATCCAGATGGCACCTACAGGACAATTGTCCTGGTGTGGAACATAGTCTCCAGCAATGGCTACAAAAACAAGACTCAGAATGAAACATTACAAAGGAATGGCAATACATCCAGATGGCACCTACAGGACAATTGTCCTGGTGTGGAACATAGTCTCCAGCAATGGCTACAAAAACAAGACTCAGAATGAAACATTACAAAGGAATGGCAATACATCCAGATGGCACCTACAGGACAATTGTCCTGGTGTGGAACATAGTCTCCAGCAATGGCTACAAAAACAAGACTCAGAATGAAACATTACAAAGGAATGGCAATACATCCAGATGGCACCTACAGGACAATTGTCCTGGTGTGGAACATAGTCTCCAGCAATGGCTACAAAAACAAGACTCAGAATGAAACATTACAAAGGAATGGCAATACATCCAGATGGCACCTACAGGACAATTGTCCTGGTGTGGAACATAGTCTCCAGCAATGGCTACAAAAACAAGACTCAGAATGAAACATTACAAAGGAATGGCAATACATCCAGATGGCACCTACAGGACAATTGTCCTGGTGTGGAACACAGTCTCCAGCAATGGCTACAAAAACAATCACAAGACTCAGAATGAAACATTACAAAGGAATGGCAATACATCCAGATGGCACCTACAGGACAATTGTCCTGGTGTGGAACATAGTCTCCAGCAATGGCTACAAAAACAAGACTCAGAATGAAACATTACAAAGGAATGGCAATACATCCAGATGGCACCTACAGGACAATTGTCCTGGTGTGGAACACAGTCTCCAGCAATGGCTACAAAAACAATCACAAGACTCAGAATGAAACATTACAAAGGAATGGCAATACATCCAGATGGCACCTACAGGACCTGGTGTGGAACATAGTCTCCAGCAATGGCTACAAAAACAAGACTCAGAATGAAACATTACAAAGGAATGGCAATACATCCAGATGGCACCTACAGGACCTGGTGTGGAACATAGTCTCCAGCAATGGCTACAAAAACAAGACTCAGAATGAAACATTACAAAGGAATGGCAATACATCCAGATGGCACCTACAGGACAATTGTCCTGGTGTGGAACATAGTCTCCAGCAATGGCTACAAAAACAAGACTCAGAATGAAACATTACAAAGGAATGGCAATACATCCAGATGGCACCTACAGGACAATTGTCCTGGTGTGGAACATAGTCTCCAGCAATGGCTACAAAAACAAGACTCAGAATGAAACATTACAAAGGAATGGCAATACATCCAGATGGCACCTACAGGACAATTGTCCTGGTGTGGAACATAGTCTCCAGCAATGGCTACAAAAACAAGACTCAGAATGAAACATTACAAAGGAATGGCAATACATCCAGATGGCACCTACAGGACAATTGTCCTGGTGTGGAACATAGTCTCCAGCAATGGCTACAAAAACAAGACTCAGAATGAAACATTACAAAGGAATGGCAATACATCCAGATGGCACCTACAGGACCTGGTGTGGAACATAGTCTCCAGCAATGGCTAGAGGGCCAACAGCCCGAAACGCGTACGTGGTTAGATTTTCTTGATTAATCAAGATACGGTATTTGAGGCCAATTCTGGAATAATTAAAAATCAACGATTAGTTGATATTTATTCCGATAGATGTCGCAAGCCATCAGCAAATTTAATCTGCACGAGAGATAAGGAAATGTCTTTTAATCTATCCACCTTATCCCGGTACACATTTGTTAGATTTATTTAATATAAAAATTATACTTGGAACTTCTCCAATATCCCCGTCATTGAGGCTCTCGATGGATTGGTTTCAAGCCCACAGAAACCGACGGAATTCCACATGTGCGTACACTGGGAGCATGGATTACCACGCGACGACAATCTCCTCCAAGATACTACTCGAGACATCTGAGTGAACATGTATCTAAAATATTGTAACAAAGTATTAATTAATTTTATTATTTTTATTAACAGAGTGGTCATTTTTTATGCTTATATTTTGCTACTCTGTAAATTTCCCTCGTGGCTTATCTTTTGTTTACCATTCTTAGTTTTGTCCTTCCCTGAAATAAATTGCTGTCCCCTCCTGAAGTTTTTATCTTCCCTAATTTTCCACGTGGCAATATTATTATAAAAAACGGGCGTACCTACCTGATGTGTGAAAAACATTTTTTACCAAAATATTTCGAGGGATCGCTTCCTCTCTTTATCAATTTATGGCAAAAAAAAAAAAACTCTCAATATTTTGAAAAAATAAAAGTTTTTCCTGCACAGGTCCAGTACGCTCTTTTTTTATATAATTCTATTCAGAGGAGGGGGCTCAACTCGGGTGTATTGTTACATGGATGACACCGCGGAGATGCTAAAATAAGGTTTACAAGATGGCGGAAATATTTGCAAAGAAAAATGTTCTGGCTCTTGGGGAAAAACGGACAAGTACTCCGCTGAAATGCTGAAATGTGGAGGACAAGAGGCATTGATGAAACCATTATTGAATACACAAATATAACACATATAATTGTCTCTTTATATAGTTTTGGGTTTTTAAATAATTCTCTAAAAGTTGGAGAAAGTTGTTTTGGCGGGGGAGGGGTTTCTAGCGTGTGTTCCAACTTTATTCCCAAAGTAAATGTTTACAAATCCACCAATCACAACTCCAGACAACTGAGGGAGAACCTCGTCGCCAATCACTCGGGTCGACAGTTCCAGGTTGTACGCCACTTGTTATTTCTGTGGAAGCTGCCGTGATTGATGGCCTCCTGTTGTATCGAGATTGTTGGTGAGAATAACTATGCTCTAGCGAGAAATGAAAAATTTACTTTTATATTTCCGTGCATAGGTGATAGTGTTTTGTGTTAATATATATAAAAACTTCGAGAGAAATATTGTAGGTACGACAATTTTTATATGTCGCAAGCACAGTAAGTAGCGGCCTGGGTAGTTCCTCGTAGGTTACCTGGAGCCCCTGCGAGCAACCCTGCCTACTTGAGGCGCCACAGAACTCTGTCCAACCTCTCGGATCCTCTCGAGTCGTGAACTCCACAAAAGTAAATAAAGACACGGAGTTTGTGTTAATGAAGTTTATTGGTGAGGAAGTTGACTTCATAGGTGCGCTTTGTTAGGAAGGTGCGATTGTGGATCCGGGACAATGGAGAGAAGGCCAGCAGTTTCCTCAGGGAGATCCTGAACACACCCAGGTAAATGTCAACAACGCTATAAACCTGGCAACAGCTGTGAGGATGACCCTTTCTATCAGAAGTATTTTCCACGCTGCAACAGAAATCCCACTTTCCAAAGCGGCGGTGTGTTTTCAATCGTTTTTTTTTTTTTTTTTTTTTTAATTATCAAAAATAAATATTTAATGTGTTCTTACCTGTTGCTATGCTGAATAATCCGCAAAGTGCCGAGTTAAGGGCTTCAAAAATTCGACAAAGTGAATTTTAATAAAACACCTCCTCTAGAGTTACTTGATGGAAACCTATTTAAAATGCAATATTTTTTTTTTCCTCGACCAAATCTGAGCCAATTCAGACCCGGCCACGACACCACACAGCTTCATCATTACTAGGGAGAGGAACCGGTCTGCCAATTCTGCCCAAAAAGGTCTTCTGCTGGGAATATGGTTGCGCCGATTTTAAGATGAAATACGTGTGATATTGTTGAAGAATATTTAGTAAGACTTTGTAGACAATGTCCGAGTTCAGGGGGTCGCCTCCAGGTAAAAGTCGACGTAGAAGCGAACACCTAGCCGACGTAGAAGCGAGCACCTAGCCGATAAAGTCTGTGAAGCTAACATCACATCAATTTATCATCCACTAGTAACTGAATCTGACCAAAGTCTCAAAAACGGTAATACAAGATTATTTACACGGAGAGAAACCTTTAAAATAGCATTCCAGCTTCTTTAAAAAAAAATCAATTTCTTTTAGACCAAGACGTTATAGCTGCAGCTTCGAAGAATATTTCAGCTAGCAGGAATCGTAGCCTCACGGGTTCATTTAACTGATACCAAACCTACCGTAAGATGGTCCTCGCCACGGGGACCTACCCTCTGTCTAGACGTTAAAACTTGAAATGCTTTGAATCAAATTATTGCTACAAAAAATCCGAAATATTTTAAAATTCAGTTTTTAAAATATGTCTACATGGGTCACAACGAAAGCTATTTCGACAAAATCTGATCGCACAGACGTCACTGTCGGCGGAGAGTATCCTTGCGGGGAAATGTCGATCTCTCGGCCAGATGCGACGTACTCACCAAGGAGGAAGTGCGAGAAGAGGCCGCGTAGGTTACCCGATCGTTCTGGACGTGCCCCACCTCGAGCCGTGGGGCAGCCCGTGGACGCTGTGCCCCCCACCGGCGATCAAGGGCGTTCCTCCGACCATGGGCACGCCCCCTATCACAGCAACGCCCTCCACCATGGGGACGCCTGCTCCGCCGCGCGTCACGACCGTGTCCTGGGTCTGGATGACCCTATGCTCGGTAACAGTGTGGCCAGACTGGACGGGCACCAGCGGCAGAGCGGCTGACACTGCGAGAACCGCCACGAGCACCACCAGAAATCCTGACATCTTGCAAACTGTCTCCTTATCGGGACGTTCGCCTCTTTAATCGTCTCCCAAGGTCCATCAGGGAATTTTTTTCTTTGTTCGCTGGAATTTTTAATGGAAATTGGCGACAGTTTCCTTCCTCCAAACAATGCTGTCTAAACACCGCTCACCTAATTTTATCACGAGACATCCGGCAATCAGCGCCGATTGTCCAATTTGAGGATCTGTTGTTTCGGGAATCGCCAATTCCTGTTGCAACAGATGTTTGCTGCCCCCAGGGAATACCCGTCCGTGAGGGGATTTCTTCTCCCGCAGACACCAGGGCAGCACGGTCGGTAAGACTTGTCTCTTTGGCTGGACGGGGTAGAAAGATACTGACGATGCCATTATGGGAGAATTGCAATTCCCCCGATCTGTCGGGCCAGAACGTCGCAGGTTCAACACGTTGATAACTAGGCCTCAGGATTGTTCCAGAAGACTTCAGCATAAACACTTTGGCAAAACTCAGGTCAAGTATTTTCGTCCTTCAAAAAAAAAGTTTTAACTTCATAATTCATTTAAACTTTAACGAGAGCAACTTCTAAATTAGAAGATCTTATTGACCTTGGATATTTGAGAATAAACGAAGCAGACGACGCTACACTTTTGGCGTGTGGAAGAAGCAAGGGCTCCTTGTCCGCAGTCGGGCTGTAGAGGCTATATGGGTTAAAATATGGGCGCACTCTGTTTAAAATTCAACCGTACTCTGCGAACAAAAGGTGATGTTCCAGCCCTGCGGTTTGCCGGTTATTTTTACCAACTTGGCCAGACCTACTTCTGGAAATTTCTACGTAGTCCTAGAAAGACTTCAACGCCCCCAATGGGATGGGCCCGGGATCCCTCAAAGTCTATTCGCCAGTACCACTCCGCTAACTTGCACAAGGGAATTACACTTTGGACACCACCCCCTAACGTCCGTGTTGGGAGGACCCGTCACACTCGGTGTAAGTTTCCCCCAAACATAAGACAGTGCCCATTGGAGCTATCTAGCAATAGGAAGTGATGACATATTATTCTCCGTGGAATCGAGGCAGAAAGGGATTGGGTTACGAACGTTTCCATTGACTTCCACAATGTTGAAATTTTGCTTTCAGCCAAATTCTAAACCTAATCTTTACTTGAAGGATTGGCAAGACATTTCAAGTTTGTAGAATCAAAGATTCCTGAAAAACTCCAATGAGAGACCACCTCCAGGAAAGACCAGGAATTTGAAACAGTCATTTGGAGGAGGTTCCACTGTAAATTAGGTCTTTAAAAATATTTTCAAAAATCGGCAAATTTAGTTGTTGATTGGCTGGAAGAGTCGAGGACACTCCTGTGGCTTCAAAGTTTTCAATTTGAAAATATCGAATGCCTCTAAAGTAGGATTTCATTGGCACATTTTTATTTTTCAATGCCACGCTTCTTCTTTCTTATCTCCACTCAATCATATTAGGGTATCAAGTTGTGACCCTTGATGGTGTTTGACAACCATCATGACTGGGTGAAGTAGAATGCGTCTGCCTTTGTCATTAAGACTGGGAGCACTACTCAGTGACAGGCCGACTAGCTCCAAAATAAATGGCTGCCTCTGACATGAGGAACAGACGCCATGTGCAGCCGCTCCTAACATGGAGTACAAACACTGCTCATCCTGTGTCCCTGGATTAGGAGCCCTTACAGGGTACTATCAGCCGGGCCAGCTGAACCCAGGTTTTTTAGTGAGCTTGTTACTACTCCCTCATCTCCTTTTTCATCCGGGCTTGGGACCGGCAAAGGCGGAGTTAAATGCTTCATGCATTCATGCTTCTCTCTAAAGCTTGCCGCCGACTAAGAGAAATTTTATTTTAAAAAATAATTTCCTGGTCACCTAAAAGAAAATTTGATTCAATCCAAACTCTCCCAGCGTAAAAATCCCCAGCAGCTAAGATCACGTTGCCATCACCAATATTTATTGTTTATAAATAAAGGCTCAAAACTCTCACAAAATATGCACATTGTCGGGAAGTCTTAGTTGAGCACGTCGGAGAAATAAATATTCAAAGAGAAAAAATCGAACTCTATGAAGCTTCAAGAGCGAGATTGAAGCTTGTTACTTGATGTTTGAATGGATAGGGCAGAATACAGAAGAACCTTTATATGGATTGAAGGGAAAAACTTGTCGCAAAATGAATTGATAGAAAGATGGGCAGATTTAAAATGGATTCTTGGCAAAGAAGAACATTTAGATACAGCGCGGTTGGAAGCCAGCCGGGGAGGCTACTTTGCCCTGACTGCCCATTTAACGGCGGATGATCTGGGGGAAAGTTGCATATGAGACATGTCGGTGAGATATGTAAATAGGAATATCCTAAAGCTATATAAGTATCTCTCTCTTGAGGCAAAGGTTTAAACTTACCTTCATCCTGAAGTTGGGAAAATGTTAAGAAAAAATAAACAAATAAATAGATGAAATTCGAGCTGTAATTCTGTCTTCAACCCCTTCTCCCTCCTCGCCGTTGTCCGGAATTAACTCTGCTTCCACCGCCTCCTCCGGCTCCACCTCCGCCCATCGCCCCAGCACCGCCTCCTCCTTGCATCCCAGCCCCTGCATTGAACCCTATACCAGCCCCAACTGAGCCCCCTGCCCCTCCGTAGCCCCCTGCCCCTCCGAAGCCCCCTGCCCCTCCGCCCATTCTGTTCTGGCGTCTCCAACGATGGCCCCAGACCACTGCCCCGAGCACCAGGAGAATCACAGCCACTCGCACGAAGACTCGCATCCTGAATGTGTTCTGGTCAACCTGCCCGCTAATAGCTCCAGCAATCATCCGTTTACCCCCTAGACAAAAGAATTTACAGACTTCATTATTTAGTAGCTTGTCGTTGGCCAATTTACGTTTCTGGCTTTCCTCCACACGCACCAGCCGTGCGATCACACCAGTGTGGCGGACTCATGAGATGTATGACCGTTAAAACTCTTGGTGGATGTGGAAATGGCGCTTACAGCAGGTTCCTGGCTCACAGTTATGTAACGCCGCGGTAGGCAGACATAAATATCACATTGTGATCTACGGGTAGGCCAAAAATCTATCAAAATTTAATCGACTAAACGAAAATATGCAAATTTGGCACAGAAAGCGAGACGGCCAACAACGTACTTAAAATCGCCTAAATCACTCAGTTGGGAAAATATAGGATTTAGTTACCACCCAGTTGTTGGCAGGAAATATGCAAAGTTGCTAGGAAAGGCAGCATAGGAAGGATTCAAATCGTTGGAAATGTTTATTATCTCAGAAGATCTCCTTGGTTTTATCCCTCAGTGATCAGTAAGTATTCTGTTTATATTTTTTATGATTCCCCCCCCCCCCCTCGATAAAAAAACGTTGACATATTCCATCAGTTAAAATAGCCAACGATCCCACTCAAAAAATCAATTAATCTTTATTCTATTGTAATAATTGACATTATATACGCGCAAAAAGTTAACCTAAAAATATATATATTTAAATATTTAAATAAAAATATTTATTAGACTTTTTTTAATCCGCACAAACATATAATATTTTATATGTTGTACATAGGAATACCAAGCCTTATTTTGACTCAAACCAAATCTGATGTAACTTTTAAATGCCTTCAATAAAAATACACCCGGAAAAGGAAAGCCGTGGCACCCAAGAAAGGTCGAATAACAGGTCGTTAACATTGTCCAAGCAACTCAGGGAAGAGGTCGACATATCGGCCATGCTAGTCCTTGGATTGGACAACCAAGTCCGCCCTCTCTGACGTCACCATCAGCTTATAATCTGGGTTCCTTCTGAGCCCAAGGAGGCGGCTGTGCAGCCAGGAGTCAATGCCGTTAGGTCGCCATGCTGCCCGATTGACCAGCGTCCCAGGACTCCCCCTTAGTCCCGTCTCACCTTCCCGGGTGCCTAAACCGAAGTAACCATGTTTCTATGTGTGTGGTCTTCATTTCTCTTCCGGCTAGTGCGCTCCCACTCTGGCCCATGACTGTAGGTTAAAAGAGGAGCTAGTTTGCTTGAATACCAAAACTCGGATTCCGTCCTTCAATGTCGCATAGAGGGTAAGGTTCTCGGCCTGACCATGAAACACTCTCAGTTTAAAAAAATATGTTTCTACATAATCTCCCTTGACCTCAACTCACTTGGTCCAGAGTTTCTCCAATATCTGTGTTCCTTCCCGGCAATGAGAGTCTGGAAGGCTGTTAAAATATCCATCTACGGCCTTCTCACCTTCTTTTTTGGACGCGAAGCGCTTTCCAGAAACACATTTCTTTGGGTGTGGGAAGAGATCTGAGGATGCCAAATCAGGAGAAACGAGGGGATGGCCGAACAAGTCCTACACCTCAAATTCCGCCGTTTTATCATTGCCGCAACACTTTTGTGAGCAGGTGCGTTGTCCTGGTCAAAAATGATTTTTTTCTCAAGCCAGGCCGCTTCTCGCTAATTTTGACATCCAGCTGGTCAAGAAGGTTGGAGTGATATTCACCTGTAGTAGTTCTGCATTTTTCAAGGTAATCAATTATCAGGACCCCTTTGGCATCCCAAAGCACACTGATCATGTCCTTTCTGGCAGATGTGATCGGCTTCGATTTCTTTGTCACTGAACCACTTGCTTCGACTGCTGCTTGGTTTCTGGCGTGTAGTGGTGGGCCCGTGTTTCATCCATGGAGACAAATCGCGACACAAAATCGGCTGGATTTCTCTTGAATCGGTCCAAACATTGCTGCGAATTGCGCATTTGCTTTTGATCTGTATTCAGAAACTGCGGCATCCACCTTGCGCAGAGCTTTCGCATCCCTAATTTTTCTTGCAAGATTTTCCGCGCCCTTTCTTCCGATATTCCCACGGCCTCGACCACACCTTTACTCGCCTATCGTCCAACAATAAATTTGCACTTTTTGATAGTTTCCTTCACGTCTTCGAGCGAGGTGCGTGTAAACTCAGCTGCCCACTTTTTAACGGGCGAATTGAAGGAACAAAGTTCCCGTAAACTTTGTCAACTTCGGATGAATATCATTAGGTTTAACCCATTCAAACCGAAGAATTTAATAACTGCACGATATATTCAAGTTTATCCATTTAACGAAACACGTGTGCTGCAAAGACTCGTTTACACAAACTACTTTAACGTGTGAAACGTCTGAAAAAACGTTGTCGTGGATTAAACTGGCGAAACCGCTGGGATGGTTCACCATTGATGAGCCCAGCCCGCCTTCATCGCAGTAAGGACAGCAATAGAAAGTTTATTTTGTTTGTTCAAGAAACATTCGCGCTTTTTATTTCTATTTCTTATCAAAAATGTCGTTATCGAATTTTAAAATGCCATTAATAAAATCAAACAAATATATATATACATAGCACAATTATAATCAAAGAATATTGCGTATAAAGGTTGACATTTAGACTTAATATAATTACAATAAACAATTAAAATGATGTCGATAAAATTAACCAAACCTATGCAATAATTGAACGATGTATACATTATATACAAGTATACAACAACAACAACAACAACAACAAAAGCTTTATTAAGACCCTTTAGTCTTATACAGATTCTCCAAGCAGAAATATAGGATACATGCAGGGAAAACAATGATAGAACTTAATGGTAACATAAAATTTATGTACAGAGAAAATGATATAAAGACAATCAAGCTAATAGATTAATCTGGGCAAATTGGAGGCAAAGAAAGTTACTATACATGGATTTACCACGTCGTGTTAGGTCTTGTGGAGTTATTTAGTAGCAGCTCTTCTTAGCTAGGTAGAACTCCTCCTAGTCATCTTCCCCGCCCTTGGCATTGCCGACTTCACTTGTAAGCATTTCGACCTGTGAGTCAATTGTGGAGTCTTCCACTAGTAAATTCGTTGAATCCCTCAAGCTGCTCTTGTAAGATGTAGCCTTGTCAGCTGTTCAGGAATACTTGCCAACAGAACGAAACTTCGTATTATCTTTTGCCTTTATATTGTTTAGACCATTAAATTTTGGGACAAGTGGTAGATGGTCCAAATAAGGCATGCATTCAATAGTAAGATCAACAATCAGTTCAAGTACTGCAGGCGAAACAATAGAAAGATCTATAACTGAGGATCCTTGAGTTGAAGAATAAAAGGTTCCATATTTATCACTGATAGATCTGCCATCTATTACTGTGAGTGAACTCTCATCGAGAAAATAATAATTCTACAGAGTATATTTCAGGAGATTATTCTATGAGGATTGTTCCTTAGTGATGTAACATTTTATTTTGATAATTAGAATGTTAATGCTGAGCTACAAGTGCAGATTGGCGACTTTTATTCGTTTTTAGAAATGAGCAATCATGTGATAGTTCTTGTCTAGGTTGTCGCAAAATTTCTTCCTGAGAAAGATATTTTAACTGTGAAAAATTAGGTTGGGCAGTGGTACGAATGCTATCCGAAGTTTTCTATAATGCACCTCCGTTGGAGCTGACAACGCGGCCATTTAAAACAGAGTAGCTTATGCCACGGACAATTAGCCTGTTATCTCTTAGTTTGGAAACAGTTCCCTTACTCATGAGTTCCTTTCGCTTGCTAATTAGCAATATCCTTTGGTCTCTAATAGTTGGAGGGTAATCTTTATTTACGAATATTTTTTTGACCCCGAGTCTGAAAGCGTTCCGAAAAAGCAGAAGTCTTTGCTTGAAATCAGGCACCTCAATAAGCAGCGGCGAATTAGATTTTTTTGTCAATCTTCGGCACTGTTCTATCCTAAGATCTTCAGAAATTTGCATCGTGTTTGAAATCAGATCTTGGATCAAACCTCGAGATTCTTCAGGGGTTTCGCCTTCTGCTCCTTCCATTCCGTAAATAATCAAGTTCTTTTCCCTCTTCCTCATCTCTTCAAGCTCCAACCGTCTCTCGAGATCGGATATTCTATTTGTATTAAGCGAGACAGCTTTAGAAGTGGTTTCCAATGATGACTCGAAGTGTTGTAGGCGCTGATTTATTTTGTCCAATCCTTGTTCAACCGAATCAAGTCTAGTCTCCATTTTTTTACCAAAGTCATCTATCTTAGTTGAAAGTGCTAAAATTAGATCATGCAAATCTTTATCTTTGCCCGCATCTAACGTTGTTTGTCTTGTCTGTTTGGGGCCAGGATTTGGTTCAATACCTGACATTAGCAGCAGCATTAAAATAATACATCGACGAGTTCCCTTTCCAGCATGAGTAAAAGAGATAGCCTTGAAATTGTTTTCATAATAAACAAAAGTTTTAGCGCGAAAATTTACATATCTAGTGATCACAGCAGCTTCTCTAGCAAAAATGAAGATATTAATTATATAGAAATAAATAAAATCAGCTTCATGATCTTCGTAGAGAATATATAAACTATAGGCCAGATACTCACAAGAAGGTATTAACCCAATTAGAAGCACAAAAAAAACAATAAGTTTCAAATATTTACTTATCGGAAGCCGAAGAATTTCGCGACCGGTCAACTTGGCCACCTAGCGGAGAATATCCTATACAAGTATACTCATATATACAATACAATAGTTTTTGTAATTTAAAGAAACATTTTTTACACTTTAATAACTACATTTTGTTGTATTAATTAATTGTTACCACAGAGTTTGTGTAAGCTCACAGGTAAATAGGCGCTAACCGACACCAAAAAAAATGTTCCTTTGTTCAATATTAGTTTCCCTTTTATATTTTGTTCTCTCTCTTGTAAATCAATAAATATAATGTTTAATTAATAATTATTGGAATCAGTTTCATTAATAATTCTAAGCAAAGTCAACACCTTTTCATTTTTATAAAATGAAAGGATTTAAAAGCACGAATGTTTCTTTTATACATAATACAAACTTCTTTTCATTTATAAACGTTATTTTTCGATTTTTAAAAATATTTTAACAATTTTGTAATTTTCAGTTTTACCGAAATACTTTTATTCTAGCGCGCTGTCTGTTATAAGAATTTGTTTGTCGCGTTTGATTCTTTTTGAGTTAAAACAATTTTCTACTGCCCTTACTGCAATGATGAAATAATGGGAGGCGAAACCGCTGGGAGGGTTCACCACTGATGAGCCAGGCCCTCCCATTAATTTATCATTGCAGTAAGGGCAGTAGAAAATTGTTTAATTTTAAAAAGAATCAAACGCTTCAAAAATAGTTTGTAACTTTTAATTGAAATTTGTCCATTCTAACCAATAAATGGGGCATCACCATAGCGTCCCGACGCCAACTAAATAAACAATTATGAAAAAGGCATCTCCTTATCGTGCAACTGAAAGTTGCTGATGGCTTGCGCCATCTATCGGAATAAATATCAACTATTCTCGTTGATTTTTAATCATTCCAGAATTGGCCAAATACCCATTCTTGATTAATCAAGAAAAGCTAACCATAAATAAACAATGTTTTCTGAGCTAACTGCTATAATTTCACCACGATGGTATTTAATAATCTAGAGTTTAAACGGATTTTGTGTGAGTGTGAATTAACATTCACAAAAAGGTTTTATGTAATTTTTAAATATGAACTTTTTTTTTTCAATAATATTTTCAAAAAGCACTTTCGTTTAACATATTAAAAATGCATACACAACATCTTAAAGTTTGAGATAGTTCAGTTCTCTGAAATGTCAAAAAGATGAAACATCCTTGGCTACGCAGTGAATGGGAACAGCAAGGCATCGCCCAATACAACTCTTCCTCGACTGTGTTTCACCTTTGTTCGACAGGGGGAACACATTAGAAATCCTATATCGGCAAATATCAAACTATTCCACTGAATATTTAATTTTTAATCCAATTTCATTTCAAATATGTTTGTGGAATATGGAAGAAGGTCGGGGATGGCCGATCTCTCATTGAGCAGATATTGGGAGCGGTTTGTTCCTGTTTGACTCTCTTTATCTCATTTTCCATGGTTCAACTTACCTCTTGATTCTTCAGGAGGCCTCTAGGATCAGTTTTTTTTTTATGTTAAGGTAGAGCCGTATTTGGTAATTTCTTGATTTATCAAGAAAACAGGTTGGCCAGAATAAGGTGGAATAATCCTAAATAAACGTTTGGTTAATAATTGTTCCGATAGATGGTGCTCTGTAGTCAAAAATGGCCATTTGAGAGGTCGGGATATGCCTAGATAAGTTAATAAATTGAAAAATGTACATAAAATTAAGGCGATGCTTAGTTTATAACGGAATGCATAATTCTTCTGATCGATGTGTTTCCTCCCAATCCAAACTTCCCCAGTGTCCGCTAGAGTTTGTCCCAGAGCTGGTTTGCCCTCGGGAGCCATCGACGCGACACAAATTCTGTTTTTACATCTTCTTAGCCGGCTTGGAGGTCGTTGGCCGGTTGAAATGGTTTTATTGCGGAGCTAGTTGCATACTGGCAAATATTATCCCAACAAGGACTAGTGCTTGCTGCAATATCAATTCTCCAGCACAACGCTCTCATTTCTAACATTTGTTCTAACGTTATCCCGCTCTACATTTGTGGCAGACCTCAGGAATTAGCGTTATAAGCGGGAAACTAAAGGAAATGGCTTTTTAAAATAGCAAGCTTCCCAAATACCATGCATGAGCTTTCAAGTTTGTTAAAACAAAGTAAAACTTGTCTTGAGCGGACCCTGCGCTCTGTGCATTCCTTATGAATGACGACTTGAGACAAGTGGGAATATCAAATTGGGTAGGTATTCTTGTATCTTTAGCGGTGTGAGGATTGTAGTGTTGCTGGCACAGCTTCCAGTGTCCCGGTGTTGTGAGAATTGTAGTGTTGCTGGCACAGCTTCCAGTGTCCCGGTGTTGTGAGGATTGTAGTGTTGCTGGCACAGCTTCCAGTATCCCGGTGTTGTGAGGATTGTAGTGTTGCTGACACAGCTTCCAGTGTCCCGGTGTTGTGAGGATTGTAGTGTTGCTGGCACAGCTTCCAGTGTCCCGGTGTTTTGAGGATTGTAGTGTTGCTGGCTCAGCTTCCAGTGTCCCGGTGTTGTGAGGATTGTAGTGTTGCTGGCACAGCTTCCAGTGTCCCGGTGTTGTGAGGATTGTAGTGTTGCTGGCACAGCTTCCAGTGTCCCGGTGTTGTGAGGATTGTAGTGTTGCTCACACAGCTTCCAGTGTCCCGGTGTTGTGAGGATTGTAGTGTTGCTGACACAGCTTCCAGTGTCCCGGTGTTGTGAGGATTGTAGTGTTGCTGGCACAGCTTCCAGTGTCCCGGTGTTGTGAGGATTGTAGTGTTGCTGACACAGCTTCCAGTGTCCCGGTGTTGTGAGGATTGTAGTGTTGCTGACACAGCTTCCAGTGTTCCGGTGTTGTGAGGATTGTGGTGTTGCTGGCACAGCTTCCAGTGTCCCGGTGTTGTGAGGATTGTAGTGTTGCTGGCACAGCTTCCAGTGTCCCGGTGTTGTGAGGATTGTAGTGTTGCTGGCACAGCTTCCAGTGTCCCGGTGTTGTGAGAGGAATGCAGTGTTGCCGGCACAGCTTCCAGTGTCCCGGCGTTGTGAGAAATGCAGCTCAACACTATTTGTAAATCAATTCAATGTGAAATGACCTCGCTGTCCTTGTGCACATCGATGTCGTGACATCCTCAGCAGAGCGTTACGCAATGATGGCACCCATTGTTGTCAATCGAAAGTCAATTTCTTCACTTTCTTTGTTCCCTGGGTGGGTGGGTGTCAAGGTCAGGAGTCGGTTCAAGGTCGGCTTGCTGCGTTGAGCGTCACTATGCTGTATCCTCGGATTCCACAGGCTCATTCGAAATAAAACTAATTTTTGACTTTAGCCTAGATAGGTGGGAAGCACGCCGCAACGTCATTTTGAAGTTTGGCCTCACACCGTGAGGACAGTAGGCTGTGATTGGACATTTCAAATGTGCTTGTGCGGGGATATATGCCGGATAGTGGAGGCCACTCAGCCTCATACTGTCTGCTACTGGGTGACCTCTGTGGCAGGAGTCTAGGCCATGTATAAATGACCTCTGTGGCAGGGGTCTATGTCATATATAATTGTGCACCAAGCGCACTTCTTGAAGAGACTCCCATGTGTTTCCTATAAATTGTTCAATACAGCATCCTAGAGACAATCCCCTCATTGTTGAAATCCGTATTTGTGGAGAGTAAATGTACGTCACAAGATTTAGGGAAACTATTTTCTTGAAAACACACACACATATAAACCGATCTCAGGAAATTTATAATCTAAAATTCTACTTATTTTACAGGTAAGAACCCGGAAATGTTTGGTAGAAATGTCCTAAATCCTGCTTGTTAACAAGTTAGAGCCCGGAAAAGTTCTGTAGAAATGTCCAAAATCCTGCTTGTTAACAGGTTAGAGCTCGGAAATGTTCTGTAGAAATGTCCCAAATCCTGGTTGTTAACAGGTTAGAGCCCGGAAAAGTTCTGTAGAAATGTCCCAAATCCTCGTTGTTAACAGGTTGGAGCCCGGAAATGTCCAGTAGAAATGTCTAAAATCCTGCTTGCTCACAGGTTGGAGCCCGCTGGCGACACTCCGCTGTCAACGGCAGGATCTCCCACGTGGGCAACGGTCAAGCCGGTAAGCACTTCTAGTGTGAAACCTTCTTTCAACTTGGCAGCGCGGGTGGATAAGGTCTCCATCGTAGACCAACCTAACATTTTATAAAAATTCAATAGATCGCAACTTTATACAATGTTTTAAAGTACATCCACGCCATGCAGGTCTTGGCATTGCTAGCCATTGGCATAGATCTGTAAACTGAACCAAGTAGCTGTGTGGTCCATCACAGTAGCTTTAAAACGTCACCGCCAGTCTTCAAATACAAACTGGCCTGACTCAGTGTGTCAAGTCCTGCGGTGAGGAACTACCGAATCGGACGACACTAAAATCTTCCACGTTAAATTCTTCGTTTGTTCTCACGGAGGACCCAATTCAGACATTGTAGCTAGATCTATTGCTCAGTCTCCATAACATGTCGAGTCTGCAGAATTCAGTAGATTTGGGGAACTCAACGAAGTCCTTCACAGAACAGCTAGGCTCACTGTCTGAAGAACTAGTGTGTGGCCGCCGGCCGAAGATTTGGTTGAGTCGGGCAGAACAAGGTCAGGAAATATTATTGAAATGGTCCCTTCTAGAGTGTGACAGATAGAGAGGATGAAGACTTACCTTGAAGTTGACCGTTGAGTCTTGATGGAGTTTCGTTATTCAAATATATAAATGTTGATTGAGTATTCCGGTATATAAATGCCTGGTAACATAGATTTCTCTCGAGGTGCAGTTAGTGGAAATGTCAGGAGGGAGCTAGCGTCCACCCATTCCTGCCCCCTGGCCACCTCCGCCACCCGTAGCCCCTCCGCCCCCGCTGGCTCCTGCCCCCATACTGACTCCTCCGCTGGCCGCTCCCCTAGAATTACCGCCTCCCCCCGCGCCGCCCCCACCCCCCGCGCCCCCACCTCGCTTTTGCCCTTGAGCCAGAGCGACTGCCACCACGAGCACCAGGACGAATTTCATCAAAGCTGCCATCCCTCAAGTGATGCTCCAGCAGCTGTCTTATATATCCGATTCCATTCCATTGTTCCGACCAATAGTTCGTTTTTTAAGGCGCGTGGATTGTAAATGCACAATACCAGTCCTTCAAGGCCGCCAGGATGTGTCTGCAAGGTCAACGCTGATACAGACTGGCGTGGACTCTCTTTTTTGAAACTCTGTCATCGCACCTTTTTATAGAATTCTCCACAAAGATGTGTGAAAAAAACGTACCCTGGGAGGACCTTCTCCCATACATTGTCTACAAGTGGAATGGCACAGACCTGGACTCTTTGTATTACGGATGAAATTTGAATTTTATACTTTAAGATTGAAATAACCACCAACTGTCAAATGATTTCCTCCCAATTTAACGTCTTGGCGACGGTCAGTCTGTGCTCCAGTCCTCTTCAAGCATTCTTGAGCTGATCATCTCACTGGGTTTTCCAGTTCTTTGCATACACGAACCCCTTCAGAACCGACCAGAGGTTCTGTGTTGGTCGAAGTTCCGCGGGACACCATTCTCCAACCGTTCAGAAAAATTCAAGTTTTCTCCCAGCGAGGAACCGCCACACTTTTTGCATAACGTGCGGGGCGGGTATTTGTTGTTCCAGTCAACTTTATTTATGAAGGATGGCAGTGTATGTACTCGTTCATATACAGCTCCTGGTTGATGGCAAAACCTGAAGAAGAAGAAAGGATATTTTGGAGAATTCCTTTGGGGAAGTAGCCACCGAGACAAGCAATCTCTGCTCAATTTTAGCCTGAGCTTTTAACTTGACCTCATTGGAAGCCAACCCGATTTTTCCTTAACTCGTGGGAATATACGCAGAACGGCCAAATGCAATTTTTGGTTGAAGCCGCTGGGAGGGTTTTCACCACTGAGCCATTCCTCATGTTGAAAGTGAAGGAAGTTCGAAGCCACGATGACAGATGGTGTACCTGGGTATTGACTTAGTGCGTGCACCATTTTACCTTGGCTGACTCCCTTGAGCACCATAATAAGCACCGTTCACTTTCACTCTTTTGGAGGCCCTCAGTCATGATGACACTCCCCGCTCGCATCCATAGGGACCTTGCCAACTGTTAGACTGACTTGGACTTTATGGAGGAGGAAGGGATGTTTTCACTGTTGTGTTTGGATTATAGCACAAAGTGATGGAGGTTGGAGAGATATCGCTGGATTGTCCCAAGAAGGGCCGAGAGTTAAGACAGATGTCTCAGGCGTTTGTTTGTTCGGTACCATTGACGTGTCCGCCCATCATTCAGGATGTATTCAGCCCGTTCAGGACAAACCTCCCTGAAATGTAACGGAAACGTCGGTCTGCTGTCACCAAATCCTGGGCCTCTGTGCCAGCAGTTCTGGCCTTCCACTGCGACGGCCATTCTGGACACTGGTGTTTCCCCTTCTTGAACATCGTCACCCATCTCATAGTGGAATGGCATCGTCCTGTGGATGTCCTCTCCACTCCTGGATAACCGTGACTTGTTGCGTGCTCTAGTTGGGACGCTGGGACGGCTTTTGCCGGCCATTTATCAGCCTCACAAAGAATCAAGACGCGTGTTTTAAAAACATTTCTGTCGCATCTATTCAAATTAAGTAGAAATGTTCGGACAGCACCGAGTCATTAGTTATGCATAGTTTGAGCTGTCGGGGAAGTCCCTTCTTTAAGATTCAAATGGTATAATAAATAAACGCGGCTTCTACCGCCGGACCGCTGCTTCAAAGGAGGAATTCCACATCAATTTCCGCAACATACAGCCAGCATTTCAGTTTTGGCAGTTCCGCCGGGCCACGTCCGGGCCACGGGCCGCGGGAACTGATGTCGACTTCCTGGTCGAAACACAGAGATTATCAATTTCATCAATATCTTTATTCAATAAAATGTTCTGTGGAAGGACTGATAGGTCCGAAAGCTAGAGAATGAAATTTGAACAAGAAACTTAGCCCTGGAGACTTTATTTTCTTTATAAAATGTTGTGTGTTTTAAAATGGTTCCCCTCAGCATCTATTTATTTAGATTATCCCAATGAGATTTATTATGCGCGTTGTTGCGTCAACATGGCCGTCACAATGGCGGTGTGCTCCCTCCATGTGTTTACCTCCCATTCAATTGGCGCTCACGACACATGGCGTGACACGAGGAAATCACGTCCATCGTTTTAAATAATTTGGTTACCTTTCTTCTTTACTCCCACTTTTTTCAAGTAATTTTTTTTTTTTTTTTGAAATTTCAATTGTTGTTTGGAAAACAATTTGATATCAATTTTCGCTCGTTTAAATGTTATAAAAGAGAATTATGGCCGCCAGCACGTCAAAGGAAAATCTCCATAAGTGTTTCCTCCATCCGTACATCTGCGTAGCTCCACAATGGGCGGGAACAATTGTCACAACACATCCTCTCTGAAAACTCTGCCAGGAAATTACAGACACATTATAATTGTTCCGTAATAAAATATGGAATTGGAAGGATTTGAACCTGAAACTTTTGCCAACAAGTCTTCAGGAGATCCTGATAGTGGCTCTCCTCAAATTAATTCTCTGCCATCATCCAGGGCTCCGTGGAAACTATGGAAGACTTCATTTCAATTCTAGCTGAGATTCCACTTGGCCTTTTATCACAGTTTCATTCAAGTTTTGCCCCCTGCGTGGTAAGCTGTGCGGGTTTATTTCCTCAAATTTTGCTTCTAAAGGTCGAGTACGTCCTAGCGTGCATGTTTACGTTCACCTGTATCTAAAAATGTCCAATGACATCTCTAGTAGGCTCAGTGCGGTGGCAAAGACACAACACCAGTAAATTTAGAACGTCCATCAGGAGTTTCGGGCTAATGACCCTCGTCAATCCAGGGCGGGATTTTATTTCGTGACATTCCCGAGGGATTCATGAAATCTTCCGAATTGTCCAAAGAGGTGTTTACCCGGTGAAGTGGCCGATTCCATGGCCAAAATATCTCACGAAATCAAAGCCCACCCTGGACTGATGACATGGTCGCCAGGTGGGCGTTGTAAATTTGCACCAGCTGGTGTTGCCACCAACCCGAGTCCGATAGTTTGTAGAGGTGCTCCCTAGATGGCGTATAGCTTCTTACGTCTATTGTGACTGGAGATATCTGCCTCCTTTATTTCTACTATATTAATTATATACCTTTCACACACTATGGGAGACAATCCATACTTAGTTATTTTGTAATTAACATAATTCAGACCAAAAGTTAACTATATCGAGCCATCGCCCACTTTGCATAATGCCAATTGTGGAAGCGCCGACTTGGGGAAGGTACGACTCAGAATACTGTCCGATATTTCGATTGGCAATGCACCTGCCTTCTTCAAGATCAATTTTGTCTTGAAAAGTTTTGTTTGATCTGCACGTTACAGCCACTTCATGGCGAGAGCCAAACAAATGGTTGCAAAATCAATTGACTGGGAAAGATAAACGCCAATTGAAATAATTTTGATCCCAAAAGTGTCTATTTATAAATATGATAGCAATTAGGTCTTTGTGTATCGCTATACATATTTAAAGAGAACCAGCCAACCACATAGATGACAGACGACGCTCTCAACAAGGAAATTCCCAGATTGGACGTGCATCTATCTGAATGATTAAGTTGGCCTATGCACGGCTCAACAACGCAGCCAAGTTTTTTTTAGAAATGCCTACAAGGTTGATAGGAAGCTTTTAGCCGCCTTAAAAAAGTATTTTTCCTAATTGAAGCAAAAACATTCAGTATAACTTACAATTTGGCACGAATCTGAAATTCAAGTTACTTCAAATTCGCAGGAAGCTTTCAAAGGTGTCTCACTCCAACCTTTAGCTCAAGATCCTCGCCGGAATTCGGCCGTAGAATGTTAGTTTAAATATATAAAATGAGAAAGAAAGTGTCATCTGCGTCATTAGAAATGTTTGGCGACAATCAACGACCGACAAGCAATTTTCTCCATTCAATTTGAAATGACGCCATCTGATCGCAAGGCCACGCTGGGACTAATCAGTTGGGTGGCCATAACTTCAGATTTGATATGGAATATTTCATTCGCAATGTCTACATTTGTCGATAGTTGGAAGGATTCTGTGAAGATGTGAAGCGGCTACTCTGGCCGGTCCCAAGACGGATTATAACTCCAGCATGCTTCAATCAAAGCTGCCGTCTACAATTGAAGGTTTGCAGCGCTGCCTCTCTACCATTGCAACATCGGGGAATATCGTTTGTGGATACTTCTCTCCTGCACCGTACTATCTACAGCACTACTCGTCATCCGTTTGTTTCAAGACAGAGACAAGAAGATAGAGAATTTTTTATCAAAAATCACTTCTAGGATGAAGAGATCGATCTTTGCGTGAGCCAACGACTATCATCCCTGTGCCCGGTTGGTTCATAAAACTGCACAAGTTTCAACAGTGTGTTATTTATAACTAATATTGGAGCTTCAATACATGGAAATAATATTTTCATATCTATTGCAGCGCTATGTATTTTAGAAAATTGTTTTGAATTTACATATATCAGATTTCTATTGACAATTTTATATGCGTTTTTATTACGTCCGTATTATTTCTTGGTATGTGGAACTTGGCGTCATTTCAAGTTTGTATTTCTTCTTGGTGTGTATAGTTATAGTACTGTGTGTTGGTTACAGGCTTCACGCGGTTTATGAAATATATTTGGAAAATACAAGTATTCTCGCTATCTTAGAGCGGAATTAGTGACCTGCCATAACTTTTGATGGTATTGTGTTTTATATTCTTATGTCTGTATTTCTACTTGTACGTGTACACACGTGCATCTAACCTCTGTTGGACTGCGGCATCTCCTTACACGAAATGTTTGCGCAGAAGAACGCGCAAAGTCCGCCAGCCGCAGCTCACGTCCCAGGGTAAGTCTCTATACTTTGAAACACACAAATATCTATAAGTCTCTATACTTTGAAACACACAAATATCTATAAGTCTCTATACTTTGAAACACACAAATATCTGTAAGTCTCTATACTTTGAAACACACAAATATCTGTAAGTCTCTATACTTTGAAACACACAAATATCTGTAAGTATCTATACTTTGAAACACACAAATATCTGTAAGTCTCTATACTTTGAAACACACAAATATCTGTAAGTCTCTATACTTTGAAACACACAAATATCTGTAAGTCTCTATACTTTGAAACACACAAATATCTGTAAGTCTCTATACTTTGAAACACACAAATATCTGTAAGTCTCTATACTTTGAAACACACCAGTCTGTAAGTCTCTATACTTTGAAACACACAAATATCTGTAAGTCTCTATACTTTGAAACACACAAATATCTGTAAGTCTCTATACTTTGAAACACACAAATATCTGTAAGTCTCTATACTTTGAAACACACCAGTCTGTAAGTCTCTATACTTTGAAACACACAAATATCTGTAAGTCTCTATACTTTGAAACACACAAATATCTGTAAGTCTCTATACTTTGAAACACACAAATATCTGTAAGTATCTATACTTTGAAACACACAAATATCTGTAAGTCTCTATACTTTGAAACACACAAATATCTGTAAGTCTCTATACTTTGAAACACACCAGTCTGTAAGTCTCTATACTTTGAAACACACAAATATCTGTAAGTCTCTATACTTTGAAACACACAAATATCTGTAAGTCTCTATACTTTGAAACACACAAATATCTGTAAGTCTCTATACTTTGAAACACACAAATATCTGTAAGTCTCTATACTTTGAAACACACCAGTCTGTAAGTCTCTATACTTTGAAACACACAAATATCTGTAAGTCTCTATACTTTGAAACACACAAATATCTGTAAGTCTCTATACTTTGAAACACACAAATATCTGTAAGTATCTATACTTTGAAACACACCAGTCTGTAAGTCTCTATACTTTGAAACACACCAGTCTGTAAGTCTCTATACTTTGAAACACACCAGTCTGTAAGTCTCTATACTTTGAAACACACCAGTCTGTAAGTCTCTATATACTTTGAAACACACCAGTCTGTAAGTCTCTATACTTTGAAACACACCAGTCTGTAAGTCTCTATGTTATTTGGAGCAATGGTAAGCTATTTATTGCCAATACGGACACAGATGTGAGTTTGGTTGAGTCCTCCTCGATGGCTACATGTTGTTGAAATCTCGGAAACATGCGCGCGCACACCTCGGCACATACACACGGGAGGTAGAAACATTTATTCCTGAATTGTCAGGTGAGATAAGTGCTTCGCCGATATATATTTCTGAAATCTAAAACTGCACACATTGAGATCTACAACTGTAGGCACTACATGGAGGCCAGGAAATCTTGATAAAACATTCATACCATCGCGCAGCAGCTCTGGCGCATCTCAGTCCTCCATTCAAAGATCCTTCAGTGAACCAAATACGTATTTTGTAAACATAATGTACATTATATTGTGAATATATAATTTATAAATTGTTATTTTATAAAATGTACAATAGAAAATTAATTTCTATTGTGACGCCAACAGTTCCAAACACAATAGATTCCATTGTATTATCAAATCTAATTCACCGTAATTTGTCAGAGGTTTAGCTTTTTATGAAATAGTCCAACGCACGCCAATATCCACCTTGTGTAAATAATTCATATTTTCCCATCTCTTATTTATAATTAGTCCATAGAAATACTTATTTATTTGTTTTAATGATGAAAAATATTTTTCTATTGAAGGTTTTATCAAATTACGAGTGATTCATTTGAAACATTCATAGCTTATCCTATTTCACGAACTTATTTTTTTATCAGGAATAAATAACGTTTAATGGACTATAAAACATGTAAATTATTCCAAACGACAGGAGATTGGAATTTACAGCAGAAATGTTGAGGAAAGATCGAATTTATAAAATGTCAGGAAGTCTCCAGGAGCGAACTCTCACATTGCAACAACCAGCTGTTCCACTGAGATCTATGGTGCAGAGCGAACTCTCACATTGCAACAACGAGCTGTTCCACTGAGATCTAAGGTGCAGAGCGAACTCTCACATTGCGACAACCAGCTGTTCCACTGAGATCTAAGGTGCAGAGCGAACTCTCACATTGCAACAACCAGCTGTTCCACTGAGATCTAAGGTGCTGGTGCAGAGCGAACTCTCACATTGCGACAACCAGCTGTTCCACTGAGATCTAAGGTGCAGAGCGAACTCTCACATTGCAACAACCAGCTGTTCCACTGAGATCTAAGGTGCTGGTGCAGAGCGAACTCTCACATTGCAACAACCAGCTGTTCCACTGAGATCTAAGGTGCAGAGCGAACTCTCACATTGCAACAACCAGCTGTTCCACTGAGATCTAAGGTGCTGGTGCAGAGCGAACTCTCACATTGCGACAACCAGCTGTTCCACTGAGATCTAAGGTGCTGGTGCAGAGCGAACTCTCACATTGCGACAACCAGCTGTTCCACTGAGATCTAAGGTGCTGGTGCAGAGCGAACTCTCACATTGCAACAACCAACTGTTCCACTGAGATCTAAGGTGCAGAGCGAACTCTCACATTGCAACAACCAGCTGTTCCACTGAGATCTAAGGTGCTGGTGCAGAGCGAACTCTCACATTGCGACAACCAGCTGTTCCACTGAGATCTAAGGTGCAGATCGAACTCTCACATTGCAACAACGAGCTGTTCCACTGAGATCTAAGGTGCAGAGCGGACAAATTGGGAAGAGACATCCGATTCCTTCCAGTCAAAGGTTTCAATTCAATGTACGCTCGAGCCGCTCTCTAGCGGTTTCTGAACTTTGAACCGGCGAGAAAGTAGAGTTTTGTTGACACAAAAAGTTTTTAGGGAAGTGAACTATAGCAATATACGTTGCTCTCACTAATTGTGATTCTTATTCTATCCCGCTTATAGCGGACTCAGAATAGCGTATGAAACATAGACGGCCATACAGGCGCTATCCGGAGTGCTGGCAGATGTCCTGGCGACACAGCCGAGGGACTCTCGTGTCTGAATAATTCCACTTCTTGATTACGCTCCACTAGTACTTTATTTATACTTGATGTCGCTACCACACAGGCCAATCGATGCAAGTATTTTTAAATCCTGGGACTCAGGGGTCACTGTCCCGCTCAGGGTGTGTAAAATTACCTGGATTCAATTATTCTTGAACCGACTCCCCGACTTACCTTTGGTGGACCTCGGACTTTTTCTCTGGCCTCGCGGGTTCTTGCTCCACCAAAGGTAAGACCAAGATATCGACCCAGGGGATCTTACACCCCGAGCGGGCAGTAATTCCTGTGTTTCAAAATGTAATGTGACAACTTACTTTGTTGGAAACTTTCACTTTCTATACTTCATAGCAGCTTATTTAATTCTCTGTGTATATTTCCCATATGTGACTCTTTATCCTATGGCTAAATATATTTCCAGAGTCTCCAAATCTCATCTCCATATTTACCTCACAACGAATTCCTTTACTGACCTGAAGCAGTGCGGTAGATTAAACTGGTAGAAGGGTTCACCACTTATGAGCTCCCAATATTTACTCACCGCAGTAAGAAATTGCAACGTCGAAATAACTTCAAGTCGGACAAGTTCTGGGAAACCGAGAGAGACGAAACAAGATGATCAGTCAATGACCTGGCAACACACTGGCTGAAATAGCGTTTACTGGTGATGTTTGAAAGTTCTTGTTTGGGCGACAGGAATGTTGTATAAACGAGGGGGAACCCACATAACGGAATTTTAATATTAATTTTGATATCCTACGCTGTACTCTCTATCGGCATCGTCCAAACTTCCGTTCCAGTAGAACTTTTCAAATTCGTTCTTTTTGAACCCTCTTAGCGCCGTCGTGACATGGCGTTTTACGTCGCCAGGGCTCATTTCCTCCTAGCGAGCAGATAAAAGCCCAGGAGAGATAAATAGGACGCGTGGGTCAGGCTAGAACGTGACAATCCCTTTGGTGATCGGTGGGAAAACTGGGCGTCAACTTTTCTGCCACTGTTCGCATTCCCAAATCAACGGACAAAATGCGCCTCAGTCCAACCTGGACAAGTTCGAGGATTGTAGATCTTCATTGATGAGTTCGCTGATGTTTTGAGCAGGTAAAGGACAACAGCTGATCTTCAGCGGCCATTTTCCCCATTTAAACCACAGAAACAATCGGACACTTGAGTTCTATGTAAGCTGTCTGCAGCATCCCAACAGTTGCCGCTGTGTTCTTGCCGAGTATATATAAGGCATCGTGTTGCTCGTGAGAATCCTCCGTGTCACGAGTGCGCAGAGGACTGTCAGGTGACGCGGCGCAACAAGTACACGACGCGCGACAACTTCGGTTATTTAGGATCCCCGTCGCGACAGTCTGCCGGCCATCACTTCCCCACGTTGATCCATCAAACTCTGTGGAACAAGGCTGCAAGATTTCCTCTTGGATGTCGTCGTTATCGCATCCCTGGATGTGGTCGGTTTGCTGGTTGTTGGCAATAAACACCGTGGGCCACCACAACGCCCCACATTGGATATACTCCAGATCGAATATATATTTACAATTACATATACACTACAATCTTGTGGTTTTCAGCAGTTCCTTCTTTCTGCTAACAGATTTAAAGAAGTTCTATAGAAGTTTGTCCTCGGTTAATTTATCTATCACAGAATATATTGACGACTTGATTCCACAGTAGAAATATTCTCCTGTATTGTTGTGGTGTCATATAGTGTTCATTTGTGGCCTTTACAAAGCACAGGCTATGTCTTTTCCTAAGCTTTTAACAAGATTCCCTCGGAGAAAAAAGTAAAGAATATTCCCAAATGAGCAATGTTTGACTATAAGTGGTCACAGGGAATATCAATGTTGATGCTAAGCCATCACTTGAAGAGACTATAAGTGTTACAATATCAGGGATTACCTAGGTAAAATGACACATCACCCGGTGTTTATAATGGGGATAGAGAGTCAATTATACTAGTTTCATCACTATGCCGAGATCGGTCTAGTGCCGTTTAAATAATTGAAGGATTTCTCTGTTGAACCATTCATGCAATATTTCAGCCAAAAAAATCCGGGTGAATCTATTATTTAAGTCATGTCCTCAGTAAATCCTTGCATTGTTGTGTAGGATGTCTTCAATAACTGTGTAAGACAGAGGCGACGAAGCAAACAATTCTGTATTTGGCCAATCGTTTTGCTCGTTACACGGAGCGGCAACGTCGACATAACAATTGAATCCAGCAAATTCTTTGATGCGGGAAAATAATTTAACTTGGGATTGATCAGAATTCTCATGTCGTTGATAGAATGCCACAACAGCTGGCCTTCGCTAAAGTTTCGTTGATTGAATCTAACAGCATTCATTTAACCAGCTCTTTCAAATGGCAGGTCAAAAACAGAAACTTTTTATGCGTTGTCTGTTTAAACTTACGTTTTTCTAAAATCACAGAGTGAAGAATATTGTCAGTGGTGAACCCTCCCAGAATATTCGCCGACATATTCAGTGCAGACATGTTTTAAATGTTTGTTCTGTAGCTGTCATCAATGTGTTTTATCTAATGGGATAACCAACCAATCAGAGGGTTCCGTGTTGCCAAGCTGCTTATACTTGACTACTGTCACCAGACCGGAAGTCCATCTGGACCTGACGCGATGTAAAATGGCCCCTATACAGACAGGAAGTCCGATTTGTAATCCATTTAGCGTTACCCAGGGTGCACCACGTGGAGGCGGATTACACTACACCCCGAAATGGGAGAAGGTCGCCTTGACGCCCCTCCGCGAGGGGGACTAAAACAGGACAAAACAAAGGGCCGACACGACAACGCGGTGTCCAGCAAATAAAGCCGTGGTGTCCCAAGTCGGCAGAATTTGATGGACGACGTTGAAGGCGGCCCTAAGTTCCGAGCCTGGAGTCAACCCAACGTGGAGCGGACGCCAACGACCAGATCCCATTCCGGGACAATCTACTAGGGTCGGGTTCGGCTTATATAGCCCGCACTGGGCGGACGTGGAATCAAATTGGTGGTTTGGATTCTGTCGGCTTAGCTTCTTTCTCAGTTGGGAGTTACCTTCAGTACGCCATAGTGTATAGCTGGCAGTGTTTCGGAAATTTGCATAACGCAGAAAATATATATGCAAAGGCACGATAGCGCGCCATCTACAAAAAAAGAATGGAACTAATTTTCTAATTTTGTTTTTAAATTTCACAAATATATCCTTTTTCACCTTCAAATTTATTAATGAAAATAATTCTTTTTTTATTATTATTATTTAAAAGGGAATTTTTGTAAAAAAAGTTTAAAATTCTCGCGCTCTGTCGCCAATTTACATCGCTGCACTTGGGGCTTGAAAGGTAATTTGGTGGATTTCCTTGTTGTTGTTTGAATAGTGAGTATGCAAATTGTGGGCTATACATCTAGAATGGAAGCGCGGCGACATAGCGCAGATTTGTAAAACCAATCTTTATAAAAATAGCATCACTCTAAGAGAGGGGAGAAAAACAAATACAGTTAAACCTGTCTATAACGCCCCCTCTTGGGACTCACCAAAATAGGGTGCTATAGAGAGGTCACTTTTAATGTAAATCGCATCGTACTACGTATTTAAAATCGGGCGCTATTTAGAGGGGGCGCTATAGACAGGTTTAACTGTATATCAAAAGTATGTTTAACAAATATGTTTGTGGGTACAAAACCAACCAGGTCCTTCCACAGTGCATCACAGGGATCTGGCAGCTCGAAATGTAGAGGTGCTTTAAAATAATTCTACTTTCATCTCATATCGTATACAAGTTAGTAGACTTTTTATCTGAATTTACCAAAACTGGTGTTGCGGGTCAATCACCAATATCACCACATTCTGTTGGCTCAATTTCTTACAGACAACACTATTATTGTAGGTGACCTTAATGCCAAGCATCAACTATGGGGATGTTCCATGCCAAACCCAAGAGGCAAAATACTTTCAAACATACTTGATAACTGAACTGAACATTGTGAATAAAAAGATTATATGAAAAGGGAAAAATGGAAACAAACTTGTGAAAACCTGAACCCATGAAACTCAAATACAAAACTTTGGCATTTGGCAAAACAAATTGACAGAGCCCAGCCACAAACTGAAAACAAAAATATGATTAAGAATACAGATGGTACCCCAGCAACTAATGACAAAAATGCTGCCAATCTTTAAGGTAATTCATATCAAATAAGGAGTAAAATTAAATTTGAAATAAAAGATAAGAAAGTTGAAAAAAAAGGCCCGAAAGATTATTCATGACTGTAAAAATGTCACTAGCACTCATAATATTTTCCATGAAAAAATCAATATGAAAGAGCTAGATTATGCATTAGAAAACACTGCCCTGAACAAGACTCCTGGGCCAGATGGAATCCATGGCCAAATGATATCAAACTTGGGCAAAAATGGCAAAGAAAGACTTCTTGATATTTTTAATAACTCCTGGAAAACTGGAAAATTACCTCAAGACTGGAAAAGTGCAACAATAATTCCTATTAAAAAACTTGACAAATCTGCTGATGACCCAAAAAACTACCAACCTATCTCCCTCACAAGTATTTGCTGCAAATTAATGGAAACAATTATACTCAGACGACTCACCTATCCCCTCGACACAAGAAATCTCTTGCCAGAAGAACAATATGGATTTAGGAAAGGACATGGGACAATAGACCAACTCTTTATTTTTCACACAAAAGGTAAAAGATGCATAAAACAGAAAACCAACTAACCACACCATAGCTGCTTTTTTAGACCTTACACAAGCTTTTGACAAGGTATGGAAAAACAAGTTAATTACAAAATTATACAAATATTTCAAAATTGATGGAAAAGCTATCACTTGGATAAATGATTTCCTTAAAATAGATATATCAGGGTCAAATATAATGGAACTCTATCTAAAACCTTCAAATTGTACCAAGGATTTACCACAAGGAGCAGTCCTTAGCCCAACTCTCTTCACTCTATTTATTGCAGGCATAGAAGAAAAAATTTCACATAAAACCAATACTGGACTTTACGAAGCAGACATTATGCCCTTAAAGAATAGAAGAAGCTACAATCTGCCAAAATATATAAACAAAATCAAGAGTTATGGAAACAAACACAGAACTTCCAATTACATACTTAATTGGGAATCCAATCTAAGACTCAAAAAAGAAGGCCCTCTCCACCTGAACAAAAGAAATGATTTTTAAAATATAAAGTAGAAAAAAAATATTTAGCAGAAAAAATTGCCCCATGCAAACCACTACAAAATGTTATTTTTAATTCCACTTTAAATGAACCCACCAACAAACAATACCAAAATCCAGAATACTTAAAACAATTATCATTAGAAATAATTAATATAACATTCCTAAAAATGCAATAACTATCTACACCGATGGTAGCAGAGACAAGTTGGGACACACTGGCAGTGGCTGTCTCATCAAAACCACAAATGGCATTGAGAAAATAAACAGAAGAAACCCTGATTTTTGCTCAGTCTTCAGATCAGAACTTATAGCCATCTATGAAGCCTTAAAATCCATCAGAAATACTAATTATCAAGATATCTGGATTCTTACTGATAGTAGAAGTGCCATACAACACTTGAGTCACACAGGGGAACTTAGAGACAAAATAAGCAGGAACATAATTGGCTATCTCCAAAAACTCTCAAAAACCTCAAAAATTCACCTTCAATGGATACCCTCACATGTTGGAATTGAAGGCAATGAAGCTGCTGATGTGCTAGCGAAAAAAGGCACAAAAGAACCCTTGCCACAGAAAAATAAACTTACTTTTAAAGAAATAGAAACAGTAGCCAAAACAAAAATAAGCAAGAACTGGAGGATCCCACCTAAGCACAGTTGGTACAGTGGAGTGAACCCAGGAGGAGCTCTGAACATCAGAAATAGACAGCATCAAACAACACTAACAAGATTTAGAACAGACCATCTCAAGCCATTGAAAATAGAAAATAACAACAAAATCTACCCCACTTGCCCAAAATGTAGCTTGGCACCTGCAGCTCCAGAACACATTTTGGCTTGCATTAGATGCACTAAACAGGACCTTTGGGAGAGGCCGCTGCTTATCATAAAACAGCTCAAGGAGCATGGACTCATGAAATTTGTGTAATATTTACACAAAGGGATAAGAAACAACAACATGGCCTGTAATTCCATGTGTATTAGAGATAATAAAAAAAGGATAGGAAAACTTGTTGAAGTAAGTGTTTTAAATTCCCTTTTTTTTCCTTATCCCTCGTACACATGGTACTGGCCATGATAATCATGGTGGGTAGAAGTTGGCGACTGCTTTTTACAGTAAGTGTACCACATGTGAAAAGCAGTTCAACTTTGCACTTACAAATGTCCCAGAGCCCTGCATTTTAAATCCTAGATGTTATATCTTCTTTCTTTTCTGAAAATCATGACTGGGTGAAGTAGAATGCCTTTGTCATTAAGACTGGGAGCACTACTCAGTGGCAGGCCGACTTAGCTCAAAAAGAAATGGCCGACACTGACATGAGGAACAGACGCCATGTACAGCCACTCCTAACATGGAGTACAAACGCTGCTCATCCTGTATCCCTGGATTAGGAGCCCTTACAGGGAGGGTACTATCAGCTGGGCCAGCTGAGCCCAGGTTTTTTATTGAGCTTGTTACTGCTTCCCCTCCTCCATCCGGGCTTGGGACCAGCAAAGGCGGAGTTTAGATGTTAAATTGTTTAAAAACAATTGCAGCGAAATGATCTAAATAATGTGAAGAAAGCCTAGCTCAACAGAGGGGAACAACTGCTTGAATTCCAGTCTCCTCTTGTTCTAGCTTCTGTTTGGATAGATTTAAGCTATGAGTGTTTAAATGTACAACAAATCCTAATTATTGGATTTGTGGTGTGAACCTTGTGATTCTATAATTCAATGTTATCACAAGACTTGTCAAATATCAGAAAATGCTTTGTTCTTTACACTTTTGTTAACAGGAGACAAATTTGAAAAAATGAAATCAACCTTCTGTATATTTGCTGCTTCAGTGATCCACTTTCCTATTAGTACATCTGGTTTCTGAGGCTTACAGCTTTTATAAATAAACATATGTAACCCCAGGTTACAGCAACACTAGACTTAGTGACTGAGCAAAATTTGGCAAGTAAGCTGCCTAGCTTTGCTGAGACTCTGCCAAATGAAATGTTTGGAATTGTGCGGCCTTGAGAAGTACTTGAGTTTGTGAATTGCCTGCATTGGTTTCCAATGATGGGAATTTTGCCCATGTTGTCCGCAATCCAAACAGTTGGACCACCGGAGCAACTTCCTCCTTTGTAAACCAAGATAACAATTTGCATACCCTTGGATTTTCTTAACAATTTGTAGGGTGTTTGCATCATCATCATACAAGTGTTGTTGCTGGGTTAAAACTTCATTGTGAGAATCATCGTAACAATTACACCAAGTTACATACACAGAGCTCGTGACTGCAAGACTGACTCAGGAGACAACAGCGGCACAACTTGAGACACAGTTTGCAGAATTACCGTTCCAGTTAGCTTTGGGACTCATGGAGTCACACATTGTCACAATTACACCAAGTTACATACACAGAGCTCGTGACTGCAAGACTGACTCAGGAGACAACAGCGGCACAACTTGAGACACAGTTTGCAGAATTACCATTCCAGTTAGCTTTGGGACTCATGGAGTCACACATTGTCACACATGGAGGTAGCATAGGAGTAGACTTAACCCAGCTATGTGCCGCTGACATATTTCAACAATCTGTCTATTCATACTTGCCCTGACACCATGAAATACAGTTCAACAGTAATTCTGAACAAGCATGTAATAGGCATGTGGTGGATGAATAGAACACTAAAATGTAACAAAATACAAATAGAAGAAATCTTAGTTCTAAACTTTGGATTTTATTCAAACTGTTGCAAGGTGTGTTTTATAAAATCTGCAAGACTTTATGTAATTTTGTTCCTAGAAACTGTGACAGTGAAATGTCAGAACCTCCATTGTGTTATTTTGAAACATTTGAGTTCTTGCCGTTGTGGCTCATTGTAGAATATTGGCTCTGGAAGTATCTTTCCACTTGTGTGATTTATTTGGTGATGGTCACTCACAGCAAGTTGCTAGGTTCACAGGATCAAGTGTTGGTACCACAATGAAAACTCCACAAACTTTTTTTAAAAAAATAAAATTTTTATTGTTAAATTAAAAATCACAATTTCTAATATTTAAATGCCCACATTCAGGCAAGAAACATCACAAACAAAGTAATAACTTAAGGTTTTAAATAATGAACTAAAAATGCCATGCAGTAAATTACAGACACAACTTTGATGTAAAACAATGGCCAAACTTTGAGGTCGTGCGGGAAAGAAAGCAACCTCCCCTATCACAGCAAACAAACAAATCTTGGCAGCCACTCTAAGCCCTCGGTGTCCTGTATATTCCTGCCGGATTCAGTAACTCCAAGCTTATTGCTTGGGAGTTGTACAATGGATCCTGAGATTGAGGTAATTTGGTCAGAAATGGCAACAACAAGTAGTGACTAACTGGTCAAGTATCTTTGGAAGGAAGGAATACACACCACTGGTGTTTCCTCTCTCTGAGCCACGAAGTAACGTGAAACTCTGACTGTATCAGACTCTGGCCTCACATCAAAGGATTGTTTGACAGAAAGATGAGGCAAACTTCCTCCATGTCAGTCGCTGCATAGGAACATTCTTTGTGACAGAGGGAAGGCTGACGACATAGAACTAGTGATGCTACAATGTTTATTGAACTGGTTGTCAACTCTTGGGTGATCCAGACAGTGATTGAGTCTCCAGACTGACTGACTGGGACAACGAGGGCTCAGAGTGGAACAAAGGAGAGAGAGTATTGCCAGGCTGCTATGCAAATAGGAACTGGGGCAGTCAGGCTTGGGGGGAGGAGGTCTCTGCACACACACACAGCTGAGTGAGAACTTGGCAGAACTGGGGCAGTCAGGCTTGGGAGGTCTCTGCACACACACACAGCTGATTGTGTCAGCCATGCACTATCTATAGAGCTGTTTCAACACTTCTTCCACTCCAACACAGCTTCCGTTTATCCTCTAAATTACATTAGACCAGATACACCTCAGCAACATTAGAATCCCAAAGTCCCCATGGTTGTTATAACAACAAGCCCAAATGTTTTGATGAGATCCAGCTGTAGAGCATATTTTCTTTACAACAAGTGATTCTTTACATGGAATGTTTTATAATTGTTTGATGTGAGACATCAGTGTGGTCATATCTAGCAGAGTGTTCCATGTGAGACATCAGTGTGGTCATATCTAGTAGAGTGTTCCATGTGAGAGACATCAGTGCGGTCATCTCTAGTAGAGTGTTCCATGTGAGACATCAGTGTGGTCATCTCTAGTAGAGTGTTCCATGTGAGACATCAGTGCGGTCATCTCTAGTAGAGTGTTCCATGTGAGACATCAGTGTGGTCATATCTAGTAGAGTGTTCCATGTGAGACATCAGTGTGGTCATATCTAGTAGAGTGTTCCATGTGAGACATCAGTGCGGTCATCTCTAGTAGAGTGTTCCATGTGAGAGACATCAGTGTGGTCATCTCTAGTAGAGTGTTCCATGTGAGAGACATCAGTGCGGTCATCTCTAGTAGAGTGTTCCATGTGAGACATCAGTGCGGTCATCTCTAGTAGAGTGTTCCATGTGAGACATCAGTGTGGTCATATCTAGTAGAGTGTTCCATGTGAGACATCAGTGCGGTCATCTCTAGTAGAGTGTTCCATGTGAGAGACATCAGTGTGGTCATCTCTAGTAGAGTGTTCCATGTGAGACATCAGTGCGGTCATCTCTAGTAGAGTGTTCCATGTGAGACATCAGTGCGGTCATCTCTAGTAGAGTGTTCCATGTGAGAGACATCAGTGCGGTCATCTCTAGTAGAGTGTTCCATGTGAGACATCAGTGTGGTCATCTCTAGTAGAGTGTTCCATGTGAGAGACATCAGTGCGGTCATCTCTAGTAGAGTGTTCCATGTGAGAGACATCAGTGCGGTCATATCTAGTAGAGTGTTCCATGTGAGAGACATCAGTGCGGTCATCTCTAGTAGAGTGTTCCATGTGAGAGACATCAGTGCGGTCATCTCTAGTAGAGTGTTCCATGTGAGAGACATCAGTGCGGTCATCTCTAGTAGAGTGTTCCATGTGAGAGACATCAGTGTGGTCATCTCTAGCAGAGTGTTCCATGTGAGAGACATCAGTGCGGTCATCTCTAGCAGAGTGTTCCATGTGAGAGACATCAGTGCGGTCATCTCTAGCAGAGTGTTCCATGTGAGACATCAGTGTGGTCATCTCTAGTAGAGTGTTCCATGTGAGACATCAGTGTGGTCATCTCTAGTAGAGTGTTCCATGTGAGACATCAGTGTGGTCATCTCTAGTAGAGTGTTCCATGTGAGAGACATCAGTGTGGTCATCTCTAGTAGAGTGTTCCATGTGAGACATCAGTGTGGTCATCTCTAGTAGAGTGTTCCATGTGAGACATCAGTGTGGTCATCTCTAGTAGAGTGTTCCATGTGAGAGACATCAGTGTGGTCATCTCTAGTAGAGTGTTCCATGTGAGACATCAGTGTGGTCATCTCTAGTAGAGTGTTCCATGTGAGACATCAGTGTGGTCATCTCTAGCAGAGTGTTCCATGTGAGACATCAGTGTGGTCATCTCTAGTAGAGTGTTCCATGTGAGACATCAGTGTGGTCATATCTAGTAGAGTGTTCCATGTGAGACATCAGTGCGGTCATCTCTAGTAGAGTGTTCCATGTGAGAGACATCAGTGCGGTCATCTCTAGTAGAGTGTTCCATGTGAGAGACATCAGTGCGGTCATCTCTAGTAGAGTGTTCCATGTGAGAGACATCAGTGCGGTCATCTCTAGCAGAGTGTTCCATGTGAGAGACATCAGTGCGGTCATCTCTAGTAGAGTGTTCCATGTGAGAGACATCAGTGCGGTCATCTCTAGTAGAGTGTTCCATGTGAGAGACATCAGTGCGGTCATCTCTAGTAGAGTGTTCCATGTGAGAGACATCAGTGCGGTCATCTCTAGTAGAGTGTTCCATGTGAGAGACATCAGTGCGGTCATCTCTAGTAGAGTGTTCCATGTGAGACATCAGTGTGGTCATCTCTAGCAGAGTGTTCCATGTGAGAGACATCAGTGCGGTCATCTCTAGTAGAGTGTTCCATGTGAGAGACATCAGTGCGGTCATCTCTAGTAGAGTGTTCCATGTGAGAGACATCAGTGCGGTCATCTCTAGTAGAGTGTTCCATGTGAGAGACATCAGTGCGGTCATCTCTAGCAGAGTGTTCCATGTGAGAGACATCAGTGCGGTCATCTCTAGTAGAGTGTTCCATGTGAGAGACATCAGTGCGGTCATCTCTAGTAGAGTGTTCCATGTGAGAGACATCAGTGCGGTCATCTCTAGTAGAGTGTTCCATGTGAGAGACATCAGTGCGGTCATCTCTAGTAGAGTGTTCCATGTGAGAGACATCAGTGCGGTCATCTCTAGTAGAGTGTTCCATGTGAGAGACATCAGTGCGGTCATCTCTAGTAGAGTGTTCCATGTGAGAGACATCAGTGCGGTCATCTCTAGTAGAGTGTTCCATGTGAGAGACATCAGTGCGGTCATCTCTAGTAGAGTGTTCCATGTGAGAGACATCAGTGCGGTCATCTCTAGTAGAGTGTTCCATGTGAGAGACATCAGTGCGGTCATCTCTAGTAGAGTGTTCCATGTGAGAGACATCAGTGCGGTCATCTCTAGTAGAGTGTTCCATGTGAGAGACATCAGTGCGGTCATCTCTAGTAGAGTGTTCCATGTGAGAGACATCAGTGCGGTCATCTCTAGCAGAGTGTTCCATGTGAGAGACATCAGTGCGGTCATCTCTAGTAGAGTGTTCCATGTGAGAGACATCAGTGCGGTCATCTCTAGTAGAGTGTTCCATGTGAGAGACATCAGTGCGGTCATCTCTAGTAGAGTGTTCCATGTGAGAGACATCAGTGCGGTCATCTCTAGTAAACAAACCATATTTACATAATTCTGCCATCTAGATAGTTCACACCCAACAATCAATATCACACACGATCTCTACACGATTGTATCAAGTCTTGTTCTAGTAGACTTGATGCTCTAACCAGGAGGGACACTCCCCCTTTAAAAATCCTGAGTTCAACTGACCCGGTTGATGGTCCTCAACAAGGGTCCCACTCCAGGAATACGGAGGAGCTGTGTCCGTACTCATGTTAGAGTCGGCAGCAAAGGCTTCCATGTTAGGAACAGCCTCAAACTACAGGCAAAGTCAGACTTTCACCAAAGTGTGCCTGGATCATGGTGCCATGATCAATGAAAGCTGCACCCCTATACCCCATTCCATGAGATCATGGACTCATGGGATTCGTGTAATCTTTACACAAGGGGAAAAAGAAACAACAACAACAATATCACACATCCTTGGTGTGTCATTGTTTACAAGAATCTATCTTCTCCAGACCAATGCATTCCTTCATTTCACGCAGTTAATTTTTACCAAGTTTTAATTTCACCTGGACTCTGTCAACTTGACAGTTTCTGTTACAATAAACTGGTGTATTGTTCCATCAAGATTTAGTTAGCACTTCTGCAGCCCCCACAAATTCCCTGTGTATGCTTGGATACAGTAGAACCTCCATGAGAGAGGAAACTCTCACGGATAACTCTCTATAAAAGACTTTTTTTAATTGTCAAAATTACCATTTTTTTACTAATTAAAACTCTCCAATAAGAGGCTCCCTAAAGGACACTTTGGCCCTGTAACTGGTACACTGTATATTGGAGCAGTGATAGTACAGACATATATTGACCCCAGGGAACTAAGTATTGGAAGTATCTGTATGATTACATCAGCCAAATATATTTATATTAAAAATACACTCATGGACAAAACTTAAGGAAGTTGTACCTTTTAGCATGCATATCGAGATTCAGACAATAACTCTGAAAGATATTTAATTTGATACACAGCAACCTTTATTGAAGACACATGAGATAACCAAAGAGTGAATAAAATTGACTCTGTGTCTCCTTCAAAAAAAAAAATAATATAAAAAAAAATGATTAGCAACATCAAAGAATGTAGGAGGAGTATACGGAGAAAAATAAATCATGAGCCATATTCAGAAGAAAGGGCTCGAAGCACAGGCCAAGTTAGTGCCATGATATGTTTCACAGGTTAGAAGAGGCACATGTGTTTACATACTGATTGACAGAATGGTTGTTTAACAAACTCCAGTGTTGGCTGACAATGGTTTCTAGACCCAGCCACAACAATGAGACACAATTTCCAACAATGACAAAATAGCATTCACCGAGCAAAAAGCACTTTCAGCTTGAGCAAATGTTTTCTCTCAATAACAAATGGTGAAGTGTGCCACTATCTGGGTCATGTGTTCCCCAACAATTGAAAATTAATTACAAATTAACAATTTGTATCTTTTTTATTGGAAAGCAAGCTTTCGAGTATCGAAGCTCTTCTAGTCTCTTAACAATGGCAAGTGGAGAAATACAAACTGTTTGTAAAAGATACAAATTGAGAAATTTGTAATAAATTTTTGAATAACAATTTTACTCAATGAATGATTCCCCAACTATACCTTGGCTGAGGTGGGCCCGGACCATGTTCCAGGTGTCCTGGTGCACCTTGTCCACCTTGCAGACGTGCTTGAGGTCCAGGTCCGCAAGTCCCACAGAGAAGAGGAACTGCTCTCCATTGCAGTCCCTCACCACGTGCTGGGGGTCCGGGGGGACACAACTTCCCCTGCAGCACATCACAATGGTAACTGGGGAGTGTCATGTTATTTGTGACAATGTTGTTGTTTCTTATTCCTTTGTGCAAAGACTACACAAATTCCATGAGTTCGTGCTCCTCGAGCTATTTTATGATAAGCATCGGCCTCCCTCAAAGGTTCTGTTTAGTGCATCTAATGCAAGGCAATATGTGTTCTGGAGCTGCAGGTGCCAAGCTACATTTTGGGCAAGTGGGGTAGATTTTGTTGTTAATTTCTATCATCAATGGCTTGAGATGACCTGTTGTAAATCTTGTTGTTTGATGCTGTCTGAGGTTCAGAGCTCCTCCTGGGTCCACTCCACTGTACCAACTGTGCTTAGGTGGGATCCTCCAGTTCTTGTTTATTTTTGTTTTGGCTACTGTTTCTATTTCTTCAAAAGTAAGTTTATTTTTCCGTGGCAAGGGTTCTTTTGTGCCTTTTTTTTGTTAGCGCATCAGCAGCTTCATTGCCTTCAATGCCAATGTGTGAGGGTATCCATTGAAGATAAATTTTTTAGAGTTTTTGGAGATAGCCAATTATGTTCCTGCTTACTTTGTCTCAAGTTCCCCTGTGTGACTCAAGTGTTGTATGGCACTTCTACTATCAGTAAGAATCCAGATATCTTTATAAATAGTATTTCTGATGGATTTTAAGGCTTCATAGAGGGCCATAAGTTCTGATCCTAAGACTGAAGACAAAAATCTGGGTTTCTTCTGTTCATTTTCTCAATGCCATTTGTGGTTTTAATGAGACAGCCACTGCCAGTGTGTCCCAACTTGTCTCTGCTACCATCGGTGTAGATAAAATGATATATCAATCGAAATAATTGCAAAAAGTTTCTTAAAACGGCAAGCTTTCAAGCTTTAGCTCATCTTCAGGCCAATTGATTCGCAAATTCCTACAATATATATATAGAGGTGTAGGAGGTATTTTTACACTTGAAAAAGTTTAACAAATTTTCTGAGAAATACTTTAAATATATATATATCCAAAAACTTATTTACTTATAACGGAAATAAAATTTATAAAATATGCTATGCAAAAACTATTGAAAACATGATTCATTTTTAAATTACAAATATTAAAGGAATCGTTAGATGAATGGATGACAGATCATAACTTGGTAAAGACTATGGATTCATCTTCGTGATGTGTGTTGATATTGCTGTGGTATTTCAATTCTTTGGTTTATACTGCTGTTATTATTTGAAATTAGTGATTCCAGAATGAGTCTATTATATTTTGAAAATAACATTTCACATCCTGTAGGTTGAATTGATGGCCGGTGGATTCTTCGTGCTGATATATTAGTGATCTACTGTAATGATTAGACCTATCCTGGAATATGGATATCAAATCTATGGTACAGCATCTGAAACAAATCTAAAATCACTGGAAAGGATACAACTAAGTGCAGCTAGAATTATTACAGGTCTTCGAAATACCTGCCCTAATGATATTGTACTTTACGAGGCAGACATTATGCCCTTAAAGGATAGAAGAAGCTACAATCTGTCAAAATATATAAACAAAATCAAGAGTTATGGAAACAAACACAGAACTTCCAAGTACATACTTAATTGGGAATCCAATCTAAGACTCAAAAAAGAAGGCCCTCTCCACCTGGCCAAAAGAAATGGATTTTTAAAATATAAAGTGGAAAAAATAAAGTATTTAGCAGAAAAATTTTCTCCATGCAAACCACTACAAAATATTATTTTTAATTCCACTTTAAATTAACTCACCAACAAACAATACCAAAATCCAGAATACTTCAAACAATTATCATTAGAAATAATTAATAACATTCCTAAAAAAAAATGCAATAACTATCTATACCGATGGTAGCAGAGATGAGTTGGGACACACTGGCAGTGGCTGTCTCATTAAAACCACAAATGGCATTGAGAAAATAAACAGAAGAAACCCAGATTTTTGCTGTCTTCAGATCAGAACTTATAGCCATCTATGAAGCCTTAAAATCCATCAGAAATACTAATTATCAAGATATCTGGATTCTTACTGATAGTAGAAGTGCCATACAACACTTGAGTCACACAGGGGAACTCAGAGACAAAGTAAGCAGGAACATAATTGGCTATTGTTGGAATAATCAATTTCAACATTTTACTCTTCTTTTATTTTTTTGACCAATTGACCGCTGTATATAATAATTGCTACCATTGTTGTGTCGGAGTATGTAAAGTAAGCTGCTTTGTGTTTATGTAAATTTTGAGCATAACTAATAAAACTTTCTTTCTTTAAGCACCATTTCCCGGCCTTCTCCTTCCCTTTTTTTCAACAGCTATCTCCAAAAACTCTCAAATTCACCTTCAATGGATACCCTCACACATTGGCATTGAAGACAATGAAGCTGCACAAGAGAACCCTTGCCACGGAAAAATAAACTTACTTTTAAAGAAATAGAGACAGTAGCCAAAACAAAAATAAACAAGAACTGGAGGATCCCACCTAAGCACAGCTGGTACAGTGGACCCAGGAGGAGCTCTGAACCTCAGACAGCACCAAACAACACTAACAAGATTTATAACAGGCCATCTCAAGCCTTTGAAGATAGAAAATAACAACAAAATCTGCCCCACTTGCCCAAAATGTAGCTTGGCACCTGCAGCTCCAGAACACATCTTGCCTTGCATTAGATGCATGAAACAAGACCTTTGGGAGAGGCCATTGCTTATCATAAAACAGCTCGAGGAGCACGAACTCTTGGAATCCGTGTGGAAACCTGACTGAAGTGTGAACTGCAGAAATGTGGGATTTCCCATCTACACACAATTCCGAAATATTTTCGACCAAACTATTATAATTCACAATTTATCACAGATCATGGAAATTTCAGGTTTTTTCTTAAGAAAATTCAGGCTGTGCAAGATTCGACATGTTTCTGTGGATTGGGGGAACAAACTTCAATACATCTCTTGCTAGAGTGCCCTGTCTTTCAAGATTACAGAGTCAACAACGATTTAATAGCTTTAGGCCCTAGTGATTTAATTTCAAGTAAGGACACATATATAAAATTTAATTTCCTTTGTAAATATATTTTGGATTTCATTAAGAAAAATGGTTTTTGATGTAACGATCTCAAGGAAATATTGGACATATTATATGGTTGTAAACAATATATAGGTGTATCCGTGTATATGTGTGTATATATGTATATATTTTTAAATTTAATGATGTAACTGTAAATAAAATTCAAAGAATATCTCTATATGTAAATAACATTTTTGAATCTTTCTAAGTCGCTTTCTGTGTATCTTTCCATGTTGAATATTTTCTTTGTTATATTTGTATGTACATTTAGCGCAAGTGTCCCTAGGGGGACATAGCGTTTTGAATTGAAATAAATAAAAAAAAGGAAGCTGTTCCAGATATTACAAAAGCAAACAATGTGTCAAGTAATCTCTCCCTCCTTCAGTGCCTTCCTCTACTGAGGGTGGGCCCCCATATCTGCTGTCATCATATGTACGTAGTCTAGTTCATTGTCTGTGTAAAGTATAGGAACTAAATATTAGCAAGTATGGTTGTAGCACAAATAGAAGAGAGTGTTGTCTGAAGACAGGATACAACTATCTATTTACAGAGTCAGCATAAGTGGATGTAACCTATGACATTGTTAAATTAAGTTAATCAAGAAATTCCAGAGGAATCCAACATTGTGTTTCTTTTATCTTATTCTCTGTGTGAGCTATGTAAGCCTTTATATAACATCAGTCCCTGGAGATTTGACTAAACAACTCCATGTGAGACATTTAAACACCACTCTGCCAGGAGTCCTGCTGCCATCACCACCGGAGCTGTATTGTTGTTATGGCTTATCCCCTCGGATAGAATCATCCCCAACAGGAGTCTCAGTTTTTCTATTGTCAATTATGAATTTTTCCCAGAGGTCCTTCTAGTGAACTGTATGCAGGTGCAGCAGGTTGGAAGGCACATTTTGGAAAAGTCATGGTTTTTCCTGAAAATTTAAGAGTTTTTAGGTATCCTGTTGGTAATATAGAGATTGCTGCTTGTTCTGCTCTTGGTAGTGCTCTAGATTGGAGGGTATATGCCAGAGAAGAAAGACTTCCCAAGGGAGTTTGTAGAGTGCTGGTTACTCACAGCTTCTGGAAGACCAGCATGAGGGAGCTGTCCTTGATGGAAAGGGAAAAGAGGAACTCCCAGATCTGCACAGACGTCCCTCACTGTAGCCAGTCAACACAATAAAACATTCTATAGTACTTCTAGGTAGAACTATGACTGAGCCACCAGCCAGGTCAAAGGTAGGATTTGGTGCTATGTGTGGACGAGTATCACAGGAAGTTATCATAACTAAACAGGTCCTGAGATTTTGGGTGAGGATTATGAAAATGGAAGAGAGTAGGTTGCCCCGGGCATGTTTGTCACACCTCTGGACATTACACAGCAATCAAAGGGCTGGTTTAACCTTTGTCGAAAACCTGTCAACCATTTTAGACTCAAACGGTTTTTTGTTCCTGAAGGGTTGTCCGGATTACACTGCAATACTGACAGAAATCCCTGCTATTATTCGAATAGCAACCGAACAAAGCATCCAAAGCGGCATGGCGAAAATCCTAAATACTTCACATTACAGTCACTTCAAATACCTAAAAAATTCAATAACAGCAGAACGATATTTATTCACAACTATTCCTTTAGCAGTTAAAAGATTCTTTGCACAATTGAGACTCCTATGGACGATCTTCCCAAAAAATCGTTCAAAGCGCTGGAAGATTGATTTGTCTCTAACTTGCGATCTGTGTAAAAACAGAATCCAAGACGAAATTATGCATATAATATTTGGATGCTCTTGCTTAGAGAAACAGAGGAAAGAAATTTTGGGTGACTTACCCTGGTCTCAACCTGACTGCCAACAAATTTGCAGCTGGATGAACACACTGATGGTTGATCAGGGTCTCTCCCTCGGTTTATATAAATTCTACAAAGCCGCAGTCAATGTCCGTTGGAGAATAATGGATTCGCCGAATGTCGTGGTTTGCTTGGAGGAAGAAGGCGAAGACTGAACGCGGCTGATTCCACACTAGCCCTCTCAATGATATCCTAACCTTGACATATCCTAAACATTGGTACTTTAATTTAAATATTTAATCATGTATGGTTCCTTCTACTCTGTATGTTTATTTTTTGTATATATGGTTATATTTCTTTTTGTTTTTTTTTTTTCTTTCTTCTCTTTTTTCTTTTTCCTTATTACCTCTTGTATTCTAGTTTTTACTTCTGAAATATCTTCCTTTGCTAAATCCTGTAGAGGGGAATCATGTATAGGGCTGGATGCCCCAATATAAAGGCTTGTGTGTGTGTGTTATTTAAGAAAAGGAACTGCTCGACTGCTTGTATATAAGTTTATACCACGCCCTTTCTTTCTTCTTCCCCCTTATTTGACACATTGTAAATAACATTGCTGATTATGGTGATTTCTGTATATACCCTGTTCTACTCGGAGAATCTGTATAAGATCAAAAGGTCTTAATAAAGCTTTTTGTTGTTGTTGTTGGTGCTATGACTGAGCCACCAGCCAGGTCAAAGGTAGGATTTGGTGCTATGACTGAGCCACCAGCCAGGTCAATAATTCATGCTCCAGAGAACATCAGTCAGGTTTGTAGATATCAAGGTAGTAAGTAGAGGGGGCTACACAATATTCTACAGCTCTGACAACACCTAGTTACAAAGTGTCCTTCAGGGAGAGATGGCCTCTTGTCAAAGAGTTGCTAAGTAGTAACAATATTAATTTTCATGGAAAATTGATTTATAAAAAGCATAGGGTTCATCTCCCATCAAATTAAACATCAAAACTAGACGCCAACTATTGACCATCGCCGCAAACTAGCAGTAACAAAGCCACAACACCAGCTTTGCCAAACTGATCTTATGAGAAAATGTCCGCTTTAGGCTGTCGAGGGCCATGGGCTAATTGAGTGTCACACAGGTAAAACCCACGTCACCTGCGATTGCTGCAGCAGGTTGTTCTGGAGCCTTTCCAAAATGTTTCCCAAATTGGAAGTCTCTCGTTGTCAGAGATTTGGTCCCAAACCATTTACCACAAGACTTTGTTCAAGATCTGCCACATTTCTGATGATGCACAGGTCCAGTTTGTCAAAGAGGTTTGTCAAATTGTCACACTTGCAAATTGAAAACCTTTGGTCTCCATACTCTTCTTTAATTGAAGCTAACATTTCTGGAGCTGTTTTACTGGGAGTTTCAAATGATTCGCTGTTTAATAAAATGCATTTTTTTGAGAAACTTTCTAATAGAACTTGTTGTTTGCTTTATTATAAAAAATTGCCTTTAATGTGCTCAAGGCATGGTCAAATATGCTCAGATAATGAAGATTATTGTTACAATGTTTAAAACTGTCGTCTAGTTTCAAAGTACCTCACACACACAGTGATCCCACCTTGTACAAAGGAAGGATTGGAATCTCCAAGTTGACATATTCTCACCTTGCGGGAGTGGAAGGTGAGGGTGGGTTCGCCCCCAGCCTGGCACCACAGACCCAGGTGAGGTGGCAGGGCAGGTACGGGGTAGCCAGTGAGTGACTGGAGGTGGAGCGTCTCCTCCTCCCCGCCAGCCAGGCTGTACATGGCGTCCAGGTGGGGGCTGACGTCCTCCGGGGCCAGTCTCTCCATGGCCCACATCCGGTGGAGCACACAGCCGGGGGGCAGCTGACAGCCTGCACACTCCTCTAGTCCCTTCCCTGCCATGACATCTGCTGACTCCACCCACCGTGGCCACAGGGAGGGGCGGAGGAGTTGCGGCAGTGCTGGGGGCGGTGGGGCTCCAGCCCCTCACTGGGGCCGGGGGCACACAGTGCTGCAGCCACCAGCTCCGCCAGACCCTCCTCCCCAGCATCTCCCAGCACATCCCAGAGCTCTTCTTTCAGCCGCAGCATCCTGTCCTCCCCGTACACCAGACATTGATCCTGCACAGCCACATGGTACAACAATGGTCAGACACTGGTCCTGCACAGCCACATGGTACAACAATGGTCAGACACTGGTCCTGCACAGCCACATTGTACAACAATGGTTAGACACTGGTCCTGCACAGCCACATGGTACAACAATGGTCAGACACTGGTCCTGCACAGCCACATGGTACAACAATGGTCAGACACTGGTCCTGCACAGCCACATGGTACAACAATGGTCAAACATTGGTCCTGCACAGCCACATGGTACAACAATGGTCAGACACTGGTCCTGCACAGCCACATGGTACAACAATGGTCAAACATTGGTCCTGCACAGCCACATGGTACAACAATGGTCAGACATTGGTCCTGCACAGCCACATGGTACAACAATGGTCAGACACTGGTCCTGCACAGCCACATGGTACAACAATGGTCAGACACTGGTCCTGCACAGCCACATGGTACAACAATGGTCAAACATTGGTCCTGCACAGCCACATGGTACAACAATGGTCAGACACTGGTCCTGCACAGCCACATGGTACAACAATGGTCAGACATTGGTCCTGCACAGCCACATGGTACAACAATGGTCAGACATTGGTCCTGCACAGCCACATGGTACAACAATGGTCAGACACTGGTCCTGCACAGCCACATGGTACAACAATGTTCAGACACTGGTCCTGCACAGTCACATGGTACAACAATGGTCAGACATTGGTCCTGCACAGCCACATGGTACAACAATGGTCAGACATTGGTCCTGCACAGCCACATGGTACAACAATGGTCAGACATTGGTCCTGCACAGCCACATGGTACAACAATGGTCAGACACTGGTCCTGCACAGCCACATGGTACAACAATGGTCAGACACTGGTCCTGCACAGTCACATGGTACAACAATGGTTAGACACTGGTCCTGCACAGCCACATGGTACAACAATGGTCAGACACTGGTCCTGCACAGCCACATGGTACAACAATGGTCAGACACTGGTCCTGCACAGCCACATGGTACAACAATGGTCAGACACTGGTCCTGCACAGCCACATTGTACAACAATGGTCAGACACTGGTCCTGCACAGCCACATGGTACAACAATGGTCAGACACTGGTCCTGCACAGCCACATGGTACAACAATGGTCAGACACTGGTCCTGCACAGCCACATGGTACAACAATGGTCAGACATTGGTCCTGCACAGCCACATGGTACAACAATGGTCAGACACTGGTCCTGCACAGCCACATGGTACAACAATGGGCAGACACTGGTCCTGCACAGCCACATGGTACAACAATGGTCAGACACTGGTCCTGCACAGCCACATGGTACAACAATGGTTAGACACTGGTCCTGCACAGCCACATGGTACAACAATGGTCAGACACTGGTCCTGCACAGTCACATGGTACAACAATGGTCAGACATTGGTCCTGCACAGCCACATGGTACAACAATGGTCAAACATTGGTCCTGCACAGCCACATTGTACAACAATGGTCAGACACTGGTCCTGCACAGCCACATGGTACAACAATGGTCAAACATGGAGGGCAGTCAGTTACCTTGAAGATGCGGAAGTTATTCTGCGGCGTCCTGATGAGTTGTTTGACAGCAAACGTCATCCTCTCGCGGCACCTGTCACCGAGTGTCACAGCCTGCTCCCACTGTGTCCCCACCTCACTTACCCACTGAACAGGTCGATGGGGCAGAAGCCGCTCTTCTGGGGGATGACTCCTTTCTCCAACTACAAGCAACTTACTGTCAAAACACTTGGACAACAATGTTTTTTTTTTTTGCTTCTCCCTAGTACACGTGGTACAGGCCATGATAATCATGGTGGGTAGTTAGCGACTGCTTTTTACTGTAAGCGCACCACATGTCTACACATGTGAAAGCAGTTTGACTTTACACTTACAAATGTGCCAGAGCCCCGTTTGGTTACTTGCACTCGCTGGTGGGGTTGGACTTTTGCAAGAATCGGGGGGCCATTGGAGCATTTTTTTTTTTTAAACAGAAAAAAGTGTCCAATGCGGGAATCGAACCCGGGTCGTAGTTGTTGAAAACCAAATAGTTTAACCAGCCTTCCACCGACCCCCCTGTGGGGACAACATGTCACTGGACAGTGTGTGAGAACATGTCATTGGACAGTGTATGAGAACATGTCATTGGACAGTGTATGAGAACATGTCATTGGACAGTGTGTGAGAACATGTCATTGGACAGTGTATGAGAACATGTCATTGGACAGTGTGTGAGAACATGTCACTGGACAGTGTATGAGAACATGTCACTGGACAGTGTATGAGAACATGTCACTGGACAGTGTATGAGAACATGTCACTGGACAGTGTATGAGAACATGTCACTGGACAGTGTATGAGAACATGTCACTGGACAGTGTATGAGAACATGTCACTGGACAGTGTATGAGAACATGTCACTGGACAGTGTATGAGAACATGTCACTGGACAGTGTATGAGAACATGTCACTGGACAGTGTATGAGAACATGTCACTGGACAGTGTATGAGAACATGTCACTGGACAGTGTATGAGAACATGTCACTGGACAGTGTATGAGAACATGTCACTGGACAGTGTATGAGAACATGTCACTGGACAGTGTATGAGAACATGTCACTGGACAGTGTATGAGAACATGTCACTGGACAGTGTATGAGAACATGTCATTGGACAGTGTGTGAGAACATGTCACTGGACAGTGTATGAGAACATGTCACTGGACAGTGTATGAGAACATGTCACTGGACAGTGTATGAGAACATGTCATTGGACAGTGTGTGGAACCAAAGCCATCAATGTTGTAGGCACAGCTACAGGTGGAAGGAACACCCCCAACCACAAGGCTGATGTTTGCTTCAAATATATAATGGAGACCAAGACCAGAATTTAACCAAAGTACTTTTTGACCAATTGACTTAGCATCCATTGTAGGGAAATATATAATGGTCATAAATAGAGAGAGAGGAAGCCCACATAATGGCCACCACATAATGGCCACCACAGTTGGTTCACAGTAGAAACTCCCCAACCATGTGCTGACAGAATGTACAACAACTACCAGCTGTGGGACCACCAACCTTGTAGGACTGCATCAGACAGAAGCGGCAGACCTGGGAGCGGAGCTCATGTCCTGGAGGCAGGGAGTCCGGGTCTGGGATGAAGCCTTGTTTGGGCTGGAGCAGCCACCGCGTGTGGCGGACCATCGCAGCGCAGGACTGGACTTACCTTGATCTCCACTCCCAGCATGGGGCCGACAGCGGGGAACCTGCGCAGCGCAGGGGGGATCATGCAGTAGTCGGGGAGCAGCATGCCCAGGGTGGGGGCCTCCTGTACTACCTTGTGTCTGCGGTGGGCTGGGGACACATCCACATGGTACATTGTATGTACAACACTTCCAACACAAGGATTTATTTCATTGCACAACAGTTCTAAATAGCAACACAAGGATTTACTTTGTACAACACTTCTAACACAAGGATTTATTTCATAGATAGAAATACTGCAAAACTTCAACATTCAACACTTACTTTAATTCAACAGTATTTTAAAATCCATTATTTATCTATTTTACATTTTCTTAAATTTAACACCAACTTTAATTCAACCCAAAATTCTGATCCCCTGGAAGTTTGACTGTATGATACAAATTACAAATAATTTCTTATTACAGCATGTGCTGGACAGATGTGAGAAATCAGCCAAACTTGTGTCATTCAATGATTGGAAGCTTCAGTTGAAGGTGATGGGAGTCAGTTGGTTTCAATCCATCCCAAGCTGACGTTTGTTGCCAAGTGGGGCAGGCCAGCAATGTTGCCCAGAGAGAGATTTCCCACAAGGCCAAGGGTCCCCCACCCAAACACTGAGCTCAAACAAAGAAATAAGGAGTCTTGCAGGACCAGCATGGCAGATCACATCTTCACATGATATCATTCAAAGAACAAGATCGCAAAGTCCAGGTTCAGTTCCAGGACTCCCAGTCCAAGCCAACAGTTTGTTGAAACTTATTGGAATAGTGGAGAGCGGAACCAAAACTATTTTAAAATTGGGCAAGATTTGACCAACGGAAACAATCTAGTCAGCGATGACAATAAGTGAAGTGGTTCAATGGCAGCAGATTTGACAGATCCCAGCTGCCATGGGTTTGCACATCTAAGTAACACAACTTCAACACTCAGCCAAGTTGTCATATCCACAGTGCCTCCAAATTGCCATATTTAATTCAACTTTGTTTTCAAACTATTTACTTCAATTTGTAACTATAATTCAACTGGCAGCAAGATGTCTGCCACACTGTGGATGATTGGAGCTAGAGTCACAGAACATGTTGGATCCTAATTTTTTAAATTATAATAACACACACGTGACACAAACTGCTGGAAGGGTTCACCAGTGATGAGCCAGGCCCTCCCAATATTTCATCATTGCAGTAAGGATGACAGTAGGGGATTATAAACACAAGGTAATAAGACCAAATCCAAATAAATAAATAGTGTGTGACGTTTCGGTAACAACGCTGTTACCGAAATGTCACACTATTTATTTATTTGGATTTGGTCTTATTACCTTGTGTTTATAATCTATAATCCAAATTGTGCCTTATTGACAGTAGGGGATTGTTTATTTACAAAACATCTGTTGGTAAATATTTGATATATTGTAGAAAAGGTTTATAATTGTAAATAGGGAAGTTGTGTTTATGCCATGCAGATGATCAAGTATGCAATCAATGGTGGGTAGATGTAAGGTCTAGACTGTCCATCCAATGGACAAGTCAAGGTGACATTGGAGTAATTAAACAAGGGAGTGTGACAATGTAGAATAGTGGAGGACCCATTCCAACCTTGTAGTACAATACCCAGAGTCAACTCACCAGGGCGGTGGGGCTCCACCAGCTTGTTCAGGGTCCGCACCTCTGTCTCCGTGAGGGGCACCAGCACCTGGAGGTCCCCAAGTCACCAAGAGTAGGATCAATCCTCACAATGAGGAATTTCAAGGAACCATTTATATATTTCAATTTAAAGCGCTGGGACACTTGCGCTGTCATACATATATGCAAAAAAGTCGTAGGATGAGTGGGTAACCCCCTCGATTCCCGACAGTCATGAACCGGGATTGAATCCCGCGTTAAAATTTGTTTAATATGTGATAACCTTCACATATTACACAATGTTCAATTATCATGAACTAGGTTGCTCTTGCTGAGCGGTACCTATTTATGTGAATTTGAACCAGGCATACATATATGCCAATAAGTTGGTGGATGAGAGGGTAACACGCTCGATTCCCGACAGTCATGAACCGGGATTGAATCCTGTGTTAAAAATTGTTTAATATGTGAATAACCTTCACATATTATTCACTGTTTCAATTATCATAAACTAGGTTGCTCTTGTTGAGTGGTACCTAATAAAGTGATTTTGGAACATGTATGCCTTTACAATTGTCTATACATACATATTTACAATAATTGTAGGCCGTGAAGAATATGATATTAACAATGAGAAGGAGAGAGAGAAAAAAGGAGAACAGAGAACTTTGTACAAAAGAAATGAATATCTGTCAATATATCTACAATCAACCTAATAAATTATCAGTTTGTTAAAATGTATTTGTTGCTATATAATTTGTAATATATCTACAGAAGGTATTGAAGTTAATATACATTACTGGAAATACTTGGATATGTTACAATTCCAAGGAACCATCACATTGAAGCTACACTGGATTATATTCCTATAACACCGACCTCTCAAACCAGTTTATGAAAATATTGTAACACACTAAATATATTTTGCATAAGAATTTGTGTTTAAACTATTGAGATAAGTTACGCTAACAAATACTTTGAAGTTTTTGTACAATAAATTGACAAAGAAATCCCTTTTTGTTGTCATTTCACAGCTCCAGGTTTTATACAATTAACACCTATATACCAGGAGCTGAGGCTAGAGCAGCAGGTTTACAAACAAGAGGTTAGAAGACAGCATCTCCTGACTGGGTAACTGGGCAGTGCGCCATCTATTGGGGGAAAAACAAGGTAATAAGTTCAAATCCAAATAAATAAATAGTGTGTGACATTTTGGTAACATCGCTGTTACCTAAACGTCACACACTATTCATTTATTTGGATTTGGTCTTATATTACCTTGTGTTTATAATTTATAATCCAAATTGTGACTTATCTATTGGTAGAAATTAAAATTTTTCTGAAATTGGCCTTCACCCTGTCTCGAATTGACAATGTACATATTTATGGCAATTCCCAGAAATGAAAAGTTGCAGTTGAGATTTTTTTCCCAAAAGACGGCACACTGCCATCAGCAATGTTGCACAACCTGAAGGAATGCTCAAACAATAAACAACAACAACAACAAAGCTTTAAAATTTTACACAAATAAATTTACTGGCAATGCGTTTCTTTTTTAAATCTCTACAGACCTTACTGCAATGCTATGATTTAATGAATGAGAGGGCTTGGCTCATCAGTAGTGAACCCTCTCAGCGGTTTCGCCAAATTAATCTCTAGACCGTTTAAAAAAGAAACGCATTGCCAGTAAATTTATTTGTGTAAAATTTTAACGATAGAGGGCAATAAAATTTAATTTACAAAGCTTTATTAAGACTTTTTAGTCTTTTATAGTCTAACAATAAATAAAGCAATGTGATGTTTATATTGATAATAATTGCCAGAATTGGGTAAAAGCTGTTAATTAAGTTCTTCAATGGGGACAAAGACATGGAAGTAACTTGATTCGAAATAATGTGTCCACAATACACCGGGAACGAATTCCACACTGGACACACTTTTTCTAATTTAAAAAATGCTCTAATGACCCCCGATTCTTGCTAAATTCCAACCCCACTAGTGAGTGCAAGTAACTAAACGGAGATCTGGCACATTTGTAAGTGAAAAAGTCTAACTACTTTTCACGTATGTAGACATGTGGTGTACTTACAGTAAAAGCAGTTGCGTACTTTTTATCCACCATGATTATCATAGCTTGTACTACGTGTACTAGGGATAATTTAAAAAAATATACACTGGAGTGGAAGGTCATCTTTCACTAGAACTAACTGGACATTGTTTCAAGGGAGAGACTGTGTAAAACTTTTGATAAAACAAACACATGTGATGTCATAACAACATTTGTATTCTCTCACCCCATACAATTACTGGAGTTTAGAAAACCTGACTGTGGCAAGCAAAATGTTGAAGGAACTCCCTGTTATAGATAAATTCTGCTCCAAGTCTTCCACCTGCTCTATTTCCTTAGCTTCTTGTTTATCAGGCTTCTGAGGATAATTATGTAAAATACCTGTGAAATAAATACTTTTTTCTCTCAAAATAATTTGAAGGATCTTTTCTGAAGATTATTTTTAAAATATTTGATAAGAGAAGTGCGGACACGGGCGCTGCATGAAGATAACTGACCAATGGGAACGGCCCACCTCAGTCTTCTTCCTTGTATATACCAAAAGACTGCCTACTGCTGTGTGCGGTTGTTTTGTCAACATATGTATCCTTATATCTAATAATAATACTATATTTATAGAATCACTTATTTGGCTGTTCTTTTTGTAACACCGACCCACAACAATGTTTAATATGAATATATACACTCATGGACAAAACTTTAGGAAACTGTACTTTTAGCATGTATTCAGACAATAACTCTGAAAGATATTTGATACCCAGTACCTTTATATAATGCTAAAAGGTACAACTTCCTTCAGTTTTGTCCATGAGTGTACTTGCACTCATTGGTGGGGTTGGACTTTTGCAAGAATTGGGTGGCCATTGAAGCAATTTTTCATTTCTTTAGAAAAAAAAGTGCTTAATGCGGGATTCAATCCCAGATAGTGGCATTGATATATCATCAGTTTACACCAGCTGTGTACCAACCCATCCAATGTCACAAGGAGGACTCACGGGAATGTCCACCAGGGGGCTCCCCAGCAGCGGAGACACCACCTCCCGCAGGTACTCCAGGTGGGTGGCAAGATGGCCGAACTCCCGGCCCCGCTGCTGGCCCCCGCTCCATCCCACCTGCTGCTGAACACAACACCGCTGGATCTTCTCAGATTCTTAAATAAATAAATACAGGTGTGCTCTAAGTGCATCCCTTGGGACCAAGGTACCACGTCCAAATTAATAAATTATGTTTCAGTTTTGTTTCCTTCTTCAGACAAAAGTACTCAGTCTGTACTACAAGGTAATAAGACCAAATCCAAATAAATAAATAATGTGTGACATTTCAGTAACAGCGTTGTTACCATCATCAGACAAAAGATGGAATGATAAGGTACAATTGGGATTATAAATTAGATTCAGTCTGATGAGGGTAACAATGCTTTTACTGAAACCAAATACACGATTTATTACACGACTTGGCCTTATTGTAGTTCTAATCTATAATCCAAATTGTTCCTTATTACTACTGAATCTGTTCTTTTATAATTCAAGTGTACCAGATTATTGGTGGGAGAAGTCTGACCACACCCCCTGGACCCTCGACCAAGTTCTGGTCCAACGTGACAACAACACCCATTTTCCTATGAAGAGCAAAACCGATATCCAATAGAGGACATTGCTGTGATAGAGATGCATGGAGAAATCTGAGGCTCTTCATTGGACACAACAACGACAACAACCTGATCGGTGGGACCAAGATTTTGTATCGTTACAACCATGCTGTTGTACCACAGCAAAAACAATTGCATCTTTTTAATCTTTTAAACTTTTTTAAAACAAAATTGTTATATTCATTATAATTGGCTTTAAAGTAAATACATTCTTCTTTAAGAATAAAATACAATCTTTGTGGTGAATATTCTTGTAGCACTTGTGTGTGGGCAACAAAGACATTCTTCCTCCATTTTTACCAGCAGACATTGGAAACCTAGCTGTTGGTTATGAGGGACAGAGGAGGGAAATACTTCTGTGTGAAAACAGCAAGTGAGTGCACTTCCCCATGTATGCAAGTAATTCTAGTGATGTTATATGGATGTGTGTATCATCATCCTATTTTTATTACAGTAGAACTATCTCCCTGTAAAGGACAACACCTAATTGCGGAGCCAAACTGTCCTTTAGGGAGAGGAGTCCCCTTACTGGAGAGTTGCTGAATAGTAAAAATGGTAATTTTACAAATGAAAACTGTCCTTTATAGAGAGGTGTCCACTAAAGGGAGGTTCTACTGTATTTATATTTATTCTTTATAGTAGAACCTCCTGCTAGAAGACACTTATCAAAAAAAAGGCAGTTTTCATTGTAAACATTTTTACTTCTTTCCTATCTCCACTCAATTATATTAGGTTATCAACCCTGCCACTGAGTAGTGCTCCCAGTCTTAATGACAAAGACACCCAGACCTTAATATGATTGAGTGGAGATAAGAAAGAAGAAGTTATCAACTTACTTCACAATGATAATGGAAGAGCAGTAGAAATGTTTATTAAAAAAAAGGAAACAAGCATCTGCATATCCACTCATGGACAAAACTTAAGGAAGTTTTACCTTTTAGCATGTATATTGGGATGAAATATATTACAGCGACCTTTATTGAAGACACACGAGGTAACCAAGTGTGAACATCCTCTGTCTCCTTAAAAAAAATGAAAAAAAGAAAACCGCCGACCTTGAAGACTTTCCACTTCCTTAAGTTTTGTCCATGAGTGTAAATAGTTTAAAATTCTATATATTATCCACCAGTTGTAGTAATAAACCTGAGTTCTATGGAGAGTACATGGATCTCAACACCAGGATTTTATAACCTGGGTTCAATGGAGTAAGGTTGATGGCCACTGACCATGGCATTCTGAGGTTTAAAAGGAAGGAAGTAAAACTAACCTATCCAAAATAGACAGAATCCAAGCAAGCGCAGCTAAAATCATCAGCGGACTTCGAGGATCCTGCCCAAATCGCATTGCTGAACTCGAATCCAACCTTCTTCCCCTGCACCTAAGGAGAAAAATCTGCTTTTCAAAATTTATAACAAAAAAGATTAACTCTCTAAAAGAACATCTTACAGGAAAATTTATTAGAAATTGGGTCCCAAACCAAAGATTAAAACGCCCCACTCCTCTCAACATGGCTCACAACTCTAATCTTTTAGACATCCCAATTAATCCCAAACACAGAACTTCCTATCCCCCACACAAAACTCGCAACAAACTCATCTGTTTCCCTCATCTACCAGACAATCCCCACAAACATGAAACTCAGCCAGAATTACTTAAAGCTCTTGGCCTCCAAATCATTGAGGAAAATAGCTCCCTCTTCGACATCACAATTTACACTGACGGTAGCCAACTTGAAACTGGACTGTCTGGCAGTGGAATTGCTATCTACAAAGATAAGATCCTGGAAAAAATCTCCCTCTCCCACCCTAGACATCTTTCAGTTTATAAATCAGAACTCTCTGCTATAGATATGGCTCTAAAAGACATCAACATCAACTCGCCAAGCAAAATAATAATCTACTCCGACTCAAGAGAAGCCATTTATACCCTTCAAAGCTGCTTCTCCAGTCAAGAACCCCTCCTCAAGAGCATTGCTAAGTCTGTAAACCGACTCCCAGCCAACAGCTCAGTCACAGTGCAATGGCTTCCAGCTCACGTTGGAATTCCTGGTAATGAGCTGGCAGACTCTCTGGCAAAGGCTGGTGCTCTTGGCCTACCTGAAGCAAGAGAATCCACCACCCAACTAGACGAAAGAGACCTCCTCCGTACCATCAAAACCCAATGCCTGCAGGAATGGAAATCTGATGCTGCACATGACTGGTACAGAGCAGGAGGGACAAGCACCGGTTCTGTCCTCCCAAGAGAACAACAGTCTTTGATTTCCAGACTTAAGTCTGGTCATCTACGGACAATGACTTTCCAGAATGGTTGCAAGGTTTTCCCACTATGTACCAAGTGCAATTCTCAGCCTGCAACCCCAAGACATATTATTGACTGTATTGACTCATCCATTGATGAGCTCTACTCTTCCCCGGCAGACACCATCAAAAATCTCAAGCTTTACAGGCTTGATACCTTAGTGTGATTGGGTGGAGATAAGAAAGAAGAAGAAGAAGAAGAAAGGAAGGAATCTATCAAAGTGCTACAAAAGTGGAATTGTACTGGGATCAGATGGATAAATTAGAGAAAGGCATTTCCTGATTGTGCAACTAAAAGTTGCTGATGGTTTGCGCCATCTGTTGGAATAAATATCAATTATTCATTGATTTTTATTCCAGAATTGGCCAGGGCTGTTGGCCCTCATCAGCTTGATACAAGCTGTACCTTAACGACCAAACAAACTGGTCATTCAGGCATCCTGAATGTATCAAAATCTAAGGCAAATGTCTTATACTTGCCAAGTGGGTGTTCCTACCTATGGCTTCTAAGATCAAAACTTCTGCAAGTACAATATTTGGATTAACAAGACCAAATAGATAGATAAGACTGTTGGTGACATTCCGGTAACAACAACAACTTCAGACAAAAGTACAGAATGATAGGAAATGTTGGGAAATATTTTCAGTTTTGAGTGGAAACTTTATAAGTACATTTAACTATAAATCCTGGAATTTTTGTGGTTAGATTGACATCAGCTTGGCTGGGCTTATTCTCTCCTATCCATACATGTGGAACAGTGAAGTGGCACCCTTTTTCTAATGAAGAGCAACACCCAAGATAGAGGACATTGCTGTGATAGAGATGTATGGAGACATCTGAGGCTCTTCATTGGACACCACAACAGTAAAGCCAAACACAAGGTAATAAGTCCAACTCCAAATAAATAAATAGTGTGTGACATTTCCATCAAAGCATTGTAACTGAAATGTCACACACTTTATTTATTTGGATTTGTTAACACAAGGTAATAAGGTAAGCAGAGGAGCTTCTTGATATAATTTATTATCGCTAGCTTTCGAACCCACAAGGTTCTTCATCTGGCCTGGATAGCTTTTAAACTAACATTAGTTTAAAAGCTATCCAGGCCAGATGAAGAACCTTGTGGGTTCGAAAGCTAGCGATAATAAATTATATCAAGAAGCTCCTCTGCTTACTTTATTTCATGTCAATTTGATCAGGATTAGAGTTGTTCTATAAAAAACAAGGTAATAAGACTAAATTCAAATAAATAAATAGTGTGTGAGGTTTCGGTAACAGCGTTGTTACCATCTTCAGACAAAAGTGCTGAATGAGAAATTTTACAACAGCATGATTTAAATAGTTACTGTTATCAAGTGTGTAAAAAAACCATGCTGTGGTAAAATTTCTCATTTAGTACTTTTGTCTGAAGATGGTAACAACGCTGTTACCGAAATGTCACACACTATTTATTTATTTGGATTTGGTCTTATTACCTTGTGTTTATAATCTATACTCTAAATTGTGCCTTATCATTTGGATTTGTTCTAATGACTTTATGTTTCTAATCTATAATCCAAACTGTACCTTACCAACAGTGAAGCCATTTCAATTTGTGGACAGTAGAACCTCTATAACTCAACCCCAACAATAATTCAACACCTACTTTAATTCAACAGTTTTCTTATTCCTAAACAGGATATTTCCTTTCATTCAACCGACTATAATTCAACAGGGTGTTGCAGGAAGTCTGTATTTATGATAATTTGGAATAAACGACACTTCAGTAGCAGCATCGCCACCATCTTCAGACAAAGTATTGTCAGTATGCCATTCACCGTTGCCTACATTTCATTGTCTGGTTACTGCTTAACTTCAACTATGTGAAAAAATTGCCTCGGAGGCAAAAAACCTGTTAACTTGGGCAATAACATTTCACCAACATTTTTTGATCCAATCACTATTGTTACAATTACAAGAAAATAAGACCTCATCCAAATAAATTAATAATATGTGATGTTTCGGTAACAGCGTTGTTACCATCATCAGACAAAAGAATACATGAGAAAAAATATCACAGCATGTTTTGGCCATCAATGAGCAACTAAGGGAAAGATTGTTTGTGGCATGGTACAATTAGAATTGTCAAAGTTTTCAAGATTTTTGTCAAAAATAAAGAGACATGTTTTTGAGTGAAGAATTTATAAATAAAATTAATTCTCTGGTTAATTCTAACAAGCTGGTCTTGAGCCAAGGATGAGGACACACATGAACTAGTGTAGATGTGGAGAGAAACATTTCCTGCTAACTTTCATAAAGGCAAACTCCAGAACACAGCGTGTGAGAAGTTCAATTGCCACCATTATTAAAATACCAAACTCTGCCTTTGCCGGTCCCAAGCCCGGATAAAAAAGGAGGAGGGGGAGCAGTAACAAGCTCACTAAAAAAACCCGGGTTCAGCTGGCCCGGCTGATAGTACCTTGTAAGGGCTCCTAATCCAGGGATACAGGATGAGCAGTGTTTGTACTCCATGTTAGGAGCGGCTGCACATGGAGTCTGTTCCTCATGTCAAAGGCGGCCATTTCTTTTGGAGCTAAGTTGGCCTGCCACTGAGTAGTGCTCCCAGTCTTAATTACAAAGGCATTCTACTTCACCCAGTCATGATGGTTGTCAAACAGACACCATCAAGGGTCACAACTTGATACCCTAATATGATTGAGTGGAGATAAGAAAGAAGAAGATTAAAATATCTGATCTATGGCTATATTATGGTGTTTATCATCACCTACAGACATCCTCTACTGCAATGATAACATTATTAAATGAGAGGGTTCACCACAGATGAGCCAAGCCTCATCTAATAACTTTTATCATTGCAGGAAGGTCTGTAGAGAAGATTTGATAATAAATACCATAAGGAACATAATGCCAAAATTGAAAGTTACAGATTTTAATAAAATATAATTTATTCAACACTACATAATAAATAACATACATACAGTACCTCTCTGACAACACCTAGCTGCATGTTTCCTTCAGAGTGTCCTCTTAAAAGAGAGTTGCTAATTAGTAAAAATGGTAATTTCAGTGATTTCCTCTGTAGAGAGTTGTCCTCTAGCCAGAGTGACATGGAGAATATGTTCTACTGTGTACTCACCATAGTGTTAATTATCAGATATGTATAATGTACATATATATATTTAAAACAAATTAGCATATCCTGAACACTAACATGAGTGTTTTTTAACTTTTAATTATTTTTTTCACATACATATATAGATTCACATACATTTTATTAGACAATAAAAAGACATATATTGGATTTAGTAAAAGATTTATTTGCCAATATTTCGGTTGGATGAACGCCAACCTTTATCAAGGCATTACATTTTTGTATACACAAACTCAGCGCCGCATAGTGTTATAATATCACAGTTGAAATAATTTTTAAAATACAAAGTAGGTGGAGGAAATTTGTGCATGCAAAAATTATTTGTCAGAGTAAGTTAAATATTTTTGCATGCACAAATTTCCTCCACCTACTTTGTATTTTTAAAATTATTTCAACTGTGATATTATAACACTATGCGGCGCTGAGTTTGTGTATACAAAAATGTAATGCCTTGATAAAGGTTGGCGTTCAGCCAACCGAAATATTGGCAAATAAATATTTTACTAAATCCAATATATGTCTTTTCATTGTCTAATGATTTATATATGAATTGCTCTATTTTCAAAATACATATATATGAGCAATAAAAATGTTAAAATAATTTTGGATGAATTTTGAAAATGTCACTTTTCTAAGAAAACTTTGCGGCCAAAAGTCCTGTCCACAGACTGAGGGAAACTTACAGAAATCTCTTCATCCTTGACTTTGTTCTTTATCAGCTTGAGTACTTTGCCTTCCTGGATAACACAGGCCGCAGTTAGCTCCTGAGTTTGGTGGGACAAAGTAATTGTGATGTATTCAGTGCACATAGGTAGAAATATTACACCGTGACCAATGTCTCCACTGAGTGGAATTTGTGGAGCAGTTCACACAAAGCCACGTTGAATTCAAGGATTGATTTACAACAGAAATTACACTCATGGACAAAACTTTAGGAAGTTGTACCTTTTAACATGTATATCGGGATTTAGACAATAACTCTTAAAGATATTACAGTGACCTTTATTGAAGACACAAGTCTCTGGCTCCTTTAAAAATAGACAACCGGTAACATCAAAGACTTTCCACTTCCATTTGTCCGTGAGTGTATGCCAAGTTGATGGCTTCCCTCGGTGCTACACAGTTGGTCCCACAGACTCTTGGCAACTCCATGGCAGCACTCTCTTTTTTATCTATTTTCCCTACTACATGTGGTCCATGATAACCATGGTGGGTACTTGGCGACTCCATGGCAGCACTCTCTTTTTTATCTATTTTCCCTACTACATGTGGTCCATGATAATCATGGTAGGTACTTGGCAACTGCTGTAAGTGCACCCTATGTCTACACAGTTGGTCCCACAGACTCTTGGCAACTCCATGGCAGCACTCTCTTTTTTATCTATTTTCCCTACTACATGTGGTCCATGATAATCATGGTGGGTACTTGGCGACTGCTGTAAGTGCGCCATGTCTACACAGGTAGAAAGTGTTTTGACTTGTGCACTTACAGAGCTCCGTTGTGCCAGAGCCCCGTTTGGTTACTTGCACTTACAGAGCTCCATTGTGCCAGAGTCCCGTTTGGTTACTTGCACTTACAGAGCTCCGTTGTGCCAGAGCCCCGTTTGGTTACTTGCACTTACAGAGCTCCATTGTGCCAGAGCCCCGTTTGGTTACTTGCACTTACAGAGCTCCGTTGTGCCAGAGCCCCGTTTGGTTACTTGCACTCACTAGTGGGGTTGCACTTTTGCAATAGTCAAGGGCCATTGGAGAAATTTTTTATTGAGAAAAAGCACACAGGATTGTCATGGCTGTCTCTACCACCCTGGCATCTACTGTGCCAGAGCTTCAATTTGACTGCCATTAAACATCCGGCGACACTTCCCAACTGGTGAGCCACCTAAGCTTTTAGAATCAAAAATGTCTTGGTATAACCCAACCTCCCATGAGAGACTACCTCCAGGGGAGACCATATTGTCTCCCACACAGAGGAGGTAATCCAACAGACTCCTCACTACAAAGTGACACTTGGTGCTTCAGCCGGCACTGGATGGTCAGCCATTGCTCTCAGCAAACTGAGGACAACTTGGATTGAATCTCACATCGGGCACTTTGTTTTAAATGCTTCAATGATCTTCGACTTGCACAAGTCCAACCTCACCAGAGAGTACAAGTAACCAAACAGGGCTCTGGCACCTTGTAAGTGTAATGTTGGACTATTTTCTCCATTTCTAGACATGTGGTGCACACTTGCAGTAAAATCAGTCGCTAACTACCCCAGGTATCATGGGTTAAGTAAACAAAAATGTTTTGTTGTAAATAAATGGAAACCCTCTCTCTACCACAGAAATGCCTATTAGGTGCTAGGCCTCCAAAATGTGCAGAGAATTGTCACAATGTGAGTTGGCACAGTAGTAGCTTGGAATGCAGCAACGGATGCCTCATGGATAGCAACATTGATGTGGGGGTTGATCCAATGAATATATTGTAGCAAAACATCAACAACTTTATTAAATTTGATGTTTTGCTCCTCTCTGTAAACTTCCCTCATTGCCTTTCTGGTATTTTATAAATTTTTGCATCAAATAAATTGCTGTGTCACTTTGAGATTTGTCTTTCCTAATTTCTACATGACAATGTATCAAAGGTGAACCTGGGGTTCTGTGAAACCTTCAAAATTGTGTTCAATAAATTGATATATAGGAAACCATCCCTCAAAATATTTAGAATTTTTTTTCTTTCAGAGATCCAGGTGTCTTTTATATAAAACTAGCGGATGTACCCGGCTTCGCCCGGGATTTACCCGAGTAAAGGTTTGTCTAACGAATCTCTCGATAAAGTGAACATTTTTTCCCGGTCCCTTGAAAAATACTCGATAAGTTGAATAAAATCAATATTAATTGGTTCCCTCGGTGATTGGAAGTTAAAGGAATAGTATCTTGTCTTGGAATTGTATCATTATTCTTGTCTCAAATAAATTGCCGTGTCATCCTGAATTTTGTCTTTCCTAATTTTCTACATTACAAAATCATCGTATCATCATGATAATATTTAGAGCAGATTGTTGAATTATAACAGATAAATTAGAATATTTATCTTGATTATTTTAAAGCGAAAAGTTATTTCAAAAATTTTATTTGCTAGAAACCTTCCCAGTACTATACTAAATAACTTCCCAAAGTTTCATGGCGTTCCAATGAGTGGTTTGGTCAGGCATAAAGGACAGACAGACCCACACACACATACATTCATTTTTATATATATAGACTATTTCTATAAAGCTCCTTCATTAGAAGTTGTCTTCACTCAACAAACAATCCCCCAATGGACTCAGTAAACTTTAGTGAGTTGATGTCCCATGAGCTGCCATCAAGTGAGGTTCCCACTGACAGTCAATAGTCAATGTCTGTTCTAGTCTGTCATGGACTTGGTCTAGTGGCCAAGTGGTAAGGCGTTGGTCTTGTAAACCAAAGATCCAGGGTTCAAACCCCTGCTGGGCCTGTTTTTTGACGTGACAACGTCTTAAATTAGGTTGCGGCTGGGAGTCACTTATGAAAAAGTGTAACGCCCGGTAACGTTACGATGAGTCACCGAACGAGAGTGCTGCGCGCGCAGCGCTAGAGAATTAGGCGCATTGAATCGGCGCATGCTTGTCTCTGTCTTTGTCTTTCTCGAACGTTCTTGGCGTTGGAAAAACAAGAAAGCGTCATAATACAAGTTCACACGTGTGGTTAAAGTATCGTCAGCTGTGTCTGTAGTGAAAATGTGGAGTGCTTAGATTCGTCATTTACAACAACTACAACAATAAAGGTAAATAATTGTACACTGATATTTCATTATCGTAAACTATGATTGATTGATTAATTGTTAGATTGACACAAAAGTTTAGAAACTGAGTTTATAGGTTATGTCATACTATTGATAAATGTTGATAGTGTTAAGTAAATTATTAGTTTAAAATTAATTAATTAATTAATTATTATTTTACAAATTTTAAATAGTTTCAATTTTATTTAGCAAAAATTTGAACCTTCGATCTGAATAAATGTTTTGATTTTCGAATTGATTCTTTAAAATTACAAATATTAAGAAAAAGTGGCAGATATAAGAAAACTTTATTTAAACTGTGTTGAGCAAGAATTTTAACATCTAATTTAAGTAAATGTTTTAATTTTCAACTTCATCATTTACAATTACAAATTTTATTTAATTTCAAATTTATTTAGCAAAAATTTGAACCTTCGATCTGAATAAGTGTTTTGATTTTCAAATACCAACGCGGCTGGTGGAGTGGCGATCTATCGTAAATTATCATCGACATCTACGGCGGAAGTGTTCCAAGTTGCGATTACAGACGTAACTCGTGTCATTAAAACCAAGGGTGACATGTGCATGACTGAAGTTACTTGCTTCGCCGCTAATACTAGCTTCAAGTTTATACTCGGTGCTGTATATATTCATCCAGGAGCTAGTATGCAGGATATTGGAATGTTACTATGGCAAGGACTCGGTCCGTACATTCACAACAGCCAGTACGTGCCACCGTTCGTGCAAGTTGATTCTAGTATACCGATTCTTCTGTGTGGTGATTTTAACAAAAACGTAAAGCCTGACAACTCGTTTCTTAAATTCATGAAAAATACGTATAATCTTGATTGCGTATCAAACGTTTCTAAGTCAACTACGTTAAAAGGAACAACTATCGACTTGACTTTCGCAAGACACATTACAGCAGAAACACTTCCTTTCATTTCATATTTCTCCTATCATCGTCCTATCCTCAACAAAATCACTCAAATAGGAATTAGTTAAGTTTAAGTTTACATGTACAATGTTTTAGTAAACAAAATATATTTCTATAGTTAAAATTTGTGCAATTCTTATTTTCATTCAATTCCTTGTTCCTATTGTGCAATTTAATTATATTCATATCAATAAATATTCTACCGTTGTCACGTAAAATCTTCGCCCGTAAAACCGACTTTACAGGCAACCATTGTTTTTTACATATTATTGACTGTATTGACTCGTCCATTGATGAGCTCTACTCTTCCCCGGCAGACACCATCAACAAGCTTTTCAAGCTTGATACCTTAGTGTGATTGAGTGGAGATAAGAAAGAAGAAGATGGACTTATCCAAGATTTACTTGCCATGTTGGTTCCAAGGTTAGGTAACCCCATCTAACTATATACATCACTTTCTGCATTCCTTCATTAAAAATTTACAAGTCACCAGGAAAAAACGCCCAACATACACTTCAGAGATGTTGGAGTTCCTTATAGAAAGATGGCAGCTCCAACCACCAATCCTGTAACACTAGAGCTACAGGCTATATATAGAACCTGCCTCAGGTGGCGGCTTCATTCCTTTGTACAGCCACAAGGTAACAAATAGTGTTTGAAGTTTCAGTAGCAAAAAACTTTCAGTCTTTTGTCTGATGATGGTAACAACACTGTTACCAAAACGTTACACACACTATTTATATATTTAGATTTGGTCTTATTACCTTGTGTTTCCAATCTATAAGGTAAGACCAAATCTAAATAAATAAATAGTGTGAAGTTTCACTAACAAAAACATTCAGTAGTTTTGTCTGATGATGGTAACAACATTGTTACCAAAACATCACACACTATTTATTTATTTGTTATCACATCTTGTGTTTCCAATCTATAATTAATCAAGAGCCATTGGACTCTGAGCTGCAGCAAACTTGAGATCCTTCAATGAACCAGCCCAGTCACCCATCAAATCAGAAGGTAACAACACGACCAAATAAGGCATGACAGCTTCCTCAGACATATTCAGTACTTTATCTCAAGATTATGATAAAGGCATCTCCTTATCATGCCTTTTTCACCGATGCCTTTTTCATAATTTATGCACCTTATCCCAGTACAATATCACATTTGTACTATTTTTTCTCTCAAGAAGTTACCAAAACATAAATTATATCATTTGTGACCTTGGGCTGCATACTCAACATTCCAAATTTGAAAATTGTGGAAAGTTTAATTATTCCGGTAGAAACTCTCTACGAAGGACATCACCAAAAATGACCAATTAGTTACTCTCCAATACCTCTCAACAAAGGACAGTTTTTATCCCAAAAATGAGCAGTTTTTCTCTTTAGCTGCTCTCTGGTAAGAGGACACTATGGTGTATTATGGTGGAACAACAGTACGAGTTTATCCTTGAACCATATGGTGGCCTCATCCATTGTCCATTCTATTCAAATGGTGGAGTCACCAGGTGTGAAAACTTCACTGTAATGGTGTGACTTTACAACAAAAACTTGATAAATACTGGAGTTTTCCCCAACGTCCAACAAGCGAGGGGAGCAACTTGAAGCCACTTATCATCAAATTAGACAATTGGATGCCATCAAAAAGTGGGGCAGTTATCACCAAGTGACCCACTCAGAATTCCTCTTTTTATCATTAAATAAATAAACTCAACATTTTTTTGTATCCAAAAATATATTTTGATCAGAAATGTCAACCTGTCCAACCCCAGCTTTGTCATCTCATGGCAAATTTCAAGTCTATATGGCTGTCCACTTTCTGCTTTCAATGGACTTGGAACTCTTACATTTTGAAGCCATCTTTGAGGCAATGGTCAAAAAAAGGCGATTTTTATTTCAAAATGTATTTTTTTCCATTTTATCACAAGGTAACAAGACCAATAAGTAATTTCTATGTAACGTTTTTCTCTGTAGCAGTGTTATTACCAAAAGTATAAATTACTTTGTTATTCTTGCCTATCATCCATATTGTGTATTTTCTTATCCGTTTTAAGATGTTGATAAATGTCAGGTGTCCTATTGTCAGCTTGTACAAAATAAACTTGTGTAAGGGGCGCGGCCCCTCAGTCACGCCAGCAGCAGCAGACACCGCTCCATGTCCTCTCAATGGGGCCGTTTCCTCCCCCAGAGCAAACACCTCCCCCCCCCCCCCCCCCCCTAATTGGCCGTTCCCCCCCACTGCGGTGTCATCCTGCACCAGTCCCCATGGGATAGAACTTCCCCCAGTTCACAAAGAGATCAGATGGATCGCGGCCTAAACAGCGTCGTTACCTTGAAGGCAAGGTCAGGCCGATATTTGGTATTCTAGGTTCAAGTTCCAGTTGATTGGCCAAACATTGGGGCTAAAGTGACCACCCAATATATCTGTGGCTTCTACCACCTCCACGTGGGGCTATACCAGCTGATGGACATTATTTGGATTAGTTTTGTACCAAGATATTGGATGTGGCAGGGTGAGATTGATTGATCCAAAATGGCCAGAGATGGCACAACCTGCCTTCTGTGGTGGCTTTGATGGTGGGAGAGTATTGGGTAGGTTGGGAGAGAGACCTGTTGAAAGTCTCAGGAGAGGAAAAAGATAACAAGAATTAGATGAGACATGTGTTGATAGGAAAAAATATCTGGAGGGTGAAATGAATGGAAAGTGAACGATGGGAAGAAAATGAAGAACTGGGCGGAGTGATGATGGGACAGAGAATGGAAGCTGTGAAGAAATAAGGAGAACAGATCAATAGAGAAATAACTGGAGACCTGGACAAGAATGAAGAAACTGAAGGGTGTCATTATCCAAATTGTACCTTTGGCCAGATGGACTGAGCAAAGGATCTGATTTCTCAACAACAAATATATTCCTCAGCAGCAGACACTACAGCGGGTACTCAGCAAAGAACAAGATTCCCACAAAACTCAGCTGGCACAGCCTTGAGGAGCTGCCAGACGGGAAATGTTCCAGGAAGGCCACTAGTGATCCAGACTACCTCTAGCAACTCACTGAGTGGTTGTAAATGTCTCTACAAGTTTTGAGAATCTGGAATGACAACATGTCTGGCCGGCCACACAGGATGCTGTCATCATTGATAAGCACTAAAAATAACATTCTATCAACAGAGATCCTGAGAAACCACAGTTGACTAACCTAAATCTCCACAACATCTATTTCTGGTTGGTAGGTATTACACAGGCAGATGTTGACATTTTCCTGAGGTTGTTTGTAGATGGGTTGGATGGGATCACACATTGATGGTTCAATGATAAGGCACAATTTGGATTATAAACACAAGGTAACAAGACCAAATCCAAATAAATACAGTGTGTGATGTTTGTTAACAACACTGTTACTGAAATGTCACACACTATTTATTTGGATTTGGTCTTATTACCTTGTAATGATGGTTCAACAAGCACACAACCATCTCCTCAGTGAGACTACAACACAAACTGAAACAAATCCAAAACACTGAAAGCTGGCAACAATGGAACCAGTATTTAACAAGGACATAGAGATAAGTCCACAAAAAGGAAAATGCTGATTCTACTCGAGCAAGCCAAGAGTTGCCAACAAGAAATGACATTTCCCTCCAAAAGTGCCTTGTCAACTGCAGCAGTGCTGTATTTGCACAATGAGATATGCAAATACAGAGAGTGTTCCATTTTTAAAAGAATGCTTTTAGTGATAAAAACATAAGTTGGATTATAGCTACAAGAAAATAAGACCTAATCCAAATAATTTTATAGTGTGTGACATTTCGGCAACAGCATTGTTACCATCATTAGACAAAAGAATACATGAGGGAAAATATCACAGCAAGTTCTTAAATAGTACTGTTATCAAGTGTGTAAACAAGATAACAGATAAGGAAAAATAGTTTTTTAAGACAACCTGAAATATTCTTCTTAGAATTAAAAGTGCATTTTTTTTTACAGATATGCCTTCAATTATATATTTTTTTAAAAATCCACTTTTAATTCTAAGAAGAATGTTTACACACTTGATAACAGTACTAATTAAGAACTTGCTGTGATATTTTTCCTCATTTATTCTTTTGTCTGATGATGGTAACAATGCTGTTGCTGAAATGTCACACACTATTAAATTATTTGGATTAGGTCTTATTTTCTTGTATCAATGCTTTTAGTGCTTTAATTAAAAATAAATTGCACACGTTTGTACATTGATCAAGACCATCCCAACAGTCCATAATGTCCAGAGACCATCTAGCGTCTTCGGTTTTCTAGAACTATGAGCAGTTTGGTCAAAAATACAAAAATCCATTGTCTAGAGATTTGGCCGGGATGTAAGAAATGCCGGTATTGACGTGAGGTATGACTCTATCCTGGTGCAGCCACATGGAGTCACTTGGACATAAGAACAGGAACAAGTCTTCGGTAAATTTGCGAATTTATCTCGTCATTGGGTCCACCCTCTTTATAGGAAGCTTCCCATTGTAGTAGAAACCTGCAACGATCATTAAACCCTTTGAGAAACTTTCCTTGTATTGCTTGACCCAGTTCTGAAAGGTGTTTATTTGAGAGTTAGCATAGTAAATGGCACGGGGTTGGTTGCTATCATTGAGGTAAACCCATGCCTCGCCAGTGTAACAACATTCTTCCATTTTTCACCTGCCAGGTACTTTTCATAAAGGGCCCTGCTGCAGGTCTTGTGTTCCTCAATATGGCATGGCTTGAGGACATGAACTTTGCCTTTTTACGTATTTTTAAGCCGATATTTTCAGATAAAACAGTTAACGGTGGAAAATGGTACATTGGTTATTGTGGAAATGTTCCTTTGAGAAGGTAGACTCTCTCCGAGACAGCCAGTTCCTTTATCTTTTTTTGGTTGGAGTCAAAGGTTTCTTCAGGCATCTTTTTTTCAGAGAAATTTATTGGCTTAATTTCATAGACATCATTTTTTTCTTTGTTTTTATTGTTTGACTGATTGTCCACATGGCAATATTATTTTATTTCATAATTTTAATAATTTGGGTAAATTGAGTATTTCTCCTCAGAAAGTCTGAAAATGTTACCTTTTACAAAAAATCACTTATAATTTTAGGCATTTCCTATATTTATAAATCATTTCCTCAGGAAATATAATTCAATGCTTGCTCTTTTGAATAAATAAAACCACTCTAATCTTCCACGCTTCTTTTGTGAGCTACAGTGTTGCAAAATCATTCTTTTTAAAATGGAACACCTTCTGTATGTATTTACAGCCAGTGTTGGAGGCCTAAATTGAGGCCCAGCAGTGTATTGTATTTGCACGAGGAGATATGTAAATATCTATTTACTCTCTTCCTGTAACCAAGTAGAATGCCACCAGGCCCACAGCAGTGATGGCATTACTTTGTGTCCAATGTGTTTAGACAAGGTTATCTCAAGGCCAAAAGTTCATCGTACAATGGTGATGACAAAGAACCTGGGACGTAAACAGGGCTGTTACCATCCTTAGTGATGGAAACAACACCAAAACATCTGTTGTTACCCTTAGTTGGATAACCAAGGAGTTAGTCCAGTGCTGCTACCAGGTCATAGCTTGTGTTTATCTGCATGCTCCCATCTCTATGGCCCCAATTAATTGATACAGTTCTTTTACATCTATTTATTACAGTTGTTCTCACTGTGGGGCAAAAACACTGCAACCAACTGGCATGCGCAGTCCTGACTTACTTGAAAGAAAGAAGAGAATTTTTTTTAAAACAAACAAGCTTCTTTCCATCATCCATTTCAAGTATTGACCTTTGCTGACCTCTGGAGCTTTTTGACCTTTCTGACCTTCTCCAGTCCTTTGACCTTTGTGTGTGGCCGGAGTGTAAAAATACCCTTGTTGGACAAATGTCTTTTCCTCTTCTGGCAGCTCTTGGAACCAAGTTACAACTTGTTCAGCTCTCTTAAAGAGTTTGGTGAGACCATTGCAGCATCCCAAAATCTCAAAGAACAGAATTGTGGGGCAACCACAGTGGAAGTAATTGTTTGCTAAGCCTGGCAATGTTATTCCAAATTGTTATTTTCTTATTTAGGTCAGCAATAGGACTGAGATCCTCAAGTAAGGTGTTATGGCATCTTTTCTGGGAAATATGTAAATAAAGCATCAGATCAAATCTTGCTATTGAGTTTGGTCACCTAGCCAAGAAGAAATTTCTTAAGCAAAAAAAAAAATTAAAAGCCCCCCTCCCTCCCCCATTTATTTGTGAAATCTTGGTCAATTAGGTTCTGTCTAGCAGGTGCTGTCCCAGTTGTGGTGGCCATCAAGGGGTGGTGCCCCTCCCTTGACCTCAGCTGATAAGGGGGCCCCACTGGGGGACATCCTTGTAGCCCAGTACTGGTCTGATGGCTCCCCCAATACATTAGTGACAACTTTTCCCTCTCTAATTTGCATAACAAGTACCTTCTCCCAATGTGGTGATACCAAAAATAGATTTTTTTTTCTAAATGATGAAAAGGTACAACTTGAATTATAGATTATAAACTTAAGGTAACTGTCCAAATAGATAAATTATGTAATAGCAATGTTACCACCATCGTGTTGTACTGAATCAAGCTTTCAGTCCATTCTAAATGGAAAGTGGGGAAGTAATAGGTTGTTCCATCCTACTAGGGAGTTACACATTCAACAATGCACAATTACATTTGCACATCCCCCCCACATGCAAATAAACAATAATGGCCTTGAAATTGATTATCCCTGGGACAAAGGGCATTGTTCCCTGCTCTCTCATTACTGGACCACTTCTTTGTCCGAGGAGGGTGCTTGGAGAAATCTTACTGACTGCCGGGTGACAGAGAAGGTTTATTAGGTTAGTCCAGTTTGGCACACAAGATCCCTCCAACATCAATCACAGCCAAGGTTGGCAACCTAGGGAAACAACTATTTTAGGAAAGAATGAAAGTATTCGATCGGCCGTGTAAGCCCGAGACTACCAGGTGTAGACACTTGTAGAGAATGCCTCTGTAGATGTTTTAATGCAAACTTTTTTCCATCATTTCCCCCGGATGGTACATTAGAACCTCCCATAAAAGACCACAGCCTCCTTCAGGCCTCTTATTGGAGGTTGGATATTGTCTAGAAAAAAGTGTTTGTGCCAAATTTGGTGCAAAAAATTGTTATAAGATAACCACATTGGAAGAAGGTGCTTGTTATGCAAATTAGAGGGGAGAAACAATAATGTGGTGGAGGAGCCACCAGACCTGGGCCAGCTGGATGGTTAATACAATGATTGGCAAATATGTCAAAGATGACACAAAGCTAACATGACACCAATGATGTTACCACAACATGTCTGGCAGAATTTGGATGTAGCTTTGACAGATCCCTGTGCTCAATCAAATATTGGATTTAGCTTCTGTCTCTATCTTTGATCCAAATTGTAACTTATCAGAGAGTAGACAAAGATGAATCAAAACCATAAAAATGTTAGCCAATTTTGGGAAATTAATTTTAAATATTCAAAACATTATCAATACAAAATTTGGTGCAAAAAAAAAAGGTTTTGATTAAAAGTAAAATGTTATTACACCATACTTTAGAGCATCCTCATTTAGAAATGGAAGAGACAATAATGTGTAGGTAAGAAATAAAATCACTTGGCTGAATGTTTCTTTTTAAAATAAAATAAACAAATTTCTACTGTCCTTACTGCGATGGAAAAATATTGGGAGGACTTGGCTCATCAGTGGTGAACCCTCACAGCAGTTTCGCTAATTTAATCTACCAGACCGCTTCTTAGAGCTCTAATACTGTATTGGATGATTTTGCTTAGATATGCTACAGTGAATTTAAGAAAAAATTGGGACAGCACCAAACTCTAGTTATGTAGGACCAAATGTTACAAAGGAGGTACCGGATGGAAAGTTGAGGGTATATGCAATAGGGAGGGTATATGCAATAGGGAGGGTATATGCAAATAATGGAGCAACATGAAGGATACAGTTGAAACAAGAAAGCCAATGGGGAAATGTTTAGTAGAGCAGTGGGGGAAGAATTAGTAACTCTCCTAGTAGAAAAATAAATCCTACGCTATGCAAATACCGGACAGTCCGGTGATGTGAGTACGACCCATGAGAGTCAGGTGAAGTACATCAGGATGACTCCCAATATGTTGGTGACAGGAAGTTTGTAAATATGTCTCTCCTGGCTTCTCTCTCTATTTGTGAGCTGCTGGGAAAATTAAATATGATGGTAAATATGCAAATTTTGCACATCATTTTGGTACATTGATAAAACAATTCACTCTGACCACATCTAAATAAATAAACTTCATGTGATGTTTAGTTAAAAATATTGAAACTGCAAAATGTCACAAAGTTTACTTATCTGGATGTGGTGTTCCAATCTATAATTGACTCATACAACAATTTCCCAGCTCCAAGACATCCTTTCATTATGCTCTCACCACAGGCGAAACCTGGGGGAGTGTTCAAGTCTATTAAACTTAATTTTTTTTTCCTAAGACTCTAGCAATCAGATTGGCTGAAGGTGGGATGTGTTTTGTAGCAACATTTTGAGAAAGGCTGTGTGTTTGCGATAGAAAATCTGACATCTCCAAGGTTGACCACCCTAGGCCATTTAGGAAAGTGACAACAACCACAGCTCAACGAACCCTCCACAATTTGCGGAGGGAATCTGTGAGTGTAACACAACAATGGTGCTAGGGTAACAATTAGGATAACAAGGTACCCCCACTAAACAAGGATAAATCCACTAAAATATATTTTTTTAATAACAAGAAAGGTTGGCTATGTTTCTTTGAAGAAAACATCTAGCTGGTGAGGGCTACCAGGCCAACAGTTCAAAAGTTGGCGAGCTTTGATAGAAGGAAGCAATTCATCTCTAACCATTCTCATTATTAGTGCACTCCAGTACTGTAGGGTCCCGCACCATCGTGTAAATTAACCTAACACACTTTCCAAGATGTTTGTGGACATCACAGCCTGGACGACGGAACATGTCCTACTCCATTGTCCACTGAGAGACATACAGACAAGGAAGTTATGAGAGATTTAACAAGTTTTGTAGATTCAACGGTACATACAATTATATCCTCAATGTATGCAACAGATTATGTAAATAAATGCCATTATGTGATGGATTGTTGGTTGGCTACTAATTGACCTCCATGTGTAGATATGCAAATATATTGGATCAACTAGCTATTTGTAAATCAGGGGTTGTTTACTTGGGAAGTGAACAACCCCCTTAGAAGATAGGCAATCAGCCTTTTGAAATATATTGGTACAAAAAGTATTTATTCCAAGTGCATATTATTTAATTATTTTAGGATTTCTAGTTATTCAAATATATGTACGTGCAAATAGAGAGCACAACAATCTCAGCCGAGCCCCGTGACTCAGTCATCCTCTTAATGAGATCTTGTTGCGAGGGAGTTGTCACATTCCACAGCTGCCACCTCTTCTTTAGGATATATGTCTGTGAGAGGGGTGAAATAATAAAAAATACTAAAATTAGAATAAATTTTCAAGTATGTTAGGGACAGAAGACCTAGCACTAGGTTTCCAGTTAACCAAAGCTTTTAACCTTCGGAAGTTGCCAGGAACTTTAGCTGCTTTCAAGAAAAGTCCCACTGCCAAGCTGAATGAAATGGACACCACGTCTCTCCAGACTAGAACATGGAGAAAGCACATGACAAGAGAACACACCAACATTAAGATTTGTCTAAAAACTCTCCTGTCAAAATAGAAGCCAAAATGTAGCAACATTTATTGAGCTTCTGGCAGACTCAGGTCAGAGCCCACCACACTTCATGAATCAAAGCCTGCTCTGGGCTAACAAGAGCCAGAGACCAAAGCTGCTTGCAGGGATGGTGCGTCATTTTGATGTGACAGGTAGCCTTTTCTTTCCTCCCAGCAAGCTTTCTATTTATGATGTAGCGTAATATTTTCTAGTTAATTACTCCTGGAAGGTGCACTAGCGCGCCATCTGTTATCAAATTACAAAACTATTTTAGAGGCGTAATATTCTTTTTAAAATAAAACAATTTCTACTGCCCTTACTGCAATGGAAAAATTAAAGGGAGGGCCTGGCTCATCAGTGGTGAACCCTCCCAGCGGTTTCGCCAGTTTAATCTACCATACCGCTGTTATATTGCATTTTTGGAACTTCCTTTTATAGTTGACTGTTGTAAGACTCTTGGAATGGGTATTTTAGAAGAACTATGGACATAAGCTTTTAGGACAGCAGAATTAAATATAATTATAAATATATAATATGCTTCGAGCAATCGCTCTTCCGCAAATATCAAATTGTGTCTTTTATTTGAACAATTATATTACGATGCACTAGCGCGCCATCTGTTATCAAATTACAAAACTATTTTAGAGGCGTAATATTCTTTTTTAAATAAAACAATTTCTACTGTCCTTACTGCAATGGAAAAATTAAAGGGATGAGCCAGGCCCTCCCTTTAATTTTTCCATTGCAGTAAGGACAGTAGAAATTGTTTTATTTTAAAAAGAATATTACGCCTCTAAAATACTCCTGGAAGGGCTCACCATTGATGAGCCAGGCACCCTCACATTATTTTATCATTGCTGTAGAAAATTCATTTATTTTGAAAAGAATCGTACGGCGTCAAAATAGTTTCAATTACTTAAATACCCCACAATATAGTCCAATGTCCGACATTTCCCAGAGATCTTGTCTGATAGCCATCAAGGAGATTTGGTATTACATCATGGTCTCTCTTTCAAACATTCTATTGTATCTGCCATTGAGCAAAATCTGCTCTGAGGTACAGCTCCAATATACAAGATCTTAGTTGATGGGGGGGGGGGCAGACCCCAGATGATGTCAACAAAACTCCGCCCTTGCCGGTCCCAAGCCTGGATGAAAAAAGAGGAGGGAGCGCAGTAACAAGCTCACTAAAAAACCTGGGCTCAGCTGGCCCGGCTGATAGTACCCTGTAAGGGCTCCTAATCCAGGGATACAGGATGAGCAGCGTTTGTACTCCATGTTAGGAGCGGCTGCACATGGCATCTGTTCCTCATGTCAGAGGCGGCCATTTCTTTTGAAGCTAAGTCGGCCTGCCACTGAGTAGTGCTCCCAGTCTTAATGACAAAGACATTCTACTTCACCCAGTCATGATGGTTGTCAAACAGACACCATCAAGGGTCACAACTTAATACCCTAATATGATTGAGTGGAGATAAGGAAGAAGATGTCAACAAGGGGTGGAATAACAGCTAACACATGTGAACATCCCTACTGCACAAGTTCCCAGTGGGGCTGGAATAACAGCTAACACATGTGAACATCCTACTGCACAAGTTCCCAGTGGTTTCACATTTGGTGTGCAACAAGGTAAATGGTGGCTCAGCCAAGCGGCTCTCTGACCTGGTTTCAAACAATTCAAAGAAAATAAAAAAACTTGTTTGGTGGAGTTTCTTCCTTTTATTTAAGACATTAGTGTAAAATAAGGACATTTATATATATTAACATCTTCTTTATGCTTTTAAGTATATAACATCATATCTCATATATATATATATATATATGTAAATTATTTCTCTCCATATGTAAATATAAATGAGCAATATATGGGATACATCTTTAAATAATAAAAAAAACAATATTTGAACAAAAGTGTTGAAAAGATGGTTTGAAAAATATTTACAAAATATATTATCAAATATATTTTGATTTTTTGGATGGATGAATGGGGAAAATTGAAAATTTTAAATTTAAAAAAAATTCTATATATTTTTGGTTAAAAAACAAACAAAAATATATAAAAATAAAAAATTTGTAAAAGAGAGATATAAAATTCCAATAAAAAGGTTTTTACATAAATAAATAGTTCTAGGGAGAGATTCATCAGTTCGGAGTGTCGGCATCGAGATGCTTCCCCGCCGACCCCTTGCGGCGACTTTTCTGAAAGGCTTCTCGCTTCTTGGCGAACTCCCTCTCCTTGGCCTCCCAGATGTGCTGGTGGGCCTGGATGTGCTTGGTGTTGTGGAGGACAAATGAGTCGGGCTTGCCATAGTCTGGGGGGTTGGCCGCTGGGTCGTACCCCAGGGTCTGAAGCATCGGGGCAATTTTTGCCATGTCCCGCACCACATCTTCAGGGATGTGGCCCACCCATTTGCTGAGAGCTTCAATGTTGATGGGCTTAATGACTTGGTCACTGGACCGCTCCAGGTCCGAGAGAGCAATCCCGTCGGGTCGCCCCACCAGCTGGTCATGGTGGAGAACGCTGTCATTCCACGGCAGCTCCAGGAAGTCCAGGATCCGCTTGATGTGCTCCCTGGGATGGAGCACCAGCTGCTCGTAGTGCACGGGGAAGCAGTAGGACTCACCCAGGCTGCGGCACTGGCCCCACATGGCAGTCATGGCACTGTTCCACTTGGTCAGACACTGCCGGTAGCTGGTGAGGTCAAACCCAGTGATGGTCACCTTCCTGGAGATGATGGAGTGGATGACCGCGCGACCGTCACGCAGGAGCAAGATATACTTGGCGTTGGGGAACAATGTGTTGAGGTACACGGCAGAACGCAGCGTGAAGGGATCTTTGTTGCACAGTCTCTTTGCTATCTTGCCATGCCTCACAATTATCTCCAGGATGAAGGAAGAAATTGCATTGTCCAGGACCTCGCCCGTGATGCCGGCCTCAGCCAGCCGCTTGGATTCTATGGGAGATGTCATCCACTGCTGCTTCATGCCCAGCAGGCGCGGGATAACCCGAGTCTCCTCCCCACACCTCACATCAGGGTGGGCATCCAGGATCACACGTAGCAAGGTGGTCCCACTTCTTGGCATCCCTCCGATAAACACCAGCGGCATCTGGCGATCATAGTAAAATGGCCTAGAATTCCCAGACATCCGGAATCTGTCAAGAATTCCTGGAAATTCTTGCTGGAGGTACGAGAGAGCTTCAATCGTTTTGTTTGGGTGGCCGCCTTTTCCCTTGAGATTCTCATTTCGAAACGAGGCCAAGACTGAGTCACAGGGCTGAGTGGCTAGCTGGTAGATTAGCAACAAACAGAAGGCAAAGGTGCCAAATACTATGAGGCACAATGTCCTCCGAGAGAGCCACCTTAAATGCATTGGGAATCTATTTTATTGCTATTTTTAAATAGAAAAATTCTTCTCTTTCAAAAAATTATTTTATTTAATGAAAATTAAGTATTTATATATATAAAATAACTTTAATATATAATCAAAGAATGCAATTATAATTTGTGACCTTTAACTATGAATTTATAATTTTACATAATATTAGTGAATATATAGCCTTTTGAGTATTTATAAATTAATTATTCTTATATATTGAATATCAAATATTATAAATAGATTTATTTTAAATTTTTAAAATAGGTGCTATCAAGGAAAAAAATGCAAAATTTTTATCAATGTGTAAATACTCTAAAAAATAAATAAAAATGAGGTTTTAAAAATAAAATTTGAAAAAGATTTGTCAATGCTGCTTTTTTAACCTCAAATATTGTTATTTTAAAACTTAAACATAAAGTTTAGAGGTTAAAAGTTGACCCATATGTTTTTCTTAGCTTGCGCTAAAATTTTATATTTTGATCAATGAAATTTGCTAATGGCAGCCATTAATGGAGTCAAACGATGGTTGTTATGCATTCGTAGGAGATCAATTTACAGTGTTTACCTTTTTTAGATGAATAACGATGCTAAAATTGCCTTCTCCTCTATACTGGCAGTTTTCAGGGGAGAGTGAGGGAAAATTCTTTATCTTGTTTATATATAAGCATAGGCGCTGCTTGGTGGCACTTGACAATTCCATTTCGTATACACATAAATTTAAAAAATAACATTACATCTATCGGTGGCAAGAGAAATATCAAATCATGTAAATAAATACATCATTGAGACCTAGCCGGTGGTACGCTGTGTAGCTCTATTTATTGACTTGAATTCAGTGAGCAAAAAAAAAAAGAAAAAAAAGAAAACTTATTCTACCAAGATGTGAAGCGCAAAAATATTATATATAAATTTATCAACGAAATGGAATAATAATGAGAAAAGAAATTTGTAGAAAGGCTAGAGTAGAATCATATTCAAACATCTCACAAGATTTGCCTTCATTTAACTCATGTACAATAGGAGCACAAAATATAAAAAATAGTTTAAAATAAAATGTTAAAATATATATCATAGATTTCTACAGACATTAATAATAATGCTTGTGAGTAGTAATCTTATATATATATTTAGGTAGTTGTATTAGATATAAGAGAGAAATCTCGTGAGTCAATGTCAATTTTATATGTGAAAAAAAAGGTTACCTTCAATATAAAAAGTAAATATCTAAGAATTATTTTTAAATTACTGTCTATGCCTAATAAATTGACAAATTGTTGTGAGTTTGGAAAAGATTTAACCACGCTTTGTTACCAAAATATTAAATTTATGTTTATAAAATTTGATTATATTCAGATTGTTACAGTTCTCAAAAATAAAATATATGAATTTTATATTCAAAACAATCTGTTAAGCCCGAGCTGCTTTGAATACTATAATCGATGTAGTAATGGAGCATAAACAAAAAGAACTGTCTGCACTAGTTACAATAGATATCTGGAGGGCTTTTGATAATGCCTGGTGGCCAGCGATCATCAAAAGAATAGACTCAGATAATTTACAGGAAAAATTGATCAAAATTCTACAATCATATTTAAATTCCAGGACCATTTATTTCAGTTACGACAATTTAACAACTTCAAAGACAATTACCAAGGGGTGTCCTCAGGGCGGTCCGCTTTCTCCACTTCTATGGACAATTTTACTGAATGATTTGCTGATGAATTTTCAGGTGCCCAATTGTGAGTTGATTTGTTATGCGGATGATATATCAGTAATATGCTGGAATAAAGATCTAACATAACTAAAAATAGATATAGAGGAAGCATTAAATACTATTGAATTATGGTGTATTAAGAACAAGTTAGAAATCAGTTCCGAAAAAACAAACATTTTATATTTGCATAATAAAGAGAAGATCCCAGTTAAATTTAAAAGTGGATTAATTTCACCAGTACAAAAAAATAAAAATTTTAGGAATAACAATTGCAAATCATAGAAGAAAAAATAAATTGAATTTTGCTTTTCATATAGAGGAAATAGTGAGCAGAACTCAAAGAATAAAACATTTTCTATTCTCTCTTTGCAGCAAATCATGGGGTCTGAGCTCCCATAAAAGAATTACATTGTATAAATCTTTATTCAGATCAACTTTAACATATGGATCAGAAATATGGTTCAAATTTTTAAATAAAAAATCGATACAAAAATTAAACTCAATGCAATATCAGATATTAATATGGAGCATACAAGACAACTTCATACAACTGTGTTCACAGTTTGGCTAAAACTCCATTGATTGCAGATTACATTGAAGCAAAAAATATGAAATTTGACTTGAATAACTTATCGTTCGAGGACAAGCAAAAATACAACATCGATATTCCCTTTATAATTAAATCCTATATAGACGAAAGAATGTTGCTCTTACTGAATAATACAAACGAGACTTTTACAAGTTTTTTCAACCGGGTATTCCAAATTATTTTCGCCCTAATTTCCACAACACACAATTTGTAACCAACCATGGTAATTTCGGGAGTTTTCTGGAAAGAATCCGCGCATCGGAGGATCCGGGCTGTTTTTGTGGATGCCGCATTCAAGATTCTACTCATCTTTTACTTAAGTGCCCAGCATTTCAAGACTACAGACTCAGTAACGGTATTCTCTGTACCGATCCAAGAGAACTGTTTGATTTGTTAGTGTCTTGTACAAAACAACAAACAACTAACTTATCATGAAGACGTAACTTTATTTACTAGCTTTGTTGAGATATGTTATTTTTACATATCCTACATGAACCAAAACATTAACTTGTGATGATGATATATTCAATCACTGAATAACCTAACATCTTCCCTTTTTTTACTAGTCTTTAAATCTACTTGGTTTTTTCACCAGTCGACCTGATCTGGTTCTAGTCCCTGATGCAGCATTCTCAGGTTCACTTACCGTGGGGCTGTCACTCTTTGATTGGATTCTGCATTCGGTAGTTTCAAGTAGTTTCAATTCGGGTGCTTTTCACAATGTTGTCTCCTCCTGCTGATGAAGTAGATGGTAAGCAATTTGATACAGTTTGTTCTTGATCAATGCTTTCTTTTCTTCCTTCTTCTTGATTGTTTGTAGATTTTTGATTTGCTGAAGCCTGTTGTGGTTTAATCCAGGTTCTATTTCTTCTGTAGGTTCTACCATGAATATTCACATCATAGGATCTTGTGTTGTGTTCATTTGTGATGTTAGCTTTGGACCATGATGGGGTGGTATTGGGTGTTCTGACATACACTTCTTGTCCTATGTCTAAGTCTGGTAAATTTTTAGATTTTCTATCATAGTAGTATTTTGCCTGTTGTCTTTTGATGGATATTTTATCTGGAATATTTTCTGGAATTGATGGTTTAAGTAAATTTGGGTGAATTGGCAGTATAGCTCTAGTTCTTCTAGACATGATTCTTTGTACTGGGCTTGAATCTATGTCTATAGTGGGTGTATTTCTCCAATTTAACAAATTTTGCCAAAAATCACTATTTTCTTGTTTAGATTTCTTCAGTAAGTTTTTGGCTATTTTAACTGCCGCTTCAGCTTTTCCATTTCCCTGACTGTGAAGTGGTGATGATGTAGAATGTTGAAATTGCCATTCTTTGCTGAATTTTTGGAATTCAGTCGATGTAAATTGCCTTCCATTGTCTGAGACTATAATTTGAGGAATTCCATATCTGCTGAATTGTCTTTTGCAGCATTCAATTATGTATTCAGATGTTGTATTTTCTAGGCATTCAACTTCAAAAAAATCTGAGTAATGATCCACTATTATTAAGTAATTCTGTTTGAAGATTTCGAATATATCAAGAGATATTCTTTCCCAGGGATAATTTGGAATTTTGTGAGATTTCATTGGTTCTCTCACTTGATTCTGTGAATTTGATAGACAAATAGAACAATTTTCAATTTCTTGCCCTATCTGTGCATTCATTCCTGGCCAAAAGATATTGTCTCTTGCTCTTCGCATACTTGAATTAATTCCAATATGTCCTTGATGGGTTTTTATTATCATCTCTTTTCTTAATTTATTTGGAATTACAATTCTATCATTCTTTAGTATGATTCCATCTTGAACTGTTAATTCTTCTCTAAAATTCCAATATTCTCTGGTTAGCATTGAAGTTTGATTTTTATTTGGTGGCCATCCATTTAGAATAAGTTTCTTCACTTCACACAGAATAGGATCAGATGATGTTTCTTCTCTAATTCTCAGGACAGTGTCACTGCATACACTTAATGTTTCCATAACATTGACTGTGGCAATTTCTTTGTAAATGATGTCAATGGGATACACATCATATTTCAGATTTTCATTCCTTACATCTTTGATGCAAGCTCTTGAAAAGATGTCCGCCAAGTGCATTTGTGATCCTTGGACATGTTCTAGTTCTAAGTTATATCTTTGCAGTCTTAAAAGCATTCTTTGGAGTCTTTGTGGCGCTTTAAGGATAGATTTCTTAAATATTGACAAAAGAGGCTTGTGATCAGTTTGCACAATCACTTGATATTTGCCCAAAATGTACTGATGAAATCTTTCGCATGCAAAAACAATTGCAAGACATTCTTTTTCTATCTGAGCATAGTTTTGCTCAGTCTTGCTTAGACTTCTAGATGCAAAAATTATTGGCTGGCTTTCTTGTAGTAGGGTAGCTCCAAGTCCATGTTTACTTGCATCGCATTGTATAGCTATAGATTTGTCCGCATCAAAATATCTTAAAATTGGTGCTTTTGAGGCTAGATCTTTGATTTGTTCAAATGCAGCTTGATGATTCTTGCTCCATGACCATGTTGAATTTTTCATTGTCAATTTTCTCAAAGGTTCACTAATCATTGAAATATTTGGCATGAATTTACATAGGTATGTTGCAAAACCAAGGAAACTTTTGAGTTCTGTTATACTTTCTGGATGAGGCATTTCTTTTAAGGCTTTAACTTTTTCTGGATCTGGCTTTAATCCATGTGGAGTTATTATTTGTCCTAGATATTTTACTTCTTTTAGTCTGAGCTTGACTTTATTGATGTTGAATTTCAAATTAGCTTGTCTGGCTGTCTTGAAAAGATTTTCAAGATTTCTATCATGATCCTTCAGTGCTTCTTCATATGAGTCACCTTTTCCCAAAATCAGAATGTCATCAGCTATTATTTCTATTAAATTCAATTTCTGGCAAGTTTCAGCACTTAGAATAGGTTTTTCCCAATGATCTATCACTTGGAACACTATAGGATGTTGCTTGCTTTGGTGGGAACAGTTGATTTTGATTTGTCCTCTTGGCTTTAATATTTCTCCTCCATAGCATCTTAGTTTGATGTAGCTTGGCTTAAGAGAAGGATTGCCATCTTGCATGATTTTGCATAAATCTGCAAAATTTAAAACATTGACAGTTGCTCCTGTATCTATTTGGCAAATTATGCTTTCCTTGTATCCATTCAATTCTAATTCTAATTTAGTAATCAATTTTCTAGCAGAAATTTCTGAGACGTATTCTAAAGAATAACAATCTTCTTGTTCATCATTGGAGTTTTGAGATTCAAGGCTTTGAACTGTTCTCATTCTGGATTTGCAAACTTTTGCCCAATGATTCTTTTTGTTACACTTTCTGCAGGTTTGATTCCATGCAGGGCATTTTTGTCTGTTGTGCTCATGGAATGTTGCACAATATCTACAAGGAATGTTCTTTTTCATTTTATTTGGTTCATGACTTGATTTTTTATTTTGATTGACTGTTTTCTTTCTTATATTCAATTTGTTCACCTCCTCTTGAGTGTTTTTAGTTAAGTTTTCAATTTGTTTGTTAGCGCTTTCATTAGCCTTACACACATCAATGGCTTTTTGCAATGTTAGTTGAGGATCACTGATCAGTTGTCTTTTGGTTTGCTTGTCAATTATTCCCAAAACTAACCTATCCCTGATCATTTCTTCAGTCATTGCACCATAATTGCATGTGGAAGACAATTTTCTTAATCTACAAATATATTGTTCAATACTTTCATTTGTTTCTTGATTTGTTTGGTTGAAAATTGATCTTTCATAAATAATGTTAATTTTTGGTGTAAAATGCTGAGTCAATGCATTTATTATCTCATCTGAGTTATTTCTTTGTTCATCTGAAAGATCGAGATGTTCAAATATATTATAAGCTTCTTTGCCTATAATAGACAATAAGGTTGCAACTTTTAATTTGTCTTCTTTATTGTCCAACCCTGTTGCTATTGAAAAGTTACGCCAATGCGATTTGAAATATCTCCAGTTTTCTTCTATATTTCCTCTGAAATTAACTGGTTCAGGTGGCGGTATTTGTAAATACATATCTTTTGTCTATTTAATATACGATAAGGCTTATTTATTATTTTATTAGTCTTAACGTAAAATTGAACTTACCGCGATATATTTTTTTCGTTTGTTTTCAAATCACTTTTCTGACACCATGTTTGATTTGTTAGTGTCTTGTACAAAACAACAAACAACTAACTTATCATGAAGACGTAACTTTATTTACTAGCTTTGTTGAGATATGTTATTTTTACATATCCTACATGAACCAAAACATTAACTTGTGATGATGATATATTCAATCACTGAATAACCTAACAAGAACTGATATCCAGCAGGGACTCATACATTGAATTCAATAGATTTTGTAAATTTATATCAAAGTTTTTAAATAATCTCAAGTGTTAGGTATAATTGCAACTGTATGTGCTTTATATATGTTTTTTTCCTTTTTTCTTTATTTTGAGGTGTGTTTAAATTAAATTACCTATGTATATAGTATGCTTGTTTGAAACCAATTTAAAGAATATGGTAAATGCCTTTGTGCATATATTTTTGGATATATAAATAGATTCTCTCTCTTGTATTGCTTTCCTTTGGGCGCCAGTGTCCTTGGCGGGACATCGCGCTTTGTATTTATAGTTGAATAGAGTTGAATGTCAATTTTATATGTGAAAAAAGGTTACCTTCAATATAAAAAGTAAATATCTAAGAATTATTTTTAAATTACTGTCTATGCCTAATAAATTGACAAATTGTTGTGAGTTTGGAAAAGATTTAACCACGCTTTGTTACCAAAATATTAAATTTATGTTTATAAAATTTATTCAGATAGTTACAGTTCTCAAAAACAGCTTTATTAGGTATACTAAAAAATAGCGACTAGGTCGTAATATAGTTACAATAATTAGTTATGTAAATATATATATATGATAATTTAAACCAACAACCCTACATATAACACTTATAACAAGATTGTTATGTTGTATATAGAAATACATCTATAAATAATTATACGCATAATTGACATGTGTCCTTGCATCACCATATGTAATGTACTGAGGATGAATAAATAAAACTATATAATAGATTAAAAGCTGAGTTAAAAGCAAGATTTGAGAAGTAAATCACAAAGTAACTTCTAAAAATAAAGTAGAAGCCGACAGATAGGCGCCGGTGTCCTGTAGCGACACGTGCATGACCCAATTCTCTTTGTCGGAGGCGTAGTATAAAAAGGCCCGGTTAGCAACAGACAGGCAGTCTTCCAGTGAGTCTTCCGGTCAGCGTCACCCCTTGTCGTCTCCAAGGACCAACTCATCGACCATGTAAAACAGTAAGAAATCTACTATCTCCATCTTGCTCTTGGCTCGACTTTTTATCTGTTCTTGGAACTTTCCTTCTACAACTGTGTCGCTTCGTTTTTTGTGTGTGGACATTCCCCAGTTTTCCACTCTGCCTCGACCACGACTGCCTGTACCCTGTGAGAACTGTTAAAGACCCTACAAGGTGCAGAGAGGTACTGGAAAACTCTCCACGCCCTGACTGTCCCTCACGGTTACTACAGGTTTGACCCTCGGTTGCATCACCTTATTACAGAGAGTCGACGAGGTACTACAAGAGTCAACCAGAACTTCAACATATTATTACATATACCATTTACATATTTACAATATTTTTAACAGAACATTCATTGCTTAATCAACAAATTCTTAATTTTGATATTTTGTTACTAAGCATGTTTCTTATTGCCTCTCTATCATTTGTTATTAATAAGTTTTTAATTGTTATTGAATCAAGATAAATTGTCTTATTATATTGAATTTTTCTACAGGTAAACTCCGTATAATTGGTACAATTGTATAACGAATCACAAGTTTTTACGAAGGAGCTTCTTTTATTATACTTGTGCTAGCTTTCGAACCTTTCGGTTCTTCAACAGGCGTGGCTAGTATGACTATACTAACAGGGTATAAGCGCGCTTGAGCCATTATATACAACACATAAATTTACATGCGAAGTGATTTTTCAAATATAATTAAAATAGAAATAGAAATTATGACTATGAAATATAAAATAAAACTATGCAAATGAACTTGAAGATTTTTAAAATTTAGATAAAATTTGGAAAATATACGCTAAAAGTTAAGTAAAATTATGATATTCACTGTATGCAAGTAGTGTGACACTTTAAAATTTGTAAATTTTAAAAAACCAGTATAATTTAAAACACCTCAACACAGAAAAGCCAAGCGGGGGTCCACTCCAACCCGACCACACACCAGAGCATATCACGGGTTAACTATTGAGATATTATATGATATATTTCCGGTAGATCTATTTTCCTATTGATGCTGTTTGTTTGTGATGATATGATGGATTCCAGTACCAATCTGTGCTGCTTATTGTTTATGTGTTGATATAGGACTTTGGGGTGATCTAAGTTAAAGTTATGGCCAGTGTTTGAAATGTGTTGGTATATAAGTGACTTCGGGTCTCTATTGTTTATGTTTCGTTTGTGTTCGGTGATTCTGATATACGCGGTTCTGCCAGTCTCCCCCACATAGGAGGCTGGGCAATCCTGGCAAGAAACCGCGTATACTGCTCCGGTGGAGTGGATGGGATTGCTGGGTGTGTCTGCTTTGGTGATAGGATTCCTGAGAAGGGCAGCAAGATTGGGGGGGCTGTTAAAATAAACTTGGATGCCATATGGGCGAAGGATTCTGGAAATGGTAACAGAGAACGAGGAATATGGAAGATAGCAAACGGCTCTATAAGTCGTGGAGGTCCTCGGTGAAGGCGAAGCTGATCACCAAGGAACAATTGACTCAGTTCACCGGTTCCCTCACACGGGATGCATACATATATGGTGCTCCTAAAATACACAAGTCTGGGGTACCACTCCGACCCATCATAGCATACCACCTCTCCCCGGCACACACTTTAGCTAAATATCTGGCCCAGCTGTTGTCCCCCATCATGAAGAACAATCCTAACCGATACAACATCACGCACCCACCCAGTTTTATTCAAGAGATCACACAAATGCAGCCACCCGCACATCACACTATGGTTTCATTTGATGTCACAGCGCTATACCTCTCCCTTCCACACGCCCTCATTTTAAACAAATTACGGTCCTTTCTCAAGTCAGCAGGTATTCAAGTTCAAACAATAACCTTGATAACCCAGCTAACGTCCATATGTCTTTCCATTAGTACCTTTACATTTAACCACCAGCATTATAAGCAGATCAGAGGCACCCCAATGGGCAGCCCTCTTTCATCCATAGTTGCTGAAGTCGTGATGGGGTCCTTGGACCAGTGGATCAATCAGACGCATTCTTCCGACATCCATTATTGGAGGAGGTATGTGGACGACATCTTCTGTATACTCAAACCGAATAAGCTCCAACCTATTCTTAACACTCTACATTCCTTTCACGCAGACATCAAATTTACATATGAAACAGAAACAAACCTAGTATTACCTTTTCTGGACATCCTCATTATTCGCACTCCACACAGATTACACACAGCAGTTTATCACAAAAAGAATATCCCACCCCTATACACCCATTTCTCCTCCAATAGTCCGGTAGCCTATAAAATAAATACAGTCAGGACCTTAACCAAAAGAATACATACGCATTGCTCATTACCTATATTCAAAGCCATAGAAAAAAAAAACAGAATTACCACCCTTCTAACCGCTGCAGGATACCCGTGAAAATTCATAGATAAACACACGTTTGATCCCACTGCTCCGAGGACCTCCACGACTTATAGAGCCGTTTGCTATCTTCCATATTCCTCGTTCTCTGTTACCATTTCCAGAATCCTTCGCCCATATGGCATCCAAGTTTATTTTAACAGCCCCCCCAATCTTGCTGCCCTTCTCAGGAATCCTATCACCAAAGCAGACACACCCAGCAATCCCATCCACTCCACCGGAGCAGTATACGCGGTTTCTTGCCAGGATTGCCCAGCCTCCTATGTGGGGGAGACTGGCAGAACCGCGTATATCAGAATCACCGAACACAAACGAAACATAAACAAAAGAGACCCGCAGTCACTTATATACCAACACATTTCAAACACTGGCCATAACTTTAACTTAGATCACCCCAAAGTCCTATATCAACACATAAACAATAAGCAGCACAGATTGGTACTGGAATCCATCATATCATCACAAACAAGCAGCATCAATAGGAAAATAGATCTACCGGAAATATATCATATAATATCTCAATAGTTAACCCGTGATATGCTCTGGTGTGTGGTCGGGTTGGAGTGGACCCCCGCTTGGCTTTTCTGTGTTGAGGTGTTTTAAATTATACTGGTTTTAAACTTTACAAATTTTAAAGTGTCACACTACTTGCATACAGTGAATATCATAATTTTACTTAACTTTTAGCGTATATTTTCCAAATTTTATCTAAATTTTAAAAATCTTCAAGTTCATTTGCATAGTTTTATTTTATATTTCATAGTCATAATTCCTATTTCTATTTTAATTATATTTGAAAAATCACTTCGCATGTAAATTTATGTGTTGTATATAATGGCTCAAGCGCGCTTATACCCTGTTAGTATAGTCATACTAGCCACGCCTGTTGAAGAACCGAAAGGTTCGAAAGCTAGCACAAGTATAATAAAAGAAGCTCCTTCGTAAAAACTTGTGATTCGTTATACAATTATTATATTGAAGTTTGACTTTCCAGTGCACTTTGGTTAGTAGCCGTAAAACCATATTTTCTCTCTCTACACAGCGACATTATATTTTGGTCTGGAGTTTCCATTTCTTGGAAATTTTATTCTTAGTTGTGTAATATTTTTATGGCTTGTTAAGTTTCTTTTAATCCCCATTGAATCGCATTTGGATTCCCCGCTAGGTGGCCAACCGAAGAGGCAGCAGGTAACTACAGCTCCCGTTGAGTATTTCATTTTTCTTGATATTTTTAGTTTTTGCCTTTCTGCTGAGTTACTCTAATTCTTGTATAGGGATAGAGGAAATTTATCTTTTATTTCTCGGAAGAAAAGAGTGTAGAAAGGGAAAAATGAATTTAGGTCTAATATTTACATGTATCTTGTTTTTATGCATCACTCATCATGTAAACGAGCGCGTTGGCTGGCTGCTGGGTTATGCAAATTTTGATTTTAGCGATGAAAATGATGCAAATTGCGAAAGGCTGACTGCTTTAGATCAAGTCAAAAAAATTGGGCTCTCTACACGTTTTCGTTATAGTAAATCAAATTTGAGAATTATAATACTAGCATTGTTATTGATCTCGGGTATCGAGAGTAATCCAGGCCCTAAAGTTACCAGACAAACAACTCTAGAAACGCCTATGGAGAAAGACCTAAAAGAACTGATTGCGGCACTTTCTTCTAAAATGGATGATTGGGGCTCAAAACTCGATTCTAGGCTATCTGCGATTGAACTAGGGATGCAAAAATTTGACACCCGTGTACAGCAGCTTGAATCTTCTCTGGAATTAACTGCGAGCGCCGTTGAAGTGAATGTCAAAAAGATTAGAGAACTTGAGAGTCGAGTTAGTTTTATGGAGATGAAAAACAGAGAGAAAAACTTGATTTTTTACGGCATGGAAGGTAATGGAAGTGAAAATCCTGATGAATCCCGCGCCAAAATAAAAAGTTTGATAAAAGACAAGATGCAGATCTCGGATGAGATCGCTATTTCCAGGTGCAGGAGGTTATCAAAAAAGGATAAAGCCCCAATGCTGGTAGAGGTCCCAGAACACAGCGAGAGAATAAAGATATTTAAAAATTCATTTAAATTAAGGGATTTGAAGATCTTTGTAAGCAAGGACTACTCTCCTAGTACCAGAGAACAACGCCGACTGTTGATTCCTAAATGGAAAGAATTCTTAAACAAAGGAATCACGGCAAAACTTAGGGATGATAAACTGATTGTTAATGTAACAGTTTATCAGGTTTTCAATGGTAAAATTACCACCAAGGAGGGTGCGGAGTTATAGCAACTGGATGAAAATACAAACAAAAGAGAATTTGTAATATCACCAGACCTGCAATTGAAACCTACTAAATATAAAAACTCTATTGACATTTTATACTGGAACATAAATGGATACATGAGAGCTAGTTCATTGTTTGATCTTCTCGATTATGTAAAACATTATCATATTTTTGCACTTGCAGAAACCTGGCTCGACCGCAATATACAAGTTGACATACATGAATTTACTATTTATGAATCGCTGGCTATAAGATGTTGCAAGACTGGAAGACCGTCTGGTGGAATACTGGTCGGAATCAGTAAAATGCTTGCAAATTATATTTACAAAATAGAAATTGAGCCTAACTGGATTTCAATTTGTTTTAAACAAACCTCTATATGTAAACTATGTATACTAGTCGCATATTTACCACCTGGTGATACTTTTAAACTCAACCTAAATAAATTATTTAGGTTTATTGAGGAAAGATTATTATGTGGCTATGAAATAATGCTGGCGGGTGACCTTAACATTCGAACGGGATCTATGGGCGGTTTTCACAATGTATTTGCGCTCTCTTCAAATATTTTCTCACTGCGTAATTCCAGTGATAAGATGATCTCTCCAAATGCAACCCATTTTGTTGAGTTCCTCGACAATAATTTACTGACAATATTAAATGGCAGATCGATGGCAGATCAAAATGGCAATTTTACTTACATCTCAGACCGTGGCTCTTCGGTCTTGGATTACTTTGTGGTGACCCCCTTGCTTTTGGATCTAATTGAGAACTTCCAAGTTGAATGTTCTCCATATTCGGACCATCTCCCTATCACCTTGTCTGCCCTTATATTGCCCGGTTCTGATCGCAGAATTATTTCATTACAGTCGATGGTGAATTACTCGAGACATACAAATCCAACACCTTTAACAAGTTATAGATGGACACATGATAACTCACAGCTTTTCTCGCAGGCACTAAATGAAATACACCTGAATTGGAATCACTCAATAGATAATACAATGAGGCTTTTAACTGATAAAATCATTGATACTATGGGCAAAGCGGGGATGCAGAGAAGATCCAAAACATTGAACCCAAATTCAAAGCCCTGGTTTGATCGAGAATGTTATCTAACAAAAAAGAATGCTAAATCCCATCTTAAAATCTACATGAAATCAAAAAAAGAAACAGACCGTGTTAACTATATTTCAAAAAAGAAATGCTATGCTGCATTAATTAGAGATAAAAAGAAAAAATACTACCAATCATTGCATGTAAATTTATCAAGCAATACTCATGACTCTAAAAACTTTTGGAAAACAATAAGCATTTATAAAAAAAGAAGTTTCATTCAAGGAAACATATCGCTTCAAGAATGGCACCAATTTTACGACAAACTACTCTCATCTGAAACATCAACAGAATATATCCTTCCTATACTAAACACGCTTTCAGTGGATACAGGCTTATTGGCGGAAATTACAATGAGGGAGATAACAGAAGAAATCTCGCGTTTAAAGAACTGTAAAGCAGCTGGAATCGACGAGGTACCGAACGAAGCAATCAAGCTCCTTCCTCACAGTTACATTCTGTTACTCAAGGATCTATACAACAGAATACTAAGATAAGCTGTATTCCCATCCTCTTTCTCGAAGTCTATTATTCATCCGATTTTTAAAAATGGCGATTCTGATAATCCATCCAACTACCGCGGAATCTCACTGCTGAGCAATTTCGCGAAACTATTTATAGCAATACTTAGGTCCCGCCTAGTCAAATGGATTGAAACTAATGATATTATCCCAGAGAATCAAGCGGGCTTTAGATCTGCTCACTCATGTCAGGATCACATTTTCATATTGACATCTGTAATCCAACTTGCCCTAAGGAAGAAAAGAGGTAAATGTTACTGCTTCTTCGTAGACTTAAAAAAAGCTTTTGACACGGTTCCTCACGCATTACTATGGACAAAACTAGTCAAAATAGGACTGAATCACCGATTTGTAAACTTAATTAAATGTTATTATGAAGACATGACCGCTGCGGTTCGTTGGAACAATTCTATCACAGAATTCATTGAAATTCGTTCGGGGGTGCTCCAGGGTGACCCACTATCCCCATGCCTATTCCTACTCTTTATTAATGATTTGATTAAAATATTTGATGACTCGGGGTTGTCAGGAAGTTACTTACCCAATTTCGGAAACATACACCTCCTCCTATATGCCGACGATATTGTTTTGATCGGTGATTCTAAAATAAACCTTCAATTGAAAATCAATATACTGAAAACCTATCTAGAAACGAACCTACTAACTCTGAACGAAAACAAGTCAAGAATAATGGTTTTCCGTAATGGAGGAAAGGTGGCGCGTTCAGAAAGATGGTACTGGGGTCTAAGTCCTTTAAGTGTTACATCAAAATATACGTACTTGGGCTACCCGCTAACCCCTTCGATTTCTTTCACTCAAGTTGCCTTAAATTATAGAGGCAGGACCATGGCTGCGATGGGTGCTGTGGGAGAGATTATTCTGAAGTCCAAGCTCAAATCCTTCCATGCAAGTATGAGATTGATGGATTCTATGATCTTGACAGTCCTACTCTATGCGGCTCCAATCTGGGCACATGATCAAGCCTTAATCTTAGATAGAATCCAGGATACCTTTCTCAGACGTTTTCTGCGCCTTCCAAGCTATACTCCGGGCTATATTTTGAGGGCCGAAACAGGAATAAACTCTCTTGATATCACAGTGAAAAAACTAACTTTAAAATTCTGGACTAGAATTCTGAAAACGGACGGCAGCAGGCTACCTTCAATTTGTTTGGCACATTTGTGGGACATTTCAATTTCTTCAAAACAGAATATCGGACTGGTAAAAAGTATAACAGAGCTACTTAACAACACCGGCTTCTCATGGCTTGTTGGAAGTACAGACTTCAATATTCTACAAAGATACATCCCCCTAATCATTAGAACGGCAACCGATCAGTCCTTGCAGCTGGATTATGTAAGAATAAGAAAATCAGTACTCTACTCTCACTATAAATACTTTCATTCATCACCTACAATGGAATGCTATCTGAATGACAATATCCCCCTAACCTTAAAGAGAATCATTGCACAAGTAAGAAGCCTTTTTGCAGTACAGAGAATTAATCATGTTTCACTATTGAAAACTAAGACCATAAAATGCACCTTATGCAACGGTGAATTTAGTCTCGACTTTCCACACTACATGTTCTACTGTACGGCAATGGAAGAAGAGAGAGAAATTCTTCGTCAAGAAACCGGCTATAATAGCAATTCGCCTTATGTTTTAATGGCAAAAGTCGTAAAATCCAGACCCTTTGCATTCGCTTTTTATAAATACTGGAAATCAGCTCAATCAAAATATTTAGCACAGACACCGGATCCAACTCGATAATTGGTCGAGGTCAATACCCAATATTTGTATATAAATATGATGCTAATTTTTAATTTATTTATTATTATTTTTTTGTCCTACCGGGTGAATCCTGTATGGCACGTGTGCCCAATAAAGGCTATTGTTGTTGTTGTTGTTGAATCGCATTTGTAGTGGCGCGTTTTTATGATTTTGCATAAAAGTTATAATGGCTTGATTTATAATATTGTAAGGTAGAAAATCAGAAAAGACAAACTTCAGGATGACACAGCAATTTATTTTAAGCACAAACACAATAAAAAAATCTTTAATATGATGCTTATCTCTTAAATACATCAAAATACAAATATTTAAATGCTAAAAGTTTTTATTAATATTAAATATATAATTTTATTTAAAATACAATATAACGCGGCTGATGATTGTAAAACGAAAATTGAAATTATACCGCGAATGTTTCTTTTATAAAAATCGAAATTTATTTTCAAAGAGAAATAGCGACATTTCTAACTTTGAGGATGAGGTATGGAAAGGTGAAACATGAAGAGTAATGGCGAACGGAAAAACAAAAAGTGTCCAGGGGCGGGAATCGAACCCACACATTATAATTTTATAATTATATATATTGTATGTGTGTGTTGTGTGTATATAATTTTAATAAAAACAGCATTTACATATACTTGTATTTTGATATTAAACTAAAATACGCGCTGAATAATTGTTCAAATGATCTCATGAATTTATGAAGTCTCTGAATACCAACTTGTTGTACGAGCAGAGCGTCTAATATAAAACACAATATAAACAGCTGAAACTGACAAAGGACGCTGAATATAAAACATTGGGTTTGTGTCCCTTCATTTGAGATTTTTATATTTATATAAAACTAGCGGATGTACCCGAGTAAAGGTTTGTCTAACGAACATTTGTTAAAACAATTCTCTATAAACTTATAAAAAAAAAAGATATATTTTGATAATTTGAAACTCGTAAATTTGAATCTCTAGATAAAGTGAACATTTTTTTCCGGTCCCTTGAAAAATACTCGATAAGTTGAATAAAATCAATATTAATTGGTTCCCTCGGTAATTGGAAGTTAAAGGAATAGTATCTTGCCTTGGAATTGTATCATTATTCTTGTCTAAAAAAAATTGCCGTGTCATCCTGAATTTTGTCTTTCCTAATTTTCTTCTACATTAAAAAATCATCGTTTTATCTAGTGAACATTTTTCCCGGTCCCTTGAAAAATACTCGATAACTTTGACTTGTGCGCAATTAATAGGTAGAAAATCTTACTTTTGATAAATAATCTTTAAGATAATAAACTTATTGATAATAAAACTTATACATAAAAAAAACTTGTTATCATTGTCGCAATGGTGGCGCTGCTTGCGAGTTAAATATACAAATCTGCAAATAACTCTAAGGATATTCAAGATATTCAAGAAATTATTTTTCAGAAACCTTCTCCCAGTACTATACTAAATAACTTCCCAAAGTTTCATGGCGTTCCAATGAGTGGTTTGGTCAGGCATAAAGGACAGACACACACACACACATACATTCATTTTTATATATATAGATTAGCTTTGACATATTCAATATTATTTCTGAGGAAAGTATTTCTACCCTGGTAGTTGGCGCTCTGCGCTCCAGGAACCTGGGTTATAAATATATATATATAGTATTTTTAGTCAACCACAGCGTGGCTGTGCTGCCTTTGACAGATTGTTTGGGTGTTTTGGAAGATTAAATGTCCGCGCAAGGTTACCCCTAGGTACTGAGTATTGTATTTCCATTTAATCCAGTCATTGAAGTAAAAAATAGATCATCCAGAGGTTATTTAATTTTCTCTCTTTTTTTTTTAAATAAATGCTTCTCTTTTCAAATTTTCTGTGCCGCGTCATTTTTCATATCAAATAATGGCAAAAATGCATATACCTCTTGGAGCTTCACGTGGCTCTATCAAATGTATATGCTGGGGATTAGGTTTCGGCGTCATTGGAAATTATGTACATTGAGGTCTTTTGTGTATAAGTCAAATAAGCTTGGACCAGTTATTTAGCAATCACTAGGTGGTGTAATGTAGATTGTTATGGTTGATGAAGAAATGCTCTTTTGCTGAGGGCTTTTTTCCTTAGTCTTCTAGATAATATTATTTCAAATAATTCTTGGAGATGGGGCAGGAAGTGGTGAGATGGTCCTGTAGCTTGAAGGTTTGTGTATGAACTTCATATAGACAGGTAATTGATGTTTTCCATCTATCAGGAAAATGTACTACAGTGAAGAGAATTCAGTTATTGAATTAAATGCACATATGAGGTTATGTATTTTATATGTATGGGAACTAGGGCTGAACTGTTTTTTCATAGTTGTGAGCTAATAATTCAACTACCTCCTCCAAAGTTAGTATCAGGCCATTTTATGTCATTAAGATTTTTTCTTGTTTTTAAGAGCACAAGATAGGTTTCTTGTAGCTTTCCATGTGGTTTGATCTGTAACTTTCAGTTTTGTTTCTAATCCTAAACAAAATACATGTAAAGTCTCCATGACATTGTGTAATGAAACGAAGGATAATAAAGAAAGTTCAGGTTTTTTAGAAAGAAGCCCCAAATAGTGTTGTCGTGCTATCTTGTTAGTTTCTGGGATTTTTCCAGGCTGTAAGGTAAGCCGATTTGTCTCGGAATCACAGAATATTTTAATCTTTAGGCTGTTGGTATAGCGTATTTTTCTCTAATATGGGGTCGGTACCTTCTTTCTGGATCCTTTAATATTCTGTTGAATCTTCAACTATATCTACTGGTCTAAAATCTTATTTCCATAGTTTGCTAAAATAACACAACTAGGATTTCAACCATGAGTGCGCATATATACCGTCCAATACAGTATGAAAGCTCTAAAAAGCGCGGTATAGAGGATTAAATTGGCGAAATCGTTGGAAGAGTGTTCACAACTAGGATTTCAACCATGAGTGAGCATATATACCGTCCAATACAGTATGAAAGCTCTAAAAAGCGCGGTATAGAGGATTAAATTGGCGAAATCGTTGGAAGAGTGTTCACAACTAGGATTTCGACCATGAGTGAGCATATATACCGTCCAATACAGTATGAAAGCGCGGTATAGAGGATTAAATTGGCGAAATCGTTGGAAGAGTGTTCACAACCAGGATTTCAACCATGAGTGCGCATATATACCGTCCAATACAGTATGAAAGCTCTAAAAAGCGCGGTATAGAGGATTAAATTGGCGAAATCGTTGGAAGAGTGTTCACAACTGATGAGCCAAGCCATCTCAATATATCTTTCATCCATTACAAATAGATCACAGTAAGGACTATAGAAAGTTTTGGAAAAGAATCGTGCTTAATGGTTTTTATTTCTGATCATGTTGAAGCACCTTTACATTTCAAGTAGGGAGAGAGCAAGCATTAACCACCTTCCGAATCCTTCATTAGAAATGTTAACGGCCTTAGCGAAGGCTCCTTTCTTTCCCCACGCACACAAAGAGGCATACCGTTGCTATAGTGAATTATGAAATAATCGAAACTATTTCAATCAACATTTCGCTATTTCAAATAAAAAATAAGATTAAGCTCTCCTCCGAGAGCTCAGCTTGCGTTCGTTTATAATAAAAGATTTGGCGCCCACAGAACTTGGTGTCCTTGATTTCATAATATATATTTCATTGTGTTATAACGACCAGAAAAAAATCGACTTAAATTTTTGAAACATAGAAATGTGTTTGTGGCATTTGGTTCACTTCACTTTTATAATTAACAAAATAAAAATCCCCGTTCTATAATCCCTAGTTATTCAGTTTTGCTTTGAGGTTGCATTAAAACGTGTGTGTAACATTCCAAGAATGTCCTCTCGTGATATTTTCAGACAACCTACTTGGATATTTTTCAAAATTCCCGTCTTTATATAAATGTTCAACTAAAAAACGACACAACTTGGATCAAAAAATAAACTGCATTTTTATTGCAAGATATTTCGGTAATCAGAATGTTAGTATTTTTCAAAACGATGGAAATTAGTTTGGCTTATGACAAAATCTGGTGTTTGACCATTGCCGGCAGCCACCGTGACGCCAACAACTAGACACGCGCCAAGATCCACTATGACCTATCTGGTATTTAATGTCGCGTAAACATGCTGGCGTATGTATAGCACACCAATTTGCATATTCCCCCTTCACTATGCAAACAACAATAAAACCCACCAAACAACACTTCAGCTCCCACCGCTGTCAATTGGCTGCGATGTAAATTAGCGACACGGCGCTGGAATTGAAAAACTTTTTTACAAAATCCCCTTTTACATTTAAAAAAGGTCAATCAATTTTTATTTCAAAATTTAAAGGTAAAAAACGGATTTATAAATTTTAAAAACATAAATAGAAAATTAGTTCTATTCTTTATTTGTAGATGGCACGCGATGTCGTACCTTTGCATATATCTTTTTCTGCATTATGCAAATTTCAGAAAGCACTGCCACGTATACACTATGGCGTACTGAAGGTAATTCCCAACTGAGAAAGAAGCTAAGCCGACAGAATCCAAACCACCATTTTGATTCCACGTCCGCCCAGTGCGGGCTATATAAGCCGAACCCGACCCTAGTAAATTGTCCCGGAATGGGATCTGGTCGTTGACGTCCGCTCCACGTTGGGTTGACTCCAGGCTCGGAACTTAGGGCCGCCTTCAACGTCGTCCATCAAATTCTGCCGACTTGGGACACCACGGCTTTATTTGCTGGACACCGCGTTGTCGTGTCGGCCCTTTGTTTTGTCCTGTTTTAGTCCCCCTCGCGGAGGGGCGTCAAGGCGACCTTCTCCCATTTCGGGGTGTAGTGTAATCCGCCTCCACGTGGTGCACCCTGGGTAACGCTAAATGGATTACAAATCGGACTTCCTGTCTGTATAGGGGCCATTTTACATCGCGTCAGGTCCAGATGGACTTCCGGTCTGGTGACAGTACTGCCGGAGGTAAGCTTGGCAACATTGATTTGATGGCTACCTAGACCGAAGTCTGTACGCCTAGGCAAGCTTGGCAATACAACCTTTTCCTAAATAGAAATAACTCTTAGAAAGGATTGGGGTAAGAATTTTCTGAGTACAATTTGAACATACCAAATAGCGCCATCTCTATGTGAAAAATCAAAATACTTTTGCGCTAAGATGATCCATACAGTCCGAGGTGAAGAACCACAGCAAATCGGTAAAATACAAGCGGGCAAGGACTCCCGTTCCAATGTCCTCGGATCAAATTAAAGTAAGCTCCCAACATATATGCATATAATAGCAAATAATTAGAGCTCTCTATGTACATATTTCCCATATATAGAAATTGGTTAATTCTATTTTTTTCCACTTCTTTTCTGTATCAGGAGAGCTGGTAGATAATGCCAAATAAAGGTGTTGAATAAATAGAATTAACTAAGGTTGCTGGCATTCAGCCAACATCGGCAAGTAATTTATTCCTCGATCTTTGACTCTTAGCTTGTAACAATTGAAGTGTTTATCCTGAAACAAACCCAAGAGATCTCAATTTGCCCGCGTACAGCACAGCGTTCACTCGTGGAACTTTTAAGTGACGCCGTTTAAACTGGCGATCAAGGCGTGTGACAGTAGTGTCGTGGGCTCTTCAACGTCCGGTCCTTGACTGCGGGTGTACAGGATTGGAAGGCATTTTGAAAAATCTTCCAGATGTTCACGTGTCTTATTTGTTCTCTAAAATCCGTGTTGGGACAAAATAAAAACAGGGATTTAAGGAAACCTGCCCCGGTTGTCCACAGTGTGTCGAACCTCGCTCTAGCCTTTGTGTGTGGAGATAACGATCTTAAAAATGCATTTTTATTTTAATTATAAAAATGTTTTCAGTTTTGACGCGGCATTTTCTGTTCGCATTCACGCTTCGCAATGCAGAATGCAATGTGGAATGAAGCTTTACAGTAGAGCCTCCATGAGAGGGCATTTTCATTGCTATAACACCATTTTTACCAATTAGCTTTCCCCGGTAAAAGGACACCTTTTCTTAAAGGACGCTTTTACTGTACAACTAGGTATTGTCCAGTTTGGTGGATTGTACTCGTGGTGCGATCCCCCTGTTGAGGACGACCGCTGTGACATTGGTCCACTCAACACCAACTTGGGGGAAGCTCTGGAAGGAAGTTTTCTTCAACTTCCTCAGCAAGATACGTGTATTGCTACGGTTGAGAAAGTAAGAGTTCAATTGGAGAAAATGTTCATCTTTAAAGTGTGTGCGTCAACACGCACAGAAAATGAAGATTCGTTTTCTCAGGACCTCCCACCTCGGCTGCCTGCCGGTAGAATCGTTCGCCATATATCCCCCCGATAAAGAAACACATTGTTAACGTTTTTTCCTAAGGATTTAATGTAGAAATATTTAAAATCTCTTACAAATGTGTTTCAATGAACGTTCAGTCTTACAACCAACCACACTGAATAAGTCAAGGCAGCATCAGTGATGCAAATAACAACAGAGAAACTTGCCTGCCTGTTTATCCATTTATAACACGGGGATTTGTATAAAAATAACAGGAGAATATCTATAACTGTTGTGTATATATAATATTCTATCAAAAATAATTATAGCTCTCTCTCTATGTCCATATTTCCTAAATAACTTTATAAATTCGAATTTCTTTCTCCCTCCACTCCTTCTTCTCTTTATCTCTCATGAGAATACGTATTTAAGACTGAAGGTCTTAATGAAGGTATTTATTATTTGATAAATATAACCTGGTGCAGCTCTAAAATTTATTTGTAATTGGCGATGAGAACAATGGATCTCATTCCAAACGTTCTACCGACCCAACATTGGTTTACAACCTCGCAGTGGCTGAACTTGGTTTGACACTCGTGTGGTCGTCCATTGGACTGGATTGAACTTTATTTCCTACAATTGATACCAGATCAGCAGAACTCTACTGGGGCGGAGCCGCTGCTCAAGAACTTCAACCAGATGCTGGTGACGGAACACAGCTGCTTAGAAAAACTCCTTCGCTTATAATGACTTTGTATTCCAGGTGGAGCCCTGGGACGTCAGCCCCAGAGTTGAAGAAACACGAATATCTTTTATAGCTCGGCGGTGGTTGCGCAGTTCGAACTTGTCGCCTTGACGGATATATTGCCCCACCACCGGAGAGAGAGAAGTGGACCACGAAGTATGATAAATATTTATTGCCTTCCCCCTCGGAGCCCAAACGAGGCTGTAAATTAAAGAAGCCAAACGACCCCGGATTAGGCGGAAGTGAGGTCACAGCTGCTGCGCCTGCGTGAAAGTGTGTCGTCGTTTGGCCGCAACAGCGCGCGCATGCGTGCCTGTCACAGTCAAAAAGGAACACCTAAGTGGTAGCTTGCATTATTTATCTACTTGGAAGTTAGTGCTGCTCCCACGTCACAAAGTTGGCGTCTACCTTTCCCTTTAAATTATTTAGTGTTTGTACAGAGCTAATTTACACGGTAACTTAGTGGACACTTTCTTTTAACTTTACACGTAGTTATAATAGTGGGAACTACAGTGGGAAATTGCATAAACGATTATATCGTCCCGTGGCACTCTTAGGGTTACCATAGTGGGAACTACAGCCTAGATTGAACTAAACGTAGTTGAGACAGAGGGAACTACAGCCTAGAGTGAACTAAACGTAGTTGAGACAGCGGGAACTACAGCCTAGATTGAACTAAACGTAGTTGAGACAGCGGGAACTACAGCCTAAATTGAACTAAACGTAGTTGAGACAGCGGGAACTACAGCCTAGATTGAACTAAACGTAGTTGAGACAGCGGGAACTACAGCCCAGGTTGAACTAAACGTAGTTGAGACAGCGGGAACTACAGCCCAGGTTGAACTAAACGTAGTTGAGACAGCGGGAACTACAGCCCAGGTTGAAATAAACGTAGTTGAGACAGCGGGAACTACAGCCCAGATTGAACTAAACTTAGTTGAGACAGTGGGAACTACAGCCTAGATTGAACTAAACGTAGTTGAGACAGTGGGAACTACAGCCTAGATTGAACTAAACGTAGTTGAGACAGCGGGAACTACAGCCCAGATTGAACTAAACGTAGTTGAGGCAGCGGGAACTACAGCCTAGATTGAACTAAACGTAGTTGAGACAGCGGGAACTACAGCCTAGAGTGAACTAAACGTAGTTGAGACAGCGGGAACTACAGCCCAGATTGAACTAAATGTAGTTGAGACAGCGGGAACTACAGCCTAGATTGAACTAAACGTAGTTTAGAATCATAAGTGGAATTGAATCAGCCATTACCAGACTCAATCTACAGGAAAGAAACATTATACGAAACAAAGTCACCAATTTAATAGTGTCACCTCCCAATCTCCCCCTCTACAACCCTCATATGAACGGAAATTGTTACAATACCTTAGCAACAAAAAAGAAATCGTCATCACCCAAGCAGACAAGGGAGGACAGACAGTCATCCTTAATCGATCAGACTATAACAGCAAAATGCTCAAAATCCTAGAAGACCGAACCACATTCCATCCCATATCCGAAAGTGATAAAAAAATCTGCGTATAAATCATTCAAAAAAGAACTGAAAAAGATGAATACCGACCACAAGATCACAGACGATGAACTTAAAGAATTCCTATCTAACCTGTCCAGCCCACACAATGAGCCCTAAATTTACGGCCTCCCAAAAACACACAAACCTGAAACTCCCTTGCGTCCTATAGTGGCCTTTTTCTCTTCTCCAACAGCCCCTCTTTCCAGATTTATAGCCAACTTTCTAAAACCCTTCCTCCAATTACAGAATGCTCCATTCCCCATAGCCAACACCTAAACCTTTATAGGAGAAGTCCTAAAGATCAAACCTGAATCTGACCGCACAAAGCCTTATACCCCAGCCTTCCACATCCTTTGATCATAAGGGATACAATAGAACTTCTGCAGGGACAGCATATTGATACAGATATCATCCAAAAAATCACACAACTCATTTCCATATGTCTAAATAACTGCATATTCGCATATAACTCCAAATCATACAGACACGCAAAAGGGTCCCCAATGGGAAGCCCTCTATCGACCACAATAGCAGAGATCTCAATGCGCGCAATAGACCGATGGATTACCGCCAAGTTCCCCCATGATATATTCTTTTGGCGCAGGTACATCGATGACATCTTTTGCATCTGCACCACCACCCAAACCGATGACATCCTCTACAATCTAAACAATTATCACCCTGATCTTCACTTTACCGTTGAAAAGAAACCAATAATACCCTTCCATTTCTCGACGTTAAAATCATCCGGCACCAACATGAATTGCACACCACCGTTTATTATAAACCATCCTTCCGCCCTAATTACGTTCAATACTCGTCCTTCTGTCCTATCAGTCACAAAATTAACACAGTCATTGCTCTATCAAAACGAGTCCATACCCACTGCTCCCTCCAGAAGTACAAGAACTTTGAAACACAGAACATAATAGCTAACCTCAGGGACTGCGCATACCCGATATCCTTTATATTGCGACACTTTTATGACCCAACTAAAAAGATAAAGCCTCCAATATACAGATCAATTTGCAATATGCCGTATTCACCATTATCCTCCACAATAGCAAGATTCTTATTGAAATTTGGAATCAAAACCTACTTCACCTGCGCACCTACCTCTGGATCCCTTCTCCGAAACCAGATTATGAAATTTAATGAACCTCACAGCACACCACGAAACGTTATTTACTCCATAGAATGTTTGAACTGTCCAAAAATCTACGTAGGCGAAACCGGGAGACATGTCAACATTAGAATTCATGAACACAAAAGAAATATCGATAACCTAGACCATAGATCCTTAATAGTACAGCACATAAACGAAACTGGCCATTCCTTCAACATTACATCACCTAAAATTCATTATTCCAATATTGCCAGCAAACACCAAAGACTAATTATTGAATCCCTCCTGCCAAGCAAATTTCACAGCCTCAATAGAAAAATTGATTTACCTGAAATTTACAATGTAATATTCCCTGCAGCCACCAAACCCCCCTCTGTATCATGAACTCTGAGACCACAATTTCAATATGTATTCCTGTGTTTCCAAGATATGCCATATTATTTGTCCTATTCATATCAGTACATATTTTGCACATGCAAATTCTCTCTATATATATTTACCAATGGCAATTGTAAATCCGTTTTTGCATAACTGTCATTTTCTGCTCATATATATGTATATTACATATTACAAATTACAGTCTACTCCACGCTGACGAGCGCCAACAGCGCGAAACGCGTTCGTGGATGACTTTTCTTGATTTATCAAGAAATTGGGTTGACCAAATATCACGGAGCAAGCTAAATAAACGTTTAGTTTATTCTTGCTCCACTAGATGGCGCTCTGCCATCTAAAAAGCACATGTGCTCGTGGTCAGGAGATGCCTTCTTTATTTTTAATATCAACACCTGACCCACTTATCTTTTATTTTTTTCTATTGTTTTTTCATATGCATATATATAGATTAGATCCGAAAACTTTAGTAGCGTAATATATTTTTCCTGTCGAAGGGCGGTTGTGCCCGAAAGCTTGAAATAAATTTATTTGAAAGATACTCATCCCTCAAGCTTATTAATTTGAAAAACGTAGTTTAGACAGCGGGAACTACATCCTAGATTGAACTAAACGTAATTTAGATAGCGGGAACTACAGCCTAGATTGAACTAAACGTAGTTTAGATAGCGGGAACTACAGCCTAGATTGAACTAAACTTAGTTTAGACAGCGGGAACTACAGCCTAGATTGAACTAAGCGTAGTTGAGGCAGCGGGAACTACAGCCCAGATCGGACTAAACGCATTTGAGACAGTGGGAACTACAGCCTAGATTGAACTAAACGTAGTTTAGACAGCGGGAACTACAGCCTAGATTGAACTAAACGTAGTTGAGGCAGCAGGAATTTCAGCCTAGATTGAACTAAACGTAGTTGAGACAGCGGGAACTACAGCCTAGATTGAACTAAACGTAGTTGAGGCAGTGGGAACTACAGCCTAGATTGAACCAAACGTAGTTTAGACAGCGGGAACTACAGCCTAGATTGAACCAAACGTAGTTTAGACAGCGGGAACTACAGCCTAGATTGAACTAAACGTAGTTGAGACAGCGGGAACTACAGCCTAGATTGAACTAAACGTAGTTGAGGCAGCGGGAACTACAGCCTAGATTGAACTAAACGCAGTTGAGGCAGTGGGAACTACAGCCTAGATTGAACTAAACGTAGTTGAGACAGTGGGAACTACAGCCTAGATTGAACTAAACGTAGTTTAGACAGCGGGAACTACAGCCTAGATTGAACTAAACGTAGTTGAGACAGCGGGAACTACAGCCTAGATTGGAGCTATGGACAGTGACGCCGGCCTGACAATGGGGCGTAGGTCCAATGTCGTGCTGGGATTGTCCGATATTGTTTAGAATCAGCGCCTTAAACGGCGATGTTGTGTAGGCGGCAGGCGATGAGTCAGCGGTGGCCCAATACAATAAAAGCTATATTTATTTGTCCACAGATGGCGCTGTCGCCGGGCCGAAGGTCTTCTGCAATTGACTTCTATTTATAACAACGTCACAAAGCTTCAAGATGGTTCGGACTTTCCTTTTGTGTCCGACTTGAAATGTGGATTTACATCTGGTGTTATGGCGGACTCGCCACTAAACACTTTCTATGTTTTATTTGATACGTTCGTTGACATTATCTCGGCCTTTGCAAACACTTGCATTTATTAATAAACCGAGTGGTGCTGTGTGGCCGGCGTAGAGTCTCGGACGTCGCGAAGGAGAAACACGAAAATATACAAACCTTGTTTTTTATCGCGTCAATTTTTTTTTCGAAATAATAAACCAATTATTTAAGAAATGGGCTGAATTTGACGATCAAGGCAGTCCAGGTGGGAAGGACCATTTGTAGCGGGCCTGGAACTTCACTCTCCTTCTGATATTTGGTACTGGCCGAGCCATCGGTGTCTCTATTTTATATAGTGTGCTGCTGGGCACGACACGGTGTACCACAGGGTGTACCGCCAGGTCTACACAGGGTGTACAGCCAGGTCTACACAGGGCTTACAGCCAGGTCTACACAGGGCTTACAGCCAGGTCTACACAGGGTGTACAGCCAGGTCTACACAGGGCCAGGTCTACACAGGGTGTACAGCCAGGTCTACACAGGGTGTACAGCCAGGTCTACACAGGGTGTACAGCCAGGTCTACACAGGGCTTACAGCCAGGTCTACACAGGGCTTACAGCCAGGTCTACACAGGGTGTACAGCCAGGTCTACACAGGGCTTACAGCCAGGTCTACACAGGGTGTACAGCCAGGTCTACACAGGGTGTACATCCAGGTCTACACAGGGTGTACAGCCAGGTCTACACAGGGTGTACAGCCAGGTCTACACAGGGTGTACAGCCAGGTCTACACAGGGCTTACAGCCAGGTCTACACAGGGCGTACAGCCAGGTCTACACAGGGTGTACAGCCAGGTCTACACAGGGTGTACCGCCAGGTCTACACAGGGCTTACAGCCAGGTCTACACAGGGCGTACAGCCAGGTCTACACAGGGTGTACAGCCAGGTCTACACAGGGTGTACAGCCAGGTCTACACAGGGTGTACCGCCAGGTCTACACAGGGTGTACAGCCAGGTCTACACAGGGTGTACAGCCAGGTCTACACAGGGTGTACAGCCAGGTCTACACAGGGTGTACAGCCAGGTCTACACAGGGTGTACCGCCAGGTCTACACAGGGTGTACCGCCAGGTCTACACAGGGTGTACAGCCAGGTCTACACAGGGCCAGGTCTACACAGGGTGTACAGCCAGGTCTACACAGGGTGTACAGCCAGGTCTACACAGGGTGTACAGCCAGGTCTACACAGGGTGTACCGCCAGGTCTACACAGGGTGTACAGCCAGGTCTACACAGGGTGTACAGCCAGGTCTACACAGGGTGTACAGCCAGGTCTACACAGGGTGTACAGCCAGGTCTACACAGGGTGTACAGCCAGGTCTACACAGGGCTTACAGCCAGGTCTACACAGGGTGTACAGCCAGGTCTACACAGGGTGTACCGCCAGGTCTACACAGGGCTTACAGCCAGGTATACACAGGGTGTAAGCCGCCCGCCCCAAGCGGCGCCAACCGGTCCGCGGGAGAAGGACGGCGATGATATCGCGGCGGGGGAACGGCCGGCCGAGGACGGATAAAAATATGTCGTCGTCCGTGGGACATTTCTCTGTACATGTACAGCTGCTCGTCTCTCCGTCCGTCAATGTACAGCTGCTCGCCTCTCCGTCCGTCCATGTACAGCTGCTCGTCTCTCCGTCCGTCCATGTACAGCTGCTCGTCTCTCCGTTCGTCCATGTACAGCTGCTCGTCTCTCCGTCCGTCAATGTACAGCTGCTCACTCTCCGTCCGTCCATGTACAGCTGTTCGCTCTCCGTCCGTCCATGTACAGCTGTTCGCTCTCCGTCCGTCCATGTACAGCTGCTCGCCTCTCCGTCCGTCAATGTACAGCTGCTCGTCTCTCCGTCCGTCAATGTACAGCTGCTCGTCTCTCCGTCCGTCCATGTACAGCTGCTGTCTCTCCGTCCGTCCATGTACAGCTGTTCGCTCTCCGTTCGTCCATGTACGGGTTGCTGGGTTGCAGCAGTTACTGGAGTTTTCCCTCTAAGGCTAATCGGAGGCAACCGTCCCCAGTTTCTTCTTCAGCCGGGCGGCCATCTTGGAGGCTCCAAAAAAGGTCGCTTCCCATTAATGGCAGAACAATGGGAAGGAGGTCGCTGGATTCTCCCGGTCACCATTTGGTTTAATGTTTGTCATTGGGCGCTCAGAGTGCGGCTTGAGTTTTGATAGATTTGGTTTGAATACATCGCCATGCGTCGAGGCGACTAAACGTGACCCATTTAAACGAACTCAAAGGAGATTTTATAACACCAAGATGTGCCGAGGTTTGAAAGCCAGCAAGTTACGTTCTGGGATCGAAGAGCGGGCGGACAGAAGTGGGGGTTCCGGTAACTGCTCCCAGCCGGGGGAGGATACATCACGTCGGCGACAGTGAGAAATAACACAATTAAGCTCGAATATTTATTTTTCAAATAAAACTTTTTCACTGTTTTACTGCGGTGAAAGATTATTGGAAGGGCCTGGTTCATCAGTGGTTAACTCTCAGCGGCTTCGCTAATTTAATCCACCAGACAGATCTTTAATTCTGTATTCTGCTTATGAATGCGACACTAAGGGTAGAATCTTGGTTGTGGTACTTAAGCAAACTATGGACCTAGGCTTCGAGGACATAGGGCAACATCTACGAGGTGTGTTCAAAAAGTATCGCGACTTTTGAATTTTCGCGGGTTACGTATATTCGAATTTCGATCTTTTTGTGGCTTTATGTTGGTACTCATGTCTCTCACTTATGTCGACAAGCTCGGACATTTTGAATGTTCACTTAATTGTTGACAGCTGCTTTGCTTGCAGGTGTTTTGGATCGTCTTCGATTTTTACCTATTAAAAAAAAATGGACCAAAGAACCTGTATCAAATTTTGTGTGAAAAACGAAATTAAGTGCGCGTATGCATTCCGAATGTTGACTGTGGCATACGGAGAAGCTACCTTGGACCGAAGCAACGTTTATCGGTGGTACAAAATGTTCTCAGTAGGCCGAGAAGATGTGAACGACGAAGAGCGTGCCGGACGCCCGAGCACTTCAACAACAGACGAAAAAATTAATGAAGTGGAGAAAATGATATTGGCCAATCGTCGAATCACCGTTAGAGAAGTTGCTGAGAACCTAAACATATCGATTGGCTCGTGCCATTCGATTTTTATCTATGATTTGGGCATGAGACGGGTCGCCGCGAAATTCGTACCAAAATTGCTCAATTGCGACCAAAAACAGCATCGCATGAACATTGCTAATGAGAAGTTGGACTCTGTCCGCGACGACCCAAATTTGCTCCAGAGGGTCATAACTGGTGACGAAGCGTGGGTTTATGGTTATGACGTGGAAACCAAAGCTCAATCATCTCAATGGAAGCTGCCGCACGAACCAAGACCGAAAAAAGCGCGCCAAGTTCGGTCGAATGTGAAAGTTTTGCTGACAGTTTTCTTCGATTGCAGGGGCGTGGTGCATCATGAGTTCTTGCCACAGGGTAGAACGGTCAATAAGGAATATTACCTGCAAGTTATGCGCAATTTGCGCGAAGCAATCCGCCAGAAACGCCCCGATTTGTGGAAGAACAAAAATTGGCTTTTGCACCACGATAACGCCCCTGCTCACACATCGTTGCTTGTGCGCGACTTTTTGGCCAAAAACAACACACTAATGATGCCGCAGCCACCGTATTCCCCAGATCTGGCCCCCTGTGACTTTTTCTTGTTCCCTAAACTGAAGAGGCCCATGAAAGGACGACGTTACGCTACGCTTGACGAGATAAAGATGGCATCGAAGGAGGAGCTAAACAAGATTTTAAAAAATGATGGTTGCCTGTAAAGTCGGTTTTACGGGCGAAGATTTTACGTGACAACGGTAGAATATTTATTGATATGAATATAATTAAATTGCCCAATAGGAACAAGGAATTGAATGAAAATAAGAATTGCACAAATTTTAACTATAGAAATATATTTTGTTTACTAAAACATTGTACATGTAAACTTAAACTTAACTAATTCCTATTTGAGTGATTTTGTTGAGGATAGGACGATGATAGGAGAAATATGAAATGAAAGGAAGTGTTTCTGCTGTAATGTGTCTTGCGAAAGTCAAGTCGATAGTTGTTCCTTTTAACGTAGTTGACTTAGAAACGTTTGATACGCAATCAAGATTATACGTATTTTTCATGAATTTAAGAAACGAGTTGTCAGGCTTTACGTTTTTGTTAAAATCACCACACAGAAGAATCGGTATACTAGAATCAACTTGCACGAACGGTGGCACGTACTGGCTGTTGTGAATGTACGGACCGAGTCCTTGCCATAGTAACATTCCAATATCCTGCATACTAGCTCCTGGATGAATATATACAGCACCGAGTATAAACTTGAAGCTAGTATTAGCGGCGAAGCAAGTAACTTCAGTCATGCACATGTCACCCTTGGTTTTAATGACACGAGTTACGTCTGTAATCGCAACTTGGAACACTTCCGCCGTAGATGTCGATGATAATTTACGATAGATCGCCACTCCACCAGCCGCGTTGGTATTTGAAAATCAAAACACTTATTCAGATCGAAGGTTCAAACGAGTGAGTTCAAATGAGTCATCGAACGACTCATCGTAACGTTACCGGGCGTTACACTTTTTCATAAGTGACTCCCAGCCGCAACCTAATTTAAGACGTTGTCACGTCAAAATGATTTTTTGAAGTGCTTCGAAGATTGGAAAAACCGTTGGCACAAGTGTATAATATCTCATGGGGATTACTTTGAAGGGTACAAAATAGGTATTCATGAATAAATAAATAATTTTTGAAAAAACACAAAAGTCGCGATACCTTTTGAACACACCTCCTCGTATATATGATGCAAATCTTTCCCGCAGCAATACTCCACTTGATGCATCCTGAACAGCAGGTCTTGGTAACTCAGCCAGTAGATTGTGTTCTGCGGTGGCAATCTAGCGCTGCGTGTTTGACCGAATTAAAATAATAACTCTCAGGCAAATGTCGGCAATGACATTGTAACGTAACGGCCGTTGCCAAATCTGCACCGTCTGGAGACGTGCCTGTCACCCGCTCTACACGAGGGGGGAGACATTCAAGGCGTGACACACGAGCCACGAATGGGGTAAATGATTTTTGATTAAATTCTAAAACAATTTCCACGATCTGTTTCCCTTCCGAGACTTCGTCAGTTTCCCTGGAGAGACGCAGAATTGCCAAATTACGGGATTTTAAAGTGTAGAGAGATGGCAGATGGGACAATGGACGGTCGAGTGGCGTGTTACTGATTGGAGCCAAGGTAAAATGTCCACTCTGGAGGCAGACCACCATCCCGGTGAGCCACAGGGGATTTAACGTCCAATCTCCTATGTGGTCGAACGAATGCTAACACCAGGGACGGAGGAGAACATCACAGATGTCGGATACACCCGCCCAATTAACACGGCCCCGCCCCACGGAGCGTAACGGGGGCCAGATGTCGTGGCTGTGGATTCAAGGTCTTCAGAATGGCGTCACACTAGATACTGGACTCCTTCAACATGGCGGTACACTGGACTCCACCCTACTGACTTTCAAAATGGCGGTACACTAGATACTGGACTCCCTCATACTGACTCCAACATGGCGGTACACTACATACTGGACTCCCTCCTACTGACACCAACATGGCGGTACACTACATACTGGACTCCCTCCTACTGACACCAACATGGCGGTACACTACATACAGGACTCCCTCCTATTGACTCCAACATGGCGGTACACTAGATACTGGACTCCCTCCTACTGACTCCAACATGGCGGTACACTGGACTCCACCCTACTGACTTTCAAAATGGCGGTACACTAGATACTGGACTCCCTCCTACTGACTCCAACATGGCGGTACACTAGATACTGGACTCCCTCCTACTGACTCCAACATGGCGGTACACTAGATACTGGACTCCCTCCTACTGACTCCAACATGGCGGTACACTAGATACTGGACTCCCTCCTACTGACTCCAACATGGTTGTACACTAGATACTGGACTCCCTCCCACTGACTCCAACATGGCGGTACACTAGATACTGGACTCCCTCCTACTGACTCCAACATGGCGGTACACTAGATACTGGACTTCCTCCTACTGACTCCAACATGGCGGTACACTAGATACTGGACTCCCTCCTACTGACTCCAACATGGCGGTACACTAGATACTGGACTCCCTCCTATTGACTCCAACATGGCGGTACACTAGATACTGGACTCCCTCCTACTGACTCCAACATGGCGGTACACTAGATAGTGGACTCCCTCCTACTGACTCCAACATGGCGGTACACTAGATACTGGACTCCCTCCTACTGACTCCAACATGGCGGTACACTAGATACTGGACTCCCTCCTACTGACTCCAACATGGCGGTACACTAGATAGTGGACTCCCTCCTACTGACTCCAACATGGCGGTACACTACATACTGGACTCCCTCCTACTGACTCCAACATGGCGGTACACTAGATACTGGACTCCCTCCTACTGACTCCAACATGGCGGTACACTAGATACTGGACTCCCTCCTACTGACTCCAACATGGTGGTACACTAGATACTGGACTCCCTCCTACTGACTCCAACATGGCGGTACACTAGATAGTGGACTCCCTCCTACTGACTCCAACATGGCGGTACACTAGATACTGGACTCCCTCCTACTGACTCCAACATGGTGGTACACTAGATACTGGACTCCCTCCTACTGACTCCAACATGGCGGTACACTAGATAGTGGACTCCCTCCTACTGACTCCAACATGGCGGTACACTAGATACTGGACTCCCTCCTATTGACTCCAACATGGTTGTACACTAGATACTGGACTCCCTCCTACTGACTCCAACATGGTGGTACACTAGATACTGGACTCCCTCCTACTGACTCCAACATGGCGGTACACTAGATACTGGACTCCCTCCTATTGACTCCAACATGGTGGTACACTAGATAGTGGACTCCCTCCTACTGACTCCAACATGGCGGTACACTAGATACTGGACTCCCTCCTATTGACTCCAACATGGTGGTACACTAGATAGTGGACTCCCTCCTACTGACTCCAACATGGCGGTACACTAGATACTGGACTCCCTCCTATTGACTCCAACATGGTTGTACACTAGATACTGGACTCCCTCCTACTGACTCCAACATGGTGGTACACTAGATAGTGGATTCCTTCCTACTGACTCCAACATGGTGGTACACTAGATACTGGACTGAATCCTACTGACTCCAACATGGCGGTACACTAGATACTGGACTCCCTCCTACTGACTCCAACATGGTGGTACACTAGATACTGGACTCCCTCCTACTGACTCCAACATGGTGGTACACTAGATAGTGGATTCCTTCCTACTGACTCCAACATGGTGGTACACTAGATACTGGACTGAATCCTACTGACTCCAACATGGTGGTACACTAGATACTGGACTCCCTCCTACTGACTCCAACATGGTGGTACACTAGATACTGGACTCCCTCCTACTGACTCCAACATGGTGGTACACTAGATACTGGACTCCCTCCTACTGACTCCAACATGGCGGTACACTAGATACTGGACTCCCTCCTACTGACTCCAACATGGCGGTACACTAGATACTGGACTCCCTCCTACTGACTCCAACATGGCGGTACACTAGATACTGGACTCCCTCCTACTGACTCCAACATGGCGGTACACTAGATAGTGGACTCCCTCCTACTGATTCCAACATGGCGGTACACTACATACTGGACTCCCTCCTACTGACTCCAACATGGCGGTACACTAGATACTGGACTCCCTCCTACTGACTCCAACATGGCGGTACACTAGATAGTGGACTCCCTCCTACTGACTCCAACATGGCGGTACACTAGATACTGGACTCCCTCCTACTGACTCCAACATGGTGGTACACTAGATACTGGACTCCCTCCTACTGACTCCAACATGGCGGTACACTAGATAGTGGACTCCCTCCTACTGACTCCAACATGGCGGTACACTAGATACTGGACTCCCTCCTATTGACTCCAACATGGTTGTACACTAGATACTGGACTCCCTCCTACTGACTCCAACATGGTGGTACACTAGATACTGGACTCCCTCCTACTGACTCCAACATGGTGGTACACTAGATACTGGACTCCCTCCTACTGACTCCAACATGGCGGTACACTAGATACTGGACTCCCTCCTACTGACTCCAACATGGCGGTACACTAGATACTGGACTCCCTCCTACTGACTCCAACATGGCGGTACACTAGATACTGGACTCCCTCCTACTGACTCCAACATGGCGGTACACTAGATAGTGGACTCCCTCCTACTGACTCCAACATGGCGGTACACTAGATAGTGGACTCCCTCCTACTGACTCCAACATGGCGGTACACTAGATACTGGACTCCCTCCTACTGACTCCAACATGGCGGTACACTAGATACTGGACTCCCTCCTATTGACTCCAACATGGCGGTACACTAGATAGTGGACTCCCTCCTACTGACTCCAACATGGCGGTACACTAGATAGTGGACTCCCTCCTACTGACTCCAACATGGCGGTACACTAGATAGTGGACTCCCTCCTACTGACTCCAACATGGCGGTACACTAGATAGTGGACTCCCTCCTACTGACTCCAACATGGCGGTACACTAGATAGTGGACTCCCTCCTACTGACTCCAACATGGCGGTACACTACATACTGGACTCCCTCCTACTGACTCCAACATGGCGGTACACTAGATACTGAACTGAATCCTACTAACTCCAACATGGCGGTACACTAGATAGTAGACTCCCTCCTACTGACTCCAACATGGTGGTACACTAGATACTGAACTGAATCCTACTAACTCCAACATGGCGGTACACTAGATAGTAGACTCCCTCCTACTGATTCCAACATGGCGGTACATTAGATAGTGGACTCCCTCCTACTGACTTCAACATAGCGGTACACTAGATACTGGACTCCCTCCTACTGACTCCAACATGGCGGTACACTAGATAGTGGACTCCCTCCTACTGACTCCAACATGGCGGTACACTAGATACTGGACTCCCTCCTACTGACTCCAACATGGCGGTACACTAGATACTGGACTCCCTCCTACTGACTCCAACATGGCGGTACACTAGATACTGGACTCCCTCCTACTGACTCCAACATAGCGGTACACTAGATAGTGGACTCCCTCCTACTGACTCCAACATGGCGGTACACTAGATACTGGACTCCCTCCTACTGACTCCAACATGGCGGTACACTAGATACTGGACTCCCTCCTACTGACTCCAACATGGCGGTACACTAGATACTGGACTCCCTCCTACTGACTCCAACATGGCGGTACACTAGATACTGGACTCCATCCTACTGACTCCAACATGGCGGTACACTAGATACTGGACTCCATCCTACTGACTCCAACATGGCGGTACACTAGATACTGGACTCCATCCTACTGACTCCAACATGGCGGTACACTAGATACTGAACTGAATCCTACTAACTCCAACATGGCGGTACACTAGATACTGGACTCCCTCCTACTGACTCCAACATGGCGGTACACTAGATACTGGACTCCCTCCTACTGACTCCAACATGGCGGTACACTAGATACTGGACTCCCTCCTACTGACTCCAACATGGCGGTACACTAGATACTGGACTCCCTCCTACTGACTCCGACATGGCGGTACACTACATACTGGACTGAATCCTACTGACTTCAACATGGTTGTACACTAGATAGTGGACTCCCTCCTACTGACTTCAACATGGCGGTACAGTAGATACTGGACTGAATCCTACTGACTCCAACATGGCGGTACACTAGATACTGGACTCCCTCCTACTGACTCCAACATGGCGGTACACTAGATACTGGACTCCCTCCTACTGACTCCAACATGGCGGTACACTAGATACTGGACTCCCTCCTACTGACTCCAACATGGCGGTACACTAGATACTGGACTCCCTCCTACTGACTCCAACATGGCGGTACACTAGATACTGGACTCCCTCCTACTGACTCCAACATGGCGGTACACTAGATACTGGACTCCCTCCTACTGACTCCAACATGGCGGTACATTAGATAGTGGACTCCCTCCTACTGACTCCAACATGGCGGTACACTAGATACTGGACTCCCTCCTACTGACTCCAACATGGCGGTACACTACATACTGGACAGAATCCTACTGACTCCAACATGGCGGTACACTAGATACTGGACTCCCTCCTACTGACTCCAACATGGCGGTACATTAGATAGTGGACTCCCTCCTACTGACTCCAACATGGCGGTACATTAGATAGTGGACTCCCTCCTACTGACTCCAACATGGCGGTACACTACATACTGGACAGAATCCTACTGACTCCAACATGGCGGTACACTAGATACTGGACTCCCTCCTACTGACTCCAACATGGCGGTACATTAGATAGTGGACTCCCTCCTACTGACTCCAACATGGCGGTACATTAGATAGTGGACTCCCTCCTACTGACTCCAACATGGCGGTACACTACATACTGGACAGAATCCTACTGACTCCAACATGGCGGTACACTAGATAGTGGACTCCCTCCTACTGACTCCAACATGGCGGTACACTACATACTGGACAGAATCCTACTGACTCCAACATGGCGGTACACTAGATAGTGGACTCCCTCCTACTGACTCCAACATGGCGGTACACTAGATACTGGACTCCCTCCTACTGACTCCAACATGGCGGTACACTAGATACTGGACTCCCTCCTACTGACTCCAACATGGCGGTACACTACATACTGGACAGAATCCTACTGACTCCAACATGGCGGTACACTAGATACTGGACTCCCTCCTACTGACTCCAACATGGCGGTACACTAGATAGTGGACTCCCTCCTACTGACTCCAACATGGCGGTACACTACATACTGGACAGAATCCTACTGACTCCAACATGGCGGTACACTAGATACTGGACTCCCTCCTACTGACTCCAACATGGCGGTACACTAGATAGTGGACTCCCTCCTACTGACTCCAACATGGCGGTACACTACATACTGGACAGAATCCTACTGACTCCAACATGGAGGTACACTAGATACTGGACTCCCTCCTACTGACTCCAACATGGCGGTACACTAGATACTGTGTTAATTTGGGTTGAATTAAAAAGATAAACCCTTCTTATATCATTAATTTATTTAAGATCCAATTTAAAAACAATTGGCAGCAGAGTCCGTGGTTTATTGAATATTGTAATAAAAGGAAATAATAGCAGACAACTTAAGCTAAATCGGTATTTATGCGTAAAGCAAAATAAATTTTGTTGTATAGAGAAAATCTTCAACAAAATATTGTTTTTTTCTTTTTAATATTCAATATAAATTTAAAATTGTTGGAAAATAAAATGAACGAAAAATCAATTGCAAAATTTGATGGTGGTAATTTTCCAAGTTGGAAATATAGGGTTGAATCGATTTTAGAAAGCAAAGATTTGATCAATATTTTGATTGAAGATCCTCCAGGAGAAGAATCAGAAAGACAAAAATGGAAAATAACAGACTCACAAGCAAAAGGTATTATAACTTGTGCCATGACAGATTCTCAGGTTTCATTAATTCTCACATGCAAAACATCAAAACAAATATGGGCATCCTTAACCAAAAGATATGAAGGAGACATTAAAAAGAAAAGTATTGAGGCACGGAATAATGTTTCTCGTCTTCGGATGTATGCTGAAGAAAGTTGGAGAGACTACCTTCATAGATCAAAAAAATTATTAGAAAATGCCAGAATTATGGGAGCCACCATAGATGATGAAAAATTTATCCATTCGGTAATTAAAGGCCTGCCACAAAAATACATAATTATTGCCATGCAAATAAATACTATGATATAAAAAAGGATTATCTTTTTAATTCAACCCAAATTAACACAGATACTGGACTCCCTCCTACTGACTCCAACATGGCGGTACACTAGATACTGGACTCCCTCCTACTGACTCCAACATGGCGGTACACTAGATACTGGACTCCCTCCTACTGACTCCAACATGCCGGTACACTACATACTGGACTCCCTCCTACTGACTCCAACATGGCGGTACACTAGATACTGGACTGAATCCTACTGACTCCAACATGGCGGTACACTAGATACTGGACTCCCTCCTACTGACTCCAACATGGCGGTACACTACATACTGGACTCCCTCCTACTGACTCCAACATGGCGGTACACTAGATACTGGACTGAATCCTACTGACTCCAACATGGCGGTACACTAGATACTGGACTCCCTCCTACTGACTCCAACATGGCGGTACACTACATACTGGACTCCCTCCTACTGACTCCAACATGGCGGTACACTAGATACTGGACTCCCTCCTACTGACTCCAACATGGCGGTACACTACATACTGGACTCCCTCCTACTGACTCCAACATGGCGGTACACTAGATACTGGACTGAATCCTACTGACTCCAACATGGCGGTACACTAGATACTGGACTCCCTCCTACTGACTCCAACATGGCGGTACACTACATACTGGACTCCCTCCTACTGACTCCAACATGGCGGTACACTAGATACTGGACTGAATCCTACTGACTCCAACATGGCGGTACACTAGATACTGGACTCCCTCCTACTGACTCCAACATGGCGGTACACTACATACTGGACTCCCTCCTACTGACTCCAACATGGCGGTACACTAGATACTGGACTCCCTCCTACTGACTCCAACATGGCGGTACACTACATACTGGACTCCCTCCTACTGACTCCAACATGGCGGTACACTAGATACTGGACTGAATCCTACTGACTCCAACATGGCGGTACACTAGATACTGGACTCCCTCCTACTGACTCCAACATGGCGGTACACTACATACTGGACTCCCTCCTACTGACTCCAACATGGCGGTACACTAGATACTGGACTCCCTCCTACTGACTCCAACATGGCGGTACACTAGATACTGGACTCCCTCCTACTGACTCCAACATGGCGGTACACTAGATAGTGGACTCCATCCTACTGACTCCAACATGGCGGTACACTAGATAGTGGACTCCCTCCTACTGACTCCAACATGGCGGTACACTAGATACTGGACTCCCTCCTACTGACTCCAACATGGCGGTACACTAGATAGTGGACTCCCTCCTACTGACTCCAACATGGCGGTACACTAGATACTGGACTCCCTCCTACTGACTCCAACATGGCGGTACACTAGATAGTGGACTCCCTCCTACTGACTCCAACATGGCGGTACACTAGATACTGGACTCCTTCCTACTGACTTCAACATGGTGGTACACTAGATACTGGACTCCCTCCTACTGACTCCAACATGGCGGTACACTACATACTGGACTCCCTCCTACTGACTCCAACATGGCGGTACACTACATACTGGACTCCCTCCTACTGACTCCAACATGGCGGTACACTAGATACTGGACTCCCTCCTACTGACTCCGACATGGCGGTACACTACATACTGGACTGAATCCTACTGACTTCAACATGGCGGTACACTACATACTGGACTCCCTCCTACTGACTCCAACATGGCGGTACACTAGATACTGGACTCCCTCCTACTGACTCCGACATGGCGGTACACTAGATACTGGACTGAATCCTACTGACTTCAACATGGCGGTACACTACATACTGGACTCCCTCCTACTGACTCCAACATGGCGGTACACTAGATAGTGGACTCCCTCCTACTGACTTCAACATGGCGGTACATTAGATAGTGGACTCCCTCCTACTGACACTAACATGGTGGTACACTAGATACTGGACTCCCTCCTACTGACTCCAACATGGCGGTACACTAGATACTGGACTCCCTCCTACTGACTCCGACATGGCGGTACACTAGCATACTGGACTGAATCCTACTGATTTCAACATGGTTGTACACTAGATACTGGACTCCCTCCTACTAACTCCAACATGGTGGTACACTAGATAGTGGACTCCCTCCTACTGACTCCAACATGGCGGTACACTAGATAGTGGACTCCCTCCTACTGACTCCAACATGGCGGTACACTAGATACTGGACTCCCTCCTACTGACTCCAACATGGCGGTACACTACATACTGGACTCCCTCCTACTGACTCCAACATGGCGGTACACTAGATAGTGGACTCCCTCCTACTGACACTAACATGGTGGTACACTAGATACTGGACTCCCTCCTACTGACTCCAACATGGCGGTACACTAGATACTGGACTCCCTCCTACTGACTCCGACATGGCGGTACACTACATACTGGACTCCCTCCTACTGACTCCAACATGGCGGTACACTAGATACTGGACTCCCTCCTACTGACTCCAACATGGCGGTACACTAGATACTGGACTCCCTCCTACTGACTCCAACATGGCGGTACACTAGATAGTGGACTCCCTCCTACTGACTCCAACATGGCGGTACACTAGATACTGGACTCCCTCCTACTGACTCCAACATGGTGGTACACTAGATACTGGACTCCCTCCTACTGACTCCAACATGGCGGTACACTAGATAGTGGACTCCCTCCTACTGACTCCAACATGGCGGTACACTAGATACTGGACTCCCTCCTATTGACTCCAACATGGTTGTACACTAGATACTGGACTCCCTCCTACTGACTCCAACATGGTGGTACACTAGATACTGGACTGAATCCTACTGACTCCAACATGGCGGTACACTAGATAGTGGACTCCCTCCTACTGACTCCAACATGGCGGTACACTAGATACTGGGACTCCCTCCTATTGACTCCAACATGGTTGGTACACTAGATACTGGACTCCCTCCTACTGACTCCAACATGGTGGTACACTAGATACTGGACTGAATCCTACTGACTCCAACATGGCGGTACACTAGATACTGGACTCCCTCCTACTGACTCCAACATGGCGGTACACTAGATACTGGACTCCCTCCTACTGACTCCAACATGGCGGTACACTAGATACTGGACTCCCTCCTACTGACTCCAACATGGCGGTACACTAGATACTGGACTCCCTCCTACTGACTCCAACATGGCGGTACACTAGATAGTGGACTCCCTCCTACTGACTCCAACATGGCGGTACACTACATACTGGACTCCCTCCTACTGACTCCAACATGGCGGTACACTAGATACTGGACTCCCTCCTACTGACTCCAACATGGCGGTACACTAGATAGTGGACTCCCTCCTACTGACTCCAACATGGCGGTACACTAGATACTGGACTCCCTCCTACTGACTCCAACATGGTGGTACACTAGATACTGGACTCCCTCCTACTGACTCCAACATGGCGGTACACTAGATAGTGGACTCCCTCCTACTGACTCCAACATGGCGGTACACTAGATACTGGACTCCCTCCTATTGACTCCAACATGGTTGTACACTAGATACTGGACTCCCTCCTACTGACTCCAACATGGTGGTACACTAGATACTGGACTCCCTCCTACTGACTCCAACATGGCGGTACACTAGATAGTGGACTCCCTCCTACTGACTCCAACATGGCGGTACACTAGATACTGGACTCCCTCCTATTGACTCCAACATGGTTGTACACTAGATACTGGACTCCCTCCTACTGACTCCAACATGGTGGTACACTAGATACTGGACTCCCTCCTATTGACTCCAACATGGCGGTACACTAGATACTGGACTCCCTCCTACTGACTCCAACATGGCGGTACACTAGATACTGGACTCCCTCCTACTGACTCCAACATGGTGGTACACTAGATACTGGACTCCCTCCTACTGACTCCAACATGGCGGGTACACTAGATACTGGACTCCCTCCCTACTGACTCCAACATGGTGGTACACTAGATACTGGACTCCCCTCCTACTGACTCCAACATGGCGGTACACTAGATACTGGACTCCCTCCTACTGACTCCAACATGGCGGTACACTAGATAGTGGACTCCCTCCTACTGACTCCAACATGGTGGTACACTAGATAGTGGACTCCCTCCTACTGACTCCAACATGGCGGTACACTAGATACTGGACTCCCTCCTACTGACTCCAACATGGCGGTACACTAGATACTGGACTCCCTCCTATTGACTCCAACATGGCGGTACACTAGATACTGGACTCCATCCTACTGACTCCAACATGGTTGTACACTAGATACTGGACTCCCTCCTACTGACTCCAACATGGCGGTACACTAGATAGTGGACTCCCTCCTACTGACTCCAACATGGCGGTACACTAGATAGTGGACTCCCTCCTACTGACTCCAACATGGCGGTACACTAGATACTGAACTGAATCCTACTAACTCCAACATGGCGGTACACTAGATAGTAGGACTCCCTCCTACTGACTCCAACATGGTGGTACACTAGATACTGAACTGAATCCTACTAACTCCAACATGGCGGTTACACTAGATAGTAGGACTCCCTCCTACTGATTCCAACATGGCGGTACACTTAGATAGTGGACTCCCTCCTACTGACTTCAACATAGCGGTTACACTAGATACTGGACTCCCTCCTACTGACTCCAACATGGCGGTACACTAGATAGTGGACTCCCTCCTACTGACTCCAACATGGCGGTACACTAGATACTGGACTCCCTCCTACTGACTCCAACATGGCGGTACACTAGATACTGGACTCCCTCCTACTGACTCCAACATGGCGGTACACTAGATACTGGACTCCCTCCTACTGACTCCAACATAGCGGTACACTAGATAGTGGACTCCCTCCTACTGACTCCAACATGGCGGTACACTAGATACTGGACTCCCTCCTACTGACTCCCAACATGGCGGTACACTAGATACTGGACTCCCTCCTACTGACTCCAACATGGCGGTACAACTAGATACTGGACTCCCTCCTACTGACTCCAACATGGCGGTACACTAGATACTGGACTCCATCCTACTGACTCCAACATGGCTGTACACTAGATACTGAACTCGATCCTACTAACTCCAACATGGCGGTACACTAGATACTGGACTCCATCCTACTGACTCCAACATGGCGGTACACTAGATACTGGACTCCATCCTACTGACTCCAACATGGCGGTACACTAGATACTGACTGAATCTACTACTCCAACATGGCGGTACACTAGATACTGGACTCCCTCCTACTGACTCCAACATGGCGGTACACTAGATACTGGACTCCCTCCTACTGACTCCAACATGGCGGTACACTAGATACTGGACTCCCTCCTACTGACTCCAACATGGCGGTACACTAGATACTGGACTCCCTCCTACTGACTCCAACATGGCGGTACACTACATACTGGACTGAATCCTACTGACTTCAACATGGTTGTACACTAGATAGTGGACTCCCTCCTACTGACTTCAACATGGCGGTACACTAGATACTGGACTGAATCCTACTGACTCCAACATGGCGGTACACTAGATACTGGACTCCCTCCTACTGACTCCAACATGGCGGTACATTAGATAGTGGACTCCCTCCTACTGACTCCAACATGGCGGTACATAGATAGTGGACTCCCTCCTACTGACTCCAACATGGCGGTACACTACATACTGGACAGAATCCTACTGACTCCAACATGGCGGTACACTAGATACTGGACTCCCTCCTACTGACTCCAACATGGCGGTACATTAGATAGTGGACTCCCTCCTACTGACTCCAACATGGCGGTACATTAGATAGTGGACTCCCTCCTACTGACTCCAACATGGCGGTACACTACATACTGGACAGAATCCTACTGACTCCAACATGGCGGTACACTAGATAGTGGACTCCCTCCTACTGACTCCAACATGGCGGTACACTACATACTGGACAGAATCCTACTGACTCCAACATGGCGGTACACTAGATAGTGGACTCCCTCCTACTGACTCCAACATGGCGGTACACTAGATACTGGACTCCCTCCTACTGACTCCAACATGGCGGTACACTAGATACTGGACTCCCTCCTACTGACTCCAACATGGCGGTACACTACATACTGGACAGAATCCTACTGACTCCAACATGGCGGTACACTAGATACTGGACTCCCTCCTACTGACTCCAACATGGCGGTACACTAGATAGTGGACTCCCTCCTACTGACTCCAACATGGCGGTACACTACATACTGGACAGAATCCTACTGACTCCAACATGGCGGTACACTACATACCTGGACAGAATCCTACTGACTCCAACATGGCGGTACACTAGATACTGGACTCCCTCCTACTGACTCCAACATGGCGGTACACTAGATAGTGGACTCCCTCCCTACTGACTCCAACATGGCGGTACACTAGATAGTGGACTCCCTCCTACTGACTCCAACATGGCGGTACACTAGATAGTGGACTCCCTCCTACTGACTCCAACATGGCGGTACACTAGATACTGGACTCCCTCCTACTGACTCAACATGGCGGTACACTACATACTGGACTCCCTCCTACTGACTCCAACATGGCGGTACACTAGATAGTGGACTCCCTCCTACTGACACTAACATGGTGGTACACTAGATACTGGACTCCCTCCTACTGACTCCAACATGGCGGTACACTAGATACTGGACTCCCTCCTACTGACTCCGACATGGCGGTACACTACATACTGGACTCCCTCCTACTGACTCCAAACATGGCGGTACACTAGATACTGGACTCCCTCCTACTGACTCCAACATGGCGGTACACTAGATACTGGACTCCCTCCTACTGACTCCAAACATGGCGGTACACTAGATAGTGGACTCCCTCCTACTGACTCCAACATGGCGGTACACTAGATACTGGACTCCCTCCTACTGACTCCAACATGGTGGTACACTAGATACTGGACTCCCTCCTACTGACTCCAACATGGCGGTACACTAGATAGTGGACTCCCTCCTACTGACTCCAACATGGCGGTACACTAGATACTGGACTCCCTCCTATTGACTCCAACATGGTTGTACACTAGATACTGGACTCCCTCCTACTGACTCCAACATGGTGGTACACTAGATACTGGACTGAATCCTACTGACTCCAACATGGCGGTACACTAGATACTGGACTCCCTCCTATTGACTCCAACATGGTTGTACACTAGATACTGGACTCCCTCCTACTGACTCCAACATGGTGGTACACTAGATACTGGACTCCCTCCTACTGACTCCAACATGGTGGTACACTAGATACTGGACTCCCTCCTACTGACTCCAACATGGTGGTACACTAGATACTGGACTCCCTCCTACTGACTCCAACATGGCGGTACACTAGATACTGGACTCCCTCCTACTGACTCCAACATGGCGGTACACTAGATACTGGACTCCCTCCTACTGACTCCAACATGGCGGTACACTAGATACTGGACTCCCTCCTACTGACTCCAACATGGCGGTACACTAGATAGTGGACTCCCTCCTACTGACTCCAACATGGCGGTACACTACATACTGGACTCCCTCCTACTGACTCCAACATGGCGGTACACTAGATACTGGACTCCCTCCTACTGACTCCAACATGGCGGTACACTAGATAGTGGACTCCCTCCTACTGACTCCAACATGGCGGTACACTAGATACTGGACTCCCTCCTACTGACTCCAACATGGTGGTACACTAGATACTGGACTCCCTCCTACTGACTCCAACATGGCGGTACACTAGATAGTGGACTCCCTCCTACTGACTCCAACATGGCGGTACACTAGATACTGGACTCCCTCCTATTGACTCCAACATGGTTGTACACTAGATACTGGACTCCCTCCTACTGACTCCAACATGGTGGTACACTAGATACTGGACTCCCTCCTATTGACTCCAACATGGCGGTACACTAGATACTGGACTCCCTCCTACTGACTCCAACATGGCGGTACACTAGATACTGGACTCCCTCCTACTGACTCCAACATGGTGGTACACTAGATACTGGACTCCCTCCTACTGACTCCAACATGGCGGTACACTAGATACTGGACTCCCTCCTACTGACTCCAACATGGTGGTACACTAGATACTGGACTCCCTCCTACTGACTCCAACATGGCGGTACACTAGATACTGGACTCCCTCCTACTGACTCCAACATGGCGGTACACTAGATAGTGGACTCCCTCCTACTGACTCCAACATGGTGGTACACTAGATAGTGGACTCCCTCCTACTGACTCCAACATGGCGGTACACTAGATACTGGACTCCCTCCTACTGACTCCAACATGGCGGTACACTAGATACTGGACTCCCTCCTATTGACTCCAACATGGCGGTACACTAGATACTGGACTCCATCCTACTGACTCCAACATGGTTGTACACTAGATACTGGACTCCCTCCTACTGACTCCAACATGGCGGTACACTAGATAGTGGACTCCCTCCTACTGACTCCAACATGGCGGTACACTAGATAGTGGACTCCCTCCTACTGACTCCAACATGGCGGTACACTAGATAGTGGACTCCCTCCTACTGACTCCAACATGGCGGTACACTAGATAGTGGACTCCCTCCTACTGACTCCAACATGGCGGTACACTAGATAGTGGACTCCCTCCTACTGACTCCAACATGGCGGTACACTACATACTGGACTCCCTCCTACTGACTCCAACATGGCGGTACACTAGATACTGAACTGAATCCTACTAACTCCAACATGGCGGTACACTAGATAGTAGACTCCCTCCTACTGACTCCAACATGGTGGTACACTAGATACTGAACTGAATCCTACTAACTCCAACATGGCGGTACACTAGATAGTAGACTCCCTCCTACTGATTCCAACATGGCGGTACATTAGATAGTGGACTCCCTCCTACTGACTTCAACATAGCGGTACACTAGATACTGGACTCCCTCCTACTGACTCCAACATGGCGGTACACTAGATAGTGGACTCCCTCCTACTGACTCCAACATGGCGGTACACTAGATACTGGACTCCCTCCTACTGACTCCAACATGGCGGTACACTAGATACTGGACTCCCTCCTACTGACTCCAACATGGCGGTACACTAGATACTGGACTCCCTCCTACTGACTCCAACATAGCGGTACACTAGATAGTGGACTCCCTCCTACTGACTCCAACATGGCGGTACACTAGATACTGGACTCCCTCCTACTGACTCCAACATGGCGGTACACTAGATACTGGACTCCCTCCTACTGACTCCAACATGGCGGTACACTAGATACTGGACTCCCTCCTACTGACTCCAACATGGCGGTACACTAGATACTGGACTCCATCCTACTGACTCCAACATGGCGGTACACTAGATACTGAACTGAATCCTACTAACTCCAACATGGCGGTACACTAGATACTGGACTCCATCCTACTGACTCCAACATGGCGGTACACTAGATACTGGACTCCATCCTACTGACTCCAACATGGCGGTACACTAGATACTGAACTGAATCCTACTAACTCCAACATGGCGGTACACTAGATACTGGACTCCCTCCTACTGACTCCAACATGGCGGTACACTAGATACTGGACTCCCTCCTACTGACTCCAACATGGCGGTACACTAGATACTGGACTCCCTCCTACTGACTCCAACATGGCGGTACACTAGATACTGGACTCCCTCCTACTGACTCCAACATGGCGGTACACTACATACTGGACTGAATCCTACTGACTTCAACATGGTTGTACACTAGATAGTGGACTCCCTCCTACTGACTTCAACATGGCGGTACACTAGATACTGGACTGAATCCTACTGACTCCAACATGGCGGTACACTAGATACTGGACTCCCTCCTACTGACTCCAACATGGCGGTACATTAGATAGTGGACTCCCTCCTACTGACTCCAACATGGCGGTACATTAGATAGTGGACTCCCTCCTACTGACTCCAACATGGCGGTACACTACATACTGGACAGAATCCTACTGACTCCAACATGGCGGTACACTAGATACTGGACTCCCTCCTACTGACTCCAACATGGCGGTACATTAGATAGTGGACTCCCTCCTACTGACTCCAACATGGCGGTACATTAGATAGTGGACTCCCTCCTACTGACTCCAACATGGCGGTACACTACATACTGGACAGAATCCTACTGACTCCAACATGGCGGTACACTAGATAGTGGACTCCCTCCTACTGACTCCAACATGGCGGTACACTACATACTGGACAGAATCCTACTGACTCCAACATGGCGGTACACTAGATAGTGGACTCCCTCCTACTGACTCCAACATGGCGGTACACTAGATACTGGACTCCCTCCTACTGACTCCAACATGGCGGTACACTAGATACTGGACTCCCTCCTACTGACTCCAACATGGCGGTACACTACATACTGGACAGAATCCTACTGACTCCAACATGGCGGTACACTAGATACTGGACTCCCTCCTACTGACTCCAACATGGCGGTACACTAGATAGTGGACTCCCTCCTACTGACTCCAACATGGCGGTACACTACATACTGGACAGAATCCTACTGACTCCAACATGGCGGTACACTAGATACTGGACTCCCTCCTACTGACTCCAACATGGCGGTACACTAGATAGTGGACTCCCTCCTACTGACTCCAACATGGCGGTACACTACATACTGGACAGAATCCTACTGACTCCAACATGGAGGTACACTAGATACTGGACTCCCTCCTACTGACTCCAACATGGCGGTACACTAGATACTGTGTTAATTTGGGTTGAATTAAAAAGATAAACCCTTCTTATATCATTAATTTATTTAAGATCCAATTTAAAAACAATTGGCAGCAGAGTCCGTGGTTTATTGAATATTGTAATAAAAGGAAATAATAGCAGACAACTTAAGCTAAATCGGTATTTATGCGTAAAGCAAAATAAATTTTGTTGTATAGAGAAAATCTTCAACAAAATATTGTTTTTTCTTTTTAATATTCAATATAAATTTAAAATTGTTGGAAAATAAAATGAACGAAAAATCAATTGCAAAATTTGATGGTGGTAATTTTCCAAGTTGGAAATATAGGGTTGAATCGATTTTAGAAAGCAAAGATTTGATCAATATTTTGATTGAAGATCCTCCAGGAGAAGAATCAGAAAGACAAAAATGGAAAATAACAGACTCACAAGCAAAAGGTATTATAACTTGTGCCATGACAGATTCTCAGGTTTCATTAATTCTCACATGCAAAACATCAAAACAAATATGGGCATCCTTAACCAAAAGATATGAAGGAGACATTAAAAAGAAAAGTATTGAGGCACGGAATAATGTTTCTCGTCTTCGGATGTATGCTGAAGAAAGTTGGAGAGACTACCTTCATAGATCAAAAAAATTATTAGAAAATGCCAGAATTATGGGAGCCACCATAGATGATGAAAAATTTATCCATTCGGTAATTAAAGGCCTGCCACAAAAATACATAATTATTGCCATGCAAATAAATACTATGATATAAAAAAGGATTATCTTTTTAATTCAACCCAAATTAACACAGATACTGGACTCCCTCCTACTGACTCCAACATGGCGGTACACTAGATACTGGACTCCCTCCTACTGACTCCAACATGGCGGTACACTAGATACTGGACTCCCTCCTACTGACTCCAACATGGCGGTACACTACATACTGGACTCCCTCCTACTGACTCCAACATGGCGGTACACTAGATACTGGACTCCCTCCTACTGACTCCAACATGCCGGTACACTACATACTGGACTCCCTCCTACTGACTCCAACATGGCGGTACACTAGATACTGGACTGAATCCTACTGACTCCAACATGGCGGTACACTAGATACTGGACTCCCTCCTACTGACTCCAACATGGCGGTACACTACATACTGGACTCCCTCCTACTGACTCCAACATGGCGGTACACTAGATACTGGACTCCCTCCTACTGACTCCAACATGGCGGTACACTACATACTGGACTCCCTCCTACTGACTCCAACATGGCGGTACACTAGATACTGGACTGAATCCTACTGACTCCAACATGGCGGTACACTAGATACTGGACTCCCTCCTACTGACTCCAACATGGCGGTACACTACATACTGGACTCCCTCCTACTGACTCCAACATGGCGGTACACTAGATACTGGACTGAATCCTACTGACTCCAACATGGCGGTACACTAGATACTGGACTCCCTCCTACTGACTCCAACATGGCGGTACACTACATACTGGACTCCCTCCTACTGACTCCAACATGGCGGTACACTAGATACTGGACTCCCTCCTACTGACTCCAACATGGCGGTACACTACATACTGGACTCCCTCCTACTGACTCCAACATGGCGGTACACTAGATACTGGACTGAATCCTACTGACTCCAACATGGCGGTACACTAGATACTGGACTCCCTCCTACTGACTCCAACATGGCGGTACACTACATACTGGACTCCCTCCTACTGACTCCAACATGGCGGTACACTAGATACTGGACTCCCTCCTACTGACTCCAACATGGCGGTACACTAGATACTGGACTCCCTCCTACTGACTCCAACATGGCGGTACACTAGATAGTGGACTCCATCCTACTGACTCCAACATGGCGGTACACTAGATAGTGGACTCCCTCCTACTGACTCCAACATGGCGGTACACTAGATACTGGACTCCCTCCTACTGACTCCAACATGGCGGTACACTAGATAGTGGACTCCCTCCTACTGACTCCAACATGGCGGTACACTAGATACTGGACTCCCTCCTACTGACTCCAACATGGCGGTACACTAGATAGTGGACTCCCTCCTACTGACTCCAACATGGCGGTACACTAGATACTGGACTCCTTCCTACTGACTTCAACATGGTGGTACACTAGATACTGGACTCCCTCCTACTGACTCCAACATGGCGGTACACTACATACTGGACTCCCTCCTACTGACTCCAACATGGCGGTACACTACATACTGGACTCCCTCCTACTGACTCCAACATGGCGGTACACTAGATACTGGACTCCCTCCTACTGACTCCGACATGGCGGTACACTACATACTGGACTGAATCCTACTGACTTCAACATGGCGGTACACTACATACTGGACTCCCTCCTACTGACTCCAACATGGCGGTACACTAGATACTGGACTCCCTCCTACTGACTCCGACATGGCGGTACACTACATACTGGACTGAATCCTACTGACTTCAACATGGCGGTACACTACATACTGGACTCCCTCCTACTGACTCCAACATGGCGGTACACTAGATACTGGACTCCCTCCTACTGACTCCGACATGGCGGTACACTAGATACTGGACTGAATCCTACTGACTTCAACATGGCGGTACACTACATACTGGACTCCCTCCTACTGACTCCAACATGGCGGTACACTAGATAGTGGACTCCCTCCTACTGACTTCAACATGGCGGTACATTAGATAGTGGACTCCCTCCTACTGACACTAACATGGTGGTACACTAGATACTGGACTCCCTCCTACTGACTCCAACATGGCGGTACACTAGATACTGGACTCCCTCCTACTGACTCCGACATGGCGGTACACTACATACTGGACTGAATCCTACTGACTTCAACATGGTTGTACACTAGATACTGGACTCCCTCCTACTAACTCCAACATGGTGGTACACTAGATAGTGGACTCCCTCCTACTGACTCCAACATGGCGGTACACTAGATAGTGGACTCCCTCCTACTGACTCCAACATGGCGGTACACTAGATACTGGACTCCCTCCTACTGACTCCAACATGGCGGTACACTACATACTGGACTCCCTCCTACTGACTCCAACATGGCGGTACACTAGATAGTGGACTCCCTCCTACTGACACTAACATGGTGGTACACTAGATACTGGACTCCCTCCTACTGACTCCAACATGGCGGTACACTAGATACTGGACTCCCTCCTACTGACTCCGACATGGCGGTACACTACATACTGGACTCCCTCCTACTGACTCCAACATGGCGGTACACTAGATACTGGACTCCCTCCTACTGACTCCAACATGGCGGTACACTAGATACTGGACTCCCTCCTACTGACTCCGACATGGCGGTACACTAGATACTGGACTCCCTCCTACTGACTCCAACATGGCGGTACATTAGATAGTGGACTCCCTCCTACTGACACTAACATGGTGGTACACTAGATACTGGACTCCCTCCTACTGACTCCAACATGGCGGTACACTAGATACTGGACTCCCTCCTACTGACTCCGACATGGCGGTACACTACATACTGGACTGAATCCTACTGACTTCAACATGGTTGTACACTAGATACTGGACTCCCTCCTACTAACTCCAACATGGTGGTACACTAGATAGTGGACTCCCTCCTACTGACTCCAACATGGCGGTACACTAGATACTGGACTCCCTCCTACTAACTCCAACATGGTGGTACACTAGATAGGGGACTCCCTCCTACTGACTCCAACATGGCGGTACACTAGATAGTGGACTCCCTCCTACTGACTCCAACATGGCGGTACACTAGATACTGGACTCCCTCCTACTGACTTCAACATGGCGGTACACTACATACTGGACTCCCTCCTACTGACTCCAACATGGTGGTACACTAGATACTGGACCTCTCCTACTGACTCCAACATGGCGGTACACTACATACTGGACTCCCTCCTACTGACTCCAACATGGTGGTACACTAGATACTGGACTCCCTCCTACTGACTCCAACATGGCGGTACACTAGATAGTGGACTGAATCCTACTGACTCCAACATGGCGGTACACTAGATACTGGACTGAATCCTACTGACTCCAACATGGCGGTACACTAGATACTGGACTCTCTCCTACTGACTCCAACATGGCGGTACACTAGATAGTGGACTCCCTCCTACTGACTCCAACATGGCGGTACACTAGATACTGGACTCCCTCCTACTGACTCCAACATGGCGGTACACTAGATACTGGACTCCCTCCTACTGACTCCAACATGGCGGTACACTACATACTGGACTCCCTCCTACTGACTCCAACATGGTGGTACACTAGATACTGGACTCCCTCCTACTGACTCCAACATGGCGGTACACTAGATAGTGGACTGAATCCTACTGACTCCAACATGGCGGTACACTAGATACTGGACTGAATCCTACTGACTCCAACATGGCGGTACACTAGATACTGGACTCTCTCCTACTGACTCCAACATGGCGGTACACTAGATAGTGGACTCCCTCCTACTGACTCCAACATGGCGGTACACTAGATACTGGACTCCCTCCTACTGACTCCAACATGGCGGTACACTAGATACTGGACTCCCTCCTACTGACTCCAACATGGCGGTACACTACATACTGGACTCCCTCCTACTGACTCCAACATGGCGGTACACTAGATAGTGGACTCCCTCCTACTGACTCCAACATGGCGGTACACTAGATACTGGACTCCCTCCTACTGACTCCAACATGGCGGTACACTAGATACTGGACTCCCTCCTACTGACTCCAACATGGCGGTACACTAGATACTGGACTCCCTCCTACTGACTCCAACATGGCGGTACACTAGATACTGGACAGAATCCTACTGACTCCAACATGGCGGTACACTACATACTGGACTCCCTCCTACTGACTCCAACATGGCGGTACACTAGATAGTGGACTCCCTCCTACTGACTCCAACATGGCGGTACACTACATACTGGACAGAATCCTACTGACTCCAACATGGCGGTACACTACATACTGGACTCCCTCCTACTGACTCCAACATGGCGGTACACTAGATACTGTGTTAATTTGGGTTGAATTAAAAAGATAAACCCTTCTTATATCATTAATTTATTTAAGATCCAATTTAAAAACAATTGGCAGCAGAGTCCGTGGTTTATTGAATATTGTAATAAAAGGAAATAATAGCAGACAACTTAAGCTAAATCGGTATTTATGCGTAAAGCAAAATAAATTTTGTTGTATAGAGAAAATCTTCAACAAAATATTGTTTTTTCTTTTTAATATTCAATATAAATTTAAAATTGTTGGAAAATAAAATGAACGAAAAATCAATTGCAAAATTTGATGGTGGTAATTTTCCAAGTTGGAAATATAGGGTTGAATCGATTTTAGAAAGCAAAGATTTGATCAATATTTTGATTGAAGATCCTCCAGGAGAAGAATCAGAAAGACAAAAATGGAAAATAACAGACTCACAAGCAAAAGGTATTATAACTTGTGCCATGACAGATTCTCAGGTTTCATTAATTCTCACATGCAAAACATCAAAACAAATATGGGCATCCTTAACCAAAAGATATGAAGGAGACATTAAAAAGAAAAGTATTGAGGCACGGAATAATGTTTCTCGTCTTCGGATGTATGCTGAAGAAAGTTGGAGAGACTACCTTCATAGATCAAAAAAATTATTAGAAAATGCCAGAATTATGGGAGCCACCATAGATGATGAAAAATTTATCCATTCGGTAATTAAAGGCCTGCCACAAAAATACAAATCCAAGGTAAATTGGCAGAATATCGACCATCTTCATTCTGTTTCACTGTTTGGTTGAAATGTTCCAACGCTGCAACTGACAACTCTTCTTTGCTCTTTTCCTTCATGGGTTCCATGACACCGATGACATCTAATCTCCAAAGATCTTGTATTGTTGCATCACGGACTAAGCATGACAGAACTGATGATTGAGATTTAGTTGTTTGAACATTTCCCAAAACCTTTCCACTAACAGTCCAGCCCAGCTTCGTTTCGAGAGCGACGGGACCAGATTCCAATTCTATTTTCTTTCCTGTTAGTAGCTTGGCGTATACGTCTGCTCCTAGTAGTAGTTCAATCTCCGTGTTCGACCTATAGACATCCAAGTCAATTCCCTTTGATCGAAGTTCCGTCATCCATTCGGTAGGTTGAGCGGAAGGCATTGCACTACAAATCGTTGAGCAGTCTTGTACTTCAAAATTGCAGTTGTACTTGGAGTCCACATCAGAAATGTAGATTCGATACCGCTTGTGCTGCTGTGGTCTCGATTTCACTCCACCAAATAGTAAGTGTACAACTTCCTTTTTCCCGAGCATAGTGAGTCCAACTTCGGAAGCAGTTTGTTCCAATACATATGAGTTCTGGGATCCGCTATCTAACATTGCTCGAACAACTTTTGATTTATTTTCGCCATTAATCTTTACCATGATTGTTTGAAGTAAGACATCTTGGCACCGAATTTGATTCGACATGTCCACGGATGCATTTATGTTCTTACTTCTCTCTTCAATCCCATCAGATTTTTGGCTGCCTTTTGAAACTGGACATAAGATTGCCCTGTGTTTTTTACTACAGATGACACATTTCACTACATTTCTGCAATACTTGGAAAAGTGTCCGGGCTTCAAGCAAGAATAACAACACTGTTTCTCTTGAATTATTTTCCTTCTTTCTTCAAGAGACATTGACATGGCTTTACAGCATTGTTCACTCAAATGTTTTTCATCACAAAATACACATTTATAAGCGTTATTTGACTTCCCATCAGCAACTACCAGACTTGCAGCGGTGGCGACAGATGTCTTCGGCTTGGGCGGCTTATCTCGATTAAATTGTGATGGATACGAACTCGAAAACGGTTGACGAGCCAAACGCATTCTTTCACTTCCCTCAACTTCGTGTTTTAGGAATTCCATAAGCTTCTCCAGGAGGACTTCACTTGATTTATGCTTTCCATATTCATCAGGCTTGTGATGATGACGAGTCCTTTCCCACGCGACGAAGAGATCTTCAGGTAAAGCTGATTCCACCATGGGGTACAGAATAGCAGCGCATTTATCTGTTGTGACTCCTAAAGACCCCAACGCTCGTAGTTGTGATGATAACCGAACGTATACAGTCGAAAAAGATGTCGTGTTCCTTCCATGAGCATTTTCCAAAATGATAGCAATCAAATCCCTTACGTACACTTCCACCAACATGTCTTCACGGCCAAAACGTTCCTTAAGAGTGCTGATGGCAAGTGGATAATTTGCCGCTGAGTTTGGAAAGGATGAAACTATTTCCTCCGACACCGATCCCTTTATCATGCAATTTTGTAGGTATTGGAACTTGACACAGGCCGAAATGGAGTCATCATCGTGGACGCTTTGAAAGGCTGACCAGAACTGCAGCCACTCCCGTGCTTCTCCTCCAAATTTCGGTAGTTCCAACTTCGGAAGTCGATGAAGATTTGACTTTCCTTCGTTCCCCCCGGAAACTATTGATTCTCGGTCTACTGTTGGTTTTGCTAGTAATTGTTCCATTTTTTGCAAAACGCCTTCAGACCTTCCAAATAGATTCGCTTGAACGATATCGACATCTTCAATTTCTTCATCTTCTCTATCCGCCTTTATCAGTTGTTCGATGAGACAATCACTGGCAATTAAGAACCTGTCTTTACATCTGAGGAGCTTTGGTCGTAGAGACATCAACATTTCTAGGCTTGGTTCTTGCTTTCCAAGTTCGCCATCTGCTTCTGCAATAACACTTTCCAAAGTCCTCTTTTTCGTCTCACAAGCTTTCTTGAGTTTGTCCATCTTAAATCCTGGCAAGGCTCGCCACAATGTTCGGTGCACTTTTTGAATGGTACACTATGACAGGTTCGTTTGGTATTGAAAGAATGATTCAATTAATCATCCTTGATATTTTAAATTTTATTCAGGATAAATATAGATATAAATATTATGTTACAAATTAATTTTAGTAATTAAAGAAGTTAAAAAATGTTCGATTGAAAAGGATGGATTGGGAAGGAAGTCAGTCCGTGTTGGCCGTCAGAATTCGAAGGGCCCACGCCCGTGCTTCCCACGTGACCGCCGCCGCCGCGCATGCGCGCCGACCGTGACGTCGCCGCCGTCACCGCGCGGTGGTTGATTGAAAACTGTTCTTCTCTTCGTCGCGCGGGCGTGCCTTTCACTAACACTATGATATAAAAAAGGATTATCTTTTTAATTCAACCCAAATTAACACAGATACTGGACTCCCTCCTACTGACTCCAACATGGCGGTACACTAGATACTGGACTCCCTCCTACTGACTCCAACATGGCGGTACACTAGATACTGGACTCCCTCCTACTGACTCCAACATGGCGGTACACTACATACTGGACTGAATCCTACTGACTCCAACATGGCGGTACACTAGATACTGGACTCCCTCCTACTGACTCCAACATGGCGGTACACTACATACTGGACTCCCTCCTACTGACTCCAACATGGCGGTACACTAGATACTGGACTCCCTCCTACTGACTCCGACATGGCGGTACACTAGATACTGGACTGAATCCTACTGACTCCAACATGGCGGTACACTAGATACTGGACTCCCTCCTACTGACTCCAACATGGCGGTACACTAGATACTGGACTGAATCCTACTGACTCCAACATGGCGGTACACTAGATACTGGACTCCCTCCTACTGACTCCAACATGGCGGTACACTAGATACTGGACCTCTCCTACTGACTCCAACATGGCGGTACACTACATACTGGACTGAATCCTACTGACTCCAACATGGCGGTACACTAGATACTGGACTCCCTCCTACTGACTCCAACATGGCGGTACACTAGATACTGGACTCCCTCCTACTGACTCCAACATGGCGGTACACTAGATACTGGACTCCATCCTACTGACTCCAACATGGTGGTACACTAGACACTGGACTTCCTCCTACTGACTCCAACATGGCGGTACACTAGAGACTGGACTTCCTCCTACTGACTCCAACATGGTGGTACACTAGATACCGGACTCCATCCTACTGACTCCAACATGGCGGTACACTAGATACTGGACTCCCTCCTACTGACTCCAACATGGCGGTACACTACATACTGGACAGAATCCTACTGACTCCAACATGGCGGTACACTAGATACTGGACTCCCTCCTACTGACTCCAACATGGCGGTACACTAGATACTGGACTCCATCCTACTGACTCCAACATGGCGGTACACTAGATACTGGACTCCCTCCTACTGACTCCAACATGGCGGTACACTAGATACTGGACTCCCTCCTACTGACTCCAACATGGCGGTACACTAGATACTGGACTCCCTCCTACTGACTCCAGCATGGCGGTACACTAGATACTGGACTTCCTCCTACTGACTCCAACATGGCGGTACACTAAATACTGGACTTCATCCTACTGACTCCAACATGGCGGAACACTAGATACTGGACTCCCTCCTACTGACTCCAACATGGCGGTACACTAGAAGGTGGACTCCCTCCTACTGACTCCAACATGGCGGTACACTAGATACTGGACTCCCTCCTACTGACTCCAACATGGCGGTACACTACATACTGGACAGAATCCTACTGACTCCAACATGGCGGTACACTAGATACTGGACTCCCTCCTACTGACTCCAACATGGTGGTACACTAGATAGTGGACTCCCTCCTACTGACTCCAACATGGCGGTACACTAGATACTGGACTCCCTCCTACTGACTCCAACATGGCGGTACACTACATACTGGACTCCCTCCTACTGACTCCAACATGGCGGTACACTAGATACTGGACTCCCTCCTACTGACTCCAACATGGCGGTACACTACATACTGGACTGAATCCTACTGACTCCAACATGGTGGTACACTAGATAGTGGACTCCCTCCTACTGACTCCAACATGGTGGTACACTAGATAGTGGACTCCCTCCTACTGACTCCAACATGGCGGTACACTAGATACTGGACTCCCTCCTACTGACTCCAACATGGCGGTACACTAGATACTGGACTCCTTCCTACTGACTCCAACATGGCGGTACACTAGATACTGGACTGAATCATACTGACTCCAACATGGCGGTACACTAGATACTGGACTGAATCATACTGACTCCAACATGGCGGTACACTAGATACTGGACTCCTTCCTACTGACTCCAACATGGCGGTACACTAGATACTGGACTCCCTCCTACTGACTCCAACATGGCGGTACACTAGATACTGGACTCCCTCCTACTGACTCCAACATGGCGGTACACTAGATACTGGACTCCCTCCTACTGACTCCAACATGGCGGTACACTAGATAGTGGACTCCCTCCTACTTACTCCAACATGGCGGTACACTAGATACTGGACTCCCTCATACTGACTCCAACATGGCGGTACACTAGATACTGGACTCCCTCCTACTGACTCCAACATGGCGGTACACTAGATAGTGGACTCCCTCCTACTGACTCCAACATGGCGGTACACTAGATAGTGGATTCCCTCCTACTGACTCCAACATGGCGGTACACTAGATACTGGACTCCTTCCTACTGACTTCAACATAGAAACATATTGGGCTTTTGACGGCCAAATCGTCCCAGTCCAGACCGGCCGTGGTGAATGGCTGTTCCTCCGCTGGGTGCCGTCGTGTCCAGCCGTGACAGGGCCCATGTAGACTTGGGGCAGGGTGGGAAAGACCCACAGGGCTTGACCTTGGTACCGCCACCTTGGTTAATGTGGGCCAATCCCCACGGTCAAGGGCGCATTGCGTCATCGTGACGTCAGGGCCGACGTCACAGCGCGGTCGATGCTGCGTGGGAGGGCGCCATTGATGGAGCTTTCTTCCATTGACTGACTACACTGCCCCCGCAACAAACCCTGTTGTTGTCCCCAAGTACCCTAACAACCCTGCTGTTGACCCCAAGTGCCCTAACAACCTGCTGTTGTCCCCAAGTACCCTAACAACCCTCCTGTTCTCCCCAAGTACCCTAACAACCTGCTGTTGTCCCCAAGTACCCTAACAACCCTCCTGTTCTCCCCAAGTACCCTAACAACCCTGCTGTTCTCCCCAAGTATCCTAACAACCCTGCTGTTGTCCCCAAGTACCCTAACAACCCTGCTGTTGTCCCCAAGTACCCTAACAACCTGATGTTGTCCCCAAGTACCCTAACAACCCTGCTGTTGTCCTCAAGTACCCTAACAACCCTGCTGTTGTCCCCAAGTACCCTAACAACCTGATGTTGTCCCCAAATACCCTAACAACCCTTCTGTTGTCCCCAAGTACCTTAACAACCCTGCTGTTGTCCCCAAGTATCCTAGCAACCCTGATGTTGTCCCCAAGTATCCTAACAACCCTGCTGTTGTCCCCAAGTACCCTAACAACCCTGCTGTTGTCACCGAGTACCCTAACAACCCTGCTGTTGTCCTCAAGTATCCTAACAACCTGATGTTGTCCCCGAGTACCCTAACAACCCTGCTGTTGTCCTCAAGTATCCTAACAACCCTGATGTTGTCCCCAAGTACCCTAACAACCCTGCTGTTGTCCCCAAGTACCCTAACAACCCTGATGTTGTCCCCAAGTATCCTAACAACCCTGCTGTTGTCCTCAAGTACTCTAACAACCTGATGTTGTCCTCAAGTACCCTAACAACCCTGCTGTTGTCCCCAAGTACCCTAACAACCCTGCAGTTGTCCCCAAGTACTCTAACAACCCTGATGTTGTCCCCAAGTACCCTAACAACCCTGCTGTTGTCCCCAAGTACCCTAACAACCCTGATGTTGTCCCCAAGTACCCTAACAACCCTGATGTTGTCCCCAAGTACCCTAACAACCCTGATGTTGTCCCCAAGTACCCTAACAACCCTGCTGTTGTCCCCAAGTACCCTAACAACCCTGCTGTTGTCCCCAAGTACCCTAACAACCCTGATGTTGTCCCCAAGTACCCTAACAACTATGATGTTGTCCCCAAGTACCCTAACAACTCTGCTGTTGTCCCCAAGTACCCTAACAACCCTGATGTTGTCCCCAAGTACCCTAACAACCCTGATGTTGTCCCCAAGTACCCTAACAACCCTGATGTTGTCCCCAAGTTCCATAACAACCCTGCTGTTGTCCCCAAGTATCCTAACAACCCTGCTGTTGTCCCCAAGTACCCTAACAACCTGATGTTGTCCTCAAGTATCCTAACAACCCTGCTGCTGTCCCCAAGTATCCTAACAACCCTGCTGTTGTCCCCCAAGTACCCTAACAACCTGATGTTGTCCTCAAGTATCCTAACAACCCTGCTGTTGTTCCCAAGTACCCTAACAACCTGATGTTGTCCTCAAGTATCCTAACAACCTGATGTTGTCCCCAAGTACCCTAACAACCCTGCTGTTGTCCCCAAGTACCCTAACAACCTGATGTTGTCCTCAAGTATCCTAACAACCCTGCTGTTGTCCCCTAGTACCCTAACAACCTGATGTTGTCCCCAAGTACCCTAACAACCCTGCTGTTGTCTCCGAGTACCCTAACAACCCTGCTGTTGTCCTCAAGTACCCTAACAACCTGATTTTTCCCCAAGTATCCTAACAACCCTGCTGTTGTTCCAAAGTACCCTAACAACCCTGCTGTTGTCCCCAAATACCCTAACAACCCTGCTGTTGTCCCCAAGTACCCTAACAACCCTGCTGTTGTCCCCAAGTACCCTAACAACCTGATGTTGTCCTCAAGTATCCTAACAACCCTGCTGTTGTCCCCTAGTACCCTAACAACCTGATGTTGTCCCCAAGTACCCTAACAACCCTGCTGTTGTCTCCGAGTACCCTAACAACCCTGCTGTTGTCCTCAAGTACCCTAACAACCTGATGTTCTCCCCAAGTATCCTAACAACCCTGCTGTTGTTCCAAAGTACCCTAACAACCCTGCTGTTGTCCCTAAATACCCTAACAGCCCTGCTGTTGTCCTCAAGTACCCTAACAACCTGATGTTGTCCCCAAGTACCCTAAAAACCCTGCTGTTGTCCCCAAGTACCCTAACAACCTGATGTTGTCCCCAAGTACCCTAACAACCCTGCTGTTGTCCCCAAGTACCCTAACAACCCTGCTGTTGTCCCCAAGTATCCTAACAACCCTGCTGTTGTCCCAAAGTTCCCTAACAACCCTGCTGTTGTCCCCAAGTACCCTAACAACCTGATGTTGTCCTCAAGTATCCTAACAACCCTGCTGTTGTCTCCGAGTACCCTAACAACCCTGCTGTTGTCCTCAAGTACCCTAACAACCTGATGTTGTCCCCAAGTATCCTAACAACCCTGCTGTTGTCCCAAAGTACCCTAACAACCCTGCTGTTGTCCCCAAATACCCTAACAAGCCTGCTGTTGTCCCCAAGTACCCTAACAACCCTGCTGTTGTCCGCAAATTTTCTAACAACCCTGCTGTTGTTACCAAGTGTCCTTACAACGAATGTTACTTGTAAAATGGACTGGGCATGAGAGTAGTTACTCAGAGACAGCACTCCCCAACAACTGGTGCTGTCTCCTAGCTGTTCCCCAAACCTCCCTCTCCCCAACAACTGGTGCTGTCTCCTAGCTGTTCCCCAAAAGGTTTGGGGAACAACTAGGAGACAGCACCAGTTGTTGGGGAGAGGGAGGTTTGGGGAACAGCTAGGAGACAGCACCAGTTGTTGGGGAGAGGGAGGTTTGGGGAACAGCTAGGAGACAGCACCAGTTGTTGGGGAGAGGGAGGTTTGGGGAACAGCTAGGAGACAGCACCAGTTGTTGGGGAGAGGGAGGTTTGGGGAACAGCTAGGAGACAGCACCAGTTGTTGGGGAGAGGGAGGTTTGGGGAACAGCTAGGAGACAGCACCAGTTGTTGGGGAGAGGGAGGTTTGGGGAACAGCTAGGAGACAGCACCAGTTGTTGGGGAGAGGGAGGTTTGGGGAACAACTAGGAGACAGCACCAGTTGTTGGGGAGAGGGAGGTTTGGGGAACAGCTAGGAGACAGCACCAGTTGTTGGGGAGAGGGAGGTTTGGGGAACAGCCAGTCTGCGCCGGCGTCCATCGATCCGCGCTGTTGTCAGGCGACTGGAGTCAGTTGGCACAACTCGGCCGCTGACATCCTGGCGAACGAAGGTGGTAAAGCCGTGACTCACGCCGCCGTCCCAAAATAAAGGCAGCCGATAACCTCTGACTTCCTTGTTGATCCCGCGTCTGCTTATCTTTTAGATTATCGTCTGGGCACATGACCCCTCCGCACACTGTTGGCGCACTAGAGAACTCGCTTGATTTGAATCAAAACAATTCAAAAAACACGCGGCAGGACCAAGTTACAATGTCCTAGGTGGACTCTACTCAATCTGCTGAGACGATACAACGTACACCACTACACCTCCCCTGCCCCAACACACCACTACACCTCCCCTGCCCCAGCACACCACTACACCTCCCCTGCCCCAACACACCCCTACACCTCCCCTGCCCCAACACACCACTACACCTCCCCTGCCCCAACACACCACTACACCTCCCCTGCCCCAACACACCCCTACACCTCCCTGCCCCAACACACCACTACACCTCCCCTGCCCCAACACACCACTACACCTCCCCTGCCCCAACACACCCCTACACCTCCCCTGCCCCAACACACCACTACACCTCCCCTGCCCCAACACACCACTACACCTCCCCTGCCCCAACACACCACTACACCTCCCCTGCCCCAGCACACCACTACACCTCCCCTGCCCCAACACACCACTACACGTCACCTACCCCAACACACCACTACACGCACCTACCCCAACACACCACTACACGCACCTACCCCAACACACCACTACACGTCACCTACCCCAACACACCACTACACGCACCTACCCCAACACACCACTACACGTCACCTACCCCAACACACCACTACACGCACCTACCCCAACACACCACTACACGTCACCTACCCCAACACACCACTACACGTCACCTACCCCAACACACCACTACACGCACCTACCCCAACACACCACTACACGCACCTACCCCAACACACCACTACACGTCACCTACCCCAACACACCACTACACGCACCTACCCCAACACACCACTACACGTCACCTACCCCAACACACCACTACACGTCACCTACCCCAACACACCACTACACCTCCCCTGCCCCAACACACCACTACACGTCACCTACCCCAACACACCACTACACGTCACCTACCCCAACACACCACTACACGTCACCTACCCCAGCACACCACTACACGTCACCTACCCCAACACACCACTACACGCACCTACCCCAGCACACCACTACACGTCACCTACCCCAACACACCACTACACGTCACCTACCCCAACACACCACTACACGCACCTACCCCAGCACACCACTACACGTCACCTACCCCAACACACCACTACACGCACCTACCCCAGCACACCACTACACGTCACCTACCCCAGCACACCACTACACGCACCTACCCCAGCACACCACTACACGTCACCTACCCCAACACACCACTACACGTCACCTACCCCAGCACACCACTACACGCACCTACCCCAGCACACCACTACACGCACCTACCCCAGCACACCACTACACGCACCTACCCCAGCACACCACTACACGTCACCTACCCCAACACACCACTACACGTCACCTACCCCAACACACCACTACACCTCCCCTGCCGTCAAAACAGAACTAAAGCCTATTTAGGTGTATTGAGAGTTCTCATTGTATGACAGAGTGGCAGCTACCGGAACACGTGGAAGGGACGGGAGAAAGACACGGCACGTGTAAAGACACCCGATGGAACACGGCACATGGTGAAAAAATAAAGTTAATTTACTTAAATACACACGGGTGGCGACGCATCGTAAAAAGTCTACAAGTTAATTTAAAAAGCCGGAGGTCACGTGATCTGTGAGGAAGGTGAACGTTGATCCTCAGGGGAAAAAACTTCCCAGCGGCGGTGGCAATCTCTGACAATTCTCACCATAATACCCGGGGTGGAATATTCTGGGCGGGACGGAGATAAATCTAGTGCTGCATTAAAGCCGCACAGAGGGATTCCACGCCACAGACGCTGCGAAACTCCGAGCTGGCAGCCCTCCAGAAACAACCATTTCACTCAACTGCTGCAATCTTTGATGTCGGCGGCGGGAAACATTCGGCTGTGTGAACCCGACCCGGTGTAGACTACTGGCGAGACCAAGGATTCTCTCCACTTGGCCCAGTGGTGGACTCTCTTCAGCTGGTCCACAGATCTGCTGGCGCTCCAGGAGATCCTCTGATGTGTCTTTCAATCAATCATTGCCTTAGCAGACGCCCTATCCAGTTCAGTTTCCGTTGTTTCAACGATCCTGTGCACTCCCCGCCGTCATGTTTCAGCCAACACCTCCAGCCATCCGTGTCCATGTTTAGCTCTACACTAATGTCTTCCAAGGTCGTTTGCTTAGCTGCAGAACAAAGGTGTCAGTAGCATTTACCTATTTCTGAAGGCAGTTTTTGCCTTTGCAGCTCGTAGTGATGTTGTTTAATTTATGTAGTTTTCTATACGGGCCCCAAAGCCATGTGAACACACACCTTGCACCTCAGGCTGACAGAACATTCCAATACAATATATTCTGCTAACTGACCTGCTGGGTTTTGCATTTTTTTTTAAATAAAACTATTTAGATAATCTTTCAAATGATGAGTTATCGGGCCACCAGGAAACTATACAATTCTTAAGAGAAGAATAATTTTTGAAAATTAAGGGGAAAAAAGGCCCCAGCAACTGTCAGTAGAGGGGGAGGTTGAAAAAATGAGACCAGCGCTGCCAATTAACCCTGATCCCAATGAATGGCAGTTTTAATTAGGCTTAAGATTGAGAATGGCAAACAAATGTCCAGCGGGCCAATCAGGTCACGTGAGTCTTCTTCCTCGTTGGCCGGCCCTCGGCTGCCAAATAACGAGGCCCATTGGACGGAAGTCGTTGGACGAACTTTAATCATCCAGCCCCCGTGGAACGTTAGCCCCAACACGGACTCTGTGCACGACTTCTTCAGGCGAGGCACTAGAGCATGCTGCAGAAGTGGGAGACGACCTCCCTCAGAAGCTGAGGATGGTCTTGCAGCAAGCGACCTTGCGTGGCGAGCAGGATGTCGGGGAGGCTGGTGGTGCAGATAAAGTTGAGCGCAAAGGTTTTGAGTTCCTTCTTGCCGTGTTTGTCGGCCCACACGAGCACGTCCACGACGTTCTCCTTGCTGACGTGGTCCTGTGCAAGTTTCTCGGCAAGGCGGCGGAGTCTGGGGACCTCGAACCTGTCCGCCGCCTCGAGCAGCTCCGGGGCGGCCGGGGGCAGGTCGGCCACTTCCCCCGTGTACAGGAAGCTCAGGAGCCGCCTGAACGCCTCGTAGCTGACGTCCGGGACGGCGAAGCGACGCTCCTGTGGCTGACTCTCGAAGAGCTTCCTGAACACCGGAGAGCGAGTAGCCACGATGGCTTTGTGAACGCGAACCTCGCGGCCTTCCACGATAAGCGTGGCATCGGCGAGATGTCCCGACTTTAGCAGGTTGCCCAGGTCTTGGCGGCACCTCGCAGTCGCAAAGTCCTCGGCGCTCTCCTCCGGCACGTAGAAGGGGAATGAGGAAAGCTTGATGGGCGCAGACAGCACGCTCACGTCGCACTGCACCGTCAGGACGTCGCCCGGTAGGAAGACAGCGTCCTCCTTGAACAGGGCTTCTCGCGAGATGAAGTCAGGGCTGCCCAGCATGGCGGGGGTCTCGAACTGGGCCTTGAGAGTCTTGGAGTAGCTGGCTGCTCCGAGCAGAGTGAACCTAAACTTGGTCTTGAGTGGGAAGGGCGGCGCGGTCTTGAGGCTGAGGTAGAGCGCCAGGAAGCCGTCCGTGGTGTTGGGGTGCATCAGGATCTCCCAATCGACCAACCCGGGCAGTGCGAAGGTCGGGCTGCTGAGGTGCTCCACGGGGAAGTCGCTGTAGTAGCTGAAGTTGTGCAGGCTCCAGGTGTAGCGGACCTTGAGCAGGTGCGAGTGGCTAAGTCCCTGCATCTCCCCGCAGTTCCGGGACGTGGGCAGGAACGGGCTCGGCTCCTCCAGTGCCTGCTGCGCCCGGTCACTTAGAGCAGCAGGATGTTATTGCTCATCCTTCACTGAGGAAAAAAGGATTGAGCTCGGAAAAAAAGGATGCGAACAACTTTAGGCTAGAAACTGGTGGCACTTACATCGTTCAGCAAGGCGAACATCGTCGACTCTATATAATGACACAAGAATTCTCAAAAATTCTTGCGAGAATTAAAAAAAAATTAAATTCTCGGATTTTAAAAAAAAAATCCTATAATTTACAAAAATATATCTCTCCAGTTTAACAATGACAGCTCAGGGCTCGGCAGAGTAGGCCTAGTTCCCGAACCCTAAAGGCAAATATTGGACAAAAGGCTAAAAAACAGATTGCTTACATAAGGGCTACAGGAATCCGGCAAAATTTGAAGCAAGTTTTTCTCTAGGACCTATAGTTGATTTGCCTTCAAGGCATAGAGAATAAATAGAAATTATATAGGGTTAGTTTTGTCTGAAGGTACAGTGCTAAGTTATCTACCAAGGTAACACCTCCCTAGGGTACAGTGCTAAGTTATCTACCAAGGTAACACCTCCCTAGGGTGCAATGCTAAGTTATCTACCAAGCTAACACCTCCCTATGGTACAATGCAAAGTTATCTACCAAGGTAACACCTCCCTAGGGTGCAATGCTAAGTTATCTACCAAGGTAACACCTCCCTAGGGTACAGTGCTAAGTTAACTACCAAGGTAACACCTCCCTAGGGTGCAGTGCTAAGTTATCTACCAAGGTAACACCTCCCTAGGGTGCAATGCTAAGTTATCTACCAAGGTAACATCTCCCTAGGGTGCAATGCTAAGTTATCTACCAAGGTAACACCTCCCTAGGGTACAGTGCTAAGTTATCTACCAAGGTAACACCTCCCTAGGGTGCAGTGCTAATTAACTACCAAGGTAACACCTCCCTAGGGTGCAATGCTAAGTTATCTACCAAGGTAACACCTCCCTAGGGTGCAATTCTAAGTTATCTACCAAGCTAACACCTCCCTAGGGTGCAATGCTAAGTTATCTACCAAGGTAACACCTCCCTAGGGTGCAATGCAAAGTTATCTACCAAGGTAACATCTCCCTAGGGTGCAATGCTAAGTTATCTACCAAGGTAACACCTCCCTAGGGTACAGTGCTAAGTTATCTACCAAGGTAACACCTCCCTAGGGTGCAGTGCTAATTAACTACCAAGGTAACACCTCCCTAGGGTGCAATGCTAAGTTATCTACCAAGGTAACACCTCCCTAGGGTGCAATGCTAAGTTATCTACCAAGCTAACACCTCCCTAGGGTACAGTGCTAAGTTATCTACCAAGGTAACACCTCCCTAGGGTGCAGTGCTAAGTTATCTACCAAGCTAACACCTCCCTAGGGTGCAGTGCTAAGTTATCTACCAAGGTAACACCTCCCTAGGGTGCAATGTTAAGTTATCTACCAAGGTAACACCTCCCTAGGGTGCAATGCTAAGTTATCTACCAAGCTAACACCTCCCTAGGGTACAGTGCTAAGTTATCTACCAAGGTAACACCTCCCTAGGGTGCAGTGCTAAATTAACACTACCAAGTTAATTTCACTTGATCAGCTGAACAAATGTACTTTACAAGATGTCGGCCTGTACTTCCCACTAAGAGTGGTAAAATATCCCCCACAACGGTCTGAATAGATTTTGCAGGGACTGGAAAGGTATCTACACGTGGTCTACACCACGGTGTCCACAGCATCGTCACCAACAACCCGCGCACAACTACAGGAGCGGCCCAAACAAAATGAAGGTAAACAAAACAAGTTTGTCATTTTTTCCAGCTGAAGGCCCAAGGTTCGGCTTATTGATACTGTGGGGCCGAGATGAATGACACGGGCACCTGGCGTCCTTGGGCGGCCCAAGGATTTCTCTGGATGGAGGCTGCTCCCGCCCTGACACCAGCCGCTGTGGGACGGCGCGGAGTTTACGTCAGTGGAAGCAAAAATCCGTAAGATCGCATTAACACCCTCGCAATAACCTTATTTGTGTGGCTACCAGGGCATCATTACCATTTTTTGTGTTTAGATTTCTCCACACACAAGATAAAAAATAGAGAATGGAGAAATAAAATAAAAACCGCCGAGGTTTGGCAGAGAGCCACGAGCGGCGTGGAAACTTCTAGTCCGCAGCTGGCTGGACGGCCAGGGTAGGCCCTGAACGTTGCTTTGTGAGAGAATAAAAAAACGGTTCTCACAGCGCAGTTTTTTACATCTCAACAGCCAGGCTCTGCATAAAACATAATTAGCTCTCGGAACCCACTCGGCGCAGAGCTCTTCGCCCTGGATGCGCCGCCTCCTAACTCGCCCTGGAACAGCGAGCGAGTCAACAAAAAGTGCCGGTGTGTTTATTGCTCCTACCCCCCAAAAAAGTCCCCCGCTGCGGCACAGAAAAACACCGCGTGGGATGTTTGTAATCCCGGACGGCCCGAAATACTCCCGCGCGGGCAAATTTCTCCGAGTCTTCTTTACTTACGGCTCCTCCAGCCAATCAGGCCGCGGGTCGATGTTGAGCAACCAACCAGACTCACTTTTGTTCCAATATGGCGGTATCGGACATCTCGTCCTGCATGGTCAAAGTGTTCAGTCTCCAATTGATCGAGAATGTCAGGCTCCAGTTGGTTGATGGGGATGTCCAGGCTCCAGTTGGTTGATGGGATGTCCAGGCTCCAGTTGTGAAGTCAAGACGACCCCATCACCCACATGGACTGACCAAATGTTGTCCTTTGTTCGGCACAGAGAACTCCCGACGAATATTTCCAATTGTCACTTTTGTGCTGGAAGCTTAATCAACTCGAGCAATCTTAACGTCAAGTCAACTTACATCCTAGAAGCAGATGTCCTCTCACACCTTTTGGTCCATAAGCCGGCAAAGTCAACCTGCAGGCTGAAATTCTTGGGCCGCATCATTGCCAGACCTCTGTGTGGAGCAAGCAGTGGCTGCACTTACCGTCTTGTCCCGCCATTCTAAGGACCTGGAACCAAACAAGTAAACGTAACATCGATGGCGTATTAGATGCTACACTTTGGTTTATCGATAATTTTATTTTACTCAACAATAAATACAAGTATTATCCCTACTCGGTTTTAAACACTTTTCCAATTTGATTTTAAAAGGATTTAGTTTCTTCATATTAAGAAGCAAACTTCCCCAACACAGAAAGGCCTCTACCGGTCAAAACCGACGTAAACATATTTCGTATTAAAAGTGCGTTGGTAACATCGCGCGAGTCTGAAAGGTCGTTGAAGACTTCCCTTCTACATTCAGAGATGGATGGCACTGGAGTCCAAGCGGGACACACTTCAACTGGAAGTCCATCTGGACCTGACGCGATGTAAAATGGTCCCTATAGAGAGAAAGTCCTATTTGTAATATATTTAGGGTTACCCAGGGTGCACCACGTGGATTACAGTACAACCCGAAATAGGAGAAGGTCGCTTTGACGCCCCCTATCGACACTGATATCCTTGTCGGCACAGGTGAAATTCTCAGACCCCAATTGGCTGAAACTGGGGAGTTGGTACAAGGGGGCGGCACAGGGGCTCATCCAACTTGAAATATTTGGTTGAGAGCCCACGTCGAGATCCGAGCCTGTGGCGATACGCCTGAGCTCTTATAGTCAAAGCCCGCGTGAAAAGGGAAGAGAGCAGTAACAAGGCTATACCATGTTCAGCTGTCCCGGCTGTAGGGGCTTCTGGAAAACAGCAGCGTATGTACACATGTCGACCATTCCATATTGGAGCTAAGCCTGCTCCCAGTCTAAACCAGCCGCATTCTGTTGGTCCATCCGTGGGTCGCTTGACTTCCAGAGAACGGATCTACACTCAGAGGTTTGGAGAGGAAGTCAGCCAAGTTCCGCTAGAGAAAATGGAGGAAAAAGGATTTCCCAAGGGCGTTGTGTGCGGGTTAATGATGTCATTTCCGGCGTTGCCCAAGTCGTTGCCACAGGAGGACCATGCGATGGAGGCCAGCTAGTCCATCCATTGCTCCCTGGACTTTCGCCAGCCTCTGACGTCATTTTCCATTTTAAGTCGAAGACCGTCATTGGCGCCTCTCTGGCGTATAGAATTCTTCGGTCAATGGTCAAACATCTTATTTTAACCCGCTTCACATACTTCAGCTGTGGCCTACGTGTGAAGCAAGTTGAAATTTGATCATGGTCGGAGTGACGTCATTAACCTAGGGACCGTAGGCTCACTCGACTGTACGCTGCTGATTTTCCAAAACGACAAGAAATAAATGTCACCGTCCGCCATCTTATATGAGGTCGTTTCCAAAAAGTAGCGACGACCTCTCGGAGTTGAAGGCACTCCTTCATTTAATCAATTAACCACGGTCAAATATAATAAAAGCTCAATAACTCACTGATTAATTCTCGCTCCATAAAATTCGACTGGTCATGATTGCGGCGGCCCACTGATCCACTTCAACCACCGCGCTCCATATTGCAGCCACGATGCTAACTATACTGTGGCCCGGCCCAAACTGCAGTCGGCTGCTCGCCACTTCTTGTATCGCCAGCGGCTTTCGAAATGAGCCAAAGATTTAATTTAAAGTAATGCCCCCTACTAACGTCCTAAACCACCTCCCAAAGTTGGCTAAAGTAGTCAGAATATCTGTCTAAGTACTAGAGGACCTGTGTGAAGTATTAGAGGACCTGGGAAAATTCTAGAGGACCTGTGTGAAGTATTAGGGGACCTGTGTGAAGTATTAGGGGACCTGTGTGAAGTATTAGAGGACCTGTCATAAGTACTAGGGGACCTGTGTGAAGTATTAGAGGACCTGTCATAAGTACTAGAGGACCTGTCTGATGGGACCAGATAATTAAGCTGAGGTTCGAAAGGCCAAATTACGGCAAGAAATAAATATTCATGACGCCACCTGCTGGGAGATTTCCCCAATCTCGAGGTGCGACTGGCGCTAATGAAGCCGTTACAAACCTCAAGGTATCAATGGGAGACTCTGCTCACCTCCCCATGTACCTGGACAGATCCTCTACTCCCAGTGTACACGTAGAACGCCAAGTGTACACGTAGAACTCCCAGTGTACACGTAGAACTCCCAGTGTACACGTAGAACTCCTAGTGTACACGTAGAATTCCCAGTGTACACGTAGAACTCCCAGTGTACACGTAGAACTCCCAGGGTACACGTAGAACTCCCAGTGTACACGTAGAACTCCCAGTGTACACGTAGAATTCCCAGTGTACACGTAGAACTCCCAGTGTACACGTAGAACTCCCAGTGTACACGTAGAACTCCTAGTGTACACGTAGAATTCCCAGTGTACATGTAGAACTCCCAGTGTACACGTAGAACTCCCAGTGTACACGTAGAACTCCCAGTGTACACGTAGAATTCCCAGTGTACACGTAGAACTCCCAGTGTACACGTAGAACTCCCAGTGTACACGTAGAACTCCTAGTGTACACGTAGAATTCCCAGTGTACACGTAGAACTCCCAGTGTACATGTAGAACTCCCAGTGTACATGTAGAACTCCCAGTGTACACGTAGAATTCCCAGTGTACACGTAGAACTCCCAGTGTACACGTAGAACTCCTAGTATATACGTAGTATTGCCAGTGTACACGTAGAATTCCCAGTGTACACGTAGAACTCCCAGTGAACACGTAGAACTCCCAGTGTACACGTAAAACTCCCAGTGTACACGTAAAACTCCCAGTGTACATGTAGAACTCCCAGTGTACACGTAGAACATCAGTGTACATTTAGATCTCCCAGTGTACACGTAGAACATCAGTGTACACGTAGAACTCCCAGTGTACACGTAGAACTCCCAGTGTACACGTAAAACTCCCAGTGTACGCGTAGAACTCCCAGTGTACACGTAGAACTCCCAGTGTACACGTTGAACATCAGTGTACACGTAGAACTCCCAGTGTACACGTAGAACTCCCAGTGTACACGTAGAACATCAGTGTACACGTAGTACTCCCAGTGTACACGTAGAACTCTCAGTGTACACGTAGAACGCCAAGTGTACACGTAGAATTCCCAGTGTACACGTAAAACTCCCAGTGTACACGTAAAACTCCCAGTGTACATGTAGAACTCCCAGTGTACATGTAGAATTCCCAGTGTACACGTAAAACTCCCAGTGTACATGTAGAACTCCCAGTGTACACGTAGAATTCCCAGTGTACACGTAAAACTCCCAGTGTACATGTAGAACTCCCAGTGTACATGTAGAACTCCCAGTGTACACGTAAAACTCCCAGTGTACATGTAGAACTCCCAGTGTACATGTAGAACTCCCAGTGTCCACGTAGAATTCCCAGTGTACACGTAAAACTCCCAGTGTACATGTAGAACTCCCAGTGTACATGTAGAACTCCCAGTGTACACGTAAAACTCCCAGTGTACATGTAGAACTCCCAGTGTACACGTAGAACTCCTAGTGTACACGTAGAACTCCCAGTGTACATGTAGAACTCCCAGTGTACACGTAGAACATCAGTGTACACGTAGAACTCCCAGTGTACACGTAGAACTCTCAGTGTACACGTAGAACGCCAAGTGTACGCGTAGAATTCCCAGTGTACATGTAGAATTCCCAGTGTACACGTAGAATTCCCAGTGTACACGTAAAACTCCCAGTGTACACGTAAAACTCCCAGTGTACATGTAGAACTCCCAGTGTACACGTAAAACTCCCAGTGTACATGTAGAACTCCCAGTGTACACGTAGAATTCCCAGTGTACACGTAGAACTCCTAGTGTACATGTAGAACTCCCAGTGTATACGTAGAATTCCTAGTGTACACGTAGAACTCCCAGTGTATACGTAGAATTCCTAGTGTACACGTAGAACTCCCAGTGTACACGTAGAACTCCTAGTGTACACGTAGAACTCCCAGTGTACACGTAGAACTCCCAGTGTACACGTAGAGCATCAGTCTACACGTAGAACTCCCAGTGTACACGTAGAATTCCCAGTGTACACGTAGAACTCCTAGTGTACATGTAGAACTCCCAGTGTATACGTAGAATTCCTAGTGTACACGTAGAACTCCCAGTGTACACGTAGAACTCCTAGTGTACACGTAGAACTCCTAGTGTACACGTAGAACTCCCAGTGTACACGTAGAACTCCCAGTGTACACGTAGAACTCCCAGTGTACACGTAGAACTCCCAGTGTACACGTAGAACTCCTAGTGTACACGTAGAATTCCCAGTGTACACGTAGAACTCCTAGTGTACACGTAGAACTCCTAGTGTACACGTAGAATTCCCAGTGTACACGTAGAACTCCTAGTGTACACGTAGAATTCCCAGTGTACACGTAGAACTCCCAGTGTACACGTAGAACTCCCAGTGTACACGTAGAACTCCCAGTGTACACGTAGAACTCCTAGTGTACACGTAGAACTCCCAGTGTACATGTAGAACTCCCAGTGTACACGTAGTGTCAACCAGCGGACTTTGCGGCGTCATGGCAGGCGATGCTAATGGCGCAGGTAAAGAAAAAAAAACCTGATCGGCCGCTGGTGTTGTTTTTGTTCCCAACTTCCTGGTGGAGCCTACTCCGTCCCTCCCCGCAACCAAGATACCGACGCAAAGTTCGACTACCCGCAGTGACCAAGCGTGATGGTAGCGAATGGTCCTCCACGGGTTGCTGGTTGTACACTCCATCAAAACATCGCACAGAATAAAACAGTCGCATGTGGAAGCTGGATCGTCCAATACAGTATTAGAGATTTAAAAGCAGTTTTGTAGGCTAAATGGGGAAACCACTGGGAGATTTCCCCATTGATGAGCCAAGCCCTTCCAATATTTATTCATCGCAGTAAGGACAGTAGAAAGTTTGTTTTATTTGGGAAATAAACATTTGTGTTTAAAGTTTTAATATCTCGCAGAGTGTCCGTGTGTCTGTATGAATACCAAAATAAATGGCATTTCATTAATGTAAAAGCTTTACCAAACGTGGGGGAGTGAAGCTGTCCTCTAGAGCGCATAAAGACGAGCTGAGATATTCCCTAGAAGCAAGACGAGCTGAGATGTGCCCTAAAAGAGAGACGAGCTGAGATGTCCCCTAGAAAGAGAGACGAGCTAAGATGTTCCATAGAAGAGAGACGAGATGTGCCCTAGAATAGGGACGAGATGAGATGTGCCCTAAAAGAGGGACGAGCTGATATGTCCCCTAGAAGAGAGACAAGCTGATATGTCCCCTAGAAGAGAGACGAGCTGAGATATTCCCTAGAAGCAAGACGAGCTGAGATCTGCCCTGGAAGAGAGACGAGCTGAGATATTCCCTAGAAGCAAGACGAGCTGAGATCTGCCCTGGAAGAGAGGCGAGCTGAGATATTCCCTAGAAGCAAGACGAGCTGAGATCTGCCCTGGAAGAGAGACGAGCTGAGATATTCCCTAGAAGCAAGACGAGCTGAGATCTGCCCTGGAAGAGAGACAAGCTGATATGTCCCCTAGAAGAGAGACAAGCTGATATGTCCCCTAGAAGAGAGACGAACTGATATGTCCCCTAGAAGAGAGACAAGCTGAGATGTCCCCTAGAAGAGAGACGAGATGTCCCTTAGAAGAGAGACGAACTGAATGTCCCTTAGAAGAGAGACGAGATGTCCCTTAGAAGAGAGACGAGATGTCCCTTAGAAGAGAGACGAACTGAATGTCCCTAGAAGAGAGACGAGATGTCCCTTAGAAGAGAGACGAACTGAATGTCCCTAGAAGAGAGACGAGATGTCCCTAGAAGAGAGACGAGATGTCCCCGATGCGAGCGTGCTGCGAGGAACCTTGAGTTGGCCAAGACGTGAAGTAATAATGCAGCAGGGGTGGAGAAACCTGTTTGGTCAGCGTCTATTTTGACCACTTCCTGCCACATCAGCGGCAAACTTCACCTAACATCCTCACCACATCAGCGGCAAACCTCACTAACATCGACGTCACATCAGCGACAATTGTCACATCAGCGGCAAACCTCACTAACATCCTCACCACATCAGCGGCAAACCTCACTAACATCGACGTCACATCAGCGACAATTGTCACATTAGCGGCAAATGTCACCTAACATCGACGTCACATCAGCGGCAAATGTCACCTAACATCGACGTCACATCAGCGGAAAACCTCACTAACCTCCTCACCACATCAGCGGCAAACTTCACTAACATCGACGTCACATCAGCGGCAAACTTCACTAACATCGACGTCACATCAGCGGCAAACTTCACCTAACATCGACGTCACATCAGCGGAAAACCTCACTAACATCCTCACCACATCAGCGGAAAACCTCACTAACAACCTCACCACATCAGCGGCAAATGTCACCTAACATCGACGTCACATCAGCGGCAAATGTCACCTAACATCGACGTCACATCAGCGGCAAACTTCACTAACATCGACGTCACATCAGCGGCAAACTTCACCTAACATCGACGTCACATCAGCGACAATTGTCACATTAGCGGCAAATGTCACCTAACATCGACGTCACATCAGCGGCAAATGTCACCTAACATCGACGTCACATCAGCGGAAAACCTCACTAACCTCCTCACCACATCAGCGGCAAACTTCACTAACATCGACGTCACATCAGCGGCAAACTTCACTAACATCGACGTCACATCAGCGGCAAACTTCACCTAACATCGACGTCACATCAGCGGAAAACCTCACTAACATCCTCACCACATCAGCGGAAAACCTCACTAACATCCTCACCACATCAGCGGCAAATGTCACCTAACATCGACGTCACATCAGCGGCAAATGTCACCTAACATCGACGTCACATCAGCGGAAAACCTCACTAACCTCCTCACCACATCAGCGGCAAACTTCACTAACATCGACGTCACATCAGCGGCAAACTTCACTAACATCGACGTCACATCAGCGGCAAACTTCACTAACATCCTCACCACATCAGCGGCAAACTTCACCTAACATCGACGTCACATCAGCGGCAAACTTCACCTAACATCGACGTCACATCAGCGGAAAACCTCACTAACATCCTCACCACATCAGCGGAAAACCTCACTAACATCCTCACCACATCAGCGGCAAATGTCACCTAACATCGACGTCACATCAGCGGCAAATGTCACCTAACATCGACGTCACATCAGCGGCAAATGTCACCTAACATCGACGTCACATCAGCGGCAAACTTCACTAACATCGACGTCACATCAGCGGCAAACTTTACCTAACATCGACGTCACATCAGCGGCAAACCTCACTAACATCTTCACCACATCAGCGGCAAATGTCACCTAACATCGACGTCACATCAGCGGCAAACTTCACTAACATCGACGTCACATCAGCGGCAAACTTCACTAACATCGACGTCACATCAGCGGCACCTGACTACATCTATAGAACGCCAGAAATCGTTTTGATTAATTAGGAAGAAAGGGCGGTAGTGTGCTGTGCTGCTATACTCCTGCTATACACGCTTGTTCGGCGGTACATATACTAAAATTGGGACGATATAGAGAAGATTAGCATGGCCCCTGCGCAAGGATGACACGCAAAATCGTGAAGCGTTCCATATACTCCGCTCAATTCTGAAGTTGTGCGAGTACGGAATCCCCGACCGTTGGCACAGCAGATATTTGACGTCTGGACGGGACTTCAGATTATTGCAAGGGCCTGTCTGCCGAATTATCAATTTCCTGTAGAGAGAGCCAAAACTTGAACATTCCTTGTCAATTTAGAAATAATTCTTTTCGGCTTGGGTCCTGGGAGATAGATCAGCATTGTCGTCAGTCCGTTCGCAGCACGGTGTGTGGCCTCGTCGTGCTGTCCGTTCACAGCACGATGTGTTACCTCGTCGTGCTGTCCGTTCACAGCACGGTGTGTTACCTCGTCGTGCTGTCCGTTCACAGCACGGTGTGTTACCTCGTCGTGCTGTCCGTTCACAGCACGGCGTGTTACCTCGTCGTGCTGTCCGTTCACAGCACGGCGTGTTACCTCGTCGTGCTGTCCGTTCACAGCACGGTGTGTTGCCTCGTCGTGCTGTCCGTTCACAGCACGGTGTGTTGCCTCGTCGTGCTGTCCGTTCACAGCACGGTGTGTTGCCTCGTCGTGCTGTCCGTTCACAGCACGGTGTGTGGCCTCGTCGTGCTGTCCGTTCACAGCACGGTGTGTTGCCTCGTCTTGCTGTCCGTTCACAGCACGGTGTGTGGCCTCGTCGTGCTGTCCGTTCACAGCACGGTGTGTGGCCTCGTCGTGCTGTCCGTTCACAGCACGGTGTGTGGCCTCGTCGTGCTGTCCGTTCACAGCACGGCGTGTTACCTCGTCGTGCTGTCCGTTCACAGCACGGTGTTTTGCCTCGTCGTGCTGTCCGTTCACAGCACGGTGTGTTGCCTCGTCTTGCTGTTCGTTTTCGAGCCTCTGGTCTCGCCGTCTTTATCCCCTTCATCTCCTAAGGTGTAAAAAAAAAAACTTGTTTCCAATGGGCTCGCGAGAGGTGCCGTGAGCGGCCCCAATATGGAGTCTTGTACACTGACTGCCAGCGACCTCTCCAAGGTCAGCCGCCGCGGGCCCCAATTAATCAACTGTCGACCTTCCGCTTCCCCCACGGGGTTTTCCTGCTCCTCCACTTGGGTGCACATGTGCGCGGTTTGCATGCAATTTGGTATTTCTTGGTAATCATGGCGTGTGAAGAATTACCGACTACCAAATATTCCTGAGCGGGGTTTCCACCCACCACAACTGCTGTCGGCCAAATGAAGTGCCGAGTTGTCGCCTGCCACATGGCAGCCATAAACTGGAATCCTCTCACACAACTCCACGCCGTCTAAGAAGCTCGTGTTACACCTGATTAAAATGATAAGAACAATTCCAAATTCACCCAAAAGTATTCGGATCTTAGCGACAAGGATTTAAAAAGGAATTTTAGTGGTAAACGAAAGTCACACCAGTTGGCACTTCCTCAACCAACCAGCGGGGCACAAGTCCAGGTGAGTCGAGGCCACAGTTGGCGTGACGGGACATTGTCGCAAGACGCCGGGAAATTGTCATACGTCACAATTGTCTCCGCAGCAATTCCCCGCTCAAAAACCGACGCCATTTTTTGCCCCCACTCCATTACCGCCACGTACAGCTCTTGCTGGAGGAAAGTGTCAGAATCTGTGGACGTGCATGTCACCAGCTGGCACAGTGTCCAGAAAGCACGACATATTGGAAAACACCATGGTACAGTGTCCAGAAAGCACGACATATTGGAAAACACCATGGCACAGTGTCCAGAAAGCACGACATATTTGAAAACACCATGGCACAGTGTCCAGAAAGCACGACATATTGGAAAACACCATGGTACAGTGTCCAGAAAGCACGACATATTGGAAAACACCATGGTACGGTGTCCAGAAAGCACGACATATTGGAAAACACCATGGCACAGTGTCCAGAAAGCACGACATATTTGAAAACACCATGGTACAGTGTCCAGAAAGCACGACATATTGGAAAACACCATGGTACAGTGTCCAGAAAGCACGACATATTGGAAAACACCATGGCACAGTGTCCAGAAAGCACGACATATTGGAAAACACCATGGTACGGTGTCCAGAAAGCACGACATATTGGAAAACACCAAGGTACAGTGTCCAGAAAGCACGACATATTTGAAAACACCATGGTACGATGTCCAGAAAGCACGACATATTGGAAAACACCATGGTACGATGTCCAGAAAGCACGACATATTGGAAAACACCATGGTACGGTGTCCAGAAAGCACGACATATTGGAAAACACCAAGGTACGGTGTCCAGAAAGCACGACATATTGGAAAACACCATGGCACAGTGTCCAGAAAGCACGACATATTGGAAAACACCATGGCACAGTGTCCAGAAAGCACGACATATTTGAAAACACCATGGTACAGTGTCCAGAAAGCACGACATATTGGAAAACACCAAGGTACGGTGTCCAGAAAGCACGACATATTGGAAAACACCATGGTACGGTGTCCAGAAAGCACGACATATTGGAAAACACCATGGTACGGTGTCCAGAAAGCACGACATATTGGAAAACACCAAGGTACGGTGTCCAGAAAGCACGACATATTGGAAAACACCAAGGTACGGTGTCCAGAAAGCACGACATATTGGAAAACACCATGGTACGGTGTCCAGAAAGCACGACATATTGGAAAACACCATGGTACGGTGTCCAGAAAGCACGACATATTGGAAAACACCATGGTACAGTGTCCAGAAAGTACGACATATTGGAAAACACCAAGGTACGGTGTCCAGAAAGCACGACATATTGGAAAACACCATGGTACAGTGTCCAGAAAGCACGACATATTGGAAAACACCATGGTACGGTGTCCAGAAAGCACGACATATTGGAAAACACCAAGGTACAGTGTCCAGAAAGCACGACATATTTGAAAACACCGTGGTACAGTGTCCAGAAAGCACGACATATTGGAAAACACCATGGTACGGTGTCCAGAAAGCACGACATATTGGAAAACACCATGGTACAGTGTCCAGAAAGCACGACATATTGGAAAACACCAAGGTACAGTGTCCAGAAAGCACGACATATTGGAAAACACCATGGTACGGTGTCCAGAAAGCACGACATATTGGAAAACACCATGGTACGGTGTCCAGAAAGCACGACATATTGGAAAACACCATGGTACGGTGTCCAGAAAGCACGACATATTGGAAAACACCATGGTACGGTGTCCAGAAAGCACGACATATTGGAAAACACCATGGTACGGTGTCCAGAGAGCACGACATATTGGAAAACACCAAGGTACGGTGTCCAGAGAGCACGACATATTGGAAAACACCATGGCACAGTGTCCAGAAAGCACGACATATTGGAAAACACCATGGTACAGTGTCCAGAAAGCACGACATATTGAAAAACACCATGGCAGAGTGTCCAGAGAGCACGACATATTGGAAAACACCATGGTACGGTGTCCAGAAAGCACGACATATTGGAAAACACCATGGTACGGTGTCCAGAAAGCACGACATATTGGAAAACACCATGGTACAGTGTCCAGAAAGCACGACATATTGGAAAACACCATGGTACGATGTCCAGAAAGCACGACATATTGGAAAACACCATGGTACAGTGTCCAGAAAGCACGACATATTGGAAAACACCATGGTACGATGTCCAGAGAGCACGACATATTGGAAAACACCAAGGTACGGTGTCCAGAAAGCACGACATATTGGAAAACACCATGGTACAGTGTCCAGAAAGCACGACATATTGGAAAACACCATGGTACGGTGTCCAGAAAGCACGACATATTGAAAAACACCATGGCACAGTGTCCAGAAAGCACGACATATTGGAAAACACCATGGTACGATGTCCAGAGAGCACGACATATTGGAAAACACCATGGTACGATGTCCAGAGAGCACGACATATTGGAAAACACCATGGTACAGTGTCCAGAAAGCACGACATATTGGAAAACACCATGGTACGGTGTCCAGAAAGCACGACATATTGGAAAACACCATGGTACAGTGTCCAGAAAGCACGACATATTGGAAAACACCATGGTACGGTGTCCAGAAAGCACGACATATTGGAAAACACCATGGTACAGTGTCCAGAAAGCACGACATATTGGAAAACACCATGGCACAGTGTCCAGAAAGCACGACATATTGGAAAACACCATGGCAGAGTGTCCAGAAAGCACGACATATTGGAAAACACCATGGCAGAGTGTCCAGAAAGCACGACATATTGGAAAACACCATGGTACGGTGTCCAGAAAGCACGACATATTGGAAAACACCATGGTACGGTGTCCAGAAAGCACGACATATTGGAAAACACCATGGTACGGTGTCCAGAAAGCACGACATATTGGAAAACACCATGGTACGGTGTCCAGAAAGCACGACATATTGGAAAACACCATGGTACGGTGTCCAGAAAGCACGACATATTGGAAAACACCATGGTACGGTGTCCAGAAAGCACGACATATTGGAAAACACCATGGTACGGTGTCCAGAGAACAGGAACTATGTACAGGTTCCAGGCAACAGTATCTGGACCAACATCTGGCCCCAGCACAGTACGTACAACTGGGTCACATCAAAAGTCACGGGTGGACAATGTTGTCGTCAGCCACTACTACGTCATCTCAGAGCACGGAGGCTCAAGAACAATCAAGAGGATGTTGAAGAAGTCCACTGACCGGATGTACCGGGCTGTATCAAAAGTTTGCTCCCATAAATAAATAAAATAGAGAAACAAAATATTTATTCAGTGAAGTAGAGAACGCCATTTTCAATAACAGCCAGCCATCTTTTTGCCAGGTTTTCAATTTGCTGACGATACCATTCTCGGGGTTTGAAGTCGATAAAGTCACGACAGGCAATTTCGACGTCTTGGAATTTTTCAAAGTGTCTTTCCCTTATAAATGAAGCCATGGACAGAAATAATGCATAATCAGATGGCGCAATATTCGGGCTATAAGCAGGGCGAGGTTTAACTTCAATACCTTCCAAATCCTTTATTCTATTCGTTGTTAACCTAGCTCGATAAGCTGGAGCATTGTCGTGTTGCAGGAATACTCTCTTTCGGTTTATCAAAGCAGGATATCTAGTCTTGAAAACTTCATAAACTCGGCTAAGTTATTCTGAGTAGAGATCGGCATTAACTGCACTACCATCAGGAACAAGTTCGTAGTGTACAATACCATCGATGGTCCACCATACATCACTTCATGGCCAAAGCGATCTTGTTAACTACAGGTTTAGCCTCTTGATCTCAGGGTACCCATTGTCTTCTTGTGTCGGGGATACGAAGATAGATCCACTTTTCACCCCCAGTTACAATCCGCTACCAAAACCGAAGATCTTGTGGATTTTCTAACAATCGTTTACAGATATCGACTCGCCTCTGGGACAGGGCTGTAGTCACGTCATCTTGTCTTGGGCGTTTGCTAGCAAAGTGCAACTTGTACAGACTTCGGTTGATCGTATCTTTGGATGGTCCAAGTCTAGCTGACATTTCACGCGAAGATTTTTGTGTGTTGTCCATCACCAGAAATCGTAGGGTCTCAATATCCGTCACATGTGGTCGTCCCATTCGAGGTTTGTCCTCAAGGCTGGTGTCTCCTTCTCTAAATCTCTTAAACCATTTTGAAGCTATTCTTCTATTTTTATTCCTTTTCCTTCCACTTAGAAAATTCATTTTGCCGCCATATTTGCATTTAGCCATTTTTTATAAAAGAAGCGCAATAGTACTCAGATCGTTATTTTTCGTCACACATTATTTAACTAGAACACTGAAATGTAAACCCTGTTACGTTATTTCAATCACGTGGACATCGACCGTGGACCTTTATTTATTTATATCGGTTTATATGTAAATATAATGTGATTGGGCTTCCGCTTTGGCAACGAACAGGGAGGAAAGTGACGCGGGCGGAGAAAAACAACGTCCAGTGGTGCCATTACACAACGAATCACTTCCCGCGGGGTGAATCATCCACCGGCGCTGCCAAGGCCCCACAATTACACTCATGGACAAACCTTAAGTAAGTTGTATCTTTTAGCATGTATATATCGGGACAATAACTCTGTAAGATATTACAGTGACATTTATTGATGACACACGAGATAACCGAGTGTGAACAAAAAAGTGCATCCGTCTCCTTCAAAAAAAAAAACAGACATAGGCGACAACAGACTTTTCACTTCCTTGAGTCCATGAGTGTCCATAGTAGCCAGTCGGTCCGCCACATCAGCTGCCGTCTGACGGGAATTATAGAAGACCTGGGCAGACGGTGCCACTTATATTCTACAATGGCTAGAATCCTCGGTCTACACGGCGCCAAGCTAGAGTCCGCGTCAACAAGAAAGTCCCAAGCTCCAACCCGCGGACCTGTCAATAAGAAAGTCCCAGGATTCAACCCGCGGACCTGTCAACAAGAAAGTCCCAGGATTCAGCCCGCGGACCTGTCAACAAGAAAGTCCCGCGGACCTAAGTCCCAGGATTCAGCCCGCGGACCTGTCAATAACTACGTTCCACCCGGAGACGCCCCGGGACAGAGGGTTCCAGCGGCCCGACCCCGAAATCCAGTTTTGCTTTTTTTCTCCTCCGGCGACTTCTGCTGCTCGATAGCGCTCCACCTAGTGGCGGTGGGGGGAACTTGTGTGTATCCTTGTTGTTCGCTACACATGTGGGTGGGGGCCAAAAAGGAGCATCCGTCCGGCTGTGAAGATGGCGCTGTTGCCGCGCGAACATAAATGTACGAAGCGGATGTGGGAAAATTACGCGCCGTCATTGCTGGAAGAAAATACGTTTGTGCCAAATGGCTCATGCAACACCCCGGGAGGTTAGAAACCACAGTGTCTAGCGATAATAACCCACCCAGGCTGCCAGAATGGTTCCATTCCCCCGTAGCGCCAATGTAACTCCACCCAGCGATGTGCAGTTTGGAAAAATGTGGGGACGGCTATAGAACAGCGGCGGCGGCAAATTCTCGGAATTTACGGAGAGTTGCGCCGGCCCTGGCAACATCGATCCCGGGCTTACTCATCGCCTTGGCTGGTGGTGGACCTACTTAGCGACAAAGTCACTTTACCGTCGGAATATGCGCCATGACTGTGTCGCTTATTTTTACCAAACGGCCGTCCTTGGCACGCCCTGACCCGAGCTGCCACCTGGCTTGATGACTCGCGCCGCCGACGTCAGAGCTGTTGCCGTTGTTGTCAACAGCGCAGAATAGTGTTTGGAGAACAAAATCGCCATGTATTGACCGACTAGTAGATTCCATTTAGGCGATCGAATGAAACTGAATTTTGACCAACGGATTGAGAAAGTGGCAAGTGAAGGAAGATGGGCACAATTATCTGCGACAAGTCGAGGACGAATCCTGCGTCACGGATGACGCGCGGCACTGAATGACATGGCTGCTGGTGGGCGAAGCCAGTGTCACACCCAGCCGAGTTTTAAATAAAATTACTGTAAGTCCACCACATGTCTACACATTACTGTAAGTCCACCACGTGTCTACACATTACTGTAAGTCCACCACATGTCTACACATTACTGTAAGTCCACCACATGTCTACACATTACTGTAAGTCCACCACATGTCTACACATTACTGTAAGTCCACCACGTGTCTACACATTACTGTAAGTCCACCACGTGTCTACACATTACTGTAAGTCCACCACATGTCTACACATTACTGTAAGTCCACCACATGTCTACACATTACTGTAAGTCCACCACGTGTCTACACATTACTGTAAGTCCACCACATGTCTACACATTACTGTAAGTCCACCACATGTCTACACATTACTGTAAGTCCACCACATGTCTACACATTACTGTAAGTCCACCACATGTCTACACATTACTGTAAGTCCACCACATGTCTACACATTACTGTAAGTCCACCACATGTCTACACATTACTGTAAGTCCACCACGTGTCTACACATTACTGTAAGTCCACCACATGTCTACACATTACTGTAAGTCCACCACGTGTCTACACATTACTGTAAGTCCACCACATGTCTACACATTACTGTAAGTCCACCACATGTCTACACATTACTGTAAGTCCACCACATGTCTACACATTACTGTAAGTCCACCACATGTCTACACATTACTGTAAGTCCACCACGTGTCTACACATTACTGTAAGTCCACCACGTGTCTACACATTACTGTAAGTCCACCACGTGTCTACACATTACTGTAAGTCCACCACATGTCTACACATTACTGTAAGTCCACCACATGTCTACACATTACTGTAAGTCCACCACATGTCTACACATTACTGTAAGTCCACCACATGTCTACACATTACTGTAAGTCCACCACATGTCTACACATTACTGTAAGTCCACCACGTGTCTACACATTACTGTAAGTCCACCACATGTCTACACATTACTGTAAGTCCACCACATGTCTACACATTACTGTAAGTCCACCACATGTCTACACATTACTGTAAGTCCACCACATGTCTACACATTACTGTAAGTCCACCACATGTCTACACATTACTGTAAGTCCACCACATGTCTACACATTACTGTAAGTCCACCACGTGTCTACACATTACTGTAAGTCCACCACATGTCTACACATTACTGTAAGTCCACCACATGTCTACACATTACTGTAAGTCCACCACATGTCTACACATTACTGTAAGTCCACCACATGTCTACACATTACTGTAAGTCCACCACATGTCTACACATTACTGTAAGTCCACCACGTGTCTACACATTACTGTAAGTCCACCACATGTCTACACATTACTGTAAGTCCACCACATGTCTACACATTACTGTAAGTCCACCACATGTCTACACATTACTGTAAGTCCACCACATGTCTACACATTACTGTAAGTCCACCACATGTCTACACATTACTGTAAGTCCACCACATGTCTACACATGTAGAAAGTTGTTCGAACTTTACACTTACAAGTGTGTCATAGCTCCGTTTGGCTTACACTCACTGGTGGGGTTGGACATTTGCAAGAATCGGGGCCTATTCAAACAATACTTTTTATTCAGAAAAGTCTCCAATTCGGGATTCGATCCCAGGTCGAGGCTGTAGAAATCCGGCGGTCCACCGCTCCACTCCCGCTCCACTCCCGCTCCACTCCCACCGCTCCACTCCCACCGCTCCACTCCCGCTCCACTCTCACCGCTCCACTCCCACCGCTCCACTCCCGCTCCACTCCCACCGCTCCACTCCACCGCTCCACTCCATCACTCCACTCCCACCGCTCCACTCCCACCGCTCCACTCCATCACAAATTAAGGACTTAGATAAGAGTACCACCTCTGAGAACAACCAGTTCTGCGCACGGCAGAGGTGGCAAAGATGTCAAAAACAGGCTGTTTTCATTCGCCACAAAGAGCTGATTACGTTTCGAAAGACGACACACAAACTGTCCGTAAGATGACGTCTGTTCGGACCCTCAGTCCAGATCCCAAGAAGGTTCCTCAAGGCCGCAGAAAACCCCGGGCGTACGTGGGCGAGGGAACGTCCTTGGCGGGTCAGTGTCAGTACATTTCCATCCGAGCATTCTGGCGCAGCTGACAAGTTTGGCTCACTGTGCAGCAGTGGAGAACACAGCTTGTATCAGAAGCTTGTTCAGGCACAAGGTGGGACAGATGGTGAGGGGACGCCACATCAAAGCACCGGTTCTAATAACATGTTTGTTCAAATATAATTTGCCGCGAGCAATGTGGATGATGCCAAATTTAGCGATAAGTCCCCCAAACAACTTTCTAGGAAAAACATGTGATTATGCTGCCGTGGTCGGAGACGAAAACAACCACTGTCACATGTGGTCAGGATGGACCCAGAAACCGTCACAAAACAACACAACTGTCACTTGTGGTCTGGGACAGACCCAACAACTGACACAATACAACCACAACCACATGTGATCTGGGACAGACTCAACAACTGTCACTTGTGATCTGGAACAGACCCAACAACTGTGGTCTGGGACGAGCCCACCAACTGCCACGACCTCAATAGATTCCAATAATGGAGAGGCGGTGAACCGACGTGGCCTACATCAGCGGAGTGTCCAAGACATGACCAGTGTTGCTGGATGTTGTTACACTCTGGGGAACGTGCGACCACTGGTGCTACAACAACACTGGGAACAATGGTGTCTCCAACACTCCCTGCAGCATCTCTGGGTCGTCCTTTATTGCCAGTCGGCGGGCTGATGAGATCTGGACAACGGAGCGAGCGCTGTGATTGGCTGGCCTCAAGTTCCTTAACCTTCGCTTCCTGCTTGTCCTTTGCGGCGTCAACATCTCTCAGCGCTGGCGAGTCGTTCAGCTCGGACTCTACCGGGGGAGAAAACCAACTATCTTCAACGAAATATATTTAAATAAGCCTGGCGTTATCGAATATGTTATTCCTTCTGGACTTAGATGGTCGAGAGAACGTCTCTCTCTCTCCAGTAGATCACCACAGGGTGGATGTACGTCGAGTTGTCTGGCCGTCACGGCTAACCAGCCAAACAAACCTGAGTGTCTCCATCAATCAAGGACCGGTTATCTCAACAAATAGTTCCAATTTCCAACTCATCAAAAAACCTCCTCCATCCAAACTAACCTACCAGCGCCTGTACATCCTCAGCCAGATGATATTTCACCTCATGAGTCAGTCGGCCGGCAGCAGGTAGCTACGCAGCAGCTTCCTCCGCATTGCATCACCCACTGCGACGACACTTTCCCCGAACCTTTAAACTTGATCTCTTACAAACTGGCTCGTATTTTAATGGATTCTTTGGGCTATTCTGGCTTGTCGAAGTGAACAGCTCGTATTGAGCCACAGTTTGTTTACCATGGACTGATCCATCCACTACAGAAGAAGGTGTTCCGTTTTAAAAGAACGATTTCTCCCCGCTGTAACTCGCGAAAGAAACGAAAGTAATGTTTTGTTTATTCGAAATAAGAAGGGAAAATAAACACTTTTCAGAACTGGGTCAAGCAATGTAAGGAAAGTTTCTCAAAGAGATTAATGATTGTTGCAGGTTTCTGCTGCAATGGGAAACTTCCTATAAAGAAGGTTGACCCAAATGTCAAGATAAATTCGCACATCGACAAGACTTGTCTGATACCTATTACTCGACAATGAGGTTTTGTATCAGAGTGACTCCGTGTGGCTGCACCAGGATAAAGTCGCCAATACCTGCACCAAAAGAGGGATGAAGCCGTCATTTCATACATTCCTTTTGATCACATCCCTGCCCCGGTGTTTTTGGCTTATTGAAAATGGCTCTTAGATCTAGAAAACGAAGGGGCTAAATGGTCTCTAGAAAGTTGTTGAGGACTGTTTGGATGGTCTTGATCAGAATATTCTAAGACGAAGCCTTATTTCCTGGAAACATTGATGCAGGTCTGTTACTAAACTTCAAGGCTTTCACATAAACAACAATAAGTTGTACAAACACTTGAAAATTATTTTTAATAAAGCAAAAATTGACTTTTTAAAAGTGGAATCCGCTCAGCCAGTCTGTCTGTGTGCAGACTGACGGATCCAATCAGGCAATGGATGAGCTAGATATTGGCCGTTTGTTTTATAATCGGTTTTGTTCCTTCAGTTAATGACCGGAGTCCGCCACGGACCTCCAAGATGGCGCGTGTCAATTCGACCGACAGTTTTTCTTTCTTGGTGACAGAGTTGGCGCGTTAGGCTGGATTGTGTTAGGAGAAAGGCACCAAACGGCGCGAATAAAGGCTCGAGCCTGTGAAAGGAGCCTTTCGCAAGCGGAGGCCTTGTTGCCACAGTTGGAGCTGACCTCCCGGTGGTGGGCGAACGCCAACTTGCCTGGGATTGTTGGCGTCAACTTTGCCGCGGACATTTATCCACGGATGGAAAAGTTACTCATCCGATTGAAGGATCGAGAATTCCTGCACTCCATATATAACAAGGTGGTCAGGATGGATATCGCGGTCTATTACGAAGAAGAAACGGAGCACCTCCTCGGGCTACTCACGCCTGAAGACAAGATTCTTCTCGACAAATTCTTCGACATTATCATCAAACATGTTCTGAACATGAACTCCCCAAATGGCAGGGATCTGTCTAGATTCAAGGCGGCTTTAAGCTCCTGATCCGGACGTGCCCTCGGAGAGGGCTACGTCGATTGTCGTATATCTCTCTTCATTCCTACCATTATTATTACCTTATAACTCCCTTTGAGTGTAAAGATTGACGAGATGTCAATAAAGTTGTTTAATTGTCAAAAAATTGTCACTCCACGAATGGAACTGCTCCACGAATGGAACCACTCCACGAAACGAACCACTCCACGAATGGAACCGCTCCACGAATGGAACTGCTCCACGAATGGAACCACTCCACGAATGGAACTGCTCCACGAATGGAACTGCTCCACGAATGGAACTGCTCCACGAATGAAACCACTCCACGAATGGAACTGCTCCACGAATGGAACTGCTCCACGAATGGAACCACTCCACGAATGGAACCACTCCACGAATGGAACCGCTCCACGAATGGAACCACTCCACGAATGGAACCACTCCACGAATGGAACTGCTCCACGAATGGAACTGCTCCACGAATGGAAGCACTCCACGAATGGAACTGCTCCACGAATGGAACTGCTCCACGAATGGAACCACTCCACGAATGGAACTGCTCCACGAATGGAACCGCTCCACGAATGGAAGCACTCCACGAATGGAACTGCTCCACGAATGGAACTGCTCCACGAATGAAACTGCTCCACGAATGAAACTGCTCCACGAATGGAACTGCTCCACGAATGGAACCACTCCACGAATGAAACCACTCCACGAATGGAACTGCTCCACGAATGGAACTGCTCCACGAATGGAACCACTCCACGAATGGAACTGCTCCACGAATTAAACCACTCCACAAATGGAACCGCTCCACGAATGAAACCACTCCACGAATGAAACCACTGTACGAATGGAACCGCTCCACGAATGAAACCACTCCACGAATGGAACTGCTCCACGAATGGAACCACTCCACGAATGGAACTGCTCCACGAATGAAACTGCTCCACGAATGTAACTGCTCCACGAATGAAACTGCTCCACGAATGTAACTGCTCCACGAATGGAACTGCTCCACGAATGAAACCACTCCACGAATGGAACTGCTCCACGAATGGAACTGCTCCACGAATGGAACCGCTCCACGAATGGAACCACTCCACGAATGGAACTGCTCCACGAATGAAACCACTCCACGAATGGAACTGCTCCACGAATGGAACTGCTCCACGAATGGAACCACTCCACGAATGGAACTGCTCCACGAATTAAACCACTCCACGAATGGAACCGCTCCACGAATGAAACCACTCCACGAATGAAACCACTGTACGAATGGAACCGCTCCACGAATGAAACCACTCCACGAATGGAACTGCTCCACGAATGGAACCGCTCCACGAATGAAACTGCTCCACGAATGTAACTGCTCCACGAATGAAACTGCTCCACGAATGGAACTGCTCCACGAATGGAACCACTCCACGAATGGAACCACTCCACGAATGGAACTGCTCCACGAATGAAACCACTCCACGAATGGAACTGCTCCACGAATGGAACCACTCCACGAATGGAACTGCTCCACGAATTAAACCACTCCACAAATGGAACCGCTCCACGAATGAAACCACTCCACGAATGAAACCACTGTACGAATGGAACTGCTCCACGAATGGAACCACTCCACGAATGGAACCGCTCCACGAATGAAACCACTCCACGAATGGAACTGCTCCACGAATGGAACCGCTCCACGAATGAAACTGCTCCACGAATGAAACTGCTCCACGAATGGAACTGCTCCACGAATGGAACCACTCCACGAATGGAACCACTCCACGAATGGAACTGCTCCACGAATGAAACCACTCCACGAATGGAACTGCTCCACGAATGGAACCACTCCACGAATGGAACTGCTCCACGAATTAAACCACTCCACAAATGGAACCGCTCCACGAATGAAACCACTCCACGAATGGAACTGCTCCACGAATGGAACTGCTCCACGAATGGAACCACTCCACGAATGGAACTGCTCCACGAATTAAACCACTCCACGAATGGAACCGCTCCACGAATGAAACCACTCCACGAATGAAACCACTGTACGAATGGAACCGCTCCACGAATGAAACCACTCCACGAATGGAACTGCTCCACGAATGGAACCGCTCCACGAATGAAACTGCTCCACGAATGTAACTGCTCCACGAATGAAACTGCTCCACGAATGGAACTGCTCCACGAATGGAACCACTCCACGAATGGAACCACTCCACGAATGGAACTGCTCCACGAATGAAACCACTCCACGAATGGAACTGCTCCACGAATGGAACCACTCCACGAATGGAACTGCTCCACGAATTAAACCACTCCACAAATGGAACCGCTCCACGAATGAAACCACTCCACGAATGAAACCACTGTACGAATGGAACTGCTCCACGAATGGAACCACTCCACGAATGGAACCGCTCCACGAATGAAACCACTCCACGAATGGAACTGCTCCACGAATGGAACCGCTCCACGAATGAAACTGCTCCACGAATGAAACTGCTCCACGAATGGAACTGCTCCACGAATGGAACCACTCCACGAATGGAACCACTCCACGAATGGAACTGCTCCACGAATGAAACACTCCACGAATGGAACTGCTCCACGAATGGAACCACTCCACGAATGGAACTGCTCCACGAATTAAACCACTCCACAAATGGAACCGCTCCACGAATGAAACCACTCCACGAATGAAACCACTGTACGAATGGAACCGCTCCACGAATGAAACCACTCCACGAATGGAACTGCTCCACGAATGGAACCACTCCACGAATGGAACTGCTCCACGAATGAAACTGCTCCACGAATGTAACTGCTCCACGAATGAAACTGCTCCACGAATGTAACTGCTCCACGAATGGAACTGCTCCACGAATGAAACCACTCCACGAATGGAACTGCTCCACGAATGGAACTGCTCCACGAATGGAACCACTCCACGAATGGAACTGCTCCACGAATTAAACCACTCCACGAATGGAACCGCTCCACGAATGAAACCACTCCACGAATGAAACCACTGTACGAATGGAACCGCTCCACGAATGAAACCACTCCACGAATGGAACTGCTCCACGAATGGAACCGCTCCACGAATGAAACTGCTCCACGAATGTAACTGCTCCACGAATGAAACTGCTCCACGAATGGAACTGCTCCACGAATGGAACCACTCCACGAATGGAACCACTCCACGAATGGAACTGCTCCACGAATGAAACCACTCCACGAATGGAACTGCTCCACGAATGGAACTGCTCCACGAATGGAACCACTCCACGAATGGAACTGCTCCACGAATTAAACCACTCCACAAATGGAACCGCTCCACGAATGAAACCACTCCACGAATGAAACCACTGTACGAATGGAACTGCTCCACGAATGAAACCACTCCACGAATGGAACTGCTCCACGAATGGAACCACTCCACGAATGGAACTGCTCCACGAATGAAACTGCTCCACGAATGTAACTGCTCCACGAATGAAACTGCTCCACGAATGTAACTGCTCCACGAATGGAACTGCTCCACGAATGAAACCACTCCACGAATGGAACTGCTCCACGAATGGAACTGCTCCACGAATGGAACCGCTCCACGAATGGAACCACTCCACGAATGGAACTGCTCCACGAATGAAACCACTCCACGAATGGAACTGCTCCACGAATGGAACTGCTCCACGAATGGAACCACTCCACGAATGGAACTGCTCCACGAATTAAACCACTCCACGAATGGAACCGCTCCACGAATGAAACCACTCCACGAATGAAACCACTGTACGAATGGAACCGCTCCACGAATGAAACCACTCCACGAATGGAACTGCTCCACGAATGGAACCGCTCCACGAATGAAACTGCTCCACGAATGTAACTGCTCCACGAATGAAACTGCTCCACGAATGGAACTGCTCCACGAATGGAACCACTCCACGAATGGAACCACTCCACGAATGGAACTGCTCCACGAATGAAACCACTCCACGAATGGAACTGCTCCACGAATGGAACTGCTCCACGAATGGAACCACTCCACGAATGGAACTGCTCCACGAATTAAACCACTCCACAAATGGAACCGCTCCACGAATGAAACCACTCCACGAATGAAACCACTGTACGAATGGAACTGCTCCACGAATGGAACCACTCCACGAATGGAACCGCTCCACGAATGAAACCACTCCACGAATGAAACCACTCCACGAATGGAACTGCTCCACGAATGGAACCACTCCACGAATGGAACCGCTCCACGAATGGAACCGCTCCACGAATGAAACCACTCCACGAATGAAACCACTGTACGAATGGAACTGCTCCACGAATGGAACTGCTCCACGAATGGAACCACTCCACGAATGGAACCACTCCACGAATGGAACTGCTCCACGAATGAAACCACTCCACGAATGGAACTGCTCCACGAATGGAACCACTCCACGAATGGAACTGCTCCACGAATTAAACCACTCCACAAATGGAACCGCTCCACGAATGAAACCACTCCACGAATGAAACCACTGTACGAATGGAACCGCTCCACGAATGAAACCACTCCACGAATGGAACTGCTCCACGAATGGAACCACTCCACGAATGGAACTGCTCCACGAATGAAACTGCTCCACGAATGTAACTGCTCCACGAATGAAACTGCTCCACGAATGTAACTGCTCCACGAATGGAACTGCTCCACGAATGAAACTGCTCCACGAATGTAACTGCTCCACGAATGGAACCGCTCCACGAATGGAACCACTCCACGAATGGAACTGCTCCACGAATGAAACCACTCCACGAATGGAACTGCTCCACGAATGGAACTGCTCCACGAATGGAACCACTCCACGAATGGAACTGCTCCACGAATTAAACCACTCCACGAATGGAACCGCTCCACGAATGAAACCACTCCACGAATGAAACCACTGTACGAATGGAACCGCTCCACGAATGAAACCACTCCACGAATGGAACCGCTCCACGAATGGAACCGCTCCACGAATGAAACTGCTCCACGAATGTAACTGCTCCACGAATGAAACTGCTCCACGAATGGAACTGCTCCACGAATGGAACCACTCCACGAATGGAACCACTCCACGAATGGAACTGCTCCACGAATGAAACCACTCCACGAATGGAACTGCTCCACGAATGGAACTGCTCCACGAATGGAACTGCTCCACGAATTAAACCACTCCACGAATGGAACCGCTCCACGAATGAAACCACTCCACGAATGAAACCACTGTACGAATGGAACCGCTCCACGAATGAAACCACTCCACGAATGGAACTGCTCCACGAATGGAACCACTCCACGAATGGAACTGCTCCACGAATGAAACTGCTCCACGAATGTAACTGCTCCACGAATGTAACTGCTCCAGAACTGCTCCACAAAAGGAACCACTCCACAAAACGAACCACTCCACGAAGGAACTACTCCACGAAAGGAACTGCTCCAGTACTAAGACGAGAAGGCGAACACATTCCCTCCGATGTCCGAGCGGGTCGCGTGACGCCAGTTCGATGCCCCCGTCCACTTTTAGTCCGAATCGATTTCGGATTTGCATAGCGCTCCGCTGTCTCTCCGCTGTCCGAACTTCCTAGACAGATCTCTGTGCCTCCCATTTACACCTTGGCTTCAAACTGTTGCCAAATACCAGGTCCTACCACGTTGGTCTTTTTTCTTCTTTGAAATCTCTACGAAAGAGACTCTGGTGGACTTTGACTCGTGATGGAATTCTTGCTTAACTCCACCTCCAATGTTTATGTCTTCTTTGCCCACATTCCCAGTAGAGGGTCGGTCCCACAGTCCCGTGTAGAAGGTCGGTCCCACAGTCCCGTGTAGAAGGTCGGTCCCACAGACATACAGTCCCAGTAGAGGGTCGGTCCCACAGACACACAGTCCCGTGTAGAAGGTCGGTCCCACAGATACACAGTCCCGTGTAGAAGGTCGGTCCCACAGACATACAGTCCCGTGTAGAAGGTCGGTCCCACAGACACACAGTCCCGTGTAGAAGGTCGGTCCCACAGTCCCGTGTAGAAGTTCGGTCCCACAGACACACAGTCCCAGTAGAGGGTCGGTCCCACAGACACACAGTCCCGTGTAGAAGGTCGGTCCCACAGACATACAGTCCCAGTAGAGGGTCGGTCCCACAGTCCCGTGTAGAAGGTCGGTCCCACAGACATACAGTCCCGTGTAGAAGGTCGGTCCCACAGACATACAGTCCCGTGTAGAAGGTCGGTCCCACAGACACACAGTCCCGTGTAGAAGGTCGGTCCCACAGACATACAGTCCCGTGTAGAAGGTCGGTCCCACAGACATACAGTCCCGTGTAGAAGGTCGGTCCCACAGACACACAGTCCCAGTAGAGGGTCGGTCCCACAGACACACAGTCCCGTGTAGAAGGTCGGTCCCACAGACACACAGTCCCAGTAGAGGGTCGGTCCCACAGACACACAGTCCCGTGTAGAAGGTCGGTCCCACAGACACACAGTCCCAGTAGAGGGTCGGTCCCACAGACACACAGTCCCAGTAGAGGGTCGGTCCCACAGTCAACAGCGGCCGTCCAAAAGACCTCGAACAAAAAGAATCCAGGAGATTTATCAATCGCCGCTTATTAAAACCAACTCCTCGACTTCTAATTGGACGCAGGAAAAGTCTCCTTGACCTTTTCTCGGCTCCAAAGTTTTATTTAGTCGCCGTCGTCCCACTTCCTGATGATGCTCCGCTCTTTACATTTCAAATGCCGGCTGGATCACCCCGGCCGATCCAATTACCGACAATGCCCGTCATAGAATCTTGAGCTGCCCCGCGACAACAAAGGGGGCCCCAGCTGTTGCAAGAAATACAAGTTGAGGTGAGTCACCCAGGGATGAAGAATGAATCTCCCCAGAACCTGTCTGTATTGTTAGATGTTGCCGGTGGGAAAATGGAAATCAGTCCAGGTTCTATAAACTTGAAAATTTTTGAGGCCAAGAACTATCGACCCTCCTGAGCCTTTTTTTTTTTAATCAAAGGACGGATGGGGTGGGGACCATGGATAGACATTGCGCTTTCATTCTTAATGCCTGGAAAGGCACGGAACTATCAAGCCAAAGACAAAGCCAGGCACGGGACTATCAAGCTCAAGACCTGACGTCCGTCAACGCTCCCAGCTATCCTTAAATCAAGTGCCTGTTGTGTTGTGTTCAGTTAGGGAACTTCGACCCCATGAACGACCACCGTGATTCGATGATTCGACGAGGGGAGAACAAAATATGAAAACTCTGGGCTGAGAGCGCGCGGAAATATAATTGGATTTTTTTTTTTTGGGAAAGCATATACTTCCGTCCCAAACTTTTCCACACCCTTACTTCAGGAGGCAACGGCGTGAAGCGGCGGTAGTTCCATGATCCCGATAACACAGCTCAGGTCACCTTGACACGTGTCACAGCTGCGGCGACAATTAGCTGCCATCTGGTTCCGCCCGCTTGTATGGAAATAAGAGTAGAATATACTTGGGCCGCGCAACAAAGATGTGGAGGAAAGTGGATCAAAGGGCTGGTGAATAATTCACCAGGCCGCGGCGGAGATCATTAAGGCTGCTTGGGACAACGCCCGGCAACAACAAGGATGTGGCCCCCACTCCACCCTGCCTGGTCCTCCAACTGTGGCATCTTCCAAGTGCGAAGCTGTCCCCACAGTGCGTGCACTTACAGTACAAGCCGACCGTAGTATTACACCGATAGATATGACACCAGGTCAACTCACCTCAGACTGGAGCGGCGACACGTCGTCAGAGCTGCAGTCGCCCACCTGGGACACATTGTCGCCACGTTATGTGTATCAGCAAATGTAGAACTGTCTGGAGTTGACCTCGCTGAAGAAAAATTGTAAATCACTTGTGTGTGAATATTGTCACTTATCTGGCACATTTGTAAGCACAACATGCAGTCGCTAACGACTGACGTGTACTGAAGATAATACAAAATTATTCGTTATTATTTTAAAATTTATTTTTAAATGTGTTGACTGAGAGTGAATATAAAGGATTTTAAATTGTCAAAAAACAATGTATGTTATTGTGGGGTGAATCTCCAGTTGGGGCTGTTGGAACGTGAGGCTGAGAAATGACCCCGAGGTCTTCCACGGAACCAAAACATCTGACGCGCGAGACAAACTATTTGGATTGACTGCATGGATTGACAGGGATGGCAGACTTGATATTGTACATTTGTACAATTTGTTGTCGTGATACTCCTGTGGAAGGACTGACAGGTCCGAAAGCTAGAGAATGAAATTTGAACAAGAAACTTAGCCCTGGAGACTTTATTTTCTTTATAATATATTGCACACATAACAGAGAATCGCCTCTTTGAGCGAATACAAACCGGACACTGTGATAACCCCCGAGATCCTACAGAAATAAAAAATAAAAAACTTGGGAAAAAGTTCCTCAGCTAATATTTCTAGATATACGCCGAGGGGACAGCTATCCTTCAATTCTCCAAGTAAAACCTCACAAAGCGACCTATCCAACTCTACCAACCTCCCACGAGAAACCAGAAATACCTTGTATACGGAGATTTACTCTAGCCAACACAAACTTGTGTGAACAGAAGAAAGATTTCACATAAAGTTTTGATGCGTCTCACACACGATCTGTCATTATGTTCCAGCTAGCTGGACGAGAAGGTCAGGAGATTGTCACCGCAGCCAACAAAGAATCGCCCAGCAGCAGGAACAGCCGCTGCCCAAACGGTTTATTGATTCCTCCCAAACGGTCCGGCGCCAAACAATGGACCCGAAATAGTGGGCGAGGGTGGATGAACTGGCCTGGATGCTGTGGCGTCCTGGGGTTTTGACGGATCTCGGCCGGGGCGGACCTTCCCCTCGATCCAAGAGACTTTGATGAGGAGAGATATTCTAATTTAAATATTTAGCATGATTCTCTCATGTCACATCATCGGTTCTATTTGTTTATATATTCAGTTGGTTCATTTTGGGCGACCGTAGCGGATGTAAAGTACACACGAAAGTTCAATTGCCCAAGACAATATATCCCGAGTGGGCAGCAGTTCCCTGAAGCGAAGTTGAATCCGACACAGCACGTTGAGTGGAACTAAAACATGGTTACCCTTGGTCTCATTGGATTATGCTTCTCTATTTCACCGTCGTGATGGCTCGTGAGCTGGAACCTAGATAGAGAGAAATGTGGCGAGGTAGGAAGCTCTACCAAAGGATGCTACGCCTGGAATCGACCCCGGTGTTTAGTGGCGGCCTCGGTCCCGGAAGGAGAGACAAAGAGCCGGTTTGGAAGAAGAACAATGGCCGCCCGGCGCTGTAATCTCAGACTCACTCACAATGGCGGCCAGATAGGTCTAATGGCGGCCGACCGCAGCTCGTGGTGGCGGAGTTCTTTGCAAATGTCGTTAACTTGGATGTAACCTCGCAGCGTCGTTCCGCGCCAATTATAAAACAAACGCTATGCAAATCTCTCTTTGGTGCGTGACATAGGATTTATATGGAAACTCTGTGAGGGAGTTTATGAAAGGGCCATCTGTCACAACACCCAGTCCCAAGTTCCTATACCGCCCCAACTGACCCAGTCCCAAGTTCCTATACCGCCCCAACTGACCCAACACCCAGTCCCAAGTTCCTATACCGCCCCAACTGACCCAACACCCAGTCCCAAGTACCTATACCGCCCCAACACCCAGTCTCAAGTTCCTATACCGCCCCTACTGACCCAACACCCAGTCCCAAGTTCCTATACCGCCCCAACTGACCCAACACCCAGTCCCAAGTTCCTATACCGCCCCAACACCCAGTCTCAAGTTCCTATACCGCCCCTACTGACCCAACACCCAGTCCCAAGTTCCTATACCGCCCCAACACCCATTCCCAAGTTCCTTATACCGCCCCAACTGACCCAACACCCAGTCCCAAGTTCCTATACCGCCCCAACTGACCCAACACCCAGTCCCAAGTTCCTATACCGCCCCAACTGACCCAGTCCCAAGTTCCTATACCGCCCCAACACCCAGTCTCAAGTTCCTATACCGCCCCTACTGACCCAACACCCAGTCCCAAGTTCCTATACCGCCCCAACACCCATTCCCAAGTTCCTTATACCGCCCCAACTGACCCAACACCCAGTCCCAAGTTCCTATACCGCCCCAACTGACCCAACACCCAGTCCCAAGTTCCTATACCGCCCCAACTGACCCAGTCCCAAGTTCCTATACCGCCCCAACACCCAGTCTCAAGTTCCTATACCGCCCCTACTGACCCAACACCCAGTCCCAAGTTCCTATACCGCCCCAACACCCATTCCCAAGTTCCTTATACCGCCCCAACTGACCCAACACCCAGTCCCAAGTACCTATACCGCCCCAACACCCAGTCCCAAGTTCCTATACCGCCCCAACTGACCCAACACCCAGTCCCAAGTTCCTATACCGCCCCAACACCCATTCCCAAGTTCCTTATACCGCCCCAACTGACCCAACACCCAGTCCCAAGTTCCTATACCGCCCCAACTGACCCAACACCCAGTCCCAAGTTCCTATACCGCCCCAACTGACCCAGTCCCAAGTTCCTATACCGCCCCAACACCCAGTCTCAAGTTCCTATACCGCCCCTACTGACCCAACACCCAGTCCCAAGTTCCTATACCGCCCCAACACCCATTCCCAAGTTCCTATACCGCCCCAACTGACCCAACACCCAGTCCCAAGTTCCTATACCGCCCCAACACCCATTCCCAAGTTCCTATACCGCCCCCACTGACCCAACACCCAGTCCCAAGTACCTATACCGCCCCAACACCCAGTCCCAAGTTCCTATACCGCCCCAACTGACCCAACACTCAGTCCCAAGTTCCTATACCGCCCCAACTGACCCAACCACCAGTCCCAAGTTCCAATACCGCCCCAACATAAACATATTCGATATACCGCGACCGAATAAATTCCAGGAAAGTTAGGCTTAGCTTGTGGACGCCGTGCACGTACGGAAGAGAAGCCTAGGGATCACCAAATGTTCAAGATCCGCCCACACGAGGAGCCTCTCCCGTGGCTCTATTTATAAATGAGGAATGAAAACTTCCTTTCTGCTAGCCTCGTGTAGACTCCATTCACACAGGCCGCGGTATTTTTAGCCCGCAGATGCAGAAAGGAGAGAGGGCTATTTCAGGAGCCGCCTACCTGGAGATCAACGGACTCGGGGAGGTAACAACTTCTTGCTGGTCGTCCAGCCCGACTGACTCACCATAAACAGATCAAATTGAAAATGTTTTCGGGAGCCTTTCTTCATTTGTCTGTACGGAAGTTTGTGTGAGCTCCAGTTTATCAGCTAGTAGATGATAATTTCGGGACACCAAAAATGACAAAAAGACATTTCATTTTCTAAGACCTTTGGATTTATCCTGAACTCTGCGTTTAACGGGTTCTGATATTCCATTCACTGTCGGAGCCCCGGGGATCTTTAGTTCATCTGGTTCCTGACTCTTCTGACTTCATCGATCCACCGCAGAACTGGCGGACAGTAGAAGTGTAGAGACAGTGGACAGTGGAAGTGTAGAGACAGTGGACAGTGGAAGTGTAGAGCCAGTGGACAGTGGAAGTGTAGAGCCAGTTGACAGTGGAAGTGTAGAGACAGTGAAAGTATAGAGCCAGTGGACAGTGGAAGTGTAGAGCCAGTGGACAGTGGAAGTGTAGAACCAGTGGACAGTGGAAGTGTAGAGCCAGTGTACAGTGGAAGTGTAGAGACAGTGAAAGTGTAGAGCCAGTGGAAGTGTAGAGCCAGTGGACAGTGGTAGTGTAGTGCCAGTGGAATTGTAGAGCCAGTGGACAGTGGAAGTGTAGTGCCAGTGGAATTGTAGAGCCAGTGGACAGTGGAAGTGTAGAGCCAGTGGACAGTGGAAGTGTAGAGTCAGTGGAAGTGTAGAGTCAGTGGAAGTGTAGACCCAGTGGACAGTGGAAGTGTAGAGTCAGTGGAAGTGTAGAGCCAGTGGACAGTGGAAGTGTAGAGCCAGTGGACAGTGGAAGTGTAGAGTCAGTGGAAGTGTAGAGCCAGTGGACAGTGGAAGTGTAGAGTCAGTGGAAGTGTAGAGCCAGTGGAAGTGTAGAGTCAATGGAAGTGTAGAGTCAGTGGAAGTGTAGAGTCAGTGGAATTGTAGAGTCAGTGGAATTGTAGAGCCAGTGGACAGTGGAAGTTTAGAGACGGTGGAAGTGTAGAGCCAGTGGACAGTGGCGTGTAGAGCCAATGGACAGTGGAAGTGTAGAGTCAGTGAAAGTGTAGAGCCAGTGGACAGTGGAAGTGTATAGTCAGTGGAAGTGTAGGGCCAGTGGACAGTGGAAGTGTAGAGACAGTGGACAGTGGAAGTGTAGAGTCAGTGGAAGTGTAGTGCCAGTGGACAGTGGAAGTGTAGAGACGGTGGAAGTGTAGAGCCAATGGACAGTGGAGTGTAGGGCCAATGGACAGTGGAAGTGTAGAGTCAGTGGAAGTGTAGAGCCAGTGAGCAGTGGAAGTGTAGAGTCAGTGGAAGTGTAGAGTCAGTGGACAGTGGAGTGTAGGGCCAATGGACAGTGGAAGTGTAGAGACGGTGGAAGTGTAGAGCCAATGGACAGTGGAAGTGTAGAGTCAGTGAAAGTGTAGAGCCAGTGGACAGTGGAAGTGTCGAGTCAGTGGACAGTGGAAGTGTCGAGTCAGTGGACAGTGGAAGTGTAAAGACGGTGGAAGTGTAGAGCCAGTGAACAGTGGAGTGTAGAGCCAATGGACAGTGGAAGTGTAGAGTCAGTGAAAGTGTAGAGCCAGTGGACAGTGGAAGTGTAGAGTCAGTGGAAATGTAGAGCCAGTGGACAGTGGAGTGTAGAGTCAGTGGAAGTGTAGAGCCAGTGGAAGTGTAGAGTCAATGGAAGTGTAGAGTCAGTGGAAGTGTAGAGTCAGTGGAATTGTAGAGTAAGTGGAATTGTAGAGCCAGTGGACAGTGGAAGTGTAGAGCCAGTGGACAGTGGAAGTGTAGAGTCAGTGGAAGTGTAGTGCCAGTGGACAGTGGAAGTGTAGAGACAGTGGACAGTGGAAGTGTAGAGTCAGTGAAAGTGTAGAGCCAGTGGGCAGTGGAAGTGTAGAGTCAGTGGAAGTGTAGTGCCAGTGGACAGTGGAAGTGTAGAGACAGTGGACAGAGGAAGTGTAGAGTCAGTGGAAGTGTAGAGCCAGTGGACAGTGGAAGTGTAGAGTCAGTGGAAGTGTAGAGCCAGTGGAAGTGTAGAGTCAATGGAAGTGTAGAGTCAGTGGAAGTGTAGAGTCAGTGGAATTGTAGAGCCAGTGGACAGTGGAAGTGTAGAGACGGTGGAAGTGTAGAGCCAGTGGACAGTGGCGTGTAGAGCCAGTGGGCAGTGGAAGTGTAGAGTCAGTGGAAGTGTAGAGCCAGTGGACAGTGGCGTGTAGAGCCAGTGGGCAGTGGAAGTGTAGAGTCAGTGGAAGTGTAGAGCCAGTGGACAGTGGAAGTGTAGAGTCAGTGGAAGTGTAGAGCCAGTGGACAGTGGAAGTGTAGAGTCAGTGGAAGTGTAGAGCCAGTGGACAGTGGAAGTGTAGAGTCAGTGGAAGTGTAGAGCCAGTGAGCAGTGGAAGTGTAGAGTCAGTGGAAGTGTAGAGTCAGTGGACAGTGGAAGTGTAGAGTCAGTGGAAGTGTAGAGCCAGTGGACAGTGGAAGTGTAGAGTCAGTGGAAGTGTAGAGCCAGTGGACTGTGGAAATGTAGAGACAGTGGAAGTGTTGAGTCAGTGGAAGTGTAGAGTCAGTGGAAGTGTAGAGTCAGTGGACAGTGGAAGAGTAGAGTCAGTGGACAGTGGAAGAGTAGGGTCAGTAGAAGTGTAGTGCCAGTGGACAGTGGAAGTGTAGAGTCAGTGGAAGTGTAGAGACAGTGGACAGTGAAAGTGTAGAGAGAGTGGAAGTGTAGAGTCAGTGGAAGTGTAGAGTCAGTGGACAGTGGAAGTGTAGAGTCAGTGGAGGTGTAGAGACAGTGGACAGTGGAAGTGTAGAGACAGTGGAAGTGTAGTGTCAGAGGAAGTGTAGAGTCAGTGGAAGTGTAGAGCCAGTGGACAGTGGAAATGTAGAGCCAGTGGACAGTGGAAGTGTAGAGCCAGTGGACAGTGGAAGTGTAGAGTCAGTGGAAGTGTAGAGCCAGTGGAAGTGTAGAGTCAGTGGAAGTGTAGAGACGGTGGAAGTGTAGAGCCAGTAAACAGTGGAGTGTAGAGCCAATGGACAGTGGAAGTGTAGAGTCAGTGGAAGTGTAGAGCCAGTGGAAGTGTAGAGCCAGTGGAAGTGTAGAGTCAGTGGAAGTGTAGAGACGGTGGAAGTGTAGAGCCAGTGGACAGTGGAAATGTAGAGCCAGTGGACAGTGGAAGTGTAGAGCCAGTGGACAGTGGAAATGTAGAGCCAGTGGACAGTGGAAGTGTAGAGCCAGTGGACAGTGGAAGTGTAGAGCCAGTGGACAGTGGAAGTGTAGAGTCAGTGGAAGTGTAGAGCCAGTGGACAGTGGAAATGTAGAGCCAGTGGACAGTGGAAGTGTAGAGCCAGTGGACAGTGGAAGTGTAGAGTCAGTGGAAGTGTAGAGCCAGTGGAAGTGTAGAGCCAGTGGAAGTGTAGAGTCAGTGGAAGTGTAGAGACGGTGGAAGTGTAGAGCCAGTGGACAGTGGAGTGTAGAGCCAATGGACAGTGGAAGTGTAGAGTCAGTGAAAGTGTAGAGCCAGTGGACAGTGGAAGTGTAGAGTCAGTGGAAGTGTAGAGCCAGTGGACAGTGGAGTGTAGAGCCAATGGACAGTGGAAGTGTAGAGACAGTGGACAGTGGAAGTGTAGAGACGGTGGAAGTGTAGAGCCAGTGGACAGTGGAGTGTAGAGCCAATGGACAGTGGAAGTGTAGAGTCAGTGAAAGTGTAGAGCCAGTGGACAGTGGAAGTGTCGAGTCAGTGGACAGTGGAAGTGTAGAGACGGTGGAAGTGTAGAGCCAATGGACAGTGGAAGTGTAGAGTCAGTGAAAGTGTAGAGCCAGTGGACAGTTGAAGTGTAGAGTCAGTGGAAGTGTAGAGTCAGTGGAAATGTAGAGTCAGTGGACAGTGGAAGAGTAGAGTCAGTAGAAGTGTAGAGCCAGTGGACAGTGGAAGTGTAGAGTCAGTGGAAGTGTAGAGACAGTGGACAGTGAAAGTGTAGAGAGAATGGAAGTGTAGGGTCAGTGGAAGTGTAGAGTCAGTGGACAGTGGAAGTGTAGAGTCAGTGGAGGTGTAGAGACAGTGGACAGTGGAAGTGTAGAGACAGTGGAAGTGTAGAGTCAGAGGAAGTGTAGAGTCAGTGGAAGTGTAGAGCCAGTGGACAGTGGAAATGTAGAGCCAGTGGACAGTGGAAGTGTAGGGCCAGTGGACAGTGGAAGTGTAGAGTCAGTGGAAGTGTAGAGCCAGTGGACAGTGGAGTGTAGAGAAGGTGGAAGTGTAGAGCCAGTGGACAGTGGAGTGTAGAGCCAATGGACAGTGGAAGTGTAGAGTCAGTGAAAGTGTAGAGCCAGTGGACAGTGGAAGTGTCGAGTCAGTGGACAGTGGAAGTGTAAAGACGGTGGAAGTGTAGAGCCAGTGGACAGTGGAGTGTAGAGCCAATGGACAGTGGAAGTGTAGAGTCAGTGAAAGTGTAGAGCCAGTGGACAGTGGAAGTGTAGAGTCAGTGGAAGTGTAGAGCCAGTGGACAGTGGAGTGTAGAGCCAATGGACAGTGGAAGTGTACAGTCAGTGGAAGTGTAGAGCCAGTGGACAGTGGAAGTGTAGAGACAGTGGACAGTGGAAGTGTAGTCAGTGGACAGTGGAAGTGTAGAGCCAGTGGACAGTGGAAGTGTAGAGTCAGTGGAAGTGTAGTGCCAGTGGACAGTGGAAGTGTAGAGACAGTGGACAGTGGAAGTGTAGAGACGGTGGAAGTGTAGAGCCAGTGGACAGTGGAGTGTAGAGCCAATGGACAGTGGAAGTGTAGAGTCAGTGAAAGTGTAGAGCCAGTGGACAGTGGAAGTGTAGAGTCAGTGGAAGTGTAGAGTCAGTGGAAGTGTAAAGTCAGTGGAAATGTAGAGTCAGTGGACAGTGGAAGAGTAGAGTCAGTAGAAGTGTAGAGCCAGTGGACAGTGGAAGTGTAGAGTCAGTGGAAGTGTAGAGACAGTGGACAGTGAAAGTGTAGAGAGAATGGAAGTGTAGGGTCAGTGGAAGTGTAGAGTCAGTGGACAGTGGAAGTGTAGAGTCAGTGGAGGTGTAGAGACAGTGGACAGTGGAAGTGTAGAGACAGTGGAAGTGTAGAGTCAGAGGAAGTGTAGAGTCAGTGGAAGTGTAGAGCCAGTGGACAGTGGAAATGTAGAGCCAGTGGACAGTGGAAGTGTAGGGCCAGTGGACAGTGGAAGTGTAGAGTCAGTGGAAGTGTAGAGCCAATGGACAGTGGAAGTGTATAGCCAGTGGACAGTGGAAGTGTAGAGTCAGTGGAAGTGTAGAGCCAGTGGACAGTGGAAGTGTAGAGTCAGTGGAAGTGTAGAGCCAGTGGAAGTGTAGGGTCAATGGAAGTGTAGAGTCAGTGGACAGTGGAAGTGTAGAGACGGTGGAAGTGTAGAGCCAATGGACAGTGGAAGTGTAGAGTCAGTGAAAGTGTAGAGCCAGTGGACAGTGGAAGTGTAGAGCCAGTGGACAGTGGAGTGTAGAGCCAATGGACAGTGGAAGTGTAGAGTCAGTGGAAGTGTAGTGCCAGTGGACAGTGGAAGTGTAGAGACAGTGGCCAGTGGAAGTGTAGAGACGGTGGAAGTGTAGAGCCAGTGGACAGTGGAGTGTAGAGCCAATGGACAGTGGAAGTGTAGAGTCAGTAAAAGTGTAGAGCCAGTGGACAGTGGAAGTGTCGAGTCAGTGGACAGTGGAAGTGTAAAGACGGTGGAAGTGTAGAGCCAGTGGACAGTGGAGTGTAGAGCCAATGGACAGTGGAAGTGTAGAGTCAGTGAAAGTGTAGAGCCAGTGGACAGTGGAAGTGTAGAGTCAGTGGAAGTGTAGAGCCAGTGAACAGTGGAGTGTAGAGCCAATGGACAGTGGAAGTGTACAGTCAGTGGAAGTGTAGAGCCAGTGGATAGTGGAAGTTAAGAGACAGTGGACAGTGGAAGTGTAGTCAGTGGACAGTGGAAGTGTAGAGCCAGTGGACAGTGGAAGTGTAGAGTCAGTGGAAGTGTAGTGCCAGTGGACAGTGGAAGTGTCGAGTCAGTGGACAGTGGAAGTGTAGAGTCAGTGGAAGTGTAGAGCCAGTGGACAGTGGAAGTGTAGAGTCAGTGGAAGTGTAGAGTCAGTGGACAGTGGAAGAGTAGGGTCAGTGGAAGTGTAGAGCCAGTGGACAGTGGAAGTGTAGAGTCAGTGGAAGTGTAGAGCCAGTGGACAGTGGAAGTGTAGAGACAGTGGACAGTGGAAGTGTAGAGTCAGTGGACAGTGGAAGAGTAGAGTCATTGGAAGTGTAGTGCCAGTGGACAGTGGAAGTGTAGAGTCAGTGGAAGTGTAGAGCCAGTGGAACGTGGAAGTGTAGAGACAGTGGACAGTGGAAGTGTAGAGCCAGTGGACAGTGGAAGTGTAGAGTCAGAGGAAGTGTAGAGTCAGTGGAAGTGTAGAGCCAGTGGACAGTGAAAGTGTAGAGCCAGTGGACAGTGGAAGTGTAGAGTCAGTGGAAGTGTAGAGCCAGTGGACAGTGGAGTGTAGAGCCAATGGACAGTGGAAGTGTAGAGTCAGTGGAAGTGTAGTGCCAGTGGACAGTGGAAGTGTAGAGAAGGTGGAAGTGTAGAGCCAGTGGACAGTGGAGTGTAGAGCCAATGGACAGTGGAAGTGTAGAGTCAGTGAAAGTGTAGAGCCAGTGGACAGTGGAAGTGTCGAGTCAGTGGACAGTGGAAGTGTAAAGACGGTGGAAGTGTAGAGCCAGTGGACAGTGGAGTGTAGAGCCAATGGACAGTGGAAGTGTAGAGTCAGTGAAAGTGTAGAGCCAGTGGACAGTGGAAGTGTAGAGTCAGTGGAAGTGTAGAGCCAGTGGACAGTGGAGTGTAGGGCCAATGGACAGTGGAAGTGTAGAGTCAGTGGAAGTGTAGAGCCAGTGGACAGTGGAAGTGTAGAGTCAGTGGAAGTGTAGAGCCAGTGGACAGTGGAAGTGTAGAGCCAGTGGACAGTGGAAGTGTAGAGTCAGTGGACAGTGGAAGAGTAGAGTCAGTGGAAGTGTAGAGCCAGTGGACAGTGGAAGTGTAGAGTCAGTGGAAGTGTAGAGCCAGTGGACAGTGGAAGTGTAGAGCCAGTGGACAGTGGAAGTGTAGAGTCAGTGGAAGTGTAGAGTCAGTGGACAGTGGAGTGTAGAGCCAATGGACAGTGGAAGTGTAGAGTCAGTGGAAGTGTAGTGCCAGTGGACAGTGGAAGTGTAGAGTCAGTGGAAGTGTAGAGCCAGTGGAAGTGTAGAGTCAATGGAAGTGTAGAGTCAGTGGACAGTGGAAGTGTAGAGACGGTGGAAGTGTAGAGCCAATGGACAGTGGAAGTGTAGAGTCAGTGAAAGTGTAGAGCCAGTGGACAGTGGAAGTGTAGAGCCAGTGGACAGTGGAGTATAGAGCCAATGGACAGTGGAAGTGTAGAGTCAGTGGAAGTGTAGTGCCAGTGGACAGTGGAAGTGTAGAGACAGTGGCCAGTGGAAGTGTAGAGACGGTGGAAGTGTAGAGCCAGTGGACAGTGGAGTGTAGAGCCAATGGACAGTGGAAGTGTAGAGTCAGTAAAAGTGTAGAGCCAGTGGACAGTGGAAGTGTCGAGTCAGTGGACAGTGGAAGTGTAAAGACGGTGGAAGTGTAGAGCCAGTGGACAGTGGAGTGTAGAGCCAATGGACAGTGGAAGTGTAGAGTCAGTGAAAGTGTAGAGCCAGTGGACAGTGGAAGTGTAGAGTCAGTGGAAGTGTAGAGCCAGTGAACAGTGGAGTGTAGAGCCAATGGACAGTGGAAGTGTACAGTCAGTGGAAGTGTAGAGCCAGTGGACAGTGGAAGTGTAGAGACAGTGGACAGTGGAAGTGTAGTCAGTGGACAGTGGAAGTGTAGAGCCAGTGGACAGTGGAAGTGTAGAGTCAGTGGAAGTGTAGTGCCAGTGGACAGTGGAAGTGTCGAGTCAGTGGACAGTGGAAGTGTAGAGTCAGTGGAAGTGTAGAGCCAGTGGACAGTGGAAGTGTAGAGTCAGTGGAAGTGTAGAGTCAGTGGACAGTGGAAGAGTAGGGTCAGTGGAAGTGTAGAGCCAGTGGACAGTGGAAGTGTAGAGTCAGTGGAAGTGTAGAGCCAGTGGACAGTGGAAGTGTAGAGACAGTGGACAGTGGAAGTGTAGAGTCAGTGGACAGTGGAAGAGTAGAGTCAGTGGAAGTGTAGTGCCAGTGGACAGTGGAAGTGTAGAGTCAGTGGAAGTGTAGAGCCAGTGGAACGTGGAAGTGTAGAGACAGTGGACAGTGGAAGTGTAGAGCCAGTGGACAGTGGAAGTGTAGAGTCAGAGGAAGTGTAGAGTCAGTGGAAGTGTAGAGCCAGTGGACAGTGAAAGTGTAGAGCCAGTGGACAGTGGAAGTGTAGAGCCAGTGGACAGTGAAAGTGTAGAGCCAGTGGACAGTGGAAGTGTAGAGTCAGTGGAAGTGTAGAGCCAGTGGACAGTGGAGTGTAGAGCCAATGGACAGTGGAAGTGTAGAGTCAGTGGAAGTGTAGTGCCAGTGGACAGTGGAAGTGTAGAGAAGGTGGAAGTGTAGAGCCAGTGGACAGTGGAGTGTAGAGCCAATGGACAGTGGAAGTGTAGAGTCAGTGAAAGTGTAGAGCCAGTGGACAGTGGAAGTGTCGAGTCAGTGGACAGTGGAAGTGTAAAGACGGTGGAAGTGTAGAGCCAGTGGACAGTGGAGTGTAGAGCCAATGGACAGTGGAAGTGTAGAGTCAGTGAAAGTGTAGAGCCAGTGGACAGTGGAAGTGTAGAGTCAGTGGAAGTGTAGAGCCAGTGGACAGTGGAGTGTAGAGCCAATGGACAGTGGAAGTGTAGAGTCAGTGGAAGTGTAGAGCCAGTGGACAGTGGAAGTGTAGAGTCAGTGGAAGTGTAGAGCCAGTGGACAGTGGAAGTGTAGAGTCAGTGGAAGTGTAGAGTCAGTGGACAGTGGAAGAGTAGAGTCAGTGGAAGTGTAGAGCCAGTGGACAGTGGAAGTGTAGAGTCAGTGGAAGTGTAGAGCCAGTGGACAGTGGAAGTGTAGAGCCAGTGGACAGTGGAAGTGTAGAGTCAGTGGAAGTGTAGAGTCAGTGGACAGTGGAGTGTAGAGCCAATGGACAGTGGAAGTGTAGAGTCAGTGGAAGTGTAGTGCCAGTGGACAGTGGAAGTGTAGAGAAGGTGGAAGTGTAGAGCCAGTGGACAGTGGAGTGTAGAGCCAATGGACAGTGGAAGTGTAGAGTCAGTGAAAGTGTAGAGCCAGTGGACAGTGGAAGTGTCGAGTCAGTGGACAGTGGAAGTGTAAAGACGGTGGAAGTGTAGAGCCAGTGGACAGTGGAGTGTAGAGCCAATGGACAGTGGAAGTGTAGAGTCAGTGAAAGTGTAGAGCCAGTGGACAGTGGAAGTGTAGAGTCAGTGGAAGTGTAGAGCCAGTGGACAGTGGAGTGTAGAGCCAATGGACAGTGGAAGTGTAGAGTCAGTGGAAGTGTAGAGCCAGTGGACAGTGGAAGTGTAGAGTCAGTGGAAGTGTAGAGCCAGTGGACAGTGGAAGTGTAGAGCCAGTGGACAGTGGAAGTGTAGAGTCAGTGGAAGTGTAGAGTCAGTGGACAGTGGAAGAGTAGAGTCAGTGGAAGTGTAGAGCCAGTGGACAGTGGAAGTGTAGAGTCAGTGGAAGTGTAGAGCCAGTGGACAGTGGAAGTGTAGAGCCAGTGGACAGTGGAAGTGTAGAGTCAGTGGAAGTGTAGAGTCAGTGGACAGTGGAAGAGTAGAGTCAGTGGAAGTGTAGAGCCAGTGGACAGTGGAAGTGTAGAGTCAGTGGAAGTGTAGAGCCAGTGGACAGTGGAAGTGTAGAGCCAGTGGACAGTGGAGTGTAGAGCCAATGGACAGTGGAAGTGTAGAGTCAGTGGAAGTGTAGTGCCAGTGGACAGTGGAAGTGTAGAGACAGTGGCCAGTGGAAGTGTAGAGACGGTGGAAGTGTAGAGCCAGTGGACAGTGGAGTGTAGAGCCAATGGACAGTGGAAGTGTAGAGTCAGTAAAAGTGTAGAGCCAGTGGACAGTGGAAGTGTCGAGTCAGTGGACAGTGGAAGTGTAAAGACGGTGGAAGTGTAGAGCCAGTGGACAGTGGAAGTGTAGAGTCAGTGGAAGTGTAGAGCCAGTGGAAGTGTAGAGTCAATGGAAGTGTAGAGTCAGTGGAAGTGTAGGGTCAGTGGAATTGTAGAGTCAGTGGAATTGTAGAGCCAGTGGACAGTGGAAGTTTAGAGACGGTGGAAGTGTAGAGCCAGTGGACAGTGGCGTGTAGAGCCAATGGACAGTGGAAGTGTAGAGTCAGTGAAAGTGTAGAGCCAGTGGACAGTGGAAGTGTAGAGCCAGTGGACAGTGGAAATGTAGAGCCAGTGGACAGTGGAAGTGTAGGGCCAGTGGACAGTGGAAGTGTAGAGTCAGTGGAAGTGTAGAGCCAATGGACAGTGGAAGTGTATAGCCAGTGGACAGTGGAAGTGTAGAGTCAGTGGAAGTGTAGAGCCAGTGGACAGTGGAAGTGTAGAGTCAGTGGAAGTGTAGAGCCAGTGGAAGTGTAGAGTCAATGGAAGTGTAGAGTCAGTGGACAGTGGAAGTGTAGAGACGGTGGAAGTGTAGAGCCAATGGACAGTGGAAGTGTAGAGTCAGTGAAAGTGTAGAGCCAGTGGACAGTGGAAGTGTAGAGCCAGTGGACAGTGGAGTGTAGAGCCAATGGACAGTGGAAGTGTAGAGTCAGTGGAAGTGTAGTGCCAGTGGACAGTGGAAGTGTAGAGACAGTGGCCAGTGGAAGTGTAGAGACGGTGGAAGTGTAGAGCCAGTGGACAGTGGAGTGTAGAGCCAATGGACAGTGGAAGTGTAGAGTCAGTAAAAGTGTAGAGCCAGTGGACAGTGGAAGTGTCGAGTCAGTGGACAGTGGAAGTGTAAAGACGGTGGAAGTGTAGAGCCAGTGGACAGTGGAGTGTAGAGCCAATGGACAGTGGAAGTGTAGAGTCAGTGAAAGTGTAGAGCCAGTGGGCAGTGGAAGTGTAGAGTCAGTGGAAGTGTAGAGCCAGTGAACAGTGGAGTGTAGAGCCAATGGACAGTGGAAGTGTACAGTCAGTGGAAGTGTAGAGCCAGTGGACAGTGGAAGTGTAGAGACAGTGGACAGTGGAAGTGTAGTCAGTGGACAGTGGAAGTGTAGAGCCAGTGGACAGTGGAAGTGTAGAGTCAGTGGAAGTGTAGTGCCAGTGGACAGTGGAAGTGTCGAGTCAGTGGACAGTGGAAGTGTAGAGTCAGTGGAAGTGTAGAGCCAGTGGACAGTGGAAGTGTAGAGTCAGTGGAAGTGTAGAGTCAGTGGACAGTGGAAGAGTAGGGTCAGTGGAAGTGTAGAGCCAGTGGACAGTGGAAGTGTAGAGTCAGTGGAAGTGTAGAGCCAGTGGACAGTGGAAGTGTAGAGACAGTGGACAGTGGAAGTGTAGAGTCAGTGGACAGTGGAAGAGTAGAGTCAGTGGAAGTGTAGTGCCAGTGGACAGTGGAAGTGTAGAGTCAGTGGAAGTGTAGAGCCAGTGGACCGTGGAAGTGTAGAGACAGTGGACAGTGGAAGTGTAGAGCCAGTGGACAGTGGAAGTGTAGGGTCAGAGGAAGTGTAGAGTCAGTGGAAGTGTAGAGCCAGTGGACAGTGAAAGTGTAGAGCCAGTGGACAGTGGAAGTGTAGAGTCAGTGGAAGTGTAGAGCCAGTGGACAGTGGAGTGTAGAGCCAATGGACAGTGGAAGTGTAGAGTCAGTGGAAGTGTAGTGCCAGTGGACAGTGGAAGTGTAGAGAAGGTGGAAGTGTAGAGCCAGTGGACAGTGGAGTGTAGAGCCAATGGACAGTGGAAGTGTAGAGTCAGTGAAAGTGTAGAGCCAGTGGACAGTGGAAGTGTCGAGTCAGTGGACAGTGGAAGTGTAGAGCCAGTGGACAGTGGAAGTGTAGAGCCAGTGGACAGTGGAAGTGTAGAGTCAGTGGAAGTGTAGAGCCAGTGGAAGTGTAGAGTCAGTGGAAGTGTAGAGACGGTGGAAGTGTAGAGCCAGTAAACAGTGGAGTGTAGAGCCAATGGACAGTGGAAGTGTAGAGTCAGTGGAAGTGTAGAGCCAGTGGAAGTGTAGAGCCAGTGGAAGTGTAGAGTCAGTGGAAGTGTAGAGACGGTGGAAGTGTAGAGCCAGTGGACAGTGGAAATGTAGAGCCAGTGGACAGTGGAAGTGTAGAGCCAGTGGACAGTGGAAATGTAGAGCCAGTGGACAGTGGAAGTGTAGAGCCAGTGGACAGTGGAAGTGTAGAGCCAGTGGACAGTGGAAGTGTAGAGTCAGTGGAAGTGTAGAGCCAGTGGACAGTGGAAATGTAGAGCCAGTGGACAGTGGAAGTGTAGAGCCAGTGGACAGTGGAAGTGTAGAGTCAGTGGAAGTGTAGAGCCAGTGGAAGTGTAGAGCCAGTGGAAGTGTAGAGTCAGTGGAAGTGTAGAGACGGTGGAAGTGTAGAGCCAGTGGACAGTGGAGTGTAGAGCCAATGGACAGTGGAAGTGTAGAGTCAGTGAAAGTGTAGAGCCAGTGGACAGTGGAAGTGTAGAGTCAGTGGAAGTGTAGAGCCAGTGGACAGTGGAGTGTAGAGCCAATGGACAGTGGAAGTGTAGAGTCAGTGGAAGTGTAGTGCCAGTGAACAGTGGAAGTGTAGAGACAGTGGACAGTGGAAGTGTAGAGACGGTGGAAGTGTAGAGCCAGTGGACAGTGGAGTGTAGAGCCAATGGACAGTGGAAGTGTAGAGTCAGTGAAAGTGTAGAGCCAGTGGACAGTGGAAGTGTCGAGTCAGTGGACAGTGGAAGTGTAGAGACGGTGGAAGTGTAGAGCCAATGGACAGTGGAAGTGTAGAGTCAGTGAAAGTGTAGAGCCAGTGGACAGTTGAAGTGTAGAGTCAGTGGAAGTGTAGAGTCAGTGGAAATGTAGAGCCAGTGGACAGTGGAAGTGTAGAGTCAGTGGAAGTGTAGAGACAGTGGACAGTGAAAGTGTAGAGAGAATGGAAGTGTAGGGTCAGTGGAAGTGTAGAGTCAGTGGACAGTGGAAGTGTAGAGTCAGTGGAGGTGTAGAGACAGTGGACAGTGGAAGTGTAGAGACAGTGGAAGTGTAGAGTCAGAGGAAGTGTAGAGTCAGTGGAAGTGTAGAGCCAGTGGACAGTGGAAATGTAGAGCCAGTGGACAGTGGAAGTGTAGGGCCAGTGGACAGTGGAAGTGTAGAGTCAGTGGAAGTGTAGAGCCAGTGGACAGTGGAGTGTAGAGAAGGTGGAAGTGTAGAGCCAGTGGACAGTGGAGTGTAGAGCCAATGGACAGTGGAAGTGTAGAGTCAGTGAAAGTGTAGAGCCAGTGGACAGTGGAAGTGTCGAGTCAGTGGACAGTGGAAGTGTAAAGACGGTGGAAGTGTAGAGCCAGTGGACAGTGGAGTGTAGAGCCAATGGACAGTGGAAGTGTAGAGTCAGTGAAAGTGTAGAGCCAGTGGACAGTGGAAGTGTAGAGTCAGTGGAAGTGTAGAGCCAGTGGACAGTGGAGTGTAGAGCCAATGGACAGTGGAAGTGTACAGTCAGTGGAAGTGTAGAGCCAGTGGACAGTGGAAGTGTAGAGACAGTGGACAGTGGAAGTGTAGTCAGTGGACAGTGGAAGTGTAGAGCCAGTGGACAGTGGAAGTGTAGAGTCAGTGGAAGTGTAGTGCCAGTGGACAGTGGAAGTGTAGAGACAGTGGACAGTGGAAGTGTAGAGACGGTGGAAGTGTAGAGCCAGTGGACAGTGGAGTGTAGAGCCAATGGACAGTGGAAGTGTAGAGTCAGTGAAAGTGTAGAGCCAGTGGACAGTGGAAGTGTAGAGTCAGTGGAAGTGTAGAGTCAGTGGAAGTGTAAAGTCAGTGGAAATGTAGAGTCAGTGGAGAGTGGAAGAGTAGAGTCAGTAGAAGTGTAGAGCCAGTGGACAGTGGAAGTGTAGAGTCAGTGGAAGTGTAGAGACAGTGGACAGTGAAAGTGTAGAGAGAATGGAAGTGTAGGGTCAGTGGAAGTGTAGAGTCAGTGGACAGTGGAAGTGTAGAGTCAGTGGAGGTGTAGAGACAGTGGACAGTGGAAGTGTAGAGACAGTGGAAGTGTAGAGTCAGAGGAAGTGTAGAGTCAGTGGAAGTGTAGAGCCAGTGGACAGTGGAAATGTAGAGCCAGTGGACAGTGGAAGTGTAGGGCCAGTGGACAGTGGAAGTGTAGAGTCAGTGGAAGTGTAGAGCCAATGGACAGTGGAAGTGTATAGCCAGTGGTCAGTGGAAGTGTAGAGCCAGTGGACAGTGGAAGTGTAGAGTCAGTGGAAGTGTAGAGCCAGTGGAAGTGTAGAGTCAATGGAAGTGTAGAGTCAGTGGACAGTGGAAGTGTAGAGACGGTGGAAGTGTAGAGCCAATGGACAGTGGAAGTGTAGAGTCAGTGAAAGTGTAGAGCCAGTGGACAGTGGAAGTGTAGAGCCAGTGGACAGTGGAGTGTAGAGCCAATGGACAGTGGAAGTGTAGAGTCAGTGGAAGTGTAGTGCCAGTGGACAGTGGAAGTGTAGAGACAGTGGCCAGTGGAAGTGTAGAGACGGTGGAAGTGTAGAGCCAGTGGACAGTGGAGTGTAGAGCCAATGGACAGTGGAAGTGTAGAGTCAGTAAAAGTGTAGAGCCAGTGGACAGTGGAAGTGTCGAGTCAGTGGACAGTGGAAGTGTAAAGACGGTGGAAGTGTAGAGCCAGTGGACAGTGGAGTGTAGAGCCAATGGACAGTGGAAGTGTAGAGTCAGTGAAAGTGTAGAGCCAGTGGACAGTGGAAGTGTAGAGTCAGTGGAAGTGTAGAGCCAGTGAACAGTGGAGTGTAGAGCCAATGGACAGTGGAAGTGTACAGTCAGTGGAAGTGTAGAGCCAGTGGACAGTGGAAGTGTAGAGACAGTGGACAGTGGAAGTGTAGTCAGTGGACAGTGGAAGTGTAGAGCCAGTGGACAGTGGAAGTGTAGAGTCAGTGGAAGTGTAGTGCCAGTGGACAGTGGAAGTGTCGAGTCAGTGGACAGTGGAAGTGTAGAGTCAGTGGAAGTGTAGAGCCAGTGGACAGTGGAAGTGTAGAGTCAGTGGAAGTGTAGAGTCAGTGGACAGTGGAAGAGTAGGGTCAGTGGAAGTGTAGAGCCAGTGGACAGTGGAAGTGTAGAGTCAGTGGAAGTGTAGAGCCAGTGGACAGTGTAAGTGTAGAGACAGTGGACAGTGGAAGTGTAGAGTCAGTGGACAGTGGAAGAGTAGAGTCAGTGGAAGTGTAGTGCCAGTGGACAGTGGAAGTGTAGAGTCAGTGGAAGTGTAGAGCCAGTGGAACGTGGAAGTGTAGAGACAGTGGACAGTGGAAGTGTAGAGCCAGTGGACAGTGGAAGTGTAGAGTCAGAGGAAGTGTAGAGTCAGTGGAAGTGTAGAGCCAGTGGACAGTGAAAGTGTAGAGCCAGTGGACAGTGGAAGTGTAGAGTCAGTGGAAGTGTAGAGCCAGTGGACAGTGGAGTGTAGAGCCAATGGACAGTGGAAGTGTAGAGTCAGTGGAAGTGTAGTGCCAGTGGACAGTGGAAGTGTAGAGAAGGTGGAAGTGTAGAGCCAGTGGACAGTGGAGTGTAGAGCCAATGGACAGTGGAAGTGTAGAGTCAGTGAAAGTGTAGAGCCAGTGGACAGTGGAAGTGTCGAGTCAGTGGACAGTGGAAGTGTAAAGACGGTGGAAGTGTAGAGCCAGTGGACAGTGGAGTGTAGAGCCAATGGACAGTGGAAGTGTAGAGTCAGTGAAAGTGTAGAGCCAGTGGACAGTGGAAGTGTAGAGTCAGTGGAAGTGTAGAGCCAGTGGACAGTGGAGTGTAGAGCCAATGGACAGTGGAAGTGTAGAGTCAGTGGAAGTGTAGAGCCAGTGGACAGTGGAAGTGTAGAGTCAGTGGAAGTGTAGAGCCAGTGGACAGTGGAAGTGTAGAGCCAGTGGACAGTGGAAGTGTAGAGTCAGTGGAAGTGTAGAGTCAGTGGACAGTGGAAGAGTAGAGTCAGTGGAAGTGTAGAGCCAGTGGACAGTGGAAGTGTAGAGTCAGTGGAAGTGTAGAGCCAGTGGACAGTGGAAGTGTAGAGCCAGTGGACAGTGGAAGTGTAGAGTCAGTGGAAGTGTAGAGTCAGTGGACAGTGGAGTGTAGAGCCAATGGACAGTGGAAGTGTAGAGTCAGTGGAAGTGTAGTGCCAGTGGACAGTGGAAGTGTAGAGAAGGTGGAAGTGTAGAGCCAGTGGACAGTGGAGTGTAGAGCCAATGGACAGTGGAAGTGTAGAGTCAGTGAAAGTGTAGAGCCAGTGGACAGTGGAAGTGTCGAGTCAGTGGACAGTGGAAGTGTAAAGACGGTGGAAGTGTAGAGCCAGTGGACAGTGGAGTGTAGAGCCAATGGACAGTGGAAGTGTAGAGTCAGTGAAAGTGTAGGGCCAGTGGACAGTGGAAGTGTAGAGTCAGTGGAAGTGTAGAGCCAGTGGACAGTGGAGTGTAGAGCCAATGGACAGTGGAAGTGTAGAGTCAGTGGAAGTGTAGAGCCAGTGGACAGTGGAAGTGTAGAGTCAGTGGAAGTGTAGAGCCAGTGGACAGTGGAAGTGTAGAGCCAGTGGACAGTGGAAGTGTAGAGTCAGTGGAAGTGTAGAGTCAGTGGACAGTGGAAGAGTAGAGTCAGTGGAAGTGTAGAGCCAGTGGACAGTGGAAGTGTAGAGTCAGTGGAAGTGTAGAGCCAGTGGACAGTGGAAGTGTAGAGCCAGTGGACAGTGGAAGTGTAGAGTCAGTGGAAGTGTAGAGTCAGTGGACAGTGGAAGAGTAGAGTCAGTGGAAGTGTAGAGCCAGTGGACAGTGGAAGTGTAGAGTCAGTGGAAGTGTAGAGCCAGTGGACAGTGGAAGTGTAGAGCCAGTGGACAGTGGAGTGTAGAGCCAATGGACAGTGGAAGTGTAGAGTCAGTGGAAGTGTAGTGCCAGTGGACAGTGGAAGTGTAGAGACAGTGGCCAGTGGAAGTGTAGAGACGGTGGAAGTGTAGAGCCAGTGGACAGTGGAGTGTAGAGCCAATGGACAGTGGAAGTGTAGAGTCAGTAAAAGTGTAGAGCCAGTGGACAGTGGAAGTGTCGAGTCAGTGGACAGTGGAAGTGTAAAGACGGTGGAAGTGTAGAGCCAGTGGACAGTGGAAGTGTAGAGTCAGTGGAAGTGTAGAGCCAGTGGAAGTGTAGAGTCAATGGAAGTGTAGAGTCAGTGGAAGTGTAGAGTCAGTGGAATTGTAGAGTCAGTGGAATTGTAGAGTCAGTGGAATTGTAGAGCCAGTGGACAGTGGAAGTTTAGAGACGGTGGAAGTGTAGAGCCAGTGGACAGTGGCGTGTAGAGCCAATGGACAGTGGAAGTGTAGAGTCAGTGAAAGTGTAGAGCCAGTGGACAGTGGAAGTGTAGAGCCAGTGGACAGTGGAAATGTAGAGCCAGTGGACAGTGGAAGTGTAGGGCCAGTGGACAGTGGAAGTGTAGAGTCAGTGGAAGTGTAGAGCCAATGGACAGTGGAAGTGTATAGCCAGTGGACAGTGGAAGTGTAGAGTCAGTGGAAGTGTAGAGCCAGTGGACAGTGGAAGTGTAGAGTCAGTGGAAGTGTAGAGCCAGTGGAAGTGTAGAGCCAGTGGAAGTGTAGAGTCAATGGAAGTGTAGAGTCAGTGGACAGTGGAAGTGTAGAGACGGTGGAAGTGTAGAGCCAATGGACAGTGGAAGTGTAGAGTCAGTGAAAGTGTAGAGCCAGTGGACAGTGGAAGTGTAGAGCCAGTGGACAGTGGAGTGTAGAGCCAATGGACAGTGGAAGTGTAGAGTCAGTGGAAGTGTAGTGCCAGTGGACAGTGGAAGTGTAGAGACAGTGGCCAGTGGAAGTGTAGAGACGGTGGAAGTGTAGAGCCAGTGGACAGTGGAGTGTAGAGCCAATGGACAGTGGAAGTGTAGAGTCAGTAAAAGTGTAGAGCCAGTGGACAGTGGAAGTGTCGAGTCAGTGGACAGTGGAAGTGTAAAGACGGTGGAAGTGTAGAGCCAGTGGACAGTGGAGTGTAGAGCCAATGGACAGTGGAAGTGTAGAGTCAGTGAAAGTGTAGAGCCAGTGGACAGTGGAAGTGTAGAGTCAGTGGAAGTGTAGAGCCAGTGAACAGTGGAGTGTAGAGCCAATGGACAGTGGAAGTGTACAGTCAGTGGAAGTGTAGAGCCAGTGGACAGTGGAAGTGTAGAGACAGTGGACAGTGGAAGTGTAGTCAGTGGACAGTGGAAGTGTAGAGCCAGTGGACAGTGGAAGTGTAGAGTCAGTGGAAGTGTAGTGCCAGTGGACAGTGGAAGTGTCGAGTCAGTGGACAGTGGAAGTGTAGAGTCAGTGGAAGTGTAGAGCCAGTGGACAGTGGAAGTGTAGAGTCAGTGGAAGTGTAGAGTCAGTGGACAGTGGAAGAGTAGGGTCAGTGGAAGTGTAGAGCCAGTGGACAGTGGAAGTGTAGAGTCAGTGGAAGTGTAGAGCCAGTGGACAGTGGAAGTGTAGAGACAGTGGACAGTGGAAGTGTAGAGTCAGTGGACAGTGGAAGAGTAGAGTCAGTGGAAGTGTAGTGCCAGTGGACAGTGGAAGTGTAGAGTCAGTGGAAGTGTAGAGCCAGTGGACCGTGGAAGTGTAGAGACAGTGGACAGTGGAAGTGTAGAGCCAGTGGACAGTGGAAGTGTAGAGTCAGAGGAAGTGTAGAGTCAGTGGAAGTGTAGAGCCAGTGGACAGTGAAAGTGTAGAGCCAGTGGACAGTGGAAGTGTAGAGTCAGTGGAAGTGTAGAGCCAGTGGACAGTGGAGTGTAGAGCCAATGGACAGTGGAAGTGTAGAGTCAGTGGAAGTGTAGTGCCAGTGGACAGTGGAAGTGTAGAGAAGGTGGAAGTGTAGAGCCAGTGGACAGTGGAGTGTAGAGCCAATGGACAGTGGAAGTGTAGAGTCAGTGAAAGTGTAGAGCCAGTGGACAGTGGAAGTGTCGAGTCAGTGGACAGTGGAAGTGTAAAGACGGTGGAAGTGTAGAGCCAGTGGACAGTGGAGTGTAGAGCCAATGGACAGTGGAAGGGTAGAGTCAGTGAAAGTGTAGAGCCAGTGGACAGTGGAAGTGTAGAGTCAGTGGAAGTGTAGAGCCAGTGGACAGTGGAGTGTAGAGCCAATGGACAGTGGAAGTGTAGAGTAGTGGAAGTGTAGAGCCAGTGGACAGTGGAAGTGTAGAGTCAGTGGAAGTGTAGAGCCAGTGGACAGTGGAAGTGTAGAGCCAGTGGACAGTGGAAGTGTAGAGTCAGTGGAAGTGTAGAGTCAGTGGACAGTGGAAGAGTAGAGTCAGTGGAAGTGTAGAGCCAGTGGACAGTGGAAGTGTAGAGTCAGTGGAAGTGTAGAGCCAGTGGACAGTGGAAGTGTAGAGCCAGTGGACAGTGGAAGTGTAGAGTCAGTGGAAGTGTAGAGTCAGTGGACAGTGGAAGAGTAGAGTCAGTGGAAGTGTAGAGCCAGTGGACAGTGGAAGTGTAGAGTCAGTGGAAGTGTAGAGCCAGTGGACAGTGGAAGTGTAGAGACAGTGGACAGTGGAAGTGTAGAGTCAGTGGATAGTGGAAGAGTAGAGTCAGTGGAAGTGTAGAGCCAGTGGACCGTGGAAGTGTAGAGACAGTGGACAGTGGAAGTGTAGAGACAGTGGACAGTGGAAGTGTAGAGTCAGTGGACAGTGGAAGTGTAGAGTCAGTGGAAGTGTAGAGCCAGTGGACCGTGGAAGTGTAGAGACAGTGGACAGTGGAAGTGTAGAGCCAGTGGACAGTGGAAGTGTAGAGTCAGTGGAAGTGTAGTGCCAGTGGACAGTGGAAGTGTAGAGTCAGTGGACAGTGGAAGTGTAGAGTCAGTGGAAGTGTAGAGCCAGTGGACAGTGGAAGTGTAGAGCCAGTGGAAGTGTATAGTCAGTGGAAGTGTAGAGTCAGTGGTCAGTGGAAATGTAGAGACAGTGGAAGTGTAGAGGCAGTGGAAGTGTAGAGTCAGTGGTCAGTGGAAATGTAGAGACAGTGGAAGTGTAGAGGCAGTGGAAGTGTAGAGTCAGTGGAAGTGTAGAGTCAGTGGAAGGGTAGAGCCAGTGGACAGTGGAAGTGTAGAGCCAGTGGACAGTGGAAGTGTAGAGTCAGTGGAAGTGTAGAGCCAGTGGACAGTGGAAGTGTAGTGTCAGTGAAAGTGTAGAGTCAGTGGAAGTGTAGAGTCAGTGGTCAGTGGAAGTGTAGAGACAGTGGAAGTGTAGAGACAGTGGAAGTGTAGAGTCAGTGGAAGTGTAGAGTCAGTGGAATTGTAGAGCCAGTAGAGTCAGTGGACAGTGGAAGTGTAGAGTCAGTGGACGGTGGAAGTGTAGAGTCAGTGGTCAGTGGAAGTGTAGAGCCAGTGGACAGTGGAAGTGTAGTGTCAGTGAAAGTGTAGAGTCAGTGGAAGTGTAGAGTCAGTGGTCAGTGGAAGTGTAGAGCCAGTGGACAGTGGAAGTGTAGTGTCAGTGAAAGTGTAGAGAGAAGTGGAAGTGTAGAGTCAGTGGTCAGTGGAAGTGTAGAGTCAGTAGAGTCAGTGGACAGTGGAAGTGTAGAGTCAGTGGACGGTGGAAGTGTAGAGTCAGTAGAGTCAGTGGACAGTGGAAGTGTAGAGTCAGTGGTCAGTGGAAGTGTAGAGCCAGTGGACAGTGGAAGTGTAGTGTCAGTGAAAGTGTAGAGTCAGTGGAAGTGTAGAGTCAGTGGTCAGTGGAAGTGTAGAGCCAGTGGACAGTGGAAGTGTAGTGTCAGTGAAAGTGTAGAGTCAGTGGAAGTGTAGAGTCAGTGGTCAGTGGAAGTGTAGAGACAGTGGAAGTGTAGAGACAGTGGAAGTGTAGAGTCAGTGGAAGTGTAGAGTCAGTGGTCAGTGGAAGTGTAGAGTCAGTGGAAGTGTAGAGTAAGTGGTCAGTGGAAGTGTAGAGTCAGTAGAGTCAGTGGACAGTGGAAGTGTAGAGACAGTGGAAGTGTAGAGTCAGTGGAAGTGTAGAGACAGTGGAAGTGTAGAGTCAGTGGAAGTGTAGAGTCAGTGGTCAGTGGAAGTGTAGAGTCAGTGGACAGTGGAAGTGTAGAGACAGTGGAAGTGTAGAGTCAGTGGAAGTGTAGAGACAGTGGAAGTGTAGAGTCAGTGGAAGTGTAGAGTCAGTGGTCAGTGGAAGTGTAGAGTCAGTGGAAGTGTAGAGTCAGTGGAAGTGTAGAGCCAGTGCACAGTGGACGGGAGAAGGAAGGAAGTGGACAAGGTTATCGGCTGACATTTATCGGAGCGCAGAACCCGGTCGCCCTGCCACCAACCGGAACCAATCTGGCAACATTGGGAGAAATTGTTCCAGGAGCTGGGAGAGTCATCCACTTCGAGTGCCGCATCTGTCGATCTCCAGCCCGGCACTCAAAGTTTCAACAAACGCCACGAAACCAATCCCAGAGAATTATGCATCGAGGTTCCGACAATCCGTGCCACCTCGACCATTCAGACTGCACTGCTCCACGTGTAGGTGAAGGAGCGATTCCAACAGTCATCCAATGTCTGGAGCAGTGACTTCTCTATCTTAGAGCTCTTGTTCAAATTGTCAACAAAATGTCTACCTTGAGTTCTTCATAGCTTCCCATGTAGTCCATCAGTGTCAACTTCCCTCTTTCCCCCCAGACCTTTCAGCATCAATGTCCTACATGTCTCACCACATCTTCTGTCTTATTCTGATGTCATTCAACAAGTAACCTTCCTCTATCCAGGATGTAGTGGGCTCCTGCCACGGGGATCTCTCGTCATTTTTTACGATAAAATTTTTCTTTATCTGCTATCCCCAGTCAGCTTCTTTGTTCACGACTAATTGGCCATTTTGTAATGGTCGTCTAGTCTTATCCCTAGTCAATCATTTATTCTTTATAAGGGACCAATCTTTCAAGCCACCTGATTGGCTCACGCGTGTGTTCAAAGGACATACAAGGGGAGGTGCCGGACAACTCAAGTATTCAATGGCCCAGTCCTGCCCACGTGAGCCCCTCCCGGATTGTTGTCGACAGTATAACTCACTGTACATTTACTCTGTTCTTTTTCGATTGTATTCACTGTGTGAGGCAGTGACTTCCCCGTGTAGGTTGTTGTTCTCCGCACCCCGGGATTGGAAGTGTCAACCATCCCCCCACATAGAAAACAATTTTTGAACTTCTAGAATTTTTTCTCGATCGCAGACACACAAGTGCCACATGCTACCTTTGTCCCATAAGTCCTATGCCACAAAGATTCTCCCCTGGTTCGCCACAATACAAGCCTTGCATGCCCACCAAGATCTCGATTTTTTTCCCCAAGCATAAAAATTTGATGAAATTGTGGCCACACGGATGTCAATTTTCTAAAAGTTTGAACAATGGCGTGAGTGGCCCAACAAAGGGTCAATTGTTGAACCCACCTGGCTCATACCGCACGCCATTGTTGGGACCTTCCATGACGTCTCGTCAATCTACCAGTGAAACTCCCGCCTAGGATCCCACAGGTCTTTCTTTGTCATTTCTACAGGATCGCTAGGCTTCGACAGTGTTGGTCCAGACATGTTGTTCTGGAAGTTGACATCGATGGAATTGAAGAGTTGTCCACGTCGCTGTTCGGCACAGTTGACAGAAAGTTACAATGGAACATTTCTCCCGCTGCGGATCCCCCTGACCACCACCCCAACTACCGAGGCAGACTGTTGGAGAGGAACAAGGTTAGCGCCGGTTGATTCCAAGCCCGAGACGATGAGCCATGGGCTCATAACCACCCGCCAGATCAAGGAATGGCGCCATTCGCATAAGTTGAAAAAAAAATCGCTCTCCAACAGTTGCTGACGTTTCTTAGGATGTGTCATCGGCCTGCGATCGACACGTGTGTAAAACACGCTGATCTTTAAGCGACAGTGAACCAGACTGGGCGAAATGGACGGAGTGCGATGAAGGCGCCATGTAGGAGGCCAGTTTGGACACGTGGGTAAAACACGCTGATCTTTCAGCGACAATGAACCAGACTGGGCGAAATGGACGGAGTGCGATGAAGGCGCCATGTAGGAGGCCAGTTTGGACACGTGGGTAAAACACGCTGATCTTTCAGCGACAATGAACCAGACTGGGCGAAATGGACGGAGTGCGATGAAGGCGCCATGTAGGAGGCCAGTTTGGACACGTGGGTAAAACACGCTGATCTTTCAGCGACAATGAACCAGACTGGGCGAAATGGACGGAGTGCGATGAAGGCGCCATGTAGGAGGCCAGTTTGGACACGTGGGTAAAACACGCTGATCTTTCAGCGACAATGAACCAGACTGGGCGAAATGGACGGAGTGCGATGAAGGCGCCATGTAGGAGGCCAGTTTGGACACGTGGGTAAAACACGCTGATCTTTCAGCGACAATGAACCAGACTGGGCGAAATGGACGGAGTGCGATGAAGGCGCCATGTAGGAGGCCAGTTTGGACACGTGGGTAAAACACGCTGATCTTTCAGCGACAATGAACCAGACTGGGCGAAATGGACGGAGTGCGATGAAGGCGCCATGTAGGAGGCCAGTTTGGACACGTGGGTAAAACACGCTGATCTTTCAGCGACAATGAACCAGACTGGGCGAAATGGACGGAGTGCGATGAAGGCGCCATGTAGGAGGCCAGTTTGGACACGTGTGTAAAACACGCTGATCTTTCAGCGACAATGAACCAGACTGGGCGAAATGGACGGAGTGCGATGAAGGCGCCATGTAGGAGGCCAGTTTGGACACGTGTGTAAAACACGCTGATCTTTCAGCGACAATGAACCAGACTGGGCGAAATGGACGAAGTGCGATGAAGGCGCCATGTAGGAGGCCTGTTTGGACACGTGGGTAAAACACGCTGATCTTTCAGCGACAATGAACCAGACTAGGCGAAATGGACGAAGTGCGATGAAGGCGCCATGTAGGAGGCCAGTTTGGACACGTGCAACTTTTTATTCCTCTCTTCACACACTATTGAAACATTTGTAAACATTATTGTCCGCAGTACAGGTGTACATGCCATGATAATCATGGTGAGTAGTTACCAACTGCTTCACTGCAAGTGTACCACATGTGTACACATGTAGAAAGAAGCTCGACTTTTGCATTTAAAGTGTGGCAGAACCCCGTTTGGTTACTTGCACTCACTGGCTGGGTTGGAATATTGCAAGAATCGGGCGTCATTGAAGCAATTTTTTTTTCTTCAGAAAAAAAGTGCCCAATGCGGGATTTGATCCCGGGTCGTACAATCCAATGTGTGGGGATCACGGAGAATGAATGATCCAATTCCCTCCGACGTGCGACCTTCTATTTAGAGAACGTCTCTCAGAATTCCGTATCTTGGTCACAGCTACGAGAGTGAAACCATTTGACTAGATGGGGGAGATATTCTGGGCTTTCATTAGGAAAAAGGCATCTCCTTATCGTGCCATTTTTCACATTAGCTTTATACAGTGGACCCTCGGTTTGCGAGCATAATCCGTTCCAGAGCCATGCTCGTACTCCAAAACGCTCGTAGTGCGAAACTAATTTCTTATTTTTAATAATTGAAACTCGGGCAATTCTTCTTGCTACGAACAATTGCACAGTTTCCCACATTTTACATATTTCCCGAATCTGATCTGAAGGGAGGGATCCCAGTGAATTTTCATCCATCACGATTACGGGCAACCATCACGAGTTGCTCGTAATGCGAAATTTCACTCGTAATCCGAGGTAAAATTTTTCAAAAAATTTTGCTCGTACTGCGAAAAGCTCGTACTCCAAGGTGCTCGTAAACCGAGGGTCCACTGTATTATTATTTTAAAATTATATTATTTCACATCTCATAACGCCGAACAAACTTTTTTTCAAAACGTCAGTAAGAATGTAAAAATATTTTGGCTGAATGAAGATACGAAAATTTTGAGGTTTGTGTCCGTAGCTGAGATGTTCCAATGACGTGTCCGGACGTTTGGTCCGTTGATGCGCATCGGCGGGCAGATAGCCCCGTTCGGCCAATTAGCGCAGCCTGCCTACTTGAGCCGGGAGATAGGCACGCCAATAAAAGCCCGTCTTATCGTGTCAAGTGACGACTTATCTTTGTGTTCTGTGCGCCGCTTATCTCCGCGACCTCTGCGGAATCCTCCAGTTACAACAGCAGCCATCTCCTGCTGGCACTCGAGACGCTCAGTGAGATGTCCTGTAGCCACCAAAGTGACTGTCGTCATTTGTCCAATCCCCATTTAATCCAAGTTAAACCCAGTTCCTATAACGCGCCATCTTGCTGCGAGATTCACCTGTAAAAATAACGTGGCTGGCACGACGGGATCACACGGCGCTATTTCCACTCGTATCATACAAAACTTACAACTCTAGTGAGACAGAATGGTGTGTGAAACCCCGCCCGTGCTCTATCCAACCAGCTAAGCTAATTTGGTCATTCAAACATCGTTCGCTATATTTAGAACACTAAAACATTCATATATTTTATATTAATATACGTGGCATTGTTGTATGCGCGATGGAATCTTCCAAGGCATCACCTGCAGTAAATGACAACCACCAAAAAGACTAAAATGTTTTATCAATTATCACAATAGAAAGTGACACGTCCTGGGATTACCTCAACGCGAGCTGATGACAACCCCAGGATAGAGTTGTACTCGTCTAAATAAATGATCAAAATGGCCAGAAGTGGCTGTCCTATGTTCGAGAAATTTGGAGCCAACAACGGATCTTTGAAATATGAGAGGGGGGAACTTGGCAAAAAAATATATAGAATTATTAAAAAATATTAATTTAGAAAAAAAAAAAAAAAAAAAAGATAGCAGAGCGTGGTTTCGATCCACGGACCTCTGGGTTATGGGCCCAGCACGCTTCCACTGCGCCACTCTGCTACATATAACGTTGTCTTATTTTAATTTTAGAGTTTATTTTGTTTCTTTGTTATGGTAGCATGTAACATGATTCAGATGTTATTTTTCAATTAGTTTGAAGGCATTCAAGAGAAAACACGATTTTTCAGACCAGTTTTCTGCCATTGGGGAAATGTCGCTCAACACCAGTAGGTGGTGCAGCCACGATATTGTCGCGCGGGGTCAACGGCAGGATGTCATGGCGCCGCAGCGGGTTTCTGGGCCACATCAATGGGGACGCCGTCGCTCCTGTTTTTTTAAATTGATGGCTGTGGAGGCCGAGTATCGGATCCGCCTGCAAGCGAAGCCTGCAACTGGAGACTGAAGTTTCGCCAACGCGGGTCAACGTCCACTCCGCACCAACGGAATTCCCCCAGTGTTCTCCACGACCCGTCGTGATGGACACTGAGCAAACACCTCCAGCTGGGCTCAGTGAAATAAAAGGCGAGAGTTGACCTGCGTGGATCCGGCCGGCCTTGCGACACGCGGTTTATTATTGAAGAGATTGCGCCACTCATTAACCGCCGCGACTTTCCTCCCGAGTAAATACCTCCTCGCTGGGATTGATCGAATGTCTCGCGGGGTAAATCTGGATGGAACATTTCTCCCAGCTGGCATGGAAGGACTCCACTTTGAAGGACGCTAACTGAAGTCCTTGCAGAATACGCGGGGTATTCTCGACCCCATGTGGCTCCCAAACCACCGCTGGATGGAATCAAGGGAGAAGATAATGTGGAAACAATAGTTCCAGGAAATGGCCTCGTTGGCAGCCACTTGGCTCGAGGACCTCCCTCCAACACGATGTCTTGAGGCCGTAAAAGGAAACTCCAAAAATACAACGTCGCCAAGACATCTCGACCAACACAGCAGACTGCCACGTGCAAACAATGCCGTGGACAAACTTGGGGTTCCATACTTGGGTAGAACACCTGGGGGGAAGTACACAGGCAGCCATGATAGTTAGCGACTGCTGCACCACAGGTCTTCACAGGTAGTTTTACACTTACAAATATGCAGAGCCCCGTTTGGTTACTTGCACACACTGGTGAGGTTGGACTTTTGTAAGAATCGGGGGCCATTAGCGGGATTCGATCGTGGCTGTCGAGGATATATATACCAACGGCCGAGTACCTCCAAGATTTGGATGAAGGGAAATTGCGTCTTTCAATTGATCGAAGGTTCCAATCAAGGCTGTAGCAACAACAACACGCAGCAGAGAAAGAAATTGTGCCGTGTGGAAACAATGCAGCGGCGCTCGGAATAATAAAACAATCGTGTCGGGATAATAGAAGTGGCTGGGAATCGAACCCAGGCAACACGATGTGGGGAGAAACTTAACTTTCCAATCTTTATAAAACGAGTTCCCCCCCTACCTATTATTTTGAAAAGGTCATTTTTTTAAAAGCGTCCCGCCCCTCTCCCAAGGTTGTCTCGGTCGCCCCCCGAAACTTCTGTCCGGCCCTGCACACAATGTACGAGCCATTACGAATTTGAAAACACGTCACAGAGCTTTGTAGAAGGCCAACCATTTTGACGGAACAGCTGACGAGGGCCAACAGCCCGAAACACATTGATTAGCTTTATTTGAGAAAACTCTAAAACGTTGGAAATGCGTTTTAAAAAGAAACTCATTGCTAACGTTAATTTTGTCAAAACTTTATAACAATTGTAATTATTCCCCCTTGATTCATCAATAAGACGGGATACAATATACGGTATAATCGAAGCCAACAAAACTGGCGAGCGCCCCTTCGAGGGTGTTTTTGTTTACCTAGAAGAACCGAGATTTTTACCAAAATGAAAAAGACAACACGATTATATTTTCCAGGAAACAATTTCTCCAAACCAGATCCCGGCTGTGTTCACCATTCTGTGTTTGTCCAGCTGGGGCCTATCGCAGTAGCTGTGTAAACACCTGATTGTATGCAACAAACTGTAAAAACTACACGTGTAGTATATAATGTAGTATATATAGGTACATACTACACGTGTAGTATATAATGTAGTATATATAGGTACCACTGATGAGCCACTGGTTGGTGTTGGAACCAGACAGAACCCTGTGGTGATTTAACCCAGTAACTAGGTGTCCGCCGCGCGCGAGGGATGAATTTCGTTTTAAAATATTTGATTACAACTCTCTCCAGCTCTCGGGCCTTACAGGAGAACACGATAAAATATCATTATTGAATTTACTTTAAAATGTTTATTATCTCTCATTATATTTGTGTCTCTCCTGTAGAAGGAGCTTTCAGGCCGAAAGCTAGCGAGAGAATTGTAATAAACTATTTCAAAAACAAATTAATTCTCCTGAGGTTTTCGCCTTAGTCTGGTACATGGAATATTTAGAAGGTGGTGTTCCTGCACGTCAGTATAACCGCATTCAACATGCTGGATTATCTGGTAGAAACTTGAAGATCTGGGATCCCGCGGCCATGTGAACCATTGTGGTAAATCCTTTTATTCGCGATCGAACGTTGTAAATGTCCTGTGACCGGGGCAATAAAGTTAGTTTTGAACTTTACCAGAATGTCGTTTATAGCGACCAATACTCCTGCCGTATGATATAAACGATATACTGCGAAGGTATTTAGCAAGGGGCTCATCCTCTCGGCAGGTGGTCGTTTTGATGGGATCATATTCATTAGGGAAAAAATGGCAACAAATATCAGTGAAATGACAGAATGTCGAAGGTACAATTAAGGTAACAACACAAGGGCCAATAAGTACATTATACGTGATATTTGGGTAACTGCGTTGTTACCATCTTCAGACCGAAGTTTACTGAATTCACTTCAGAATCCACTCGGACCATTTTGTCTGAGGACAACGTTATTCGATAAATTAATTATTTGTTTTGTATTCCAAATGGCCGTCACTGCACCTATACAAGTGGTTTCCTCCACGTGACTTTCCTCATGACTCAGTGATCAAGGCCGTGTGACAACACTTTGATGTAAGTGTAGGTCAATTCTGTTGTGAGCCAACTCCTCCTCCCTCTGCCCTGTTGCAACGACCATGTGCTGAGAGATTGTTTTGGCACCTCTAGTTCTACCTTTAGTTCAACTTCTAGTTCCTAAAATGTTTCCCATTTGGAATTCCTTTTTATTTTCGTCCAAATTTGTATAACTCACAGCTCACCACAAATCATGGTATGTTCAGAGACAAAGTGCAGTCCTACGACCTGCTGTTCGAGAGGCAAGCTGTGATCCTGGCGGTGTCAGGATCTCTGTGGCTGTTTGCATCAGCATGGTCTCCCCTGACGATAGTGACCTTTTTGATCCCCAGCACCATTTCTTCTAGAGATCTATTAAACTTGAAGCTCTCTCTCTAGTTCTGCCAATCAATGGTGTGTTCAACGTGGCTGTTCTAAATGGCATCCTGTGTATAAGGTCGTGTGTGGGGAATTCAATGAAACACACTCTGGTGGAAAATCTTGGATTGACCCCAATGGAGATAGATTTGTAAAAAACGTGACAATGGTGGCAACATCAGTACTTGCTGCTACAAAACTGTGTCTACAAAACTAAGTCTGGTGATCTGTGAAGTTGTCAGCAGTCAAATAGGAAACCTATTTGCTTGTTTGTTTGTAAATAAAAAATAAATTTCATTCAATGACCTCCTAATTCTTGCATCCACCTGCAAGTAACCAAATGGGACTCTGACACCCCTGTAGCTAGAGGCCAACTGCTGTATTATTGGACAGACAGCTGGACTTCTCAACTGGCCTCTACAATACACATAAAATTTAAGGAAGTGGAAAGTCTTTGATATGGCCGGTTGTCTATTTTTTTTTTTAAAGAGAAAGAATCACTTTTGTCCACACTTGGTTATCTGGTGTATCTCCAATAAAGGTCATTGTAATATCTTTCATAGTTATTGTCCCGATATACATGAGGTACAACTTCCTTAAGTCATGTCCATGAGTGTATATATCCAGTTGGCCATGTTACAAGCCCTCCACTGTAACATCCCCTGGTAGGATCTGGGGGGAATAGAGGATTTGGAGGTGTTCAGGCCGCTAGAGGCTCCTTGGAGAAAATACATATTTTAAAATATCATCAATTTGAGATTGAATATAAAAAAATCATATAAATTCTGTATTTCAATTCCAGATATGCAGGTCTTAGACATCAATTTTCCAGGATTTTTGCCCCAGTACAATACAAGTTTGGTCTTGGAAAGTTGTTAGCAAGGTTTGGAACCTGATCTTGGGAATAATGTCAGGCACATTTGACATTTTTAAAATACTGTATTTTGCCTCCGTGAGAGGACACCTCTCTACAAAGGTCAGTTTTCATCACCAAAATTGTCATTTTTACTATTAAGCAGCTCTCAGGTAAGAGGACACTAGCTGTTGTTACAAGCTGGCCTTGGTGATGACTAGGTGACTGACTACACTGCACTACGGACCCAGACATGGTAGACAGCCAGCTTATGGACTGAAAGGTCTGGGAGGCCATCTGCCTCTAGGATGTAGAAGGTAACACTAGACCAAATAAATAAATTATTACATGACGTCTTGGTAACTGCAGTGTTGTTCAGGGCAGAGTACTGATTCTTCACCATCCAACATTGAGTACTTTTGTCTGAAGACAAAGCTATTGCATATGACATATATATGTCGTCACATTTTTTTTTTAGGATTTGGTTTTGTTGCCTCATGTTTCTCACAAGGTAATAAGACCAAATAGTTAAATAGTGTGTGATGTTTCTGTAACAGTGTTGTTACCATCTTCAGACAACATCAGACAACTTCAAAGTACTTTTGTCTGATGATGGTAACAACGCTGTAACTGAAATGTCACACACTATTTAACTATTTGGTCTTATTACTCTGGGCTTCTATAATCCCAATAGTGACTTATCAATCACCTTATATCACACTGTAGATAACAATTGTAGTTAAACTGCTGGGAGGGTTCACCTTTGCCCTTCCATTTCAATTGTTGCTTTATATAAGGTCTGTTGAAATACCTTTAATTATGATAAGGCGCAATTTGGATTATAAAATATAAACACAAGGTAATAAGACCAAATAAATAAATAGTGTGTGATGTTTCAGTAAAAGCGTTGTTACCATCTTCATCTTCAACATTCAGCACTTTTGTCTGAAGATGGTAACAATGGTGTTACGTCACACAATATTTATTTATTTGGTCTTATTGCCTTGTGTTTAATTATAAAATATTAGCAATAAGAGAGAGATGGTATCAATGTCACAACTGAGGGAAACTGGTGTTTACATTTCTCAGCCATGTTGTTGTTTACATGGAGAACTCAGTTTGTTGCCACCCAGCCTCTCAGTAGTCCTGCCTCAAACCTACAAATTTCCAGTGTCATAATTTGGATTATAAATCAGAAACACAAGGTCTTTTTTTAATCTTTATTATCCCTGTAGTACAGGCCATGATAATCATGGTGGGTAAAAGTTGGCGACTGCTTTTCCTGTAAGTACACCACATGTCTACACATGTGAAAAGCAGTTAGACTTTTGCACTTACAAGGTTGCCAGAGCTCCGTTTGGTTACTTGCACCTCACTAGTGGGGTTGGACTTTTGCAAGAATCGGGGCCATTGGACCATTTTTTAAATTAAAAAAAGTACCCAATGCAGGATTCGACCCGGGGTCGACAACCAATGGTTCAAACCCCTCATCCACCAACCCCTAGAAAGACCTAATCCAAATATTTCTGTAACAGCATTGTCACCATCTTTAGACCAAATGGTGTAGGTAGGTTCTGTTGTCATCTGTGAGTAAACAACATGTGATTCAGGTCTTCTGTCTCAAGATGGTAACAACTGCCGCTACTGAAACATCTGTCACCTTCCTGTACACATCAATAACTGGTCAAATGTGGATAAATACTCGGTACTACACAGAGAGTGTTCACACAGAGTCTGTTCTACCATATTGTCCATCATCTCAAATTTGTGGATTTCTATAAAATACAAAGATGCTGCAATTATTTCATTAATTGTATAAAGTCAGGCTTCCTCAGCAAACTAAAATTGCTGAGGAAGCCTGACTTTATACAATTAATGAAATAATTACAGCATCTTTTTGTAAGTCTCCATGTTGTCCATTGTTGCTGTACTTTCCACAACTTTTGCAATTTCCTCACAACTTCCAGTTGAATTTTTAAACAAATCTATAGGACAACACACAAGAGCACAGCAGAGAGAATCTCAGTGTCCTCTAGAGGACATTAAAGGAAAGTTTCCAAAATGTTTACTAATTACTGCTCTTTACAGAGGACACTCTGTATTCAATAGTGAGACACTCTAAAGCATATGTATTCTTCTTCTTCTTTCTTATCTCAAAGCCATGATAATCATGGTGGGTAGTTAGCGACTGCTTTTACTGTAAGTGCACCACATTTGTACACATGTGAAAGGCAGTTCGACTTTGCACGTACAAATGTGCCAGAGCCCTGTTTGGTTACTTGCACTCGCGGGTGGGGTTGGACTTTTGCAAGAATCGGGGACCATTGGAGCATTTGTAAAGCATATGTAAATATCTTTTATCTTTCTTTGTACCTGGATCCATGTATCTTGGTGATGTAGTGGTTAGAAACCTCTCTCTGTAGGAGGAGAAATGTCAGGAAGGTTTGGCTTCAGAGAAATCGCTTTTGTGGGATTTTGAAGTTGTTTGGTACAGGAATCAGCCTTTGTTTGGCCTGTCCCAGGTAAACACACGTGGTACATCATGGCTAGTGACTGTTTACATGGGGCAACACATGTTTATACAGAGTTAGGAAGCAGTTTGACTTTGTACCTACAAGGAGCCCCTTTGGTTACTTGCATTCACTGGTGGGTTGGACTTTTACCAGAATCTGGGGCCAATGAAGAAAAAATACCCAATGGGGGATTCAATCCTGGTTATGTCCAATATGAATCTCTTAGGTCACAAATTGTCAGATTGAGACAGCAATGGGTTGGCAGAATGGAAAGATTTTACTGATGGCTGATAGCATTTTTTAGAGGCTGCTTCTGATAAGTCTTTTATCTGGTGGTGTCGCAACACCAGAATGTCGCAAGCGTTGCACAAACAGCTTTGTAGCGTTGCGATGTGACAAACACTTGTCCGTCAAACTGAATCTCACAGTTAATTACAATTCCTTCTTATAAAATTATTCAATATTTGCTTAGTTTTTTTTTCTTTCAAAATTCCAGGTATTAAATAACCAGGTGATTGGCCAAAAAATAGCTAAGAAAGTTATGTTTTAATGCTCATATATGGGCATTTTATTAGCATTCTGATTGGCTGTTCAGTGTCATGTGATTTCAATCAGCCAATCAGGGTGCAGTGTTTTTTTAGCTCAGAGGTTATATTAAGGAACAAAATTATATTTATGATAGAGCACAATTTGGATTATAAACACAAGGTAATAAGACAAAAACCAAATAAATAAATAGTGTGACGTTTCAGTAACAGCATTGTTACCCAAGCGTCACACACTATTTATTTATTTGGATTTAGTCTTTTTGTGTTTAAAATTATATATCAAATATCAGGGGTTTGATTACAGGAATTTTTTTTTTAAATTAAACATCATTATTTTTGAGAAAAAAAAGTACAAATGTGATATTGTACTGGGATAGGGTGAATAAGAAAAAAACTTTCAGTTGCACGATAAGGAGATGCCCTTTTTTCTTAATTATTATTTTTGTAATTTGAAATATATCACATATATAATAATTTAACAATTTGGATTTGGTCTTTCACTTTGTGATTCTTTTGAAATTTGTATTTTCTGAGAAGAAATATATTCCAGGATTGTTGTGTGTTTAGGAATCATTTAGATGTTAAGAGATTTGAAGCTTGATGTCTGGAGAATTGTACGGGAGGATTGGGTTACTTGACGTCCCATCACTCTGGCAGATCTCACACAGATATACAAGGCATACAAGGAAATAAGACCTAATCCAAATAAATAAATAGTATGTGATGTTTCGGTAACAGCTACAACAAAATACTATTACCGAAACGTCACACACTATTTATTTATTTGGTCTTATTACCTTATGTTTATAATCTATAATTGTGTCTTATCAATAGTGTGTGACGTTTCAATAACGGCGTTGTTACTATCATCAGACATAAATGGGGAATCTTTTGTCTGATGATGGTAACAATGTTTTTACCGAAACGTCACACACTATTAAATTATTTGGATTATTTTCTTGTAGCTAGAATCTATAATCCAAATTTTACTTTATCAGATATATATAAGGCAATAAATGTAGTGGTTTAAAATCCATGTTTACTTGTGGGTTAATTTATAGGAATATTTTGACTTTACAGCAGCCCTCTTGATTGGATGAATTCAGGTTTTCTCAAAGTTACACTGGGGCAGCTGTAGCAAGGAAACATCCCAAACTTCCTTTGATAACTGTGTCAGAGATGTTTTGGGTTCACACCACAATAAATGGAATTTAAACACAAGGTAATAAGACCAAATACAAATAAACAGTGCGTGACATTTCAGTAACAGCTACAACAAAACGCTGTTACAGAAACGTCACACACTATTTATTTATTTTGGTCTTATTACCTTGTGTTTATAATCTATAGCCCAAATTGTGTCTTATCATTGAATAGAATTTGTTTGGTGTGACGAAACAAAGGTAATAAGACCAAATGAATAAATAGTGTGTAACATTTCAGTGTTGTTACTAGCATTCAGTACTTTTGTCTGATGATGGTAACAATGCTGTTACTGAAACGCCACACAGTATTTATTTATTTGTATTTGGTCTTGTTACCTTGTGTTTTTGGTTTTCGACCGCCATGACTTGGAATCAAATTCCACATTGGGCACTTTTTTTCTGATAAAAAAAAAAATGCTCCAATGACCCCTGATTCTTGCAAAAGTCCAACCCCACCAGTGAGTGTAAGTAACCAAACGGGGTTCTGGCACATTTGTAAATGCAAAAGCCGAACTGCTTTTCACATGTGTAGAAATGTGGTGCATGTAGAGTAAAAGCAGTGGATAACTTCTACCCACCATGATTATCATGGCCTGTACCATGTGTACTAGGGATAAAGTTTGGTGTGACATTTCTTCTCTACAAAACTGCCACACACAGATTTAAAACTGCTTTAATTCAACACCTCAGGGATCAAGATTTTCAGTTTAATTAAGAGTTGGTTGTTAAAGAAAACATCCTTATTGGGATTTGAAATAAGTGGTTGAATTAAAGCAGGTGTTGACTTGTATGCTGTCTGTTGGGGAAGATTCCCAGGCAGTGAGTCCATGGAAATGTTCCAGGCAGTGAGTCCATGGAAATGTTCCAGGCAGCGAGTCCATGGAAATGTTCCAGGCAGTGAGTCCATGGAAATGTTCCAGGCAGTGAGTCCATGGAAATGTTCCAGGCAGCGAGTCCATGGAAATGTTCCAGGCAGTGAGTCCATGGAAATGTTCCAGGCAGCGAGTCCATGGAAATGTTCCAGGCAGTGAGTCCATGGAAATGTTCCAGGCAGTGAGTCCATGGAAATGTTCCAGGCAGCGAGTCCATGGAAATGTTCCAGGCAGTGAGTCCATGGAAATGTTCCAGGCAGTGAGTCCATGGAAATGTTCCAGGCAGTGAGTCCATGGAAATGTTCCAGGCAGTGAGTCCTGTAGTCCATGGAAATGTTCCAGGCAGTGAGTCCATGGAAATGTTCCAGGCAGTGAGTCCATGGAAATGTTCCAGGCAGTGAGTCCATGGAAATGTTCCAGGCAGCGAGTCCATGGAAATGTTCCAGGCAGCGAGTCCTGTAGTCCATGGAAATGTTCCAGGCAGTGAGTCCATGGAAATGTTCCAGGCAGTGAGTCCTGTAGTCCATGGAAATGTTCCAGGCAGTGAGTCCATGGAAATGTTCCAGGCAGTGAGTCCTGTAGTCCATGGAAATGTTCCAGGCAGTGAGTCCATGGAAATGTTCCAGGCAGTGAGTCCTGTAGTCCATGGAAATGTTCCAGGCAGTGAGTCCATGGAAATGTTCCAGGCAGTGAGTCCTGTAGTCCATGGAAATGTTCCAGGCAGTGAGTCCATGGAAATGTTCCAGGCAGCGAGTCCATGGAAATGTTCCAGGCAGTGAGTCCATGGAAATGTTCCAGGCAGTGAGTCCATGGAAATGTTCCAGGCAGTGAGTCCTGTAGTCCATGGAAATGTTCCAGGCAGTGAGTCCATGGAAATGTTCCAGGCAGTGAGTCCATGGAAATGTTCCAGGCAGTGAGTCCATGGAAATGTTCCAGGCAGTGAGTCCATGGAAATGTTCCAGGCAGTGAGTCCTGTAGTCCATGGAAATGTTCCAGGCAGTGAGTCCATGGAAATGTTCCAGGCAGTGAGTCCATGGAAATGTTCCAGGCAGTGAGTCCATGGAAATGTTCCAGGCAGTGAGTCCTGTAGTCCATGGAAATGTTCCAGGCAGTGAGTCCATGGAAATGTTCCAGGCAGTGAGTCCATGGAAATGTTCCAGGCAGTGAGTCCATGGAAATGTTCCAGGCAGTGAGTCCTGTAGTCCATGGAAATGTTCCAGGCAGTGAGTCCATGGAAATGTTCCAGGCAGTGAGTCCATGGAAATGTTCCAGGCAGTGAGTCCATGGAAATGTTCCAGGCAGTGAGTCCTGTAGTCCATGGAAATGTTCCAGGCAGTGAGTCCATGGAAATGTTCCAGGCAGTGAGTCCATGGAAATGTTCCAGGCAGTGAGTCCATGGAAATGTTCCAGGCAGTGAGTCCTGTAGTCCATGGAAATGTTCCAGGCAGTGAGTCCATGGAAATGTTCCAGGCAGCGAGTCCATGGAAATGTTCCAGGCAGTGAGTCCATGGAAATGTTCCAGGCAGTGAGTCCATGGAAATGTTCCAGGCAGTGAGTCCATGGAAATGTTCCAGGCAGTGAGTCCTGTAGTCCATGGAAATGTTCCAGGCAGTGAGTCCATGGAAATGTTCCAGGCAGTGAGTCCATGGAAATGTTCCAGGCAGTGAGTCCATGGAAATGTTCCAGGCAGTGAGTCCATGGAAATGTTCCAGGCAGCGAGTCCTGTAGTCCATGGAAATGTTCCAGGCAGTGAGTCCATGGAAATGTTCCAGGCAGTGAGTCCTGTAGTCCATGGAAATGTTCCAGGCAGTGAGTCCATGGAAATGTTCCAGGCAGCGAGTCCATGGAAATGTTCCAGGCAGCGAGTCCTGTAGTCCATGGAAATGTTCCAGGCAGCGAGTCCATGGAAATGTTCCAGGCAGCGAGTCCTGTAGTCCATGGAAATGTTCCAGGCAGTGAGTCCATGGAAATGTTCCAGGCAGCGAGTCCTGTAGTCCATGGAAATGTTCCAGGCAGTGAGTCCATGGAAATGAGTACACCCAATCAAACCATGCCAAAACATGTTTTGTTTCGTTGTTTCTTATCCCCTTGTGTAAAGATTACACAAATTCCATGATCTCATGGAATGGGGTGTAGGGGTGCAGCTTTCGTTGATCATGGCACCATGGCACACTTTGGTGAAAGTCTGACTTTGCCTGTAGTTTGAGGCCGTTCCCAACATGGAAGCCTTTGCTGCCGACTCTAACATGAGTACAGACACAGCAGTTCCACCGTATCCCTGGAGTGGGACCCTTGCTGAGGTCTATCAACCGGGTCAGTTGAAGTCAAGATTTTTTAAGGGGTCTACTCCTCTTCTAACAATGCTGCTGTTGGTCCGCGACTGCTTAATTGTCAGTTATTCTGCTTGTTTCACAGCTGGCCTTCATATCTGAAGATCGTTCCCCTATCCGCCACCTGGGGACGCACCCTGTCAGCTCTGCCAAGGGATGCCAAAACATACAACATGCCAACTCCAGGGGATTACTCCCAGTTCTAGATCAGCTGTGGTGGAACATCCCTGGTCACAACATGGTGTTGCTATGGCATGGTATAATTCTATGTACTGTCTAATCAATGAGAAGGTAACAATTTGGATTAGTGATTATAAACACAAGGTAAAAATACCAAATCCAATTAAATAAATAGTGGTAACATACCAAAACATCACACTAGTTAGTTATTTAGTCTTTTGTGCTCCTAATGTCAAACAACCCTAAGAGATAAAGTGGGTGAACACTACCCAGGTCAACTCCCGCAATGCTTCACTTGCAGCCAGTGCAGGAATGGGACTTGGCAAACTTGTAAGCGCAAAACTGCTGTCTATCATTCAGTACTTTTGCCTGAAGATGGTAACAACGCTGTTACCAAAATGTCACACATTTATTTGGATTTGGTCTTATTACCTTGTGTTTTTTGCTGTCTCCATGTACAGATGTGAAAGACAGTCGCTAACTACCCACCAACCATGGCCTGTACAATGTGTACTGAGGATAAGTAAAACAAAAGTAGGTAGTTGGGTTAAGATATGAAAAATGGTTGAATTTGAGTAAATGTTGACGCTCTACCTCTTTGTGTTTTGGTAGGAATTCCATTGGTCTGAAATACCTTTCTTGAAGCCACGCTGGGGCCTGGAATGTTTACTTGATTATCTTTTCTTGAGGTACTAGCACATTTCTGGGGATTTAAACTTTGAATTTACAGTTAAACCCGTCTATAGCGCCCCCTCTTGGGACTCACCAAAATAGGGTGCTATAGACTGGTCTCTTTTAATGTAAATCGCATTGTACTACCTATTTAAAATCGGGTGCTATAGAGAGGGAGGCACTATTTAGAGGGGGCGCTATAGACAGGTTTAACTGTATATTATTTTCTGATAGATGGCAGTATGTCATCAGCAACATTCAGTTGCAGCATCAGGAGGTGTTGTTTCATTATATGTAAACATCCCCTGATGGACAGAACTGAGGAGCTTTGTAAACAAGTCAAAGGGAAACTAAATGACAAAAATTGATTCTCTAAACCACAATATTGTAATTAAAGACATGGCGCAGTTTTCTTTTACAACACACCCAGGAAAGAAACTATATAAATGATATTTTTGACACAATTTTATGCAAACATTTACTTTTATCAAAGAATGCCCAGTCAAGCAATGGGTCAACAGTCAGTTTACAAGGAATGATGTAGGTGGTGAGTCAAACCTCGCTGAAACATCGCGTGGGACCAAGGCTGTATGTTGTTAGAACAATAAAAAACACAAGGTAATAAGACAAATAAATAAATAAAACATTCAGAACTTTTGTCTGAAGATAGTAACAAATATGCTACCAAAACATCACATTTATTTATTTGGGCTTATTACCTTGTGTTTATAAATCCCCCCTCTGTAAAATACAGCCATCAAGCTGATACAGCAACAATACACATATCAATATGTATGGTCTGTGTATTTATGACAAGGCTTGGTGTTTGGGAACAGAGAGAACATTAGAGGTACCAAGACCAAATGGTTGGGTGTGACGTTTCAGGAACTGCATTGTTACCATCTTCAGACAAAAGTACTAATTGAACCTTATATCATGTAAGTCCAAATTGATGAGGCACAATTTGGATTGTAGATTATAAACACAAGGTAATAAGACCAAATCCAAATAAATAATAATAAATAAAATAAAAAATATATTACCTTATGATAAGGCAATTTGGATTTGGTCTTATTACCTTATGTTTATAATCTATAATCCAAATTATGCCATATCATCCATTCTAACTTATGTATCAGGTAGATACAGTCCACATAGCTTGTCTCAGGGACCCGGTTGGTTGTGTGGTCCTTATCTAGATAGTAAAATATGGTTGAAGTCAGTTTCCCTCTTTTGTTTGTTTGTAAAACATCCACTCAGGGAGAACCCAGGTAATTGATGAAGATTGTGTGAAGTTGAACTGAAACTCCCAACCTGGGTCTAGAGGAAGTAATCAAATGGAGCAGGACATGGATGGAGAGCAGTCTGCTAGATGAAGGAAGTCTCCTATCTATAGTGAGGGGATTGAGGAGGTCTCTAATATCTGGGATTGGAAGATAATGTGGAATCCTGCTCCATAGTACATGGCAATGTTACAGAAATGTTGACCTCATTTGGTCTGTGTGTGTACAACTCTCTAGGGTACAATTCCATAGGAACACCATGGGGAAATGACAGATCCTAACTATAAACACAAGGTAATAAGACCAAATCCAAATAAATAGCGTGTGATATTTTGGTAACAGCATTGTTACCAAAAGATCAACCACTATATATTTATTTGGATTTGGTCTTATTACCTTGTGTTAATAATCCAAATTGTGCCTTATCAAATCCAAATTGGTAAACCCAGGCAGAGCTTGTGTTCTCAAGGTGACAATGGTGTTTTAGACTCAAGTCCTAAAATGAGGAAAACAATGTTTATCTCAATAGAATACTTAATTAAAATGGGGTAATTCTACAATTCAAATTGAACCATGTTAATTGTACTCTGTGTATTAGCTCTGGTAGCAACACTGAATCACCACTGGATTTGTTTATTTGGATTTGTGAAGTTTATCCCAATCACATGCTGTCCTAGGGGTCTGTGGAAGGATGGTCTAAACCATTGGTTTTCAACCGCTACGACCTGGAATTGAATCCCGCATTGGGCACTTTTTTTTTTATTAAAAGAATGCTTCAATGGCCCCCGATTCTTGCAAAAGTCCATCCCACCAGTGAGTGCAAGTAACCAAACGGCTTTCTGGCACATATGTAAGCGCAAAAGTCGAACTGCATTTCCCATGTGTAGACATGTGGTGTCCTTACAGTAAAAGCAACTTCTACCCACCACTTGTACTAGGGATAACAAACAAGCTGTCCCACACAGAGCTGTTCCTCCCAGTAGATGATCTCCCACAGACTAGAGTGGAAGTCTTGGTGATGTAACAAGGCCTCAGCCAAAGTATTGAAATATATGTGACCTCTCAATAACAAACATATTACCAAAACATCTCACACTATTATTCATTTGATATGGTCTTGTTATTTTGTCCATAACCTATAATAAAAATTCCAAGGTACTAAGGCCAAATCCAAATAAATAAATAGTGTGACATTTCAGTAACAACACTGTTTACATCACACACTATTTATTTATTTGGTCTTATTACCTTGTGTTTCTAATCTATAATTCAAATTGTACCTTATCTGATAATTGAAATTGTTTACAAAGCAATAATGTGTTATCGATATATAGGAACAACTGATGATAAAGCACAATTTGGATTATAAACACAAGGTAATAAGACCTAATAAATAAATGAAGTGTGTGACGTTTTGGTAACAGCGTTGTTACCATCTTCAGACAGTATTCAGACAGCATTCAGCACTTTTGTCTAAAGATGGTAACAATGCTGTTACCGAAACATCACACACTATTTATTTATTTGGATTTGGTCTTATTACCTTGTGAGCACTAATGATGTTTCTTTGCAAATAAAATAAACTTTCCACTGTCCTCACTGCAATGGAAAAATAATTGGGAGAGCTTGGCAGTGGTGAAAGTGCTCCCAAATTGTGAACCAATTAGAACAATTATGCGGCAACAAAAATCTGGTAGAGTTGAGGGAAGTCCCAAGGCCGAGGGGAGAAGAGTTGACAACAACTTCTAACTCTGCATCTCAATGAGGTTTCACAATCGCGTTGCAACACGAGCTGGCAAAACATTGCAAGAAATCGGAGGTGAAAACAAATACCTTTTTATGGTCAACATCTTGGTTGGCCAATAACATCCAGTCCCTGGCAAACTGTGTCACACATTGTACACACAATGGTAAATTTGATTCAAGTCATTGGTACGACCTCTGTTTATCCCACAGGAGCCTTGCACTCACTGGTTACAAGGGATTATAAAACCTATTTGTGAAATGGGGGCTTGTGGTTGACAGTTTACAACCATTGTGTCATCTTGCATCAAGAGGTAGTTTCTAAAAATACATTTTGATTAATTACCTTATTGAATTGTTACAAGAAAATGACACCAAATCCAAATAAATTAATAAGTGTATGACATTTTGGTAACAGCGTTGTTACCACCATCAGACAAAAGAATAAAAAAATGTGGTAATAATGCTGTTAACGAAACATACACACTTATTGACATAAGGTAATAAGACCAAATCCAAATAAATAAATAGTGCGTGACGTTTTGGTAACAGTGTTGTTACCATCATCAGACAAAAGTACTGCTTGGATTAGGTCTTACTTTCTTGTAGCTTAAATCCAAATTGTGCTTTATCAACGTGTTAAATTGTATAAGTGGCTATTTAAACCAACATGAGGCATGGGGAATAGAATTTCTTTAAAGAATGTTCTTCCAAAACTTACTGAATGCTAAGGTACAATTTGGATTATAAAATAGGAACATAAGACAACAAGGCTAATGAATAAATTATGGACTCAATAATAGTTACCATCTTCAGACAAAATACTGAATCTAGTATAAAGGATAAGGCACAATTTGGATTATAAACACAAGGTAATAAGACCAAATCCAAATAAATAGTGTGTGACATTTCAGTAACAGCATTGTTACTATCTTCAGAAAAAAGTACAGTAAGTACTGTTACCGAAAGTCACACATTATTTATTTGGTCTTATTACCTTGTGTTTATAATCTATGTATTGAGTATATTTGTCTGATGTAGTCATGGAATCCGTGTAATGTTCACACAAGGAGATAAGAAACAACTTTTGCCTGAAAATGGTAACAATGCTGTTTACCAAGATGTCAATTTATCCATTTACTTCAATAGAATGAATGCTCAGCCAGCTCTATTGGCTGTTGAAGGATGGTTCAGCCGGCTTGCACAAGGAGACAAGTGGCAGATCCAGGTCAAGTCTTAACGCAACATCCTCTGTGTGTTTTTGCCCAAGTTATCACACTGGAGAACTGATGATGAAGTCTTGAGGACATTGAGGAGTGGCTTGTTGGAAAACACAAGGTAACAACACCAAATAAATGGTGTAATGTTTTGGTAACAAAATTGATACCATGTTACAAAAATTGACGGCTGTTGGAAAAGAAATCATGACAGAAGTCTTGAGAAGATGGGGAGAGGTCTGCAGGGATATAGCAGGAGGATTGATGAAACAGTTCTGGAGTGTGAAGTGAAGCTATGAAGAAATAATGAGAAGAGATAGAGAAGCTGAAGAAAGGACATGATACAGACTGACCATGATCATTATGATTTTGTATTGTAAACCTCTGAGTTGCCGCGGCCCCCACTTGCAGTGGGCAGGCAACCAGAGGTCAACAAGATGGCAAACCTTGCGACGCCGTTACTTGGAGCTTGTCAGCGCTGCATAATGTCGCCTCAGTCTTATTTGCATACTTCCACCATTTTATACCACCACTTGTTGAACAAAGACTAAGGTAATCAGTTGCCGAGGCTCCATCACAAGTTGTGTGTGGCCAGTTGTGCCATTTTCTTTATATTGTCCAGAGGAGGACAAATTCCAATTGTAGAGAAATGGTTAAAGAGATAAATTAGCAAATTAGGCATCTTTGGCTAATAAAGGAGGCATAAATTTGTTCATAAAGTTAACTTATAATTTGAATTTATCAAAGTGCCTTGTTTATACCTTGACAAAGGTTCAACCAATTGAAATATTACTTTGGATTATAAAGACATGGTGAAAGTCCAAATATTTATTTGTTTATTTGGTCTTATTGTGTTTATAATCCAAGTTGTGTGGCTATCAAAGTTATTTAGTAATATTTCAATTGGCCAACCTTTGTCACGGTATAAACAATGTGTTATTTTGTACTTTGATAAATTCACAGTATTGTCATGATTGTGAATGATTTATAGCACAAGTCGGGAATTGTGTTTGATGTTGGGTAAATGTACAAGTTGTGACAGAGCCGTGGTACTTTATTTATAACCTGCTGCTGCAGGGAATTTCCCACAATGCCTTGGTTTGCCTGCCATGGTGAAACACTTCCTGCTACACTGGAAATTTCCACTCCCTTGTTTTAGATGTCTCTGTTGGAAACTAATCAATTTAAAGCAAAAATAAACATATTTCAACATATCTTTACATCTCAATCTGTTCCTATAGGTTAGATAAATACAATTCATACATATCTTATACTTCTCTTTAAAAAAAATTACTTATATACTATTTTAACTTTTTTTATAATCAAGTCTACACAAAAGGAAAAAAACAAAATACTTCTCCACAAGATATATTTTTTAAAACATTCCAAGATTATACCTTTAAAAATTTAGCTAAAAATTTCACATTTTTCCATTCAAATGGGTTATTTTTACTAAGTGTGTTTTGCCACAACGTATTATCATTTATAACTTGGCTGCGATTTCAAATTATCGTTTTTATAAATAATGTTTTAACAGAAAATAGTATTCTCTTCATTTTAGCTAAATGTCCTTAATTATAAAAATAACTAAAATAGGAATAAACACTAAACCTTATATGGGAGCTATACAAAGGCTGACCTAAAAAAAGCTTTGGCAACGGACGCGTTCTATGGAGGGTGTCGAAAGAGTAAATTCGCCTACGTGGCGAAACTTTAGCTGAAATGTGCAACGTTTAACGAAATTTTGGCGAGTCAACGCCATTCTTATTATTTTAGGAAAGCGTTGTTTTGAACGCTCAAAGATGGCGGCCCTAGCGACACGTCACAACCTGATATCGATTTACCCCACTGCTCGAAATTTTCTTTGTTTTTACCTCGTTTTGGGCCAAAACTTTCTGCGTTTGTTTCATTACCAAATCAAACCTTGTTAGATATTAGCCGTGTAACAATCGTTTGCTATTTTCGAGGCGTATCACTTACCCTATTCGCTAAGCCTAATTTGGCAAAATATATTAGCATGTGTGTTGTTCGTCTAGCTAAAAGTGTATAAGTTGTAGTAGACTATAGTTACTAAAAGTTAGTAATATTTGATTCAAACATCTACTAGTTAGTAATACTAAAATTTTCAGCAGGTGCAAAACCAAACAAACAAGCGCTTGAAAATTTGTAACGTCGTTACAAAATCTAGAAGCAAAATTGCATGCACTATACCACCACACGATAAAAACGACTTACCTTGTGAATTGAGAAGCGTCGTAGATCCACGTATCCAGAAATAGGCGATTTAGATCCATTCAAAGCACTTATTGTAACTCCCAATTAAAGATATAAAACACCACTGGCCACACTTTTCATCCACAATTTTGATTGGCTATTGAAAAAGAAATCAACAGAACCTAAAAATAATGCATCACATATTTTTTATTTTGTTCACTGTACAAATTTTCTACACCACTGTACAGACAGTAAAATAGCTTTTTATACATTTATACAGCAAGTGGGGGGTTCTGTGTGAGGGAAAGTATACAAAAACATGCAGAAGAAAAATATATATATATAAAAAAAGGAATCAACTGGGATCTTAAGATGTCTGGAGGGGCCTAATCTGAAGGCCTGTGTTAGATTTTGGGAGATTTTGTCTTTACAAAAAAAAAAAAAAATCTTAAATATAACAACAACAATATAAATCACAGAACAGAGATCTGGGAATTTAAATTTGAAAAATATATATAATAATGGGCTAGAAAATGCATAATGGGTATTTAAAAAATAATAGCAAACGAAAATAATACATTAAAAAAATTTGGTCATACCTGCGTTCTTGTGATGAAATGGGATTTGGAGGGAAGTTTTAAAACACAGGGAGGTCTGAGATTTGTTTTAAAATTAAAAACTATCTAACTTTGTACAAAGATGAAGCCGGTGGGCTGTTGATCACAGTGGAGGCATGGCCCCAGAATACGCCCCTCGGGGCATGGTAAGGTCCCAAGTCGATTTGTACGTCCGTCCCCAGGACTTAGCTGGAGACGTACATCTGATTGCCCCGTGGGTCCATCAGGTAGGTTTCCCAGGCCGCGGAGCGCTGGAAGGAACGCTTGCAGGTCGGTGGGGGCGGATGGCGGTGCTCGACGGCTGTTTGCGGGGTCGCCACGGGCTGCGATGATGCCTCGAACAGCACGCAGATGCTTCCGTTCTCTCCGATCCTGTAGGACACCTCACGCGGATCTATCCACAGCGTCAGCTCGTGGGGGAACAGCTGGCGAAGACTTGCCTCGTCCAGGCCGCACGAGTTTCCGGCCCTCAGAATGATTGGATCCATTTTGTGGTTGATGCGAAGGCAGCGGTAGCCCGATCCCTTGCAGGGGTTCTCCGGAAACCAGTGCTGCTGGTAGTGCCTCTTGAGGGACTCCTCCAGATGAGCGCGGAACACTTCCAGCTGGTTATTGTCCAGGCAGTTCCCCAGCCGCAGGAGGTTGGCTAGAAACGTGGAGGCGCTTTTGACTTCGTTTCGCATTTTTGTTTATAGCTCCTTCGATGGATTTATTAGGAATAAATTTTGTTTAAATAATAAAAAGAAAAAATAGAATTTGTTACGTTTAGGCAGAGCGGCGGGAGGACTAGCAGTTCATCTCATTGCTACAACACGGTGACTAAGTGGCGACTCCAGCCCTACACTATTTGGTCGCTGCAGCGCCGCCTGGGAACAGCTACGTCACAGCCAATCAGAAGCCTACCCTCGAGCCGGAAGCTGCGGCGCCGCCTAGCGGGGGCTCGAGATTAAACTGGCCTAGTGTAAACAAGTTTGTGCACAAAGGGCCATCTGGCACGAAGCTTAATGGGAATTATTTTTAAATTGATTGAAAACTGATGACCCTAGCAACAGTCTAACCGAGCTTACACATCTAATTGGCACACGATCATTTTATTTTCTGAAATTTCCTTTTTTATAAACAGAGCTTAATGCGTCAACTTCCAATAAAAGAAACTCCACCAATGTGCGAGTTAGCCAAACTACCATGTATACTTTTTGTTGTTGTTTGGAGTTATGAATTGAAAGAACACATCAAACATTTTGATATATAATAACACAAAATATGCAAATAATTCATAAAGTTATTTTGTTTAGGATATATAGGTGGTGATACAAAATGATTTTTGTTTATACCAAATGTCATGGATTGAGTTTGTATATAAAAAAGTTTATATATAAATAATGGCTATACTCCACCTATAATGTGTAGGTTTACATGTTATATATATGGCGTAAATACAAACGTAAAAACAAGTTCATTCACCTAGGTAAACAAGTAACCGACCAAACTTCACGTAAGGATGAAATACCAACTTCAGGCCAGCACCCACAGCGGGGATGTAGCTCAGATGGTAGAGCGCTCGCTTAGCATGCGAGAGGTACTGGGATCGATACCCAGCATCTCCACTTTTTTTTTTTTTTTTTTTCAATTACAGAAAAGTGGGTCTCTAAACTCAGATGTATTACACTGACACACTAGGGTTATAAATTTGAACTTTTTCCGTTGTTTCTGGTCGTTGACGGAAACCCCTCTCCCGGAGTCAACGCTCTCCAAGTATTGACGACGTCTGTGGGAGAAGCCAACATTTTCTACAAGATTTTACGAAACTGACAAGAACCCTCTGAGGAGATTGTCGCTGTCGGGAGGCAACGACAACAAAGACACCCAGCTGACGAGTCAGTGCCACTCTACAGATGTATCCTGACTTGTTCATATCACGGCGGTATTCTGAACTTTCGGTGAAGTTCCTTTATCAAGTAGCACACGAGCACAGCTGACGTCAGGAAGTCGTCGAACAGCCAAGTTGGAGCTTGCTACGTGATTCCGACTGTGGTCATAATTGCCCCTCCCGCCATCTTGGAAATATCGAAAGGCAATCAGCGCCATTATCAAAATTCACAATTTGGCAACCTTTCCCCGCTTCCTTCCTTCACTTGATTTTTATTCAGATTTTCCTCCTTTCAACTTCTTAAATGGCCCTCGGGTACCGAATAAAACATAATCAGCAAGTATTCAATCCAGTGCAGCAACAAGCAATGTCTGCTTGGCTTCCAACTGGCAGACTTCATTCTGTGGTAATTCTTTCTTTAAACATTCGTCGCAGAACACTTCCCGTCATCAGTGGCTGGTTCGGTATGTCGCAGGACGGCGTCACCCACACTGCTCCCAAGTACAAGTTTGGTTATTTGCACTGATTGGTTGAACTTGTGTAGGATTGACCGGCATCGTTTCTTTGCGGCCCGGGAGACTGAAAAGATGAAGTTGGCTGTGAATAGGCGGAATTTTCCTGTTTCCATTCTGTTTCGGTCCTGTGCCGCATTCGAACGCTGTCAGCGCCCTCAGCACCTCTGGAAGCGGCGAACATGGGTGACAAGAACTTGTTTCTGGCATCGACACAAGATAAACTTGCAAGGTGAAATGTCCGACACAAAGATAGGTATGGATGTCCCACACAAGATAAACTTGCAAGGTGAAATGTCCGATATAAAGATAGGTGTGGATGTCCCACACAAGATAAACTTGCAAGGTGAAATGTCCGATATAAAGATAGGTGTGGATGTCCCACACAAGATAAACTTGCAAGGTGAAATGTCCGATATAAAGATAGGTGTGGATGTCCCACACAAGATAAACTTGCAAGGTGAAATGTCCGACACAAAGATAGGTATGGATGTCCCACACAAGATAAACTTGCAAGGTGAAATGTCCGATATAAAGATAGGTGTGGATGTCCCACACAAGATAAACTTGCAAGGTGAAATGTCCTACACAAAGATAGGTATGGATGTCCCACACAAGATAAACTTGCAAGGTGAAATGTCCGATATAAAGATAGGTGTGGATGTCCCACACAAGATAAACTTGCAAGGTGAAATGTCCGATATAAAGATAGGTGTGGATGTCCCACACAAGATAAACTTGCAAGGTGAAATGTCCGACACAAAGATAGGTATGGATGTCCCACACAAGATAAACTTGCAAGGTGAAATGTCCGACACAAAGATAGGTATGGATGTCCCACACAAGGTAAACTTGCAAGGTGAAATGTCCTACAAAGATAGGTATGGATGTCCCACACAAGATAAACTTGCAAGGTGAAATGTCCTACAAAGATAGGTATGGATGTCCCACACAAGATAAACTTGCATGGTGAAATGTCCGACACAAAGATAGTTTCTCCTCTCAATTAAGTAACAACACAAAATCTTAATAATTTCTAAAGAGCCACTACACCAGTCAAGTTGAAAGCTTCATCCTCACCAACGCGAGGTTCCGCCATTCTACTGACAAATTCCTGCCGAAACATGCAGCAGACCACGTAGCAGCAAGCGGACGTGCAAGGACACGTCTCGGTACATCCGGCGGAGGAGCCGCGCCTCTCTCCCCTGAATTCGCACAACGGCGGCGAGATTTGAGCGTTCGCTGCCCTGAACAATGTGGTTTGCCCGCAACTGCATGCTGGCCATCAGCGTGTGTTCTCCCGAGGGGTTGACGTTTGGATAGCGCTGAGTGTCCCCAGGATGACACGGGAGAGGGAGATTATATTTACATAACCGCTGTTCCTGTCCACCCGCCCGGGCTGTTAAGTGGGCACTTTGACCTGAACGACCTTTGCGGGCCAAGAAAGTTCTTTAAATAGATTTCAATGTCCACAGAAGGATAAAAAAGTTTCACACAAGCTCCTTCAATCGCCCCTACTCCACGGAAACAAAAGCTGCGAACAATGCAGAAGTAGAGGATCCCAACAAGCTATTTCCCAGAGCGGCTGATTCTATAGAGGGTTGTTTGTCCCGAGCGGCTAGCAACAGCCTCCTCGGCTTATCTCCGCGTCCGCTGATAGCGCGGCCGGGGAGGACGTAAACACGGGCCAATTGTGCTCCTAGATTCGTTCAGCCATTGAGGAAAATTGACTTGAGTCCCCCAATTTTCTGTTTTTTTTCTTACAGTGTGCCTTTCCATTGGGAAGTTCTCCAACAGGATGGCGTCCCATGGACCCAGTCCTGCCACAGTCCCACATAGCTACAGCCGTGCAGTTGTCATCGCCGGAATCCACTCCGGTAGCCTGAGTGTCGTGACGACGTACTCGGCTTCTTGGGACGCTGTGTTCTTTCACCTGTTCCTTTCCTAGGAGCGACTTTCAGCCCATTCCCGTGTTTGCCAAGTTGTGGCCTTTCTTCAGTCCATCTTTCACCTCTCGTTCAAATTCGTTCTTATCTCCACTCAGTCATATCAAGATGTCAAGACTGAGGTGGATTTTGAGCTTTTTGATGCTGGCAGAGTTCGTTGATCCACTGCAGCTGAAGATGTGGCAAGTCCCGAGTACGGGAGAATCTTGGCCGCTTCTCGTTGATGGAGGAGTTTTGGCTCTTTCTCTTTTGGGAGATAATTTGAAAATTTTGGCTGAAAATAAATAAAAATATTTCCCTCAATTGCCGACTTCAAGAGGTGGAAAATCCGCTGTGTCCCAGTGGTTGCGACAACCCCCAAAAGAATTTGTAAACAATGAATAAAAAAATGCCACATGGGTAAATCTGTGAAAGATGTCCATATGAACGATCGGCACTTCCCGCCTCTGAACACAGCGATGACATTTTCTTGATCGAAGTCCACAAGATCCCCTTTTCCACGCGATGGCAATGCGATACAAAATGGCGATCTGACAGCGAGAAGTCTTCTGCCGGGATATACCCACGTTATATAGCTGCAGTCTTGCAGAAATGTTTGGCAACGCTGCAGTTAAATCTGCTTTCAACTTTCTCTTCGTAGACACCTTTGGAATTTCTGAATTCGCCTTTTGAAAATATTTTTTGAGAAATTTAATTTCCAAAATGAAGTATATAAATGGCGTGTGTTAACAAGGATCTAGGCCAGAGAGACCTAGTGTCTGCGGTTCGATCAGTCGACATCTTTATTAAGACCCCCCCCGTTATTACAGTAGATTTTCCTGAGAAATACAGAAAATTTGTGGAAAAAAAGAAATTCGAATTAATAAGTTCATATTGGAAATATGGAGATCAATAATTATTTTGATATATGTACATAGGTACACAGAGGCTCCCGTGAGTTATGGGGAGAAGTAACGCCGGGGTTTCAACAAAATAAAAATGTACCGAAGTTTTGACGTCGTTTGTTTTTAAAAGAGAGGTACGAGAGGTTGTTTACACAACAGAAATAGCCTAGATTTTCTTTTTTATTTATTTATTTATTACGAAACACGCGTGGATATGTGCATGTAAATGTATCTGGATTCTCCTGAGCGGTTTAATATGGCGCACTTTGGCTGCCGTTAACTTCAAGGAAGAACATGTCCGGCAGTAGATGTCAAAAAACTGCAATGGTTCTCATTATCTCATTTCATTCCTTTGGGATTTGCAGAGTCAGTCAGCAGCCGAGGTTCCTTCACCTCCTCCCACCAATGGCCTTGCCGAGCAACAAAACGTCCTTCGTTTGGGAGAAAAAATATCTCAGCGCGCATGCCCAGAAATAAAATCTTCATCACAACATGGCGCCCGGCGCAAAAATAAACTGAATCGTTTGATTTTTTCCCCCCCACGTCATTCTGACAGGCCGAGGCCTAAAAATAAGGCGCGTTTGAAGGGGCATTGTTAGGCCTAACAAAGGCAGACGGGAGGTCAACAGATCGGCTGACCTGTAAACATGCTCGGCTGCCTAGAATTGAAATGGGGGATCTTGAAATAGAGGGCGCCACGGGTTGTTCAACCTCGGAGTGTGCGCAGCACGAACCTAGGTTCCAGTTTTAAATTTGATTTGAATAATCGCTAACTCCTACTATAGGAGACAAACTTGACCAAATAGAGTCGAAACTGCTGGACCATTTACGGCATTTTAACTCGAGGATAGGCAGCAACATTCCTTATTCTGACATTAACTTTTATCCAGAGATTGTTTTAAAAACAAATATTTCCATTTTCTAAGTGACAACTCGGGTCAAAAGTACAACATCCCTCGCGGTAAACAACCGCCATGTTTGCCCGCACAGATGTGCAGAGGGATTTGAAGCCAAATAATTTCTTCTAGCTCCGACGCTCGGGGACTCCGTGTCAGAATGGACTTCAGGCTGAGTTGGGTGTCACCCCGGGGGTTGCGTCACCCCGGGTTTCCTGCCCTCACGTAACCCCGACTTTCTTCTCTTTTTTTCCCCCCCTGCGGGGAGAGGAGGTCACCTTCCATCCCCGGGACGTGGGACTCCGGGACTCTCCGCTGGACTCGGCGGTGCACTCAGCTGGAAACGGCGGGAACTTCCCAAGCGGACTTCCGGACTTCCCTGGCAGCTGCCAGCTCGGACCAATGTTTCAACTGTCGCCAGTTCCCCGGACGACTTCGGTCTAGGTAGCCTACTATCCAATGGTGTCGCCAGTTCCCCAGGCGACTTCGGTCTAGGTAGCCCACTATCCAATGGTGTCGCCAGTTCCCCAGGCGACTTCGGTCTAGGTAGCCTACTATCCAATGGTGTCGCCAGTTCCCCGGACGACTTCGGTCTAGGTAGCCTACTATCCAATGGTGTCGCCAGTTCCCCAGGCGACTTCGGTCTAGGTAGCCTACTATCCAATGGTGTCGCCAGTTCCCCAGGCGACTTCGGTCTAGGTAGCCTACTATCCAATGGTGTCGCCAGTTCCCCAGGCGACTTCGGTCTAGGTAGCCTACTATCCAATGGTGTCGCCAGTTCCCCGGACGACTTCGGTCTAGGTAGCCTACTATCCAATGGTGTCGCCAGTTCCCCAGGCGACTTCGGTCTAGGTAGCCTACTATCCAATGGTGTCGCCAGTTCCCCAGGCGACTTCGGTCTAGGTAGCCTACTATCCAATGGTGTCGCCAGTTCCCCAGGCGACTTCGGTCTAGGTAGCCTACTATCCAATGGTGTCGCCAGTTCCCCAGGCAACTTCGGTCTAGATAGCCTACTATCCAATGGTGTCGCCAGTTCCCCAGGCGACTTCGGTCTAGGTAGCCCACTATCCAATGGTGTCGCCAGTGCCCCGGGCGACTTCGGTCTAGGTAGCCCACTATCCAATGGTGTCGCCAGTTCCCCAGGCGACTTCGGTCTAGGTAGCCTACTATCCAATGGCGTCGCCAGTTCCCCAGGCGACTTCGGTCTAGGTAGCCCACTATCCAATGGTGTCGCCAGTTCCCCAGGCGACTTCGGTCTAGGTAGCCTACTATCCAATGGTGTCGCCAGTTCCCCAGGCAACTTCGGTCTAGGTAGCCTACTATCCAATGGTGTCGCCAGTTCCCCAGGCGACTTCGGTCTAGGTAGCCCACTATCCAATGGTGTCGCCAGTGCCCCGGGCGACTTCGGTCTAGGTAGCCCACTATCCAATGGTGTCGCCAGTTCCCCAGGCGACTTCGGTCTAGGTAGCCTACTATCCAATGGCGTCGCCAGTTCCCCAGGCGACTTCGGTCTAGGTAGCCCACTATCCAATGGTGTCGCCAGTTCCCCAGGCGACTTCGGTCTAGGTAGCCTACTATCCAATGGTGTCGCCAGTTCCCCAGGCGACTTCGGTCTAGGTAGCCTACTATCCAATGGTGTCGCCAGTTCCCCAGGCGACTTCGGTCTAGGTAGCCCACTATCCAATGGTGTCGCCAGTTCCTACTCTTTGTGAGAAAATGTAACAAGTGTTTATCAACCCAGACGGCACAAAAATTGAAAAGATATAAAGAAGTGTAGAAGAGGCTAACACAATAAAAGCAAAATTTAAACACCGAAAATCACGGACAACTAAAAATGGCTTTGGTTGAAGTAGGGAGACCTGAGGAAAATAGATTTTTAAAAAGCAAACAAAGCCGACACACGGCGCAAAATATGGTTAGAAGGCCAGTCCGAATAAATGGCCGCCGAGTGCAATTAAAAAGAGGAGAAAGTCAAACAAGCAAACAAAGGTGGAAGACCTTCGGAGGTGGAAGCCTGGGGACAATCGCGGCGGGCCAAGGACTGCTCGCGCGACCTCGGCAGGAAGCACGGCAAGGAACCAACAATCCATATCGGAAAACGCTCTTGTCCCGTGTCAAGATGTCTTCTAGTTTATCTGTTTCTTTCTTATATGCCAGTTATTGTGAGTACAGGACCCCTGGAATATTTCGAGAAAGATAAAATGCTCGGGTTATATTTCTCTCCTCGACCCGCCATCTCGGGTCCCCCCACCGCCGAGCGACGTCAAGAGCGCCGCATGGAATGAAAGTCTCAAGCGGTCGCCGTGGAGTTCGAGGAAGACAATGAAGTTTCCCTCTTCCTTCTCCCAGAGGATATTTCACGGAGTAGGAAAGTGATCGGCACAATTGTCCTCTACAAACATGGGCACATCCTGGGTCATTTCTGGGACAACTCTAAGGATGAAAACATGGCTAGCGAGTTCCAACGGCCCGGCCGAAATTACATCGAAATAGTCAGACGAGACTTGAAAATCGACGCTCTTCTCCAGCGGCGTCCATGGCTCGGGTCGACCCCCTCCTGTATTGTTCTTTTTATCGACCCGGCCTCGTGACAGTTTCTCTCATTGAGATACGCGAGCAATGTCGCAACTGACAGAGCTTCGTCTCCGTGAAATCTGAGGTAGAATTTGTGTATCTTTCCCACCTGTTTCTATTTACACATAGCCGTTGGGTGGCTGGCACAGACAGGTCCCCCGCCTGTTGCCATGGCAACCCTCCCCCACCGCTCAATAACCCAGGTTGGCGGAGTCGAGGTTTGTTGTGACCTTGGGACGCGGCGATCTGCAACTGTCAAGTTTACAAATGAGAAAGCGCCATTTAAGTGGAAGTTGCAATATCGCCCGCCGCTGAAACCACCCAGTATTAGAGGTGGAACTGTGGCGATACCGTCAACCAGGGGAAAGGCGGATCATGTGTTAAAACAATGCGATGAACATGAGCCACACCACTGTGTGTGTTAATGGGAAAACAATAAAAACTCAAGATCCGCCTAGGCGGAGACCGACTTGCACCAAAGATCAGCTGTTGGGGCCACATTCCTCCCACCGCCCCACCTGGCCCGACCCCCCGGGGCCATCTGCGCCCAGCCGACCATGTGGCACTTTCTTGGCAGGGTTGGAAGTTTCAGCTGCTACGTGGTGGGGAAACAAGCCAGAAAGTTCACAAATTAAAGTTTCATCTCAGAGCTTTCTTATGTTTGGACAGAAAAGTATTTTCTCTTAAACATTTTATAACTTCGACACACCATTATCAAGATTTTGTAATTTATTTTATTCTTCCCGGCCGAAAATGTGATGAGCTGATGTAATTATTTTGTTCAATATTTCAAAAGGACATTTTCTACAGCAACTAAACGGGAATAATGTTTAAAAAAAAATCCCCACCTTCATTTCAGTGTAGTTGCAGAAATTTGTCTTTCTTTTTAAATCGAACCAAATGATTAACGGCTCGCGGCTCAGTCTCTGCTAACTCCCCCTATTTGTGACAACTTTTGTGTTCTCAAAAGACCCGGAGTTGTAGAGTTTTCTAATCTGTAAAGAAATTGTATTTCTTCCCGAAATCCGGTATTGAAGACGTCAGAGGACTTTCAAATGGCAGAACAATTCGGGGCAGACGATATCAGACAAAAGCCTCAAATTCTCTTCGCCGAACTTCGGCCAGTTCCAGTCACCATGTTTGCTGGCCACGCAGGAACCAAGTATCTCTGTCATCCTGTTGCGACACAGTTCTGATCGCAGCTCCATTTTACTTTAAATCTGCAAATGGCCGTCTCGCCATGACGTCATCCAATCAAATAACGGGAATTACTCTGGGCCTTGATTTCCACGTCACGTGGACAATGTCACTTTAAAGAGAAGAGCTGGTTGAAGCCAACTTGCAGCCCCCAGGCTATTAATGAAGCGTGTGAAGGGATATCACGTGGTACCTGGGAAACGATAATCATCATCATCATTGAAGGGGGATATCGCCACGGTCACGTGACCCCTTCAACAAATGAGCGGCGTCCAATGAGGGCGAGGCTCCCACAATCGCGGCTTTATGGACAGCTCCAATCATTTGTCGCCAGATGGCCGTGAGTCACCCTGGCCGACTGCACCGTCCACCCAGATTCTGCAAAAATTGACAGTAACAATCTGACAACCCTGCCGAACGGGGCGGGGCGTGACGTCACATCCGGGGCCGTGTTTACAAACAAAGGAACCGGTCGAGCAGGCGAGTTCCGGTCTTGGAGACGCCGCAGGGCTGACCTCTCCCCCCATTGGCTGTCAGGGGACATACATATTGTGTATTCTTCAGATTTTTGACAACAGGGCAAAATCTAATTGACGGGGGGAAAAAAAAAACGAGAACATAGCCATAATTCCTGTGCGTATATTCACACATATTATTTATTTAAAAAATACTAAAAAAAAAATAAAATACAATTCTAGAATACAACGACCTCAAAGATCCATTCCGTCGACACAATGGCCTCGAAGCAATCTCAACCAGACGATGGCTGTGGAAAGAAGATCTAAGCCTGTAAACGGACATGTCACAGCGGTCCACGCTGTACTGAAGCTGTGACCTCGGGAAGGACACTGAGTAGAAGGGGGATAGTTTAGAGCGGCGGCACTTGAAGGACGGGCCACGCAGGGACCGAGCTATGGGACAAAACGTTCCATATTCTGGACTCCGCCAGAGGTGGCCAGGACTGCCTACCATCGTCACTACGCTATTAAGAAATATGTCCATTCCCCACTGTGTGTAAGATATTGTTGGGTAACCACGAAGATGGAAGACTCCCGGGGGACCCTGGCAGATCTTGGCTCTCAATACAGACAAATACACCGTCTGGCCATTAGCTGATGGAGTGGAAGATAGCACAAAAGGTGAGGAGAATGGTGAATACAGGGGTAAAGTATAATAACAATTGAAATATTAATGTGTTAATAATAAAGGGAGAGATTTCAAACAAGCATTCAATAGGCTATTAGGAAGGCTTATAAAAGAGGGTATATAAGTGTGTGTGTGACAATTGAAAAACATTTATTGTCATCTAGACAATTTTACAATTCAGCGAGAGAGAGAGAGCAAGAGAAATATATACAGGAGAAAGATAGAATACATAATTTTTACAAAGTGATGATGGAGGATGAAGGAAGGCATCCCCTGCGCACGAGGGTCCTCGTCCAGTGTGTGTGTGTGTTTACTGGACAAACCCTGTTGACATTTTTAGCGAAAAGACCAAATTTACTTGGGACTGGATATGAGATAATTACAAATCTAAGGTGTACTCGCGCTCAGGAGCTTTGAACAGCGCTTTTATTCAACTTTGCCCAATGTAAGCTTGGGGCGGCCAGATCACTGTCGGACTGATGAAGGAGACGCACATGCCGACAGAAACGGCTGAGTATTTGGGAAGATACTCGTCGCTCCGGCCAAGTTGGGAAAGCGAGGAGAGACGGTAGGAGATCGAAGAAGCTGCGGAACGAGAGAGGGCCAAAGAGTTGCCAAGGTTCCTGCAGCCAAGGGTAAACCTATCGACGCAGTTGCCAACGTGTACAGTAAGAGATGCATTGCCTGCCCTGCTCACTTCAATGTGTAGATAGAACTCCAGAGTTTCTCTGAATATTCCCTCACGATCATCTCCGCTAACTCGATATAACAGTCGGTCCGCTACAATACAGCAGTCAACTGGGAGAGCTAACCAGGCCCTCTAAATAAAGAGGGATAGATAGAATCAGCTACCAGGGTTTCTGTAGTGCAACAACTACTCGGGTTTCTGTAGTGCAACAACTACCCAGGCTCCTGTAGTGCAACAACTACCCGGGCTCCTGTAGTGCAACAACTACCCGGGCTCCTGTAGTGCAACAACTACCCAGGCTCCTGTAGTGCAACAACTACCCGGGTTTCTGTAGTGCAACAACTACCCGGGTTCAGACAAGAAATACGTCACGGGGGTTGACTGGCTTGCAGCAGGGAACCAGTTAACCAGGTTTCCCAAATATATTTTCTCCTCGAAGTCGATGATTATTATTTAAAAGCCATCGCTAACAATTGGTTATTTCAGTCCCTAAGTACAATAGGGGTTCAGGCTCAAGGTCAGCCCAATCCATAAACTGCGTGGCAACTCCACGACTTGCACAATGCCGTTGGTTTCTGCGGTCCAAATCCTGCCATTTCAGCCAGGCCCAACAAAGCTGAAGTGTGGGCGGCTGTCCCCCGAGTGTATTTACCCCCCTGCGCCACTGGTGAAAATATTTCCAAAAAGGCGGTTGAACTGTGTCGCAACTGCAGCTGCCAGTACGCACGCAGCCTTCCTCTAGAATTTGTCATCGGAGACGCTTTCTAGTACATTCTAGATCTTTTCTGATATAAAATCCTATTTCACAGGAAGAGAACAGGAAAAAAATGACCCAGGGGTGGACTTTCTCCCGAGAGCACACAATGGTCTGGAGGCGTACGGGAACAAAAGCCTGGAAGTCAATTGTTGGGACTGTTGGCCCATTGTCTTCACGCCAGGATTATGAGATTCCACATTTTTGAAGGAACTCCATCGAGATTGTAAGAGACTGCGTGAAGTCTTCGACCGAGAAGTCCTTTGTAAGACATCTCTCATATCCCCAGCCACGGATAGAAATCTTTTCTCCGCGGTCTCTTTGTTCTTGCACAGAGAACGGAGGATTTGCTGAGGTCAGAGGAAGGAAATGAGATTGGCTCCATCGGCCGGCACTCCAAATTTGGACTTAGAGATGGGAAGCGACGACCTAGATGGAGGGAAGTCCGGCGCCACCCAGCGGCGCTAGGAAGGTGTTGTAGACACTGTTCTCTCTCTGCGGCGCTAGGAAGGTGTTGTAGACACTGTTCTCTCTCTGCAGCGCTAGGAAGGTCTAGTAGACACTGTTCTCTCTCTGCAGCGCTAGGAAGTTCTTGTAGACACTGTTCTCTCTCTGCGGCGCTAGGAAGGTGTTGTAGACACTGTTCTCTCTCTGCGGCGCTAGGAAGGTCTTGTAGACACTGTTATCTCTCTGCAGCGCTAGGAAGGTCTTGTAGACACTGTTCTCTCTCTGCGGCGCTAGGAAGGTCTTGTAGACACTGTTCTCTCTCTGCGGCGCTAGGAAGGTGTTGTAGACACTGTTCTCTCTCTGCGGCGCTAGCAAGGTGTTGTAGACACTGTTCTCTCTCTGCGGCGCTAGGAAGGTCTTGTAGACACTGTTCTCTCTCTGCGGCGCTAGGAAGGTGTTGTAGACACTGTTCTCTCTCTGCGGCGCTAGCAAGGTGTTGTAGACACTGTTCTCTCTCTGCGGCGCTAGGAAGTCTTGTAGACACTGTTCTCTCTCTGCGGCGCTAGCAAGGTCTTGTAGACACTGTTCTCCCTCTGCGGCGCTAGGAAGGTCTTGTAGACACTGTTCTCTCTCTGCGGCGCTAGGAAGGTGTTGTAGACACTGTTCTCTCTCTGCGGCGCTAGGAAGGTGTTGTAGACACTGTTCTCTCTCTGCGGCGCTAGGAAGGTGTTGTAGACACTGTTCTCTCTCTGCGGCGCTAGCAAGGTGTTGTAGACACTGTTCTCTCTCTGCGGCGCTAGGAAGGTCTTGTAGACACTGTTCTCTCTCTGCGGCGCTAGCAAGGTGTTGTAGACACTGTTCTCTCTCTGCGGCGCTAGGAAGGTCTTGTAGACACTGTTCTCTCTCTGCGGCGCTAGGAAGGTGTTGTAGACACTGTTCTCTCTCTGCGGCGCTAGCAAGGTGTTGTAGACACTGTTCTCTCTCTGCGGCGCTAGGAAGGTCTTGTAGACACTGTTCTCTCTCAGCAGCGCTAGGAAGGTCTTGTAGACACTGTTCTCTCTCTGCGGCGATAGGAAGGTGTTGTAGACACTGTTCTCTCTCTGCGGCGCTAGGAAGGTGTTGTAGACACTGCTCTCTCTCTGCGGCCCTAGCAAGGTGTTGTAGACACTGTTCTCTCTCTGCGGCGCTAGGAAGGTCTTGTAGACACTGTTCTCTCTCTGCAGCGCTAGGAAGGTCTTGTAGACACTGTTCTCTCTCTGCGGCGCTAGGAAGGTCTTGTAGACACTGTTCTCTCTCTGCAGCGCTAGGAAGGTTTTGTAGACACTGTTCTCTCTCTGCGGCGCTAGGAAGGTGTTGTAGACACTGTTCTCTCTCTGCGGCGCTAGCAAGGTGTTGTAGACACTGTTCTCTCTCTGCGGCGCTAGGAAGGTCTTGTAGACACTCTTCTCTCTCTGCGGCGCTAGGAAGGTCTTGTAGACACTGTTCTCTCTCTGCAGCGCTAGGAAGGTCTTGTAGACACTGTTCTCTCTCTGCGGCGCTAGGAAGGTGTTGTAGACACTGTTCTCTCTCTGCGGCGCTAGCAAGGTGTTGTAGACACTGTTCTCTCTCTGCGGCGCTAGGAAGGTCTTGTAGACACTGTTCTCTCTCTGCGGCGCTAGCAAGGTGTTGTAGACACTGTTCTCTCTCTGCAGCGCTAGGAAGGTCTTGTAGACACTGTTCTCTCTCTGCGGCGCTAGGAAGGTGTTGTAGACACTGTTCTCTCTCTGCGGCGCTAGCAAGGTGTTGTAGACACTGTTCTCTCTCTGCGGCGCTAGGAAGGTCTTGTAGACACTGTTCTCTCTCTGCGGCGCTAGCAAGGTCTTGTAGACACTGTTCTCTCTCTGCGGCGCTAGGAAGGTCTTGTAGACACTGTTCTCTCTCTGCGGCGCTAGCAAGGTCTTGTAGACACTGTTCTCTCTCTGCAGCGCTAGGAAGGTCTTGTAGACACTGTTCTCTCTCTGCGGCGCTAGGAAGGTGTTGTAGACACTGTTCTCTCTCTGCGGCGCTAGGAAGGTCTTGTAGACACTGTTCTCTCTCTGCGGCGCTAGGAAGGTGTTGTAGACACTGTTCTCTCTCTGCGGCGCTAGGAAGGTGTTGTAGACACAATTCCGACGATGTCAGTAAGTTGGAGCCGCTGCATCGACTTGATGCCACCATTATTTCGACTCGATCAGGTGGTGGAACCTTGGGACCGCCACGATCTGGGCTCGAATCCTGCACACACTGGCCACTGCACACACTGCACACACTGGCCACTGCACACACTGGCCACTGCACATACTGGCCACTGCACACACTGCACACACTGGCCACTGCACACACTGGCCACTGCACACACTGGCCACTGCACACACTGGCCACTGCACACACTGGCCACTGCACATACTGGCCACTGCACACACTGGCCACTGCACATACTGGCCACTTCACATACTGGCCACTGCACACACTGGCCACTGCACACACTGGCCACTGCACACACTGGCCACTGCACATACTGGCCACTGCACATACTGGCCACTGCACATACTGGCCACTGCACACACTGCCCACTGCACACACTGGCCACTTCACATACTGGCCACTGCACACACTGGCCACTGCACACACTGGCCACTTCACACACTGGCCACTGCACACACTGGCCACTGCACATACTGGCCACTGCACACACTGGCCACTGCACACACTGGCCACTGCACACACTGGCCACTTCACACACTGGCCACTGCACACACTGGCCACTGCACATACTGGCCACTGCACACACTGGCCACTGCACACACTGGCCACTTCACATACTGGCCACTGCACATACTGGCCACTGCACATACTGGCCACTGCACACACTGGCCACTGCACACACTGGCCACTGCACATACTGCCCACTGCACACACTGGCCACTGCACACACTGGCCACTTCACACACTGGCCACTGCACACACTGGCCACTGCACATACTGGCCACTGCACACACTGGCCACTGCACACACTGGCCACTGCACATACTGGCCACTGCACACACTGCCCACTGCACACACTGGCCACTGCACACACTGGCCACTGCACACACTGCCCACTGCACATACTGGCCACTGCACACACTGGCCACTGCACATACTGGCCACTGCACACACTGGCCACTTTTTTATTTCTGAAGAAAAAGTTGTTTCAATGGTGGTACGAGTAACCAAACGGATTCTAGCAACTTGAAAGTACAAAATTCGAACTGCGGTCTACTGTACTACAGTACACGCTAACTACCCACTATGATGCCGCTACCATACTTGGCCAAAGATGTAGTGAAGCCCGGTGGGATGAAGGAACCAGCCAGTCGGTCTATAATTAGTCGAGGAGGAACAATGGCCTTTGTCCGCCGCCACTGGCTCGAAAATGGATTCCTTCAATGGACACAGCAAATAATGGAATTAATTAACGACACCGGGGTGAAACTTTCTCTGACGGCGTTTCCTCTTCTTGTTTACTCCAGCTTCAACCGTCCTTTGGAATTTCGCGCAAGAATACAAACGACATGGAAACCAGCTGGGGGAATTGTAAAGGTATTTCTACTCCTGGAGCCACGTACGCCGTTTGTAATTTTTGTCATACTCCGTGGTTGGGTTCGGCAGATAAGTGGAGGAGGGAGATAAGTCGCCAGGGTAAAGGATTCCCAGCTGGAGATAAACAGACGTCCTCCAGAGAAGAAAGAAAGAGCCAATGACCGCGCAGATAAGTCCACACCTGGACGTTGATAAGTCGCTGATATTCCCAATAGACCCTCTTTGGATGAGAGATACGACATTGACTTACAGGACAGCTGTGTCAGGCGGAGCGATGTGGGCAGGCAGTCAGAAGCCGAGACAAGCAGGTGTTCAAACAGAGCCTGGAACCGCTTGTGTCATCCTCTAAAACTTCACGACCATCGATGACCCACAGAAGTCTGGAATTTTGTCAACTTGCATTGTTAGCTCTATTGAGGGAGTCCACAAATTTTCAGACTCCTGTGGTCTGGGAGTATATTAAAATGGATATCAAATATAGATATTGCCGACCACCCAGAAGTCTGGAATTTTGTCAACTTGTCATCAGGTTTGAACACCAGGTTCCCTGTAAACACATTGGACATCGATGCATATCTCGGAGGATGAGAGGTTGCCTCTCCGTGGAGCTGCCAGTCTGGCTGGGGTGAAGTCAGTTTGTCAAATAACCTTCAATGGTCTTTTTCCTCGTCGGGTTCGACCCTGTGCGGGCTTTAAGTTCGAAGCGCGCCATCAAAACGGCCAAAAGAAGGCCAGCATGTTTTGCCAGCTGTGTGGAGTTCAGCTTGGCGTGAGTCACTCAAGCTACGGGGCAGTCCGCCACTGTGCTGTGATCTGGCACTGAGTTGTGTCGGTAGTTCCAAGTATATACTTTCACTGACCACATCTACTGATCTACATAGTCACAAGGTGCCACTTGTCCTCGACAACTCTTCATCACATTACACACACACAAAAAAGCCCAATAGCCCCCGATTCTTGCAAAAGTCCAACCCCACCAGCGAGTGCAAGTAACCAAACGGGGCTCTGGCACATCGTAAGGGCAAAGTCGAACTGCTTTTCACATGTGTAGACATGTGGTGCACTTACAGTAAAAGCAGTCGCCTTCTTCTACCCACCATGATTATCACGGCCTGTACCACGTGTACTAGGGCTAAGCAAAAAAAAAAAACGACATTACACAGGCTGGAGTCATCCTATCACACACTGGTTAGGTTGGACTTGTGCACAAGTCAAGTGTATAACTTGGTGGTCTCCACTGTCCCGGGGTCGAATCCCGCTCTAGAAAATTTTCAATGAGATTGCTTCAATAGGCCCCGTTTCTTAAACAACTCCAACCCTAACAGTGAGTGCATGTAATCAAACAGGGCTCTGGCACCTTTTAAATACAAACGCCGAACTGCATGCTACATGTAGTGTACTTACAGTGAAAGAAGTCGCTAATTGCCCACCACGAATACTTGGGAGAAGTAAAAAAGAAATATATGAGAGATCTGTATAAGAAAGGAGGATACCTGGAATCTATGCAAATAATATCAAAATAATTATATGTGCATATTTCCCCATATAACTTTATTTATTTAATTTAACTTTAATAATTTTTAACTCCGCCTTTGCCGGTCCCAAGCCCGAATGGAGGAGGGGGAGCAGTAACAAGCTCACTAAAAAACCTGGGCTCAGCTGGCCCGGCTGATAGTACCCTGTAAGGGCTCCTAATCCAGGGATACAGGATGAGCAGCGTTTGTACTCCATGTTAGGAGCGGCTGCACATGGCGTCTGCCTGCCACTGAGTAGTGCTCCCAGTCTTAATGACAAAGGCAGACGCATTTTACTTCACCCAGTCATGATGGTTGTCAAGTTTCAAGCTTTACAAGATTGATACCCTAACATGATTGTGTGGAGATAAGAAAGAAGAAGAAGACTTTATTTATTTTAATTTCTTCCTATCTTTTTTCATTGCTGTGTCTCTCAGGAGAAACTGTTTATAAGAATAAGGTGTCTTAATAAAGTCATTGACTGATTGAAGTGAAACAATATCGACATTTAAAAAACTACTTTCATTCAGGTTGCAGGACATTCCTCTCACTGAGGGAACTGACACAATTCTATTCACATTCTCCTGAGTGTGGGGAAAAGAAAGAAATTAGAATAAACAAATGGGACAACTAGAGCTTTATATAACAACACCCGGTTTCGAACTTATCGTGAATACCAAGCCAGGTTTGACAAGCGGGCCAGGAGTAGAACGTGCTGAGTAACGGCGAACATCTTGAAATCGTCAACGTGGTTCATTGGCCCTCTACTTTCTAGGCCTTCTTTTGTCGTTTGTCTGTTTTCCAATCAAAATTCAAATGTTAAAACGTTACCCAACAATGGTGACGAACTCATCACGACCGGCCAACATGTACTAGGGAGGGCTTGTTCCATTTGGAGCAGGTGTTCACTTTCATATTCTTGTCCACAAGAAATTACTCAGTTACATACAGGTCGGGTTGTCCACAAGAAATTACTCAGTTACATACAGGTCGGATTGTCCACAAGAAATTACTCAGTTACATACAGGTCGGGTTGTCCACAAGAAATTACTCAGTTACATACAGGTCGGGTTGTCCACAAGAAATTACTCAGTTACATACAGGTCGGGTTGTCCACAAGAAATTACTCAGTTACATACAGGTCGGGTTGTCCACAAGAAATTACTCATTTACATACAGGTCGGGTTGTCCACAAGAAATTACTCAGTTACATATAGGTCGGATTGTCTACAAGAAATTACTCAGTTACATATAGGTCGGGTTGTCCACAAGAAATTACTCAGTTACATATAGGTCGGATTGTCCACAAGAAATTACTCAGTTACATATAGGCCAGGTTGTCCACAAGAAATTACTCAGTTACATACAGGTCGGATTGTCCACAAGAAATTACTCAGTTACATATAGGTCGGATTGTCCACAAGAAATTACTCAGTTACATACAGGTCGGGTTGTCCACAAGAAATTACTCAGTTACATATAGGTCGGATTGTCCACAAGAAATTACTCAGTTACATACAGGTCGGATTGTCCACAAGAAATTACTCAGTTACATATAGGCCAGGTTGTCCACAAGAAATTACTCAGTTACATATAGGTCGGGTTGTCCACAAGAAATTACTCAGTTACATACAGGTCGGATTGTCCACAAGAAATTACTCAGTTAGATACAGGTCGGGTTGTCCACAAGAAATTACTCAGTTACATACAGGTCGGGTTGTCCACAAGAAATTACTCAGTTACATACAGGTCGGGTTGTCCACAAGAAATTACTCAGTTACATATAGGTCGGATTGTCCACAAGAAATTACTCAGTTACATATAGGTCGGATTGTCCACAAGAAATTACTCAGTTACATACAGGTCGGATTGTCCACAAGAAATTACTCAGTTACATATACCGACTTTGAGCAGCTTCAGGAATACGTCATCAATATATAGCAGACGATAGAAATAATAGAAAGAGCCAATGACAGAGATCCTTGGAATCTCTCATACATTTAATCCACTTCTACAGTTTTCCTTTGTAAATAAGTATTTGCATATTGTAAATATATTTATAGACATCTCATGTATAGTGTCAGAGAAGAACTCTCTCTCTCTAACATCCCGCGCACCAGGAGGCTTGGAACTGACATTTGAGGAGGGGACAAAACTTCCCTACTCTGCACCTCACACACCGCTTCCTTTAATGCACCAAACAGAAACGAGCTCCTCCTGGCCCCTAACAAAGTCTGCAAACAGTGGTGCACCACCATTGTCAGGCTTATTTACATATTAGCCCTGATGCTATCCACACAGATTCACTGCATCGTAAGTCACCATTCAGTGTGGCCGAGCTGTGTTTGGAGCAGTGCGCAGTAGGCTTGCGCAACGTCCTGCTATCTTATCGGGTGTTTGCCTGTCGGCCGGGCCATAGCGCCACTCTGGCCGGGACTCCGCCAAAGGATTGTGCAAATATAACTTTGTTAGTTAGCTTGATTTGCATCTTATCTCCCCGTGCATTGGCCAAATAAACCCTATCTACCTGAGATAACCCATTGTGGCTGAGATCCTGCAGATGGCCTCCGCACAGGCGCGGTGTTTGCATTTTAGATCCAAAACAAGAATCAGTAGCTCTGGAGAGATGTTCCATATAATAAGCCTTAGTATACATATCCGTCTTGTAATATGCACATGTGTGAGGATATGCAGCTATAGAAGAAGAGAACGTTGTCTTAATATGCAACTATGTAGCATTTGAAACGTTCTCTCCTGAGAGTTAGGTAGGAGACGGGGAGTTTTTCAGGCAAAGTCAGCAGGACAAGATCGATCTCAGCAGGGAGGGAAGTCTTCTTGACATTGTTTGGACTCGGGAATGTTGGCGACTCCAGACGTTGAGGCTGGCTGCGTACAGGCCATGGCGGATAGTTAGCGACTGCTTTTACTGCAAGTAGAAATCAGTTCGACTTACAAGTGTGTCGGAGCTCCCATCCGGTAACTTGTACTCACTGGTGGGGTTGGACTTTTACACAAATCGGGAACTATTGAAGCATTTTTTTGCTTCAGAAAAGTGTCCAATGCGGAATTCTACCCCGGGTTGTACCACCATCATATAGATCTACGGTACACCATCGTATAAATCTTTCTTCGCCGAGTGGATCGCGTTCAACATGAGACTTCACTGCAATCCGAGCAGAGGTTTCCATAAAGCCAACTGGACAGTCAGTGCCGCTCAACAACAACAAGCTGTGAAATTGGACTAATCAAACAGCCTGGCAACACCTGCGCGAGAAGTGTTTTGATCCAGCCGTGTTGTTTGCGCCGGGAGTTCCGGCTAAAAGACTCTCTTCCTAGCGTGTTGGTAACCCACGGCTGACTTTATCGAGGCTTGACACGGACTATCGCGCATTGATACACCATCAAAGTCCTCAGTAAGCCCGCGTAGAAACACAAAGAAAAACTTTTTTGTTTCCATTTTATCCTCCCAGCCATTGTAGGAATAACAACAGAGGATATTCGCCTTCAAGAAACACTCTGCCGCTAGTATTTGCCATAATCTCGGAGACCTGAACACCGTGGATAATCCTCTGTCAGAACATGTCAGAGTTCTTAGAAGTTTGTTCACACACTGATGCAATGTTAATATCTCCCTCACCATGTGGAGACCTCGCTGCCGAGGTTGGCTGAACTATCGTTAAAGGATCTTCAGCCAATATTCTGGAATGTTAAAAGCGGTTACTAAACCATCATCACGATGGGCAAATGCCGCTTTCGTTACGAGTGAAATATGTGTGAGAAAGCCCGTGAATTCTTGTCTCCACTGTGCCATGTTGTCACTGGTCGCAGTGGTTGGAAAACTTGGGGAGTTTATTGAAGAAAGTTTATAAAGCCGTAATATAGTGTTCTGAGAATATCTATAGCTATAAAAGTCGCCTCTCCCATAGACGTCATGCACACTGGCGGACTCGGGTCGGTGACACAACACAAGTTTTGGCAAATTGAGAAGCGCCCATTGTCACCGACCCTAGTCCACTAGTTGGCGGGGGATGGTCAATAGATGGCGTATATTGAAGGGAGCCCTTTATTTTTATAGACCAATATCCTCGCGGCACCATCTAGCGGAGAATGCGGTACAATCCCTGGAAATACACCAGGCGCTTGCATTGTGAATACAACAAAAGAAGACTACACAGCTCGGGAAGTCGACAACTTCTGTACGCGCAGCCACTCCGGGCTCCTTGACAAGTCCTTCTAAGAGACGGAGCACTTCCTGATTATCTCAGCCGGCCATCTGGTCCCCGCAGCAGCTGGCAGAAACACGACCCGAGCCTGGGAACCTCCGCCCCCACAGGCGGGGTAGAACCCCCGGGCGTGGCTCGAGCAAAGTTGGAAACAGGTGGCGGTGGTACTTATTCCAATGATGTAGTACTGTAGTTTACATAACTTTAGTTTACATTACTTAGTTTACAGTACTGTAGTTTAAAGAACTTTGTTTACAGTATTGTAGTTTACAGTACTGGAGTTTACAGAACTGTAGTTTACAGAACTTTGTTTACAGTACTGTAGTTTACAGAACTTTGTTTACAGAACATTGTTTACAGTACTGTAGTTTACAGAACTGTAGTTTACAGAACTTTACAGTACTTTGTTTATAGAACTGTAGTTTACAGAAGTTATTTTACAGTACTTTGTTTACAGTACTTTGTTCACATTACTGTAGTTTACAGTACTGTAGTTTACAGAACTTTACAGTACTGTAGTTTACAGAACTTAATTTACAGTACTTTGTTTACAGTATTGTAGTTTACAGAACTTTACAGTTTACAATACTGTAATTTACATTACTTAATTTACAGTACTGTAGTTTACAGTACTTTACAGTACTGTAGTTTACAGTACTGTAGTTTACAGAACTTTGTTTACAAAACTTTGTTTACAGAACTTTGTTTACAGTACTGTAGTTTATAGTATTGTAGTTTACAGAACTGTAGTTTACAGAACTTTGTTTACAGAACTTTGTTTACAGTACTGTAGTTTACAGAACTGCAGTTTACAGAACTTTGTTTATAGAACTGTAGTTTACAGAACTCTACAGTACTTAGTTTACAGAACTGAAGTTTACAGAACTTTATTTACAGAGCTTTGTTTACAGTACTGTAGTTTACAGAACTTTATTTACAGAGCTTTGTTTACAGTACTGTAGTTTACAGAACTTTGTTTACAGTATTGTAGTTTACAGAACTTTACAGAACTGTAGTTTAGAGTACTTTGTTTACAGTATTGTAGTTTAGAGTACTTTGTTTACAGTGCTGTAGTTTAGAGTACTTTGTTTACAGTACTGTAGTTTACAGTACCGTAGTTTACAGAACTGTAGTTTACAGAACTTTACAGAACTGTAGTTTAGAGTACTTTGTTTACAGTATTGTAGTTTAGAGTACTTTGTTTACAGTACTGTAGTTTAGAGTACTTTGTTTACAGTACTGTAGTTTACAGTACCGTGGTTTACAGAACTGTAGTTTACAGAACTTTACAGAACTGTAGTTTAGAGTACTTTGTTTACAGTATTGTAGTTTAGAGTACTTTGTTTACAGTACTGTAGTTTAGAGTACTTTGTTTACAGTACTGTAGTTTACAGTACCGTAGTTTACAGAACTGTAGTTTACATTACTTAGTTTACAGTATTGTAGTTTACAGTACTGTATTTTACAGACCTTTACAGAACTGTAGTTTAGAGTACTTTGTTTACAGTATTGTAGTTTAGAGTACTTTGTTTACAGTACTGTAGTTTAGAACACTTTGTTTACAGTACTGTAGTTTACAGAACTTTACAGAACTATAGTTTAGAGTACTTTGTTTAAACTACTGTAGTTTAGAGTACTTTGTTTACAGTACTGTAGTTTACAGAACTTTACAGAACTGTAGTTTAGAGTACTTTGTTTACAGTACTGTAGTTTAGAGTACTTTGTTTACAGTACTGTAGTTTAGAGTACTTTGTTTACAGAACTGTAGTTTATATTACTTAGCTTACAGTATTGTAGTATACAGAACTGTAGTTTAGAGTACTTTGTTTACAGAACTGTAGTTTACAGAACTTTGTTTACAGAACTTTGTTTACAGTACTGTAGTTTACAGAACTGCAGTTTACAGAACTTTGTTTATAGAACTGTGGTTTACAGAACTCTACAGTACTTAGTTTACAGAACTGAAGTTTACAGAACTTTATTTACAGAGCTTTGTTTACAGTACTGTAGTTTACAGAACTTTATTTACAGAGCTTTGTTTACAGTACTGTAGTTTACAGAACTTTGTTTACAGTATTGTAGTTTACAGAACATTATTTACAGAGCTTTGTTTACAGAACTTTGTTTACAGAACTTTGTTTACAGTACTGTAGCTTACAGAACTTTGTTTACAGAACATTGTTTACAGTACTGTAGTTTACAGAACAGTAGTTTACAGTACTTTGTTTACAGTACTGTAGTTTACAATACTTTGTTTACAGAACTGTAGTTTACAGTACTTTGATTACAGTACTGTAGTTTACAGAACTGTAGTTTACAGAACTGTAGTTTACAGAACTGTAGTTTACAGTACTGTAGTTTACAGTACTTTGTTTACAGAACTTTATTTTCAGTACTGTAGTTTACAGTATTTTTTTACAGACCTTTGTTTAAAGTACTGTAGTTTACAGAACTTTGTTTACAGTACTGTATTTTACAGAACTGTAGATAACAGAACTGTAGTTTACAGAACTTTGTTTACAGACTGTAGTTTACAGAACTTTGTTTACAGAATTTTGTTTACAGTACTGTAGTTTACAGAACTGTAGTTTACAGAACATTGTTTACAGTACTGTAGTTTACAGTACTTTGTTTACAGAACTTTGTTTACAGTATTGAAGTTTACAGAACTGTAGTTTACAGAACTTTGTTTACAATAGTGTAGTTTACAGTACTGTAGTTTACAGAACTTTGTTTACAATAGTGTAGTTTACAGTACTGTAGTTTACAGAACTGTAGTTTACAGTACTGTAGTTTACAGAACTTTACATAACTTTGTTTACAGTATTGTAGTTTACAGAACTTTGTTTACAGAACTGTAGTTTACAGAACTTTGTTTACAATACTGTAGTTTACAGTACTGTAGTTTACAGAACTGTAGTTTACAGAACTCTGTTTACAGAACTTTGTTTACAGTACTTTGTTTACAGGATTGTAGTTTACAGAACTTTGTTTACAATACTGTAGTTTACAGAACTGTAGTTTACAGTACTTTGTTTACAGTATTGTAGTTTACAGAACTTTGTTTACAGTACTTTGTTTACAGTATTGTAGTTTACAGAACTTTGTTTACAGTACTTTGTTTACAGTATTGTAGTTTACAGAACTTTGTTTACAGTATTGTAGTTTACAGAACTTTTTTTACAGTATTGTAGTTTTCAGAACTTTGTTTACAATACTGTAGTTTACAGTACTGTAGTTTACAGAACTTTGTTTACAGTACTGTAGTTTAAAGAACTTTGTTTACAGTATTGTAGTTTACAGTACTGGAGTTTACAGAACTGTAGTTTACAGAACTTTGTTTACAGTACTGTAGTTTACAGAACTTTGTTTACAGAACATTGTTTACAGTACTGTAGTTTACAGAACTGTAGTTTACAGAACTTTACAGTACTTTGTTTATAGAACTGTAGTTTACAGAAGTTATTTTACAGTACTTTGTTTACAGTACTTTGTTCACATTACTGTAGTTTACAGTACTGTAGTTTACAGAACTTTACAGTACTGTAGTTTACAGAACTTAATTTACAGTACTTTGTTTACAGTATTGTAGTTTACAGAACTTTACAGTTTACAATACTGTAATTTACATTACTTAATTTACAGTACTGTAGTTTACAGTACTTTACAGTACTGTAGTTTACAGTACTGTAGTTTACAGAACTTTGTTTACAAAACTTTGTTTACAGAACTTTGTTTACAGTACTGTAGTTTATAGTATTGTAGTTTACAGAACTGTAGTTTACAGAACTTTGTTTACAGAACTTTGTTTACAGTACTGTAGTTTACAGAACTGCAGTTTACAGAACTTTGTTTATAGAACTGTAGTTTACAGAACTCTACAGTACTTAGTTTACAGAACTGAAGTTTACAGAACTTTATTTACAGAGCTTTGTTTACAGTACTGTAGTTTACAGAACTGTAGTTTACAGTACTTTGTTTACAGTACTGTAGTTTACAATACTTTGTTTACAGAACTGTAGTTTACAGTACTGTAGTTTACAGTACTTTGTTTACAGAACTTTATTTTCAGTACTGTAGTTTACAGTATTTTTTTACAGACCTTTGTTTAAAGTACTGTAGTTTACAGAACTTTGTTTACAGTACTGTAGATAACAGAACTGTAGTTTACAGAACTTTGTTTACAGACTGTAGTTTACAGAACTTTGTTTACAGAATTTTGTTTACAGTACTGTAGTTTACAGAACTGTAGTTTACAGAACATTGTTTACAGTACTGTAGTTTACAGTACTTTGTTTACAGAACTTTGTTTACAGTATTGTAGTTTAAAGAACTGTAGTTTACAGAACTTTGTTTACAATAGTGTAGTTTACAGTACTGTAGTTTACAGAACTGTAGTTTACAGTACTGTAGTTTACAGAACTTTACATAACTTTGTTTACAGTATTGTAGTTTACAGAATTTTGTTTACAGAACTGTAGTATACAGAACTTTGTTTACAATACTGTAGTTTACAGTACTGTAGTTTACAGAACTGTAGTTTACAGAACTCTGTTTACAGAACTTTGTTTACAGTACTTTGTTTACAGGATTGTAGTTTACAGAACTTTGTTTACAGTACTTTGTTTACAGAACTTTATTTTCAGTACTGTAGTTTACAGAACTTTGTTTACAGTACTGTATTTTACAGAACTGTAGATAACAGAACTGTAGTTTACAGAACTTTGTTTACAGACTGTAGTTTACAGAACTTTGTTTACAGAATTTTGTTTACAGTACTGTAGTTTACAGAACATTGTTTACAGTACTGTAGTTTACAGTACTTTGTTTACAGAACTTTGTTTAGAGTATTGTAGTTTACAGAACTGTAGTTTACAGAACTTTGTTTACAATAGTGTAGTTTACAGTACTGTAGTTTACAGAACTGTAGTTTACAGTACTGTAGTTTACAGAACTTTACATAACTTTGTTTACAGTATTGTAGTTTACAGAACTTTGTTTACAGAACTGTAGTTTACAGAATTTTGTTTACAATACTGTAGTTTACAGTACTGTAGTTTACAGAACTGTAGTTTATAGAACACTGTTTACAGAACTTTGTTTACAGTACTTTGTTTACAGGATTGTAGTTTACAGAACTTTGTTTACAATACTGTAGTTTACAGAACTGTAGTTTACAGTACTTTGTTTACAGTATTGTAGTTTACAGAACTTTTTTACAGAACTTTGTTTACAGTACTGTAGTTTACAGAACTTTGTTTACAGAAAATTGTTTACAGTACTGTAGTTTACAGAACTTTACAGTACTTTGTTTATAGAACTGTAGTTTACAGAACTTATTTTACAGTACTTTGTTTACAGTACTTTGTTCACATTACTGTAGTTTACAGTACTGTAGTTTACAGAACTTTACAGTACTGTAGTTTGCGGAACTTAATTTACAGTACTTTGTTTACAGTATTGTAGTTTACAGAACTTTACAGTTTACAATACTGTAATTTACATTACTTAATTTACAGTACTGTAGTTTACAGTACTTTACAGTACTGTAGTTTACAGTACTTTACAGTACTGTAGTTTACAGTACTTTGTTTATAGTACTTTGTTTACAGTATTGTAGTTTACAGAACTTTATTTACAGAGCTTTGTTTACAGTACTGTAGTTTACAGAACTTTGTTTACAGTACTGTAGCTTACAGAACTTTGTTTACAGAACATTGTTTACAGTACTGTAGTTTACAGAACTGTAGTTTACAGAACTTTGTTTACAGTACTGTAGTTTACAGTACTTTGTTTACAGTACTGTAGTTTACAGAACTTTGTTTACAGTACTGTAGTTTACAGAACTTTACATAACTTTGTTTACAGTATTGTAGTTTACAGAACTTTGTTTACAGAACTGTAGTTTACAGTACTGTAGTTTACAGAACTTTACATAACTTTGTTTACAGTATTGTAGTTTACAGAACTTTATTTACAATACTGTAGTTTACAGAACTGTAGTTTACAGAACTTTGTTTACAATACTGTAGTTTACAGAACTGTAGTTTACAGTACTGGGGTTTACAGAATTTGTTTACAGTACTTTGTTTACAGTATTGTAGTTTACAGAACTGTAGTTTACAGAACTTACAGTACTTTGTTTATAGAACTGTAGTTAACAGAACTTTACAGTACTGTAGTTTACAGAACTTTACAGTACTGTAGTTTACAGAACTTCACAGTACTGTAGTTTACAGAACTTAATTTACAGTACTTTGTTTACAGTACTGTAGTTTACTGTAGTATTGTAGTTTACAGAACTTTACAGTTTACAGTACGGTAGTTTACAGAACTTTACACTACTGTAGTTTACAGAACTTTGTTTACAGTGCTGTAGTTTACGGAACTGTAGTTTACGGAACTTTGTTTACAGAACTTTGATTAGAGTACTGTAGTTTACAGAACTTTACAGTACTGTAGTTTACAGAACTTTACAGTACTTTGTTTACAGTATTGTAGTTTACAGAACTTTACAGTTTACAGTACTGTAATTTACATTACTTAATTTACAGTACTGTAGTTTACATTACTTAATTTACTGAACCGTAGTTTACAGTACTTTACAGTACTGTAGTTTACCTTACTTTGTTTACAGTACTGTAGCTTACAGAACTTTGTTTACAGCACTGTAGTTTACAGAACTTAATTTACAGTACTGTAGTTTACAGAACTTTGTTTACAGTACTGTAGTTTACGGAACTGCAGTTTACAGAACTGTAGTTTACAGTACTGTAGTTTACAGAACTTTGTTTACAAAACTTTGTTTACAGAACTTTGTTTACAGTACTGTAGTTTACAGAATTTGTTTACAGAACTTACAGTACTTTGTTTATAGAACTGTAGTTTACAGAACTTTACAGTACTGTAGTTTACAGAACTTTGTTTACAAAACTTTGTTTACAGAACTTTGTTTACAGTATTGTAGTTTACAGAACTGTAGTTTACAGAACTTTGTTTACAGAACTGTAGTTTACAGAACTGTAGTTTACAGAACTGTAGTTTACAGAACTGTAGTTTACAGAAATTTGTTTAAAGTACTGTAGTTTACAGTACTGTAGTTTACAAAACTGTGGTTTACAGAACTTTGTTTACAGTACTGTAGTTTACAGAACTTTACAGTACTTTGTTTATAGAACTGTAGTTTACAGAACTTAATTTACAGTACTTTGTTTACAGTACTGTAGTTTACAGAACTTTACAGTACTGTAGTTTACAGAACTTTACAGTTATTTGTTTACAGTATTGTAGTTTACAGAACTTTACAGTTTACAGTACTGTAATTTACATTACTTAATTTTCAGTACTGTAGTTTACATTACTTAATTCACAGTACTGTAGTTTACAGTACTTTACAGTACTGTAGTTTACCTTACTTTGTTTACAGTACTGTAGTTTGCAGAACTTTGTTTACAGCACTGTAGTTTACAGAACTTTATTTACAGTACTGTAGTTTACAGAACTTTGTTTACAGTACTGTAGTTTACGGAACTGCAGTTTACAGAACTATAGTTTACAGTACTGTAGTTTACAGAACTTTGTTTACAAAACTTTGTTTACAGTACTGTAGTTTACAGAATTTGTTTACAGAACTTACAGTACTTTGTTTATAGAACTGTAGTTTACAGAACTTTACAGTACTGTAGTTTACAGAACTTTGTTTACAAAACTTTGTTTACAGAACTTTGTTTACAGTATTGTAGTTTACAGAACTGTAGTTTACAGAACTTACAGTACTTTTTTATAGAACTGTAGTTTACAGAACTTTACAGTACTGTAGTTTACAGAACTTTACAGTACTGTAGTTTACAGAACTTAATTTACAGTACTTTGTTTACAGTACTGTAGTTTACTGTAGTATTGTAGTTTACAGAACTTTACAGTTTACAGTACGGTAGTTTACAGAACTTTACACTACTGTAGTTTACAGAACTTTACACTACTGTAGTTTACAGAACTTTGTTTACAGTGCTGTAGTTTACGGAACTGTAGTTTACGGAACTTTGTTTACAGAACTTTGATTAGAGTACTGTAGTTTACGGAACTGTAGTTTACAGAACTTTGTTTACAGTACTGTAGTTTACGGAACTGTAGTTTACAGAACTTTGATTACAGTACTGTAGTTTACGGAACTGTAGTTTACAGAACTGTAGTTTAAAGTACTGTAGTTTTTTTACAGAACTGTAGTTTAAAGTACTGTAGTTTTTACAGAACTTTGTTTACAAACTTTGTTTACAGAACTGTAGTTTACAGACTTTGTTCACAGCACTGTAGTTTACAGAACTTTTTTACAGTAATGTAGTTTACAGTAATTTGTTAACAGACCTTTGTTTACAGTACTGTAGTTTACAGAACTGTAGTTTACAGAACTGTAGTTTACAGTACTGTAGTTTACAGAACTGTAGTTTACAGTACTGTAGTTTACAGAACTGTAGTTTACAGAACTTTGTTTACAGTACTGTAGTTTACAGAACTGTAGTTTACAGAACTGTAGATAACAGAACTGTAGTTTACAGAAATTTGTTTACAGACTGTAGTTTACAGAACTTTGTTTACAGTACTGTAGTTTACAGAACTGTAGTTTACAGAACTTTGTTTACAGTACTGTAGTTTACAGTACTTTGTTTACAGTACTGTAGTTTACAGAACTTTACAGTACTTTGTTTATAGAACTGTAGTTTACAGAACTTAATTTACAGTACTTTGTTTACAGTACTGTAGTTTACAGAACTTCACAGTACTGTAGTTTACAGAACTTTACAGTACTGTAATTTACAGAACTTTACAGTACTTTGTTAACAGTATTGTAGTGTACAGAACTTTACAGTTTACAGTACTGTAATTTACATTACTTAATTTACAGTACTGTAATTTACATTACTTAATTTACAGTACTGTAGTTTACAGTACTTTACAGTACTGTAGTTTACAGTACTTTACAGTACTGTAGTTTACCTTACTTTGTTTACAGTACTGTAGTTTACAGAACTTTGTTTACAGTACTGTAGTTTACAGAACTTTATTTACAGTACTGTAGTTTACAGAACTTTGTTTACAGTACTGTAGTTTACGGAACTGCAGTTTACAGAACTGTAGTTTACAGTACTGTAGTTTACAGAACTTTGTTTACAGTACTGTAGTTTACAGAACTGTAGTTTACAGAACTTTGTTTACAGTAATGTAGTTTACAGAACTGTAGTTTACAAAACTTTGTTTACAGTACTGTAGTTTACAGAACTTTGTTCACAGTACTGTAGTTTACAGAACTTTGTTTACAGTACTGTAGTTTACAGAAATGTAGTTTACAGTACTGTAGTTTACAGAAATGTAGTTTACAGAACTTTGTTTACAGTACTGTAGTATACAGAACTGTAGTTTACAGAACTGTAGATAACAGAACTGTAGTTTACAGACTGTAGTTTACAGAACTTTGTTTACAGTACTGTAGTTTACAGAACTGTAGTTTACAGAACTTTGTTTACAGTACTGTAGTTTACAGTACTGTAGTTTACAAAACTGTAGTTTACAGAACTTTGTTTACAGTACTGTAGTTTACAGAACTTTACAGTACTTTGTTTATAGAACTGTAGTTTACAGAACTTAATTTACAGTACTTTTTTTACAGTACTGTAGTTTACAGAACTTTACAGTACTTTGTTTACAGTATTGTAGTTTACAGAACTTTACAGTTTACAGTACTGTAATTTACATTACTTAATTTACAGTACTGTAGTTTACATTACTTAATTTACTGTACCGTAGTTTACAGTACTTTACAGTACTGTAGCTTACAGAACTTTGTTTACAGCACAGTAGTTTACAGAACTTAATTTACAGTACTGTAGTTTACAGAACTTTGTTTACAGTACTGTAGTTTACGGAACTGCAGTTTACAGAACTGTAGTTTACAGTACTGTAGTTTACAGACTTTGTTTACAGAACTTTGTTTACAGTACTGTAGTTTACACAATTTGTTTACAGAACTTACAGTACTTTGTTTATAGAACTGTAGTTTACAGAACTTTACAGTACTGTAGTTTACAGAACTTTGTTTACAAAACTTTGTTTACAGAACTTTGTTTACAGTATTGTAGTTTACAGAACTGTAGTTTACAGAACTTTGTTTACAGAACTGTAGTTTACAGAACTGTAGTTTACAGAACTGTAGATAACAGAACTGTAGTTTACAGAACTGTAGTTTACAGAAATTTGTTTACAGTACTGTAGTTTACAGTACTGTAGTTTACAAAACTGTGGTTTACAGAACTTTGTTTACAGTACTGTAGTTTACAGAACTTTACAGTACTTTGTTTATAGAACTGTAGTTTACAGAACTTAATTTACAGTACTTTGTTTACAGTACTGTAGTTTACAGAACTTTACAGTACTGTAGTTTACAGAACTTTACAGTACTTTGTTTACAGTATTGTAGTTTACAGAACTTTACAGTTTACAGTACTGTAATTTACATTACTTAATTTACAGTACTGTAGTTTACATTACTTAATTCACAGTACTGTAGTTTACAGTACTTTACAGTACTGTAGTTTACCTTACTTTGTTTACAGTACTGTAGTTTACAGAACTTTGTTTACAGCACTGTAGTTTACAGAACTTTATTTATAGTACTGTAGTTCACAGAACTTTGTTTACAGTACTGTAGTTTACGGAACTGCAGTTTACAGAACTATAGTTTACAGTACTGTAGTTTACAGAACTTTGTTTACAGTACTGTAGTTTACAGAATTTGTTTACAGAACTTACAGTACTTTGTTTATAGAACTGTAGTTTACAGAACTTTACAGTACTGTAGTTTACGGAACTTTGTTTACAAAACTTTGTTTACAGAACTTTGTTTACAGTATTGTAGTTTACAGAACTGTAGTTTACAGAACTTACAGTACTTTGTTTATAGAACTGTAGTTTACAGAACTTTACAGTACTGTAGTTTACAGAACTTTACAGTACTGTAGTTTACAGAACTTTACAGTACTGTAGTTTACAGAACTTAATTTACAGTACTTTGTTTACAGTACTGTAGTTTACTGTAGTATTGTAGTTTACAGAACTTTACAGTTTACAGTACGGTAGTTTACAGAACTTTACACTACTGTAGTTTACAGAACTATGTTTACAGTGCTGTAGTTTACGGAACTGTAGTTTACGGAACTTTGTTTACAGAACTTTGATTAGAGTACTGTAGTTTACAGAAGTTTACAGTACTGTAGTTTACAGAACTTTACAGTACTTTGTTTACAGTATTGTAGTTTACAGAACTTTACAGTTTACAGTACTGTAATTTACATTACTTAATTTACAGTACTGTAGTTTACATTACTTAATTTACTGTACCGTAGTTTACAGTACTTTACAGTACTGTAGTTTACCTTACTTTGTTTACAGTACTGTAGCTTACAGAACTTTGTTTACAGCACTGTAGTTTACAGAACTTAATTTACAGTACTGTAGTTTACAGAACTTTGTTTACAGTACTGTAGTTTACGGAACTGCAGTTTACAGAACTGTAGTTTACAGTACTGTATTTTACAGAACTTTGTTTACAAAACTTTGTTTACAGAACTTTGTTTACAGTACTGTAGTTTACAGAATTTGTTTACAGAACTTACAGTACTTTGTTTATAGAACTGTAGTTTACAGAACTTTACAGTACTGTAGTTTACAGAACTTTGTTTACAAAACTTTGTTTACAGAACTTTGTTTACAGAACTGTAGTTTACAGAACTGTAGTTTACAGAACTGTAGATAACAGAACTGTAGTTTACAGAACTGTAGTTTACAGAAATTTGTTTACAGTACTGTAGTTTACAGTACTGTAGTTTACAAAACTGTGGTTTACAGAACTTTGTTTACAGTACTGTAGTTTACAGAACTTTACAGTACTTTGTTTATAGAACTGTAGTTTACAGAACTTAATTTACAGTACTTTGTTTACAGTACTGTAGTTTACAGAACTTTACAGTACTGTAGTTTACAGAACTTTACAGTACTGTAGTTTACAGAACTTTACAGTACTTTGTTTACAGTATTGTAGTTTACAGAACTTTACAGTTTACAGTACTGTAATTTACATTACTTAATTTACAGTACTGTAGTTTACATTACTTAATTCACAGTACTGTAGTTTACAGTACTTTACAGTACTGTAGTTTACCTTACTTTGTTTACAGTACTGTAGTTTACAGAACTTTGTTTACAAAACTTTGTTTACAGAACTTTGTTTACAGTATTGTAGTTTACAGAACTGTAGTTTACAGAACTTACAGTACTTTGTTTATAGAACTGTAGTTTACAGAACTTTACAGTACTGTAGTTTACAGATCTTTACAGTACTGTAGTTTACAGAACTTCACAGTACTGTAGTTTACAGAACTTAATTTACAGTACTTTGTTTACAGTACTGTAGTTTACTGTAGTATTGTAGTTTACAGAACTTTACAGATTACACTACTGTAGTTTACAGAACTTTGTTTACAGTGCTGTAGTTTACGGAACTGTAGTTTACGGAACTTTGTTTACAGAACTTTGATTAGAGTACTGTAGTTTACAGAACTTTACAGTACTGTAGTTTACAGAACTTTACAGTACTTTGTTTACAGTATTGTAGTTTACAGAACTTTACAGTTTACAGTACTGTAATTTACATTACTTAATTTACAGTACTGTAGTTTACATTACTTAATTTACTGTACCGTAGTTTACAGTACTTTACAGTACTGTAGTTTACCTTACTTTGTTTACAGTACTGTAGCTTACAGAACTTTGTTTACAGCACTGTAGTTTACAGAACTTAATTTACAGTACTGTAGTTTACAGAACTTTGTTTACAGTACTGTAGTTTACGGAACTGCAGTTTACAGAACTGTAGTTTACAGTACTGTAGTTTACAGAACTTTGTTTACAAAACTTTGTTTACAGAACTTTGTTTACAGAACTTACAGTACTTTGTTTATAGAACTGTAGTTTACAGAACTTTACAGTACTGTAGTTTACAGAACTTTGTTTACAAAACTTTGTTTACAGAACTTTGTTTACAGTATTGTAGTTTACAGAACTGTAGTTTACAGAACTTTGTTTACAGAACTGTAGTTTACAGAACTTTGTTTACAGTACTGTGGTTTACAGAACTTTACAGTACGGTAGTTTTCAGAACTTTACACTACTGTAGTTAACAGAACTTTGTTTACAGTACTGTAGTTTACGGAACTGTAGTTTACGGAACTGTAGTTTACAGAACTGTAGTTTACGGAACTGTAGTTTACAGACTTTGTTTACAGCACTGTAGTTTACAGAACTGTAGTTTACAAAACTTTGTTTACAGTACTGTAGTTCACAGAACTGTAGTTTACAGTACTGTAGTTTACAGAACTGTAGTTTACAGAACTTTGTTTACAGTAAAGTAGTTTACAGAACTGTAGTTTAAAAAACTTTGTTTACAGTACTGTAGTTTACAGAACTGTAGTTTACAGAACTGTAGATAACAGAACTGTAGTTTACAGAACTTTGTTTACAGAACTGTAGTTTACAGAACTGTTGTTTACAGAACTTTGTTTACAGTACTGTAGTTTACAGAACCGTAGTTTACAGAACTTTGTTTACAGTACTGTAGTTTACAGAACTGTGGTTTACAGAACTTTGTTTACAGTACTGTAGTTTACAGAACTTTGTTTACAGTAAAGTAGTTTACAGAACTGTAGTTTACAAAACTTTGTTTACAGAACTGTAGATAACAGAACTGTAGTTTACGGAACTGTAGATAACAGAACTGCAGTTTACAGAACTTTGTTTACAGTACTGTAGTTTACAGAACTTTACAGTACTTTGTTTATAGAACTGTAGTTTACAGAACTTAATTTACAATACTTTGTTTACAGTACTTTGTTTACAGTACTGTAGTTTACAGAAATTTACAGTACTGTAGTTTACAGAACTTTACAGTACTGTAATTTACAGAACTTTACAGTACTTTGTTTACAGTATTGTAGTTTACAGAACTTTATGGTTTACAGTACTGTAATTTACATTACTTAATTTACAGTACTGTAGTTTACATTACTTAATTTACAGTACTGTAGTTTACAGTACTTTGTTTACAGAACTTTGTTTACAGTATTGTAGTTTACAGAAATGTAGTTTACAGAACTTTACAGTACTTTGTTTATATAACTGTAGTTTACAGAACTTTGTTTACAGTGCTGTAGTTTACCGAACTGTAGTTTACGGAACTTTGTTTACAGTGCTGTAGTTTACGGAACTGTAGTTTACAGAACTGTAGTTTACAGAACTTTGTTTACAAAACTTTGTTTACAGTACTGTAGTTTACAGAACTGTAGTTCACAGAACTGTAGTTTACAGAATTTGTTTACAGTACTGTAGTTTACAGAACTTTGTTTACAGTATTGTAGTTTACAGTACTTTGTTTACAGAACTTTACAGTACTGTAGTTTACAGTACTGTAGTTTACAGAACTTTGTTTACAGAACTGTAGTTTACAGAACTGTAGTTTACAGAACTTTGTTTACAGTAATGTAGTTTACAGAACTGTAGTTTACAAAACTTTGTTTACAGTACTGTAGTTTACAGAACTTTGTTTACAGTACTGTAGTTTACAGAACATTGTTTACAGAACATTGTTTACAGTACTGTAGTTTAAAGTATTTTGTTTACAGAACTTTGTTTACAGTATTGTAGTTTTCAGAACTTTGTTTACAATACTGTAGTTTACAGAACTGTAGTTTACAGAACTTTGTTTACAGTACTGTGGTTTACAGAACTTTACAGTACGGTAGTTTTCAGAACTTTACACTACTGTAGTTAACAGAACTTTGTTTACAGTACTGTAGTTTACGGAACTGTAGTTTACGGAACTGTAGTTTACAGAACTGTAGTTTACAGTACTGTAGTTTACGGAACTGTAGTTTACAGACTTTGTTTACAGCACTGTAGTTTACAGAACTGTAGTTTACAAAACTTTGTTTACAGTACTGTAGTTCACAGAACTGTAGTTTACAGTACTGTAGTTTACAGAACTGTAGTTTACAGAACTTTGTTTACAGTAAAGTAGTTTACAGAACTGTCGTTTACAAAACTTTGTTTACAGTACTGTAGTTTACAGAACTGTAGTTTACAGAACTGTAGATAACAGAACTGTAGTTTACAGAACTTTGTTTACAGAACTGTAGTTTACAGAACTGTTGTTTACAGAACTTTGTTTACAGTACTGTAGTTTACAGAACCGTAGTTTACAGAACTTTGTTTACAGTACTGTAGTTTACAGAACTTTGTTTACATTACTGTAGTTTACAGAACTTTGTTTACAGTAAAGTAGTTTACAGAACTGTAGTTTACAAAACTTTGTTTACAGAACTGTAGATAACAGAACTGTAGTTTACGGAACTGTAGATAACAGAACTGCAGTTTACAGAACTTTGTTTACAGTACTGTAGTTTACAGAACTTTACAGTACTTTGTTTATAGAACTGTAGTTTACAGAACTTAATTTACAATACTTTGTTTACAGTACTTTGTTTACAGTACTGTAGTTTACAGAAATTTACAGTACTGTAGTTTACAGAACTTTACAGTACTGTAATTTACAGAACTTTACAGTACTTTGTTTACAGTATTGTAGTTTACAGAACTTTACAGTTTACAGTACTGTAATTTACATTACTTAATTTACAGTACTGTAGTTTACATTACTTAATTTACAGTACTGTAGTTTACGGTACTTTGTTTACAGAACTTTGTTTACAGTATTGTAGTTTACAGAAATGTAGTTTACAGAACTTTACAGTACTTTGTTTATATAACTGTAGTTTACAGAACTTTGTTTACAGTGCTGTAGTTTACGGAACTGTAGTTTACGGAACTGTAGTTTACAGAACTGTAGTTTACAGAACTTTGTTTACAAAACTTTGTTTACAGTACTGTAGTTTACGGAACTGTAGTTTACAGAACTTTGTTTACAGTACTGTAGTTTACAGAACTGTAGTTCACAGAACTGTAGTTTACAGAATTTGTTTACAGTACTGTAGTTTACAGAACTTTGTTTACAGAACTTTGTTTACAGTATTGTAGTTTACAGTACTTTGTTTACAGAACTTTACAGTACTGTAGTTTACAGTACTGTAGTTTACAGAACTTTGTTTACAGAACTGTAGTTTACAGAACTGTAGTTTACAGAACTTTGTTTACAGGATTGTAGTTTACAGAACTGTAGTTCACAGAACTGTAGTTTACAGAATTTGTTTACAGTACTGTAGTTTACAGAACTTTGTTTACAGAACTTTGTTTGCAGTATTGTAGTTTACAGTTCTGTAGTTTACAGAACTTTGTTTACAGAACTTTGTTTGCAGTATTGTAGTTTACAGTACTTTGTTTACAGAACTTTACAGTACTATACTTTTCAGTATTGTAGTTTACAGTATTGTATTTTACAGAACTTTACAGTATTGTAGTTCACAGAACTTAAGAATTGGAACAATTCACGTATTCCCAAGAAAGGTGCTCCGACTGTGCCGCAACTCCACGTATCCTCTCTATATTCCACTCCGCTTTATCCACGTGGACCGGAGGTTTAACCCCCCTTCAACACCAGGTGACAAACCATCGCGACAAACGTTAAGACATTTCGTCTAACAGAGACTGTCCCGGAGTCTAAGAAGGAAAACAATGGTCGAAAGAGTCAACTTTATAGACTTCAAGCAATTTTATCTGTCAACGTGTCAATCTGGAGGAAACATCGACAAAGGATTGTTTGTTTAAAGGTTCACCTAGGGATCAGCCGACACTGGACAAAGATTCCACAGAGCACCTACATCCTTAGATTACACTTCTGTGACGACAAAATGTCTTTTTCCTACTTTGAAAGAACATGCACTTGCTATAGCAAGGCTCTCCACCATTGTAATAATATTGAGAGATTTTTTTAAAATTGCGCATCCCCAAAATGTGTAAAAACACCTTCCATGTTGGGCTAGCGGAACTGCTCCAGACCTGGCAAACAAGGTCTTATCAAGGTGGAGATTTGAATATGATAGCGCGGGCACGTGGCGTTCCAAGAAAAACACCTGCTCCTGGAGCGCCCCATTTTGAGAACCACAGTCAAAGATTTACTTGTAAATAGTGAAATGTTGAAAATTCAATGAGAATTTTGTAAATATTTCTAACATTCTTTCTTGCTCGAGGAGGTTTAACTCTTCTGATATATTTACTTGGGTTGTAAGGATTCAATTGTACATATATTGACACAAATACCAGGGATATATCCTATGCTTGAATAAAGTAAATAAATAAAAAGGACAATTTGACATCCTAAAGGTCAGTTCTGAGAAGATTCCAAGCGCCAACATCCGACCAGAATGTAGTCACGTCCAGTAAAACTTGCTCCGTATGTTTCTTGGACAACAGAAAGGGCTGAGAGCTAAGCTTTGATTCAAGAGCCCCAGGGTTTGTTTTTATCGAAAACGCCAAAGATTCAAGTCAAAATGATTGAAACGATCGCCGGGCAGGTTTCCGTCGTCGACCATTTGATGCCGTCCAAAACAGCCCATTCCACAGAAGGATCATTTGGGGGACATCACAAGTCAACCTCCCGTACACAGCCATCGCAGTGTACCCGCCGTCCAATCCCAGCTCGAGGCACCGTCGAGGTCGACCACTCTAATCCCCTCAGTCTGGTTGGCAGCCAATACTTAAGATACGCAGGTTCGGACCCCGAAGGTCAAAAAATTTCTTCAAGGCTATCGCTAGACGGGCTGGCGACCTAGCTGTGTTGGGCTCAGCGTTGTTTGCAGCACGAGAAGTCGCTGACCTTCCGGAAAGTCGTCGAGCCATATGTCCTCACCCTGTTGCTAACAATAGAGGAAATCACAGCTTCTGAAGACACACAAAGCTACAATCTACCTTTTTGAAACGTAAACCAAGAATTGCTCCTGGCTCAACGAAAACTTTTACTGCGAATGGGGGGGCAGCATAAGTCAACTTTGTGGCTTTACAGGCCTCCAGGTCTTGTGGCCTCTGGCCAGTCTTCATGCGGTGATTCCTTCGTAGAGGTCACAGCGACCTAACCACTAATAATTGCTATATATACACTAGTATATAAAGAGACCTAAATATGTGCTCACCTGAAAAAAAAAAAAAAAGCACAATAATGATGCAGGTTATCGAATTCCTGGCTTCGCTTCGATCATTTTAGATTTTCTCTGTTGCCTTGTAGAGAATTCCGCGCAGCGCTGTGACGATCTACCGCTTGGGGATTTCAGCTAGCTAGCGACAAGAGGGGAGTTACCCTCCCTGTGCGGCCATGATGTTCCCACCAGAACACGACACCCGATCACAATCTCAACCCCTCCCCCACAGTGGGGTATTTAAGGAAGGAACGGCAAGAGTTCCTTTGTAGGAGTACAGGAATAACGTCCCGGGACAACAACGACCAACAATTCACTGGAAGACTTGCTGACGACATTCCGATCATAAAGTATGGCGACTACTGGAGAACAAATCAAGATGTCAACCCTAGTTGGCTGTCATTTGTCGTCACATAAACCTTTTGTTTCAATTTGTGTGGAGCTCCTTCTCAGCTTAGAAGGACCTCTCAGCTCTCGGGATTGAACGATCCGAAATGACGACGATCTTATTGTCACTATTGAAATAAAGTTTGAAAAACAACAACAACAACGTTCCATGTGGTCGAGCTGTAGAGACAAACTGGCAGCTTTGTGAGTTGGTCAGTCCATCCATCAACTAACCACGTGAACAAATTGAATCCATTAATCCAGCCACATCTCTGTGATCAACCCACGACTGGTTGAGAGATGATCAATTGGTGCTTCAGACGACAATGTGACGCCGGAAGCGTCTGCCTTCCTGCTGACCTCACCAGGAAGCCTCGCTTCCGGGAGAAGCGTTCGAGCCTTGGAGAGGCCTTCCTCAGTTGCCTGGAATCCAAAGATGGCGCCCCTCGCGCTGATGAAAGACAAAAGTTGACGAACCTGACGTCAGCCCTGTCGCAAGTGGTGTCAGGTTGCGGCGGACTCCACCCACCTGACGTCACAGCTCACATATCCTATTATCGGGTGACGTAGCACGATAAGGTTTATCAAGCGGGGCTGAGCTTCACAACACATTCAGTCCAAGTTCCAGACACCTTGTCTCAACTTACAGTACGTCAGTATCGCGCGATCATAGTCCGTGTGCAGAAACCACGTTCCACACATGGAAGTGTAACTTAGACCAAAGAAGTGTTCCATCAACACTCTCAGTCCCCCCTCACTACCAATGTATAGGGATTCATTTAAAAAACCATCTACTCCTTGCCAAAATGTGGCGCTCTTTCAGGCCTTTCACATTCGGACAAAAAATATATACTTTTACTTACTCATAATTTTTGAAAATATAATCTCAAAACAACATACAATGATTATTTGCTCTTATACGATGACAATGCTATAATTCTGAGCTCCTTTTTTTTCAACTTTTTACATTATTTTTATATTCTTGCTTGCTCATTTCGAATCCTTCTAATTTTGCTTTCTGCTCCTCTATTTCTACGTTTCTTTGATAAACTTTTTTACTTTTCTTCTCTTTTATTTTATATACTGTCAATTTCCTTTGGTCAAAATTTTATTTTTTCTCAATTTACCCCCATATGTTATTGGTTTTACCGATTACTTGTTTTTTTTTTTCATTTATTTTTCTGCGTATTAGATTTCTGCACCGTTCTACTTCACCTCCTTGAAGTCAGAGATTTTTTTCCTTTACTTTGTCATCGTGACTGAGCAAGTGTGCAAGCTTCTATATGGTCTGGAAGTATGTTAAAAAGGGATTACAAGATCTGAGAACAAACATACATTCGACTTTTGCGAAGAAATAAAGACGTTCACAGTTATTCATTGACAGGCGGTGAATCACGGCGGAAACTTCATCCAAATTTGCATACTCGGAGAGAGACCAGTTCGGATGGATGTCAAGGGAGAATTCTGTGGCGCGGTGCCAAGGAAGGCTCCTGTCGGTTGTGACTCTCGATTTGAACTACAGTTGACAATTTATATGTGAAAAGAAGGTTTAATTGTCACATTACAGGAACTCTCTGTGATGGAATAAAGAGAAGCTTTCTTCTAAAGAAATCCGCACTTTTTTAATGAGCACAGTAGAACTTCCGTGCTGAGCTAAAGTGTCCTTTAGGGAGAAATGTCCTCTTACCTGAAAGCTACTAAATAGAAAAAATAGTCATTTTGGTGATGAAAACTGTCCTTTGTGGAGAAAGGTGTCCTCTTGTGGAGGTTCTACTGTAAAGTTCTATGTGTTATCAGAAATCTGTGTTAAAGCTGAGAGAGAAAACTACTCAACTAGCGCTGTGCTCCCTTTATCAGGTTTCTCGTCTTCCCCGGCGAGAATCCAGTTCCGATTCAAAATAACTTTATTGAATGTTGGCCCCGGCTTTGTGTGCATATATATTATATGCAACTATTATGGGGCAGAAACTTTGCCCACTGTGATTATAGCATGACACTTCGGTGTGTGTGGGTGGCCTGTGCCGTTTAGAAACGCCCACATCTGATTTAAACAATGGACATGAAACCTTATCTTGTTGGCATCTGCTTGAAGAGGACGATGTTCCGATATCTCTACCTAGGTTCTGACCGCTATCAAAATAATTTTAAAAAACAGAGTGAACAAACAAAGGGAATATATTAAGTTTATTTTGAATACTTAACAAACCAGAACCTGTCCTACTTGGTCGAAATAACCCGCCGCTGTTAGCAAGGCTTCAACGTCCATTGCACCTGTAGCGCTGTTATTTTGGAAGACAGTGTGGCAACCCTGTGGGGGGGTGTAACGTAGCCATCATCGAGTGACGTCACTCCCCAGGGTCTCAGCGATTGGAGGAAATGTATTCTCTCCTAGTGGTCTACTGTGGGGCTACTCGGTGTATGCCGCACAAACAAAAGAACAAATATTTAAATCTTGAATGAAGTTAAACCTGGGGTAGAACCAATGATCCTAAACCTGCAAACAAAAGACTGAATTACTTAATTAGAGAAAATGGAATATAAATATGTTGATGTTGGGGAAAATTAAAGAAGAAGATCTGGAATGTGAGCTGGCTGGAAGAGGTCAAGAAAGCTACCGGATGGTCACTAGCGATGGTCAGCAACAGATCAAATTTGTCCATAACAACAAAAACAATGGGTAGATGAGTTGCCAGCTATGGTCAGCAACAGATCAAATGGGAGGATATTTGTCCATATAGTCGGCTTGATGGAGCAACAACAACAATGAGCCGGTGCAGTCGATGCTGGTGAACCAACCCTAAAACGTTATGATTTCCCACGAAGGGATACCGAACCAATACCGACCCCATATCCCCGGAGATAGCCAACAATGACACCGCCTTAGTAACAATCCCATTACAAACGTACCGGCTGCATCAAATATATTCACAAAGCAGCGCCAAGTTACAAATAAACCTGCTGGTTTGTCGCACTGGTTTATTCACCTAGGGTTATAAGGACAGATGCAGCAGTTTGACATTGCCTTATTACGCCCTCCATAAAAGGTTGAATACACAAGATATAAATAATACAATGCTATGTATATGCGCCGAGATATTCATATACAGAGGTACTATCACAGAGATATTTACATATTATGTTACCCTCTCAGCGTCAATGTTGCCCATGGTTCGACGTCGACCTGAGATTCCAATACTTGGACGGAGAGATTTCCTGACACCGCCATCCAGGTGACATTCCCCCACCTCGGGAGACAGCTGTGGATCCTTCCAACGTTCTTCCTTTGTGTCGTGGCGGCAGAACGTCGTGTTAAAGCACGCGCCATCTCCCTACTTTCTTCTCTGCCTTGTCACACGCTTTCGTATCAACTTTGTCTCATTTAGATTTCTGACAGCCCGGGATCGAACCCCGTTTTGACCACTTTTTTATGCTTCAATGGCCCCCCTACTCGTGCAACCCCACCAGTGAGTGCAGGTAACCAAATAGGGCTCTGGGACATTTGTAAGTGCAAAATTTGAACTGATTACTACATGTGTAGACATGTGGTGCGCTAAAAGACAGTCGCTAACTACCTACCACGATTATCCTGGCCACGTATACTTGGGGTAAGTAAAAAAAGCCAAACATTATAATGTGAGTTCAAATACAGCGTGTCACAGAGTTCTGAATTGTTGGAGTTGGACAGAGCGGCCAGGAGAACGTGCCGAGACGTGTGTACCGGTGAGTCCTGGCCGTTACATCTCTTGCTTAAGATCTGGCCAAGACAATGCTACAACAGCGGAGGTGGGAGAGAGGAGAAGTGTTTTTTAATCAAATATTGGTATTGGAGACCGTAGTCCGGACATCGGTGCCAGCCACATGGAGGGAAATCATTTCTTGAGAAGGGAGATAAAAGAGGCAACGATCAAAAGAATAAAAAAACAAAGAATTGGATGGATATCAAGAGGATTGATGGAACGGAGGGTGAGAGCTGTGGAGAGAGAACGGTGTGAAGCCATGATGTGAAGAAACAAGGAGTTCAAGATAGAGACGTCACTGGGCTCGCACCAGAAACTGGTGTCACAGCCCACAGAGATCCGCTGTCTCCTAGTGGGACCCCATGTGCATGCAATCAGCAGGCAACATGTTACATAAATGTCGACGCTCTTCAACCGCCTGCTAACTCACCTCTAGCGCCATAATTTTGGGACATCCTAGGAATAATATGGCCACCCAGACCTTTCGGTCCACAAGCCGGCCAATAATAACTTTAGGACACGTCGAAACTCGTCATGTTTGGATGAAAGAAACAAAGTTTGGTGGTAGATCGCTGTGGCCAAACAGAGAACCAGCCACTTCCCGCGGTCCAAAAAGAGCCCAACGGATCGCCCATTGTTTCAGCGACCCACAAACCCGGGGGTTGACCCACAAAATAGAACCACCCCCGGGATAATCATAAAACTCCCTCGGTACGTTGGGGGTGACCCCTCTCAAGGTCTCTCCAAAGGGACGCCGCGCAACCGGTCCCCGAACTGGTTGGTCTTCCCGTCGAGAGGGCCAAAACATATTGCTGCACCGCCGGCAGTTTATCCATCGCTTATTCCACAATGTCACATTAGTGCCGACATATGACTTTGGATCGATAATGATGATAATCATATATTAACATATTTATAATCATCATAATAGTATACCACACACACAAAAAAAGAAAAAACTTTTGTTAGATAATATTTGGTGGCGAACTAGGGCAGAGATAGCAACAAGCTCAACTCGGGCAGTTCTATGCCTTTGTTTGGAGTTTGTAGAATTGTTGTGGGGACATTGTCGTCCAGGGCTCTTCCATGCTGGGGCGTCACTTAACGACCGATGTCGCTAAACGAACATATAGGTTTACCAACTCATAACGACTCTGTAGCTATAATCCCTGGAATGTTGAGTCTGGCGTGGCTCCTCAATCAGGGTTCCCCAAGTTGACCACAGTCTTCTTCATCTCTCTCATTCCACCATTTGAGACACAGTGTAGGCGTTGTGGGACATATGGAATTGGAGAAGTCTTCGTTATTTACATAGTGGACCTAATGTCTGAAATATTTTGTTGCAAGAAAGTCCTACATCGTTTAAAATTTAATACAGTCCACATAATGAGATATAAAACATTGCCGTGGCGGTTGATGTTTCTATTACAGAAAATACGGTTTAATATAATTGTTGTGTTATATATTTAGGTGTTCGCAGGTAAGGTTCAGCCCCGCAGTAATGGCAGCAAACAAAGAGGAATATCTTCTTGTTAAACGTGGCTATTTTAAAATTGGTTTCAAAATAACTTTATTTAGACTGTCAGATTATCAGCTAATTGAGTCCGTCGTAAATGCGAATATGTTGTTAATCGGAACACAGACCACAATGAAATCGAGATTTGAACGTTCTATAGTTCCCTTGGGAATGGGACGCTGCGAGGAAGGGGCGTTTCCTTCTCTGAGAGCACAGTAAAACCTGCTCCCCCCAATCAGTCACCCCCTTGTCACATCGCCCAACCTCCAATGAGAGACCAGGGTTAGTACCACGCACGGAGGTATTATGCAAGGGTCCATGTTTGCTTAAAGGGAAGTAGAGTATCCGCTTCCATTGGGTGACTCATTGCACAATTCCACGGACCTATCACCTAGCGGAGCTCCAATTTGAGCCGGCTGTGTTGAACGCGCCATGTGGGGGAACTTTCCGTACCGCTGACAAACACCGTCCAGAACGGAGACTTGCGCGCCTATGCACAAAGCGCCACACGCCAGCCAGTGGGTTCTTATTTACATATAATGCGCCTCATATTGTGGCTTAGATTCTGACCAGAGTTGGCCATGGAATGATGGAGGACGGGAAAAATGCTTAACTCTTGTTGTTGATGCAATTGTCGGCCACACTGGCTATGTAAGTAAATATGTAACTGAGAGATCGCAATTTATGCAACTCGTAGATCCAGCCCTACTTACAGCCATCGCCTCTAAACACCGCATCACATGCAGCTGCTTTGCTATAAAGCGCAATGACCAGTAGCTGGTAGGCCAGCAGTCAGCCCAAGTCAAGGTTACCCTGGCGCAACCAGCCAACCCCTTAGCGGGAAGTTTGCTCCCCGTGGCGTAACGGTCTGATGTCACCACGATCGACCCTGCTGGTGGCGTAAGGCGACCACTCGGAAATAACCTCCGCTTAGCGTCCTAAGTGGCTCTTGGCTAACTGCGATGTGCAGTGCACCATCTCAGCTGAAGGCAGTCCAGGCTGGGCAGAAAACAGAACTGACCGTTGACTCTTTATTTTGTGATATTCAATCCATCGGCTGGCCAGTCAGATCTTTCTTCGCCCAACCAACGTGTGGCTTCAGCCTCAACGGCGGGGAGCTGATTATGGCATATGTTGCTGCTGCCTCAGCGACGGGAATAGAGCGCCGGGAGGTGAACGGCTGACTAGTTTCAACTTCTAAATCTTGGAATATTTCTTCAGAAGTGTACCTCGAAGTAACCCTCCTTACACGATGGGGGCCAGGTCTGAGGAGTAGGAGGGACGAGATGATTTATTGACGGCTTGTGGTCAAAAACAACGAAGAGCCAGCGTGTACTAGATCTGACGTCGAGAGAGATGACCCGGCGACCTTCAGCCCAAACCAGTCCTGCTATTGTCTCCAGGGGGGTTCCTGTCGTGGCCCCTTCCTGCCGTCGGCGGTGTTTATAAGCCCCCGGTGTTTCTCTTCAACAATAGACTGTTGGGTGAATCGTTCACTGTTGGAAATTCGAAATACATTTCGAGCATCAAGCTCTACAGCTAACAAGACATCGAGACAGTTGCTAACTTCTAGCTCGTGTTATGACAACTGTTTACCAACAAACAGCTGCTCGAGGGTGGAATTATTTCACAGCTTTGTTCAACATTTGGTGAGAGCGGCGATTTAGCCAATTCCACCCACCTAGTGTATTCAGCTTATATGCTTCGTGAATTCCCAGACAACCTGCAACTGTAGTATACGATTGGTGACCCATTCTGTTACCATTTGCAGTGTGAAGGCAGCGCGGAATGATCGCAGGAGAAGATTTCGCCGCAGTTGGCACTTGAACAAACAAACAAACATTCATCACCCGAAAAAAGGAAAAGATTTGAACGCCTCCAGGTGGCTGCTGGTCATCACCAGGTCTAATCAGATACTATCCAACTTGACTCCTTCACTCACTTGAAAGAAACATTAGATTTTAAAACAATTTCATTGAAATAGTAAGAAGGAAGCGCTATTGACAAAAAAGACTGCGCAGAGTCCAGAGTCCTCCCCTCAACCTAGGTTGACAGAAGTCCAACAGCTGGGGGTGAATGTCAGGACAGATACTTCCACTTGTCTTGCTTTGTCAGCCCCACCATCATTATAAAGTGTCTTTCAATGTGTTCCTCCATACAATGAGGTGTACATGGCCAGCAAGTTCTTCATTTTTATTTATTTTGTTTTGAAAATAGAGAAATCCATAAATAAATCTTTAATTAAAAAGACATATATTGGATCAAAATATCATTTATTTTACCAATATTTCAGTTGGTATCAAGATTAAATATGTTATAACACCTTGATAAAGGTTGGCGTTCAGCCAACTGAAATATTGGTAAAATAAATGATATTTTGATCCAATATGTGTCTTTTTAATTAAAGATTTGTTTAGTGTACGATGAGTGTTGACCAGTTGGAGGCTGCACAGAGGAAACTGTTTAAAAAGCGATTTTTCTTTACATAAATATAATCCCTTTCTACTGTCCTTTCTGCAATATATCGGGAAGAAAACATTTTGATTGTTGAGAGGAAAGTTGTTTATTTATAAAAGAAAAGTTCGCGTGATAAACTGTTTTAATGGCCGTGTAATTCTAGTTAATTGTCAACACAATCTTCGGGCCAGGAATGGGCTCCACTCTAGCCGTCCTGTGAGTTGTCCGACTGGATAGATGTCAACTGGGTGGTGACCAGTTTGTCAACAAACCCAGCTCCGACCAACCAGGACTCCACCATTCAAACGGCAACACAATTTCCCATTAATTTGTCAACCCACAATCCAGACTTCGGCAAAATAAACACCGCACTTATCCCAAGTACAAATGGTGGTGCGAGGAACTGGTTTTAGGGCAAGTGCACTACACATGTGGAAACTTGTTCGACTTAGACGTGTGTCAGAGCCCCGTTTGGTTACCCCCACTGCTGATGGGATTGAACTTTTGTAAGAATCGGGGGAGCCATTAATGTAAATTCAAGGGTTGGTGTGTGATAAAGGAAATTTCTCTCCCATTATCTTGTTGTTTATTTCCCACTTTATTCCTCTACCTCACACACCTTCCACATTTACATAACTGCGGGTTGAGGAAGAGCAAAACCCGAAAGCTCCCAATAGATGTAGTTTTAGGGTCTCTAAGACAACCACATTTATAAACAAAAATATTTTATTTATCTACATAAAGCTTTACAACATATTTCTCAACGTGGAGATTTTAAACAAAGTGGGGACTAGAGATATGGAAATTAGAGAAAAGGAATTGCATGGTCACTCGACGCCGAGAAGGAACGAAGAAATCTCAAAAATGGAAACAAAATAGAAAACATGAGCGAGAGAACCGTGACGTCACTCGACCAATGGCGGAAGACATGCGCAGAAGGCATTATTCAATGGTGCGGAAAATGTTTGACAGAATTCAACGACTCTAACAACGTGCAGATTATGTAAAATATGTAAATATTTTTGAGAAAAACATACCTTAAGCTATTACGAGGCGATACAGCGTTCATTGCGACGGAGAACTGTCGCCATTTTGTTCCGTGGAGCCCCGAAACTTCTTGAGTTTGTTGAGCATCAGGAAGTTGATGATGACCTTGTCGACGAAGGCAGGGTCCTCGTCGATCAGCTCCCGCTCGAGCGACAGCGCCGTACGGGCGGCCAGGAGCGCGGTGTCCGTGAGGGGACGATTGAGCCGTAGGATGGAGTTGACCTTGTGCAGGGTGGGGAAGCATCGGCCCAGTTCGGCCGTGATGGCCGGAGCAGTCAGGAGGATCCTGGCCGCGCTCACCACCTCGGAGAACGAAGGCACCACCCCGTGGCGGTAGAGCGCCTGCAGCAGCTGCAGCGGACCGCTCACCTTGGCGAACTCCGCCCTGGAGAACAGCACGTCCAGCTGGCTCCTCAGCCGGTCCTTGTCCATCATGGGGTAGGCGTGGAGGAACTCCCATTCCTCCGTGGAGATCACGCCGGAGGAAAGGTGATTTGGCATGAGCATCTTGGCGAGGACCGTGTGGCCCTGGAACTCGTGCAGGATCTTCACCTGGTGGATCACGACGTCGCACAGCCCGGCCGCGGTGTTCAGCAGCTCGGCCGCACCTTCCATGGCCCTGCTGTCGTCGTTCATATCGCCGCAGTGGAGGGAGGTCTTGAGCGCCTCGATGTTCATCTCGAAACTCTGGAGGCTTTCGCGGTTGCTCAGGATCTCTCCCACGTTGGCCTGCAGTTCGTGGTCCAGAAACTCCACGTGGATAAACACCTGGTGGAAGAAGGACAGCAGAAAGTTGAATTTGACATCCAGGAGCAGACTCTGGATTCTTAGAGCGCCATTCAGGGTCATTCTGCTCGAAGCGCCAAAACTTGACAAGGTCGCGAGACACTCAAGCAGCTCTTCTTTCCTCTCGAAAATATCGTTCACCGTCTTGACCGTCCAGCGCATCTCTGGGCCGAGGGCCATGGTCCGAGCTATGATGGCGTCTAGGGCATCTTGCCGGTGAGGGGACGCCGAGAAATACTCAGATATCTGAGCCACCTCCGCGAAGAAGTTTCGTATCTCGGGATTCTTCGAGACCACCTGCTCCACGACCTGAGTAAGGGGATGAGCGTAGCAGGGGACAAGATAGGCGTATGGGTAGTACGCCTGGATGGAACGGCTGAGGTCGAGGTTGAAGCCCATCAGCGAGGCGGCCCCATCGTAGCTCTGCGCGATCAACCTCTCCTTAGCGCCCAGCAGGAGGCCGTTCAGCTCATTCAGGATACATCTCGCCAGGTCCTCGGCTTCGGCGGGGCTGAAGAAGCACCAGAACCGCTCCAGGACTTGTCCTTCGAGTTCATACCGCAGCACCATGGAGAAAGCAGCGTTCTCGTTGACGTCGAGGTTTTCCGAGATGATGATGGCGAGGAAGCTGGACCGATCAACCTCCTCCCGGATCCGCTTCTTGCACATCTTGTAGATGCTGAGGTGAACTTCCTTGCAGATCCGGGCGATGTCAAGAACGCTCATGGCCTTGATGAGTTCCACTTGGGCCCTCAGCCCGTCGTCCAGCTCCATGCAGAAGAGCAGCAGTTTGACTAAGGGATCTTCGGAGTCGTCCAGGTCATCCTCGGAGTTGCCGATGGAGACCTCGTAGGACCCGGCGACCTTGAAGCACTCGATAATCCTCCGAAGTGGAACTTTCATTTCGCACGCCTTTTCCATGGGAGGCGGTGAAGGCGATCTGGGCCGCTTGATGGACGTCTGAATCCTAGAATAGGTTTCTGCGACGGCATGTCCTTCCTTCCCCAGCATCGCCAGGTTGACGGTGTTCCTCAGGTGTTTGGTCGACACCTGGTGCTTCTTGATCTTGGCCGTGAGGTGCTTGAGGTCGGTCACGCCGTTTTTGGTCCAGGCGTCCTCGCCGCCGAAGAGGATGCAGGGGAAGCAGAAGAAGGCCATGACCCTGTCGCAGCCGCAGATCCACTCGTTGGTCAGGTAGAAGTTCGGGCTGAAGACGCGCTTGTAGACGGTCGACTTGTACTTGTTGAGCTGCTGCATCTCTAGCGCGGGCATCGGCCGGCCCTGCACCTTGATGGCCATCTTGTCCAGGGGGCTGAGCAGGGCGAAGTTGAGGTTCTGGAGTTCGTGGACTGACGGCATTCCTGCCTGCCGTGGGAGGAACAAGGGAGGGAGAGGGGGGGGCGACGCATGCGCGCTGCACCCCCCAACCCCCCCACCCCCCCTCCATAACAAGGAGAAAGAACAGCCTACGCTCCCCCCACTGATCCCCCCTCCCCTCCTCGCGGCGGAGAAAATGGCGGCGGCACCCCCTCCCTGCCCAATTTCTTTTCCCCAACGGTCGTCGCTGATGCTCCACAACCCAGGTCACATCATTTACCACAGTTACAAAGTTGTGGAGCGGGGTCCAGATGTTCTTTCTTCGGGCAGTTTTACGTACGTCGTTGTTTTCTTCCTAAGGTCTTGCAGAAAGTTGTGTTTTCAAGTTTTTCTGATTTTTCGTAGGAAGTTGAATGATTGTCATGAATGATTGTCATGAAATCCGCGCTATACCTGCCAATTTCCTTCTAGAATATCTTTGTGAGGGCGTTCACGATATTAAAGCGTTACAATGAGACGGAATCCCACATGGACTTTGGAGACCTCGATTCCATCAAGTCCGCCTGAACTTTCAGGTCCCGTCCGGGGTTATGTTGGCAGACATTTAACTCAAATTTTGGCGTTCACTTTATCTTTTTTTACATTGGATAAAAAATAGCAATCGATATCCAATTGTTAAGAGACCAAATATCTTCGCCGTCGATAGACTCCCGGCTTACAACATCCCGCCGGTGATAGTAAAGGTAAGCAGGTAAACTTGGACGTCACCTGACTGGAGTGTTCGTGGTTTGTTAAATTACCGCGTTTACAAAGTCATGGACAAAGAGAGTGGAAAGTAGTTGATGTCTCCGATTGTCTGGTTTTTTTTTTAAGAGACAGAGGCTGTTCACACTTCTCGTGTATCTTCAATAAAGGTCACTGTAATATCTTTCAGAGTTATTGTCCCGATATACATGAGGTACAACTTCCTTTTAAGTTTTGTCTCCATGTCGTTGTATACCTCACTGTCGTGCTACTGCGCCCAGCAACAAATTGTTCTACGAAGTGCTGGACGTTTCACAGTGTTCCAAATCGCCAAAACTATTTCTATAGATGACACTTTGCAGGAAGAAATTGATCTTGAAAAAGACAAAGATGAAGAAAGCTACCTTTTTAAAAATGCTGAAAACTAAACGCCGTTTATTGGACAACTCTACAATCTAGCAGACTCGAGACACAACCCCAGCTTCGGTAAACTCGGAACGGCCACATGGGGAAGTCCGGGGTTTATTGCCAGGACAGGCTTTGATATCACGGGGGAATTTGTCAAAGTGTCCAAGGCTGTGGCCAAAAATAAGATTTTGCCGGGAATCTCTCTAAAAAAAGAAGACAGAATAACTCATTGAATGAAGCAGAAAGCTTTGTTAAAATAATTTTTACATATAGCTACTGGAGACTGCACATATGCAATTAGAACCTATGCAAATAAATATAGAGAAAACATTATTCTTACATCCACCGAGTTAATTAGTAAGTCAAATACTCCATAGCTATCATGTCTTTGACTAGCCGGGTTTCCTCGAGTGACTTTAATCTACATCCGCGACAAATGAAACAAACAATAAACCTTTCAATGTGCTAACTGCGATGGAAGAACCTGGCTCATCACCGCTTCCTAGAGCTCTACCATTACATTCTGTACTCGTGGACAAAACTTGTATCTCATGTATATCGGGACAATAACTCTGAAATATATTACAGTGGCCTTTATTGAGATAACCAAGTGTTAAAATTATAAATATATTCTTACAATAAGTATCTTTTTCATTAAAAAAAAAACGCTAGCTTTCAAGCGTTAATCGCTCTTCAACGGGCTTACTATAATATCGACTTGATCCCACCAGAAATATTTACAAAAAAAAAAAAATCTGGTGGGATCAAGTCGATATTATAGTAAGCCTGTTGAAGAGCGATTAACGCTTGAAAGCTAGATACTCATTGTGAGAATATATTTGTAATTTTAATACTTTCTTCACAATTTTATCATGAATAACCAAGTGTGTAAAAAAAAGTTGCTCCTGTTCTTTAAAAAAAAAAAAAAAGACTTTCCACTTCCTTAAGTTTTCTCTGTAGTGTCGACACTGTAGGAGGACTGTATGTGGACATAAGTTTGTTTGTATTTGAGATATAAAAATGTGTGTTTAACGGTTTCATTTCGCATGGCGTGTTAATCATTGGTTTATCATCATCATCATTGAAGGATTTGAACAGACGATGACAGTTACGTACAGGGTACACTTGAAGTATTTTTATTTTTTAAATATACTGACAGAATTACCTTTTTCATAAAACCGCCAATTTCAATATTTTGAATCCATTTCTCTCGTTCCAATCACCGAGGGAAAGATGATTGCTCATTGGTTGACTCAACGTTGATAAAGGTCACGTGACCACAGGGAACCAATCAGTTGGGGAATATTAGCTTCAGACAGACTGTGCTATCGCACATATAGGGATAGAAAAAACTCACTCCCTTCAAGAAATAATAAAATTCTGGCAAAATGATAAAAATAAATACTTCTGGTTGAGCTCATATTTTCGAAATTCTAAAATATTTTACAAAAAAGGCTTTATTACGCGAGTCCAATGAAAAATATATAAAATTTGAAATTTAAATAGCTTAATGGGAAGTCTTCAAAAGCTATATTAAATTTCATCTTTTATTGCGTCCAGAACTGATTAAATGAAACTTAGGTATATATAGAAAATTAAAATGCATTTATTTGATCTGCATTAAAAAGAAGTTATTTTAAAATGAAATTTAAGTCTATTTAATAGGTAATTTTATTTTAGGAATTTAAATTTATTTAAATATGATATCGCCCTTAATAAAATATGATTAAATTTATTGTCTTCTCTCCTAAATGTCAAAATGTGATATTATTTAGGAAATACACTGGTTTCTAGCATTGTCGTTTTATTTTTATTATTTGTGTTGCTTCAAAATTATATAGATGCCAAAACGAATAATTTTATGAAAAGATTTATATTCTAAGTGAATAAAATATTTTAAAAATACATACCCAAGAGAAAGGCTATCAAAAATATTAAATAAATTTAATTTTAAAATCTTACTTATGAAAATTAAATCAAAACATTTAAAACATAATGCACCTTAAAAATAATACAAGAGTGCTAAATATAAAGTATCGAAATATTTTATTTGACAAAAGAGTAAGGGATAATCCTGAATATTTTCTGATTTTTAATAAAATATATATTTTATAATTTCGAATTTATATCGATACTTGTATATATTTCATCGCCAAATTTTATATTTTCAAGATAGTCTTAGTAAATATTCTCTATTAAAATACAATGTTTAATTATATAATGTGAAAACTGTCATATATATTTTGACCTAAAATATATTGTGTGTGTGTGTTAAAAATATATAGAGTAAATATATGCATTTTTATTTGATATATAAAAATAATGCTATGGAATATGTAGACAAAATTTCGGAATAAAACCAGATAACTTTTTAAAAATGAGTATATCATTTATATATCAAATATATTTTAAAATTTTTAAATATCATAAATTATAAATATTATAAAAGCTCCATAATATATAATTCACAATTGACGCTTACTATTCATATTGTAGAGCAAAGTATTTATCAACAGATTATTTTAATTTTGATGTTTATTTATATTTTATTACTCTGCCTAACTTCCTTCATTGCTTCTCTTGTTTTATCAATTTTAATTGGTGCTTGTCTTAAATAAATTGCCGTGTCATCCTGAAGTTTGTCTTTCCTAATTTTCTACGTTGCAATATTTTAAAAATATATCGTGAAATATTTATATCTAATTAAGTTTATTAAATAATATCGGGGCATATATAATATTTATTTTTTCTTAACATAGGCTTGTGTATAATTTTATTGTAGTATTTAATCAGTTTATTTTTTAAGGAACTACTGTAATTTATTGCTCCTAAAATAATTAATAATTAGTGAAATTGTAATTTTTTAATACACATATTATGAAAATCAAGTATCATTATCATTAAACATTTTTGAAATAAAAAAAAAAGAGAGAAAAGCTCTTAAGTATGGGTCATTTTTTAGGATTAAATAAATTATAAAATATAAATGTTTTATTTTCTCATTTTGAATGAATATGAAAGGAATAGGTAGTTCTCTCATACATAAGTTATATTTTTAATTATCCTTGTCATTGTACATATATATAATTTCCTGACCACATATGCATTAACACTGCATATATATATCAGACGACACATACAAATCTTGTAAAAAAGGGAAATGTAATCAGGACACCACAGAAGAAAGAACGTTGACAAGAAACTGCGGCAGCTGGCATCTCGCCCTTGAGGTCGCAGCTGGTTGTTTGCTCTGGTGTCACTTCTTGTTGGAACAATTTTCTCATTGGTCCTACATGTTTGGTGTCACATCTTTACATATAGGTTGCCGTTTCGATACACACTTCCTCTCAATTGTTCCACTTATTTATTGGCGCCACTTCCTAAAAATTGAGGCTCTCTGTGGCATCGCAAGACCTCTCCATAGTTCCATGTTTGAGGCAAGTCACAGACTGCAGGAGTGCCAGCTCTGAATCCTTCTCTCCATTGCTATTGGCATAGAGTATTGGCATCCTATAAAAAATTAAACAAACTTTCTACTTTCCTTGTTGCAATAAAAAATATTGGAGGGCCTGACTCATCAGTGGTGAACCCTCACAGCGGTTTTGTCACCAGACCGCTTTTTAGAGCTCTAATGCTGTATTAGAGTCAAATGCGACACTGGAATCTTCGAGCAAACCACAACGGATCGTCGTATTTATTTAGGCATCAGCCAAACTTGGGAGCCCGGCCATCTTGTCCCGAGACAACGACCCCTAATTGAGACGGCCAATTGAAGCGGCTAATTAACCCGTCCTTGTCGTCTGCAGGTTTATTTAGCACCCGCCATCTTTATTTTATGATCCCACGCATTCGTTCAGTTTGGTGAATTCTGCAAAGGCTGAAGGAGATAGGAGGTTGGCATTCTTTTTTTATTTCCAAAATGTGTAGAAACTCATCGTATATAATGTGATAACTTTAGATTGTGTGTGTTTTTATGCAAATAAATATGTTTTTCTGCATGTGAGGATCTCTGCAGTCAGGAGTGTAATTATGCAAATATGTAATACACACGATCTAACTTCAGTAAACGCCAAAAATCCAATTTAAAATTTCATCCACCAACTGTATGTGTTTATATCACCAATTGGTGTTCCTCCGATCTCAGCCTGGGACGTCACAAATACAAACATAAGAAACAGCACTAAATAATGTCACACACACACACACACAAACACACACAAAAGCCTTTATTAAGACACACAGGTCTTACAGAGGATTCTCCTTGGGGTTACAAAACGGAGAAACCTATAAAAGTGGGAAATAAAAATGGAGAAAGATTATATACATTTGGTAAATATATACAGATTATAAGAAAGAATAAAAAAATAAGAAGAATAAAAAAAAAAAATAAAAAAAAAAGAAAAAAAAAAATTTGGAAATATGGATGGGAGAAGTGGGGAGCGAAAAGAGGAAAGAAAACAGGTATTTACATATGGAACAAGACAATTTAAGCTCTCACACAGCACAGGTGGGCCATGTCACTAAATAATGTCATGTCCAGGGTAGCCTAGTGGACATCTGCCCGGTAAGCGAAACACTGTGGGTTCGATTCCCATTCCTGGACACTTTTATTTTTCCGTTTATCATTACTATTAACAATTCATCCTTTCATACTTCATCCCTAAGGTTAGAAATAATCGCTATTTCTCCTTAAAATAAATTTCGATTTTTCGTTCGTTCACTAAATAATGCCATTTTCCACCCACAGATGACGCTAGGTGTAGTGTCTATCTGAGTAAACCATTCTATCGGTTGTCTGGTCCGGCTGTGCTAGATGTGACATTTCTACAATTGCATCCCTCCATAGCTTCATTAAACACCAAGAATAAACCTCCAAATACAAATATAGTATATAAGCTGGAAATATCTTTATTTACAGGGCTGCTAACCAAAATGGATTATTTCTGAACCCCAATAATCAGAATGGACAATACAGATCTGGTGGATTGAATTGGCGAAATCGCTGGGCACCACCGATGAACCAAGCATTCCCAATCTTAAGTTCTCTAATTGCAGAAATGTTTCCTTCATTGAGAATAACAAGTAATGAGAATATCCTCGATATAGATGAGGTTTCTGAAGTTTGCTATCGACGGCTGGATGAACCCTCGCTGCACTCCGGGGAAAGACAATCGCAGGGAGTCGCTGACGTGTCGGCTGGACATGCCAATCAACCAGATAGATCATGGTTGGACTGGCACAATGGCCCCCATCTGGCTCCTTCCATGAATAAGAAATTGTTTTGATGGAAGAGATGCGTCAGGGGATCGCTTCCCGCTGCGACTCATTTTTCCCACCCCTCTAGGCTTACAGGGGGGGGTCTATTTGGGACATCCCGGGCTGCGGGGTTATTCAAGGATTTAAATTCGGCAAACCCAACCTAGATCCTGAGAATAATGTCAAAGAAGGAAAACTTGAGACAATGTTGACACAGTTCGACACCCGGGGGATGTGCAAATAAGAACCAAAAGATCTCAACAGATTATAATGGCAAAATTTACGACCATCGTCTGGTCTAATGATTAGTTTAAATAAACTGATATCACAGTGTCTACAGACAGAGGGAAAATATAATTTACATATTGGATAGATCAACTTGGATTATTTACACATTGGTTCTTCGACGAATGAAACTCGAGTAGACAACAAATATGTTTAATATAGAATTTCATTCATTGAAAAACTAATATGTAAAATCCATATATATATTGTGTATAGACAGTCTCTCATATATGTATTGATTTTGTCAAATCTTTGTTTCACCTCCGTCCATGACCTTTGAATTGAAAGTTTGCACATCAATTTAAACCTCAATTTGCACATTAGCTTACATATCAGTTTGCACATCAATTTTCACATCAGTATGCACATCAATTTAAACCTCAGTTTGCACATTAGCTTGCACATCAGTTTGCACATCAATTTTCACATCAGTTTGCACATCAATTTAAACCTCAGTTTGCACATCAATTTGCACATCAGTTTGCACATCAATTTTCACATTAGTTTGCACATCAATTTAAACCCCAGTTTGCACATCAATTTTCACATCAGTTTGCACATCAATTTTCACATCAGTTTGCACATCAATTTAAACCTCAATTTGCACATTAGCTTACATATCAGTTTGCACATTAGCTTACACATCAGTTTGCACATCAATTATCACAAGGGACATCGCTGGGATAGGGAGATCTGGCCAAAGAGGTATTCCAGAGACAAGCTTCACGTCACATATAAAAAAGGCTCCATTGTGTTCGAGCTATGACGAAGCTGTCGCCACGAAAGCCCCGCGGGGTGACCTTCCCCTGTGCGGGTTAACTTCCGGTGTACACGGAGCATGCGCGCTGCTCCTGATGACAACAACGTCGTGAGGAACATGTTGAGTTGGAACATGACGTCTGGTTGTTCTGGAACATGGCGTCTGGTTGTTCTGGAACATGATGTATAGTTAGTTGTTCTGGAACATGACGTCTGGTTGTTCTGGAACATGACGTGTAGTTGTTCTGGAACATGTGTGGTTCTCTAAATATGACGCGTGGTTGTTCTGGAACATGATGTATAGCTAGTTGTTCTGGAACATGACGTCTGGTTATTCTGAAACATGACGTGGTGACTATTCTGGAATATGGCGTGGTACGTGTTCTGGAACATGATGTCTTGGTGTTCTGGAACATGACGTCTGGTTATGGAACATAGTGTTGGAGGAAAGTCAGTCCCACTGTCGTAAAATAAAATTATATGTGTCGTTGTCCGAAATGGATTTCCTGTTGTCAATTGCATCAGTTGAACGTTCCAATATGCAAATTCGGCCATTTCCCTGGAGGGGAAGACATTTTGTTAGAATGAAGGATGGAATCAAAACACATGATGGAACCTATGTAACGTATGTAACACATGATGGAACCTATGTAACGTATGTAACACATGATGGAACCTATGTAACGTATGTAACACATGATGGAACCTGTGTAACGTATGTAACACATGATGGAACCTGTGTAACGTATGTAACACATGATGGAACCTATGTAACACATGATGGAACCTGTGTAACGTATGTAACACATGATGGAACCTATGTAACGTATGTAACACATGATGGAACCTATGTAACGTATGTAACACATGATGGAACCTATGTAACGTATGTAACACATGATGGAACCTATGTAACGTATGTAACACATGATGGAACCTGTGTAACGTATGTAACACATGATGGAACCTGTGTAACGTATGTAACACATGATGGAACCTATGTAACGTATGTAACACATGATGGAACCTATGTAACGTATGTAACACATGATGGAACCTATGTAACGTATGTAACACATGATGGAACCTATGTAACGTATGTAACACATGATGGAACCTGTGTAACGTATGTAACACATGATGGAACCTGTGTAACGTATGTAACACATGATGGAACCTATGTAACGTATGTAACACATGATGGAACCTATGTAACGCCAATTAGAAAGTTCTACACAAGGCTGATTTTCTTTATTACCGAGTGTTACCAGCTTTCGAGGGATCTCTTCATCAAGTGAGGATGTTTAACGTCGACTGTAATCTACGTCCTCTTTTACTTGAATAAAGGCGTTAACCGAAAGCCTGCAACTCTGGAATAAAAAAGTATTTGCCATTACAGTTTTCTCTTTGTCAAATGTTTCTCTCCAAGTTTTTAAAAATCTTTATTGAGCAATGGATCTGGGAGATCAGTCAGGCGTGTCGTTCCCAATGTATCGTGTGCAAGTTTAAAGGATTATTTACCCATCCAATCCAATCACTCGGCTCTCCACCAATGAGAGGCCTTCACTGCAATTATTTGCCAGACGCCAGATGAAGGTCTGGATAGGGGCGGCCCACTTCCGCTTCCGCCTCGCGCCACCACATGCTCCCTCTCTCCCCATTTGCATATTTCCGCTACTTTCTGCCGATAATTGGAACACCTTGTTGCATAGCTTTCTCCTTTGGGGCCATTTAGAAAAACAAAAATTGGCAACAGCGTTCAACCCGGATGTGTGAAAAAATCCTTCGCCTTCAAGGTTTCGGCACAAAGGTCTGACGTGACAATCATTGATGACTTCGCGGCCAGATGGTTGGGTCTCCAGAACTCACCAGCAGCAGCAGCCGACACCTGAATGGACCTCCCTGTTTGGCCACCACAGGGTCAACATAGGTCAATATTTATAAATTAAAAGGATTTAAAAGCGCGAATGTCTCCTTTATACATAAAACGAACTTCTACTGTCCTTACTGCGATGAAAAATATATTGGGAGGGCTTGGCTCATCAGTGGTGAACCCTCCCAGCGGTTTCGCCAATTTAATCCACCAGACCGCTTCTCAGAGCTCTAATATTGTATTGGATCATTCTGCTTTTATATGCTACACTGAAGGATGGAATCTTAGAAATGGTTTTCAAGTAAACTATGGACATAAGCTTATAGGACAGTAGAATTATATTCAAATATTTGCTTCGAGCAATGCTCTTCAGCAAACTATAAAGACAAGGTCATTAGGAATAAATTAACACAAAGCAATAACGCGCCATCTATACATATAAATTAAAAGGATTTAAAAGCGCGAATGTCTCCTTTATACATAAAACGAACTTCTACTGTCCTTACTGTTTTAAATCCTTTTAATTTATATGTATAGATGGCGCGTTATTGCTTTGTGTTAATTTATAGGTCAATATTGCCTAGGAAATCAATTGAACGATTAGTTGATATGTATTTAGATGGATGGCGTAGGCCATCAGTAACTGGGGACAACCTCACTGAATTAATAACCCTAACCTAAGCTAAACCTATCCCGAACATAACTTAAACTGCACCTAGCCTATACCTAAACTAAACCTATCCTATTTAACCTGAACCAAACCTTGCCATGATGGCTTGCAAACACTTAACGCTAGACTACGGTTGGTAAACAAGGTCCTGAGACCTCCCGAAAATATATTTTGCTAGACAAGTGTGAGGCCTGGGCAGCAGCGAGGTCGTGAGCAACTGTTGATTCCAAGTCCACGTAGCCATGATAATCATGGTTGGAGACACCGCGTTGAGGTGTACAAGGAAGTCAGATTCCCGTTGCACTCACTGGTGAGGTTGGACTGATACAAGAACAGTTTGTCCATCCCGGGTCAGGAATCTTCCAAAACTGAAGTAAGAACTTTGTCAAAGAAAACAGCAAAATTTTATGTTCAAGACTGGGGGGAAAAAAAAGGAGGGAGTCGAGAACAAAGGAAGCAATTAACTCTGTGGTGATGATGATAAAATAATTCCCGAGCAGAAGATAGCATCGTTGGCTCTATTTCTAGCACCCACGCCTGCGCGCCATTTTGATGAACCTTTTTTTCTGGTCCTTGGTCAGGAATATCGCCGTGAATTCTGGGATAATTGCTCGTTAGTTCTGCTTTGTGGCGGAGATAAAAATGTTAGGCTTAGGAATGAATGCCTTTTTAATTATATACGGAGTTCGTACTGGAAAACCTTTTTTTCTCTCTGGACCATCGTACACCGCGCGCGTGTCGGGTTATTGCACTTATTTACATATGTAAAAATAAAATTTGCATATTTTGAAATGAACTTACCGCTCATGTTTATAAATTGAGGATCGTTCAAATGGAAGCCTTGAATTCAACATCTCACACGCCAACGTTCACATCAATGTGCTGAGCACATGTGTTGTTGGACAAAGTTGCATATCTCACTGATGCTCTCAAATGTGGGGACGTGAGGAAAGGTTACAATCGCCTCACAACGAACATTTTCCTCCAAACATAATCTATCTAAATAACGCAGAAGTATATATCCGCGCGTTCCCACAATCATTCACCTAAAACTGGATAAAATGTTAATATTCTATTTTTGGGTAGTTTCGGCCTTGCGCGGAATATGCAAATTAGACAAATAATGGACTGATTTGCATATTTTCTGATCTAAAATTGGCGATAACAATATATTAACGGAGCCCTATCACCATTACTATACCATACACCATAATAATGAAACTGCTAAAACAATTATCGTTTGGTCAGAATAGAACCCAGATTCTGAGATGTAAAGATTTCTACGATGTAACGACATTGTGAGATGTGGAAACTCCCAATATTCCTCTCTGTCAACTCCCAGAACACAACCTGGATTTCAATCAATTCTCCAAACTACCAAGCTCATATAGGAATTTTCTTTATTTCTTCTTTTGTGGAATCAATCTAAACAAATCTTATATGTATATTATAAATAGAAAAGATATTTTCTGCTTGAATTTAGATCATGTTGAAAATTATGGTAATGTAATGCAGTCGTGGTTGAAATCTTTAAAGTATGATGATGAAAAATAGTTTTGATCAGTAATTTAATTGAGTTAAAGGAATATATAAAAGAACACAATTTGATAAAAGTAATGCCTGGCTTAAGGCATACAAGGCAATAAGGAAAACAAAAGATTATTTACATAATGTACAAAAGTTTTGAGCCGGCCAACGGTAAACGAACAACAATGGGTTTTTAAAGGGGAAGAGTGACCTCTGGCGGTTGATTTAGCAGAGTATTTGAATCTATGAAATTATAATTTTAAATAAAATAATATTTTAATACAACATGTATATTTACATGTGTGTTTATGTAAATATGTTCTCTTCCACAGTCTTCACATGTTCCCACTGTCACATCACACTATCATCAAGTTTCATAATCACATTTTGTTTTAGTACAGAGATACTATGGATATATCGAGCTACACTGGAGGAAACCGTTGATTTATCAAGTTGCTATGGCAACTTATTGGTGCAGCGTCAGGTCTCAGCGAGAAAACAAAATTTCAGCAATTTTATCCCCCGGTGACTTCCAGACGATGGAGTTCACAGCGGGGCCGCCCAGGGCGACATTGCCATAAATCCGACGTAGAAAAAACAATTCCCATGAATTGATCAACCAATCACCATTCACTTATCAATGTAAGTTTCGCGGCAAGGTCTTTAAAAAGTCGATTATCCCGGAGGACAGATTCGCATAAATTTCAAAATGGATTAGGCAACGCTGGAGAGAAGATTAATGGCGGCGCCTTTTGCAATTCTCGTCTGCGTGGATTGGATTTGGCGCCAACAATGGTTGCCGCTAGCAGCACAACAAGCTCTCGTCCCACGTGCAATGTGATGGCCATAAAAAACAAGGATTTTGCTCCCAGGTCCGCTATGTCATTTATACGAGTTTATGGAATTATTTCAACATTTTCACGATCAAGGCGCTCGCCACAGCTGCAGACATAGTTGTGTACAGATCATGGAGAGCGTGCTCCCTAGAGACATCTTAGACAGACGACAATGGAAGAGTTGTTCCATGTCTCAACTCTTTGAAATTCTGAATTTCGTTTTGAATGGCGGAGGGAGTTCCACAGATCCACACGGACAAGGGATGGACGCCATTCTCGGCGTCCAAGTTCTTCCTGGGCCTCCTTGATGACGAAGTTGTCTGGAATAGGACTACAGACTGGGGCCTCGACTGTACGTATTTGTAAATAGTCATGTTTATAGTGCTTACTGTAAATCTCTAAACTCGAAATCTCCATTTACAACGTCGCCCGCGGTTATGAAATGGATCCTTTGAATGAGGGAGAAAAAAGCCCAAATTTTACTGGACGGCAAGATCTCCCGGCTCATTGTCTGATGCCAAACATTTTAGTCTTCTGTAGCCCTGACCATCGTCTTGGACGGCAAACACTCCCATGAGCGACCGCGAACCAATGAGCCGACATGGCCTACTTCAATAAGAAGTGACTTGACGACGGCTGTGAGGAAATGAGGAAAGCTGATTTCCCACAACGGCTTCACAATGGTCGCCGCGTATTTTTAGGCCCATCGTTACATTTGCGCCGGTGCATTGACTGAGTCGGCTGCGGGGGAGAGAAAAAAGACGGTTAGGCTTAGCTGCCGACCACGTTGGCCGACCTCAGGTCGTCGCCCTGTTGGAAATGTCATAGTTGGACCAAGTGGCTACAACAGTGTCGGAGAAATGGACGCCGACCTGGAGTTATGCAAATTCAAAGAACAATCCTCCGCAGTTTCCCAAGCGGAGCAGATTTGCCGATGATCACCTTGGCGTTCAGAACAATGGTCCTCCGCCCACGCGACCTCATTACAGAGCTCTGGATCCTATCTCCTCGGCCACTTGGGCTGTCAGCTGACTGCGACTCGGCGGTTCATTTATTTTTCTTTGTAGATGGAGGAATGGACAACCGCGACCCGGGGATCGAATCCCGCATTGCGCACTTTTTGTGCTTCAATGGCCCCTGATTCTTGAGCAACCTCACCATCTGGCAAACTTGTAAGTGCTAAACTGCCATCTAAATGGGTACACATGTGCTTGCAGTAAAAGACAGTCGCTTACTGCCTGCCCACCATGGCGTACTTGGGATAAGTACCATTATCATGGCCACGTGTATACTTGGAACAAGTAAAAAATGCACTTGTAGCTGCAACTTTGGCAACATCCAAATGTGGAGAAATTTGCCGCGGGAATTGAACAGTTCAAGTGAAACGTTGTGCGCTGGCCAAGTTAGAATCGTCATACAGAAAGGTTTCAAATTTGTCTGTTTCTCTCTTTTTTTTTAATAGGTCATCCACTCCTCCCGGTCACATAGGCCTCCATTTTAATCCATCCCTTTAGCCTTACACCGGATTCTCAGGTAAAGTCGCAGAGAATGGATGAGACAAAGAAATTCGAATTTACAAAGTTAGATGGGAAATATGCAAATAAAGAGAAGCATTTTGATATTCTATAGATATAGGCCTTCCATTTCTAAATGAAGACAACTTGGTTGCGCGCAATAAGGATCGCCATTGACTCCGCTAGTGACGTGCGGTGGTCCTGGGGATAGAGCAAAAGGTCAAATTCGCGTCGGTCAGGTTTCCTGTCCAGTCGAACTCGAGGCGGACCTAGCAAGTGGCCGAATTTGTCCCAAAGAAGGAGGAAACTCCGGGTTGTGTGAACTGATTAATGAAGGGCGGGGTGGGACTCGGATGGGAGGAGCTTTGAATTAAAACGGATACCATCCCACACCTGGGTAGGGACATCAGGTCTGGCGGCCAGATTGGATCCTCTGAATTATTCCTTCTGCCGCGGATAGAGAGGCCACTTGGGGGGGGGGGGGGGGGGACTACGCATTGTCCCGGCTGACTTCACGTTAGTGTGGACAGCCGACGCCAGTGACGGAAGACAATTAGAGCCGATGTGAGCTATTGATTGGGGACAATAGCCGCGCCGGACATCCGACCATTGTGCCGGGACAATATTTGACCATGGGGCGGTGGGGTATTGTTCTTCCCGGGGGCTGGTTGGACTCGCAAGTGAATTGAGGGGTCGTCACAAGTGCGTTCTTACGGACAAGTACACGGATACTATGACAGACAAGTACACGGTGACAGACAAGTACACGGACACTGACAGACAAGTACACGGTGACAGACCAGATAAGTATCCTGGACAACGGCAGAAAATAACCGGCGAGACTCGGGTTACGTCAGTCGAGACGTCATCTCGCGGGTGACAACTTCCAGAGTTCTCCTGGACTCAGCACCTCCCTCCACGTTGTCGGCGCTCCTTGGTTCGCACTAGTTTATGGAAATGTTCGTTTCTCCCGTTTGACCTCTTCGGGTGAATTCTTGACACCATGTGGAGTCAAGTCTGGATGGACTCCCTGTCGTAGTTTCAACCCTAAAATATACAAATTGGTCGGACAAACTTGATACGTATATTCTGGGGTGTAAAATGATTAAGTATAGTAATTAGATACAGCAATATCTGCCAACATCTATTTGTCTAGTAGACACTAAAATCTGAGGTAGTTTGGGTCGCCCAACCTCCCATTTTGACCGGACAGCAGAGAACTTGCAGAAATATGCAAATAAGTTTATATGCCGAAGACTATCCTGGCGGAAGCGATGTCACTGCGGCTGACGTGGAACCAAAACTTGTCAAGACGTCGGACAATACAAGCTGCGGCTTTCCAATGGCGTCTCCACCCTTTGATGAAGTCACGCCCACTTGATCGCCTCGCCCATCTTTGCTCAAAGCATTATTGTTCTAAAATATTGACCCAGCCTGTCACTCACTCGACAGACAGACAGTCTGTAGGTAATCCCATTGGCGTCACTCCGGGATAAAACATTGGCGCGCCACCTGTAGGTGAGAAAATAAACTATCTAGCTCAACAAAAACAACTTCCTACTGGCCTGACGTGGCCGTGAGAGGTGTGTGGAAGAACGACACTCCCTCCCTACTTTCCTTATTTAAGGATCTACCTTAGCAAGAAATTCCTCCACCGCCGTTGTATCTACAACCTGGAAATGTTTCATCCAGGTCAGGATCTTCCATTTGGCTGCGTGGGCCATCTCTCGTGCGCCTATTTACACACACTGGTTCGACCTTTCCTCTGACATTTCAATGCAAATCAAAACAGAGAGCTCACAAGAACCGGTAAAAAAATTCAAGGCATAACCAGCTGCCAAACCTGGCGAGAATTATGTCTGCGCAGGCAGCCTACAAGGGGAGGGGGACGGGAAATGCTGCACACAAGACCTGGGGGAAGGAGAGGAGAACCGGTCAGATTTGCATAGCCTGGCCATTCAGGTCCTAGGGGGCGTGCTCGTCAGCTGCCGCCTTTGTTGCCAGCCGGGCTGACGCCTGCGATAAAGGTTTTTTATTTCGACCACACGCTGCTCTTTGAAAATCCTCGAGGAGCTTTGAATGTTTCCCGAATAGAGCAACTCACTCTTTGATTCAAAAACAGGGTCAACGCACGAGGCCAAAATTGGCACAGGACATGTGGCGGCAGGGTTGCTCAAACAGCCGCACGTCATCGAGGTGTGATGGGAAATTTTCCCTTGCACGGAGATAGATGTGGGTTTTAAAAGCTATATATATACAACTGAAACATCGCGTCTCTGTACACTACCTACCACAACCATAGACTGTCTGTACGCTACCTACCACAACCACAGACTGTCTGTACGCTACCTACCACAACCACAGACTGTCTGTACGCTACCTACCACAACCACAGACTGTCTGTACGCTACCTACCACAACCACAGACTGTCTGTACGCTACCTACCACAACCACAGACTGTCTGTACGCTACCTACCACAACCATAGACTGTTTGTACGCTACCTACCACAACCACAGACTGTCTGTACGCTACCTACCACAACCATAGATTGTCTGTACACTACCTACCACAACCAAGGACTGTCTGTACGCTACCTACCACAACCACAGACTGTCTGTACGCTACCTACCACAACCACAGACTGTCTGTACGCTACCTACCACAACCACAGACTGTCTGTACGCTACCTACCACAACCAAGGACTGTCTGTACTCTACCTACCACAACCACAGACTGTCTGTACGCTACCTACCACAACCACAGACTGTCTGTACGCTACCTACCACAACCACAGACTGTCTGTACGCTACCTACCACAACCATAGACTGTCTGTACGCTACCTACCAAAACCATAGACTGTCTGTACGCTACCTACCACAACCATAGACTGTCTGTACGCTACCTACCACAACCATAGACTGTTTGCACGCTACCTACCACAACCATAGACTGTCTGTACGCTACCTACCACAACCAAGGACTGTCTGTACGCTACCTACCACAACCAAGGACTGTCTGTACGCTACCTACCACAACCATAGACTGTCTGTACGCTACCTACCACAACCATAGACTGTCTGTACACTACCCACCACAACCATAGACTGTCTGTACGCTACCTACCACAACCAAGGACTGTCTGTACGCTACCTACCACAACCAAGGACTGTCTGTACGCTACCTACCACAACCATAGACTGTCTGTACGCTACCTACCACAACCATAGACTGTCTGTACACTACCCACCACAACCAAGGACTACCTAAACAGCTCGGTCTAGGCTGGGGAAACAAAAATCTTCACTGTCGTGGCAAGCAACGTCTTGCAATATACAGAGCGCCGTACCTCTGGCAGCAATACGTAGCAGGGTCCCGCGTGCATTCTCCCAGTGTGAGCCAGCAACAACCTACACTATAGGTTGGGTTTAAGACCAGTCGGCTTATATCCAATTGTCCGCTGCAGGAAGCGACAGATGACGTAGGACTTCGCTGCCCTAGAGTCCGCCACCAAGGCCGCCGGTTGCGCCACCCGCTCTAAATTGATGGAGCCGTTGCTCCATGCCCGATGGCCGGGAGATAGGACTTGCTTTTTTAGGCGGCGTCCCTTCCCACCACAGGACAAGTTGAGCATGTCCCTTCCCACCTCCAGCAAGTTAGGCTTGTACCTTCCCACCACAGGACAAATTAGGCTTGTCCCTTCCCACCACAGGACAAGTTAGGCTTGTCCCTTCCCTCCACAGGACAAGTTAGGCTTGTCCCTTCCCACCTCCAGCAAATTAGGCTTGTCCCTTCCCACCACAGGACAAGTTAGGCTTGTCCCTTCCCACCACAGGACAAGTTAGGCTTGTCCCTTCCCACCTCCAGCAAATTAGGCTTGTCCCTTCCCACCACAGGACAAGTTAGGCTTGTCCCTTCCCACCACAGGACAAGTTGAGCATGTCCCTTCCCACCACAGGACAAGTTGAGCATGTCCCTTCCCACCACAGGACAAGTTATCCTTGTCCCTTCCCTCCACAGGACAAGTTGAGCATGTCCCTTCCCACCTCCAGCAAATTAGGCTTGTCCCTTCCCACCACAGGACAAGTTAGGCTTGTCCCTTCCCACCACAGGACAAGTTAGGCTTGTCCCTTCCCACCACAGGACAAGTTAGGCTTGTCCCTTCCCACCTCCAGCAAATTAGGCTTGTCCCTTCCCACCACAGGACAAGTTAGGCTTGTCCCTTCCCACCACAGGACAAGTTAGGCTTGTCCCTTCCCACCTCCAGCAAATTAGGCTTGTCCCTTCCCACCACAGGACAAGTTAGGCTTGTCCCTTCCCACCACAGGACAAGTTAGGCTTGTCCCTTCCCACCACAGGACAAGTTAGGCTTGTCCCTTCCCACCTCCAGCAAATTAGGCTTGTCCCTTCCCACCACAGGACAAGTTAGGCTTGTCCCTTCCCACCACAGGACAAGTTAGGCTTGTCCCTTCCCACCACAGGACAAGTTAGGCTTGTCCCTTCCCACCTCCAGCAAATTAGGCTTGTCCCTTCCCACCACAGGACAAGTTAGGCTTGTCCCTTCCCACCGCAGGACAAGTTAGGCTTGTCCCTTCCCACCACAAGACAAGTTAGGCTTGTCCCTTCCCACCACAGGACAAGTTAGGCTTGTCCCTTCCCACCACAGGACAAGTTAGGCTTGTCCCTTCCCACCTCCAGCAAATTAGGCTTGTCCCTTCCCACCCCAGGACAAGTTAGGCTTGTCCCTTCCCACCACAGGACAAGTTGAGCATGTCCCTTCCCACCACAGGACAAGTTATCCTTGTCCCTTCCCTCCACAGGACAAGTTGAGCATGTCCCTTCCCACCACAGGACAAGTTATCCTTGTCCCTTCCCTCCACAGGACAAGTTGAGCATGTCCCTTCCCACCACAGGACAAGTTATCCTTGTCCCTTCCCTCCACAGGACAAGTTGAGCATGTCCCTTCCCACCTCCAGTAAGTTAGGCTTGTACCTTCCCTCCACAGAACAAGTTAGGCTTGTCCCTTCCCACCTCCAGCAAATTAGACTTGTCCCTTCCCACCACAGAACAAGTTAGGCTTGTCCCTTCCCACCACAGGACAAGTTGAGCATGTCCCTTCCCACCACAGGACAAGTTGAGCATGTCCCTTCCCACCACAGGACAAGTTAGGCTTGTCCCTTCCCACCACAGGACAAGTTAGGCTTGTCCCTTTCCACCACAGGACAAGTTGAGCATGTCCCTTCCCACCACAGGACAAGTTGAGCATGTCCCTACGGCAGAGTTGCCCCAATGTTTGAAAGGATGGAAATGTTCTTCCAGCCATTCCTCATCTGCCGGCTCCAATGTGACTCTGTGCCGGGAACAATGGCGCAGCTGTGGGACACATGTGGTCGGGCATCAACCTCGCCGTGTGACATCACAGTCTGTCTCTTCGCCTGGATACAGAGACGTGTAACGTTAACACAGTCTGTCTGTAACGTGGATACAGAGACGTATAACGTGAACACAGAGTCGTGTAAGGGGGACGCAGAGACGTGTAATATGGACACAAATAATTGTAATGTGGGCACAGAGAGAGAGTCGTGTAACGTGGAAACGGAGACGTAGACACAGAGGCGTGTAACATAAATAGAGAGATGTAAAATGGACACCGAAACGTTTAACGTGAATAGAGACATATAACGTGGATACAGAGACGTGTAACGTGGATACAGAGACGTGTACGTGGACACAGGCGTGTAACGTGGACACTAACTGACAACAGACGAAGTTGTTCGACTGGGACGATCGACCAATCAGCTTGTCGATCGGCGCCATCTTGGCAACACTCCAAGCCTTTATTTAGAACATATCGTTGGCCATGTCACACTCTGATGAGCGACCTCTGTGACAACCACCCTCCGATGTAAGACCAGGACAATACAGCTGGAGGGAAACAGCCAATGGGAACGCCGTGTATCTAGTCCGCAAACCGCCATAATTCCCATTTTTAAAACCATTGTGTCGGGGAAGATCTTTTAATGCTTAAGGACGTGGAGCTGTTGTCAGGGGGCTGACTGAAGGACGTGGAGACAGCCACGTATCAAGTTCAACAAACACGGGGTCTCAATTGGCGAACGGCTTGTGTTACCTTAGTGAGGAACATAACCTGGCCTACACGCCACGTTGGCTCTTTTCTACAATACCTACAGTTCCAAGAAGAAACAGCTCTGAATCTACAGTAGTTGTAGCGTAGATGGACTGGTGAAATCTCTGAGTTTATCAATGATGAGCCACGCCCTACACCTGTTTAGTCGCTGCACACAGGAGAGATAACGCCAACTAAGTTGTTCAGCTCTAGGAAGTAGTTGGAGCGGTGCTAGGAGTTACTGTTGGTGCCACTCTTCTGGATCATTTTGAGCAAATTCTTCCCCCGGACTGATCCAACAGCACGTATTGTACACCCGCAGGCAAACATGGCGTTTATCGTTATCTGACCAGGTGCGGCCCATTTCAACATACCGCGGACCAATTCGACGCAAGATTGGCAACGGAAGCCCTCCATCCAATATTCTCCTGGCCCGCACGGAAAAACGACACGCTTCTTAAACCTAAGTTTTATAAATTGGGAAAATGTCCCTCGCTTGGTTCTTTGAAGAAATAAACAGAAGTTATTACAACACCCTGAATGATCTCTCAACTAGACTGTTTACATCAGGACAATTGGCATAATAAATGGTCTCCAGTCTGATTGCATTCAAGCCACCAAACTCTGGGACACAATCTCCGGGAGAAATGATCCGGAGACATCACCAACTTATTGTTCCAGCCCATTGTGGAACATCAAACAACATAAATCCTCCTCTATTTATTTGCATATCCCAAGTTACACCCTCATGCCCTATATGCATATACGATTTGTCCGGCAGAACGGGTTGTTGAGTTCTTGCACAGAATCCGCCCGAATAAAGAAACCCCCACCGACAGTCATTTCCGGCGGCAGGGGTGCAGGTTCTTTATACCCCTCTGGAATGTCAGGGGCCCCACAACCCCTCCCCCGGGCTTTTATTTTTTTTTATGGGGCCGTGTGCAAAATGGACTTTTTCAGATTTTCTTTTGCAGCTGCTCGTTATATCGAATCCTTTCGTCAGAATCCCTCCCCGGGAGAAGCCGAACAAACGATTCAAAGATACAGCTTGCCAGGACGACTATTCAAGGTGTGATTGTGCGCATGCGTCAACAAAGTTGGCCAAACGAACAAGCAACCATCTTTCATACGTGACGACCTGATTTTTTTAAATGATCAATTATTTAAAAATGACCGAAAATATATTGGGCCTTGGTCAAAAGATCAATTGTATTTATTATAGTGGATGATAAACGGCCTGGAAATGACGAATATTAAACACACAATTCTGTGGGAATAAAAAATGTGGAAGAAGCACCGATTGTATCCCAGGCAGAATGCAAGGAGGTCACGCAGAAGTAACAAAGGAGTATCGTCTGCTTTGAAACGGGGCAGCCGACCAGACGCCGAGGCCTAAAAAACGGAAAAGTGAAATAATGTGTCGGGAACTTCCCGCCCGTCACCCATCCACTCTCCTTTTGTAACACAATTTCCTTCTAATTTCCACAATTCCTAATTGCATACGTGTTTGCAATCTCCCTAGTTTTAAACTGTTGCGTAAAAACATTTATGAAACCCGCCATGAATATCATAGCCTGTGGAATACAATAATACTGACAGTTTTTTTTTTATTTGGTGTTTTGATTGCAAAGATGATACAAAATGTTTGACAACACGTGGAAGCCAGCTTTAGTCAAAAGATTAAAGGAATATAATTTTCCAGTCAGATGGATTACAATTTGACAATTTCACTTTAAAAGTAGAATAAAACAACTTTCACACACACGGATATAACGTTATTAAATCACAATTGAAATACTTTCCTCATGGAAGTCTCCACTATTGTCGTTGATAAATGACTGCGACCCAAACTTCAAATAACAAATTCTAAAATAATTTGGTGATGGCGTGCCAATAGTATGTTGAACAAACAGCTCTTAAAATACCGATTGAAATTACATTAGAACAAAATATCAGCTTATGGTGCACTGAAATCAATTTGAAAAACAACCTTGAGGGAGAGAAAACCCATTTCACATCTTCATAACAAAAAAGAATTTCCAATCAAATTTATATAGCATAGGGGGACGGTCAATAAATGACGTCTATTTTGACGGGAGAGGCGACCTTTGTGGATCAATATCCTCCCGGCAAGACTTCCATTTATATATATTTGAAAGAGGAAAAATAAAAATCAGGTTAAAAAGTTTCTTTTAATTTTGAATTTGCGCGAGCTGTATTGATTTCTTAGGGATTTTCAACTTGCAACGTTCTAATTGGTGGTAAGCATCAAAGGCCATTTTTATATGAGCAAAAAAATTAAAAGAAAATTTTTACCAGATTTTTTCTCTTTCAATTAATTTCTGGGTAACCTTTTCTCACATTTATAAAGTTTGTTATTACACAACCTTAAAGGAAATCAAAAGTTCCCGAGTTGCAGATCGCAGAAGAAAGAATGGAAACACTGACGATTAAAAAATAACAAACGATTATTACAAGGAGCTTACTTTTTTCGTCAGGTGGCAAATCTTGGAATTTTTAAGTCTACTAAGATTGCCGTTATACAAATCTAACTTTAGACCAACACTTGAATCTATGGTTTACATCATTAAACAACAAATACACATATACATTGAATCCACTTACAATCAGATATAGCTATGGGACACACAAGCCAATAAAACGACATCCTAGCTGGCCAATTCCATAAATCATGAACTATACAGAATCCAGAATTATGAAATTTGATTTATAAAAGGTTTCAACAAAGAACCTATAATTAATTCTATGACCCCCGACATAATTGAAACTTGTATTAATTCTTGTGTGAATTTTAAAACATAACACAAAGATCGCATTCCAGAAGTATTCCAAAATATGTGCGACCGAATTTTTACGGCACAATTTTTTTTTACAAAGCATGAGAAGTTTAAAAGCTTTTTGAAAAAAAAAAAAACAAAAGAATTCAAGTAGGAGTGTGTAATGATATTTTTATTATAATGAATAATTGTAATTAATATTTAATGAATTGAAGCTCTCTCAAGACTAAACTCTAACATTAACAATTGAATAAGGATTTCTACATATCAACTTCTGTGTTTGAATAATAAACAAAACGGCTTCTCCCCGAGGGTGAGTTTCTTGTCTCATTTTATATTCTTCTCAAGCTTTCCGGTTTTACAAACCCCCATCAATAGGAGTATATGATCCTGTAGAAGGGGGGGTTTGTAAAACCCGAAAGCTTTAAATGAATTTAAAATAAGACAAGAAACTCACCATCGGGGAGAAGCCGTTTTTTTTTTAAATTAATATATATGTGTTGTCGAGGATATTTCACTTTTCCGAATTAACTTCCTTTTTGTAAATCTATTATAGATTTCTTTAAAATGAGAGAGACAATATATTTCTCTCAGTCCTGCTTATGCAAATCTATCACAATACCAGGTGTGTTTACAGTTAGTGTTCCTCCCTTGACATTTATCTCTATGTTTGCATACAAACATTAAACATATAAAATTAAAGGTCTACTTTCTTTTATAAGTATTTACATATTTACCAGCTCGATATGTAAAATATATGCAAATTTTATTTTATAACCTTTCTGTAATTAAAAAAAAAAAAAGATAATTTTATTATTTGTTAACTTGAACACACCGTACAGTACATTATAAATAGAATGGGGAGATGTTCGGGACAAACCCCCCACAAGGGAAAGTCCTTATTTATAAACCCCCGAGAGGAAGTTGACCCACGTTACGGGCTTAAAAAATAAGTCGCGCGCTGCCCTTCCTGCTTGCTGTGGTGGTTAGTTCCTTTTCACCGACAGAGCTCCTCGTGGTATGATTTGTCTATTATTGATTACATTTTATATTAATAAATGTTATGTGGTATACAATATATTTGAGTGTGTGTGTTTTTTTACATTTTATAAGTGGCCATATCCTGGTATCTAGCAAGTAGCCAATAAATACACTCGTGGACAAAGGAAGTTGTACCTCATGTATATCGGGACAATAACTCTGAAATATATTACAGTGACCTTTATTGAAGACACACCAGATAACCAAGTGTGAACAAAATTTCTTTAAAAAAACAAAAAACTGACAATTATCAAAATCAAAGACTTGGCACTTTCTTTTTGTCCTTGAGTAAATTATTAAACCAAGATATCTACTTGGAACACATAATTAGAGAAAATGGATTAGAAAAGACGTTGATGTTGGGGAATTTTGAAAAAGGAAGACGTCCAATGAGGGAAGGGACAAGGAAGTTACAGGAATGTCACTAGATGTGAGTGTCACCAACAGACCAAATATTTGTCCGTAGTGTCACCAAAAGTCGACTTGATGGACACTACCAACAACCAGGGGTGCCGATCGTTTTCTGAATCTGCAACGCTACAAAACCTTCTATCCAGCGGTGCCAGATTTCTGGGCGTATTGTTCCAAAAGAACACAAAGTTATTTCACGTTGGAAACTGTTCCCGACCCCAGCTTCAACGTCTGTTCCACGTGAGCTACATAAACACGACTGAACTACTCAATTCCCCAGGGCAGCAGAACATGTATTACCCAATGATATATTTCCATATTTCCCGGGGTTGGATGTATAATAACCTATAATTAACAAGACATATATTGGATCAAAATATCATTTATTTTACCAATAATCCAGTTGGCTGAACGCCAACCTTTATCAAGGGATTATTGGAGTTCAGCCAACTGGATTATTGGTAAAATAAATGATATTTTGATCCACAATATATGTATTTTTAATTAAAGATTTATTCATGGATTGCTCTATTTTCCAAATAAAAACCTATGTTATTAAACATCAACAAACAATCCAGGGCTGTTTCTTGTACCATTTTTATTCTCTAACTTAAGGGCGAACATACAACAGGAGAACTAGAAATATAACATCTAACTATTCGGCGTGTAGTTAGATGTTATACTTCTAGTTCTCCTGTTGCATATTGGCCCGAAAGTTAAATTAATAAAAATGGTACAAGAACCCTGGATTGTTGGTTTTATTAAATTGTAAGTCAAGGGATGACCGTTTACAACAGCCTATGTATCTGTGTGGATCTCATGGAATAAAGTCTGCACTGACGAGGGCCATTAGCCCGAAACCAGGTGTTGTGGTTTTGTCATTAACCCAAATCCACTAGTTTGCGGTGACGGCCAATTGATGGCGCTTAGTTTTTAGCGTCAATTTTGACGGGAGAGACGACCTACTATGTTTATATAATATTATTTCAAAATAAACACGGCATATATTGGATCGAAATATATTTACAATATTTCAGTTGGCTGAACGCCAACCTTTATCAAGGTGTTACAGCATATTGTGTCAACGCAACGAACTCAGCGTCACATAACGTCCATAGTTTGCTGTGTTGACATTAATATGTTGTCATACGTTGAAAAAGGTTGGCGTTCAGCCACACAACTGAAATATTGGTTAAAAAATTATTTTTTGATCCAATATATGTCTTTTTATGATGCATTAACGCGCCATCTGTTATGAAAATTCGAAAATATTATAGACGTGTATGATTCTTTTTGAAATTAAACAGTTTCAAAAATAATTATCTTCTTCTTTTTTATCTCCACTCAAATCACACTAAGGTATCAAGCTTGTAAAGCTTGTTGATGGTGTCTGCCGGGGAAGAGTAGAGCTCATCAATGGATGAGTCAATACAGTCAATAATGTGTTTTGGGGTTGCAGGTTGAGAAAAAAAAAATCATACATGTCTATAATAGTTTCAAATTTCCATATGCCTTTTTAATTAAGGATCTATTTATGTATGGCTCTATTTAAAAGAAATATAAGGTTGTTGTGTCCAATAAGAGCCTCAGATGTCCCCATGCATCTCTATCATAAAATCAATATATACATAATTAAAGCTCTCTATATATGCATATTTCCCAAGTTCTGTATTTTTTAATTTCTTTCTCCCCCACATTTGTCAATAAAAGTATTGAATACATCAATAGCATTAATACCACTCTCCCAGAATGACAATAAGAATAATAGAGTACAATTTGAATTATAAACACAAGGTAACAAGACCGAATCTAAATAGTATAATACACTATTTTTAAATAACACACTTTTTATTTTGAAAAAAGGCATCTCCTTATCGTGCAACTGAAAGTTGCAAGCCATCAGCAACTTTCAGTTGCACGATAAGAAGATGCCTTTTTCCATAATTTATGCACCTTATCCCAGTACCATATCACATTTGTACTATTGTTTCACACTATTTATTTATTTGGTGTTATTACCTTGTGTTTATAATAACATAATAGTTAAATAAGACAATGTTTTCAGTGGTGGGTAGAGGCCATGTGTAGGGAGGGCTGGTGACAAGAGTTATTGAAGAGCAAGCTAATATTACAAGTAGAAATAGATAACACAAAGCAATAACGCGCCATCTATACTTATAAAATGAAAGGATATAAAAGCACGAATGTTTCTTTTATACATAATACAAACTTCTACTGCCCTCCCAATACATATTTTTTCATCGCAGTAAGGGCAGTAGAAGTTTGTATTATGTATAAAAGAAACATTCGTGCTTTTACATTCTTTCATTTTATTAGAAATAGATAAGTTAAAGAGATGTGTTATGTTAAAATTAGATTTATTTTAAATGGTTATTATACACAAGACACGGTTGTTAGAGTTCAAATACTTGGAGTAAATTTGGCCAAGACATCGTATTCTCCAAACCATTAAGGATAAAAAGAAATAAATTTTTCCTTATATAGAAATATTTATTGAAAATGTTTTCTTTCAAATAGAAACAATCTAGTGTTAAAATTGGAGAAAATTATTAAATTCTATCCTCTCATTGTAATACAACACTGCAGTTAAGGCAAGTAATTGTGTTGAATGAAAACCTGGGAATACAAAACAAAAAAGTTGCATCTAAACATTATATTCCATTTTAATATGCAGATTTTGCCTCAAGTTGAAACATTTTAGAAAAATGAGATACACCAAAAGGCCTTGCTTCCCATATCTCCTCTTACATGGGCACAACATCCTTTGTCTTTATTCCAATCAATGGAACATGACGGAGGAAGACAGGATACAGCTAACCCTCCATGGCACACAACTCAAGTTATAGCAAATTTCTAACATTGATGCTGTTATCAAACTTTGCTTTAAAATGTTTATTAAATTTCATGTAGAGATTGAAAAAGAATCAATTGTATATGTTGTGTAGTAACTTATTTTATTCCACTTGTACGTATCTCCCCACCATAGACACTGGACAAGTAACAAGTAGAACAAGCAGAATTCAGACCATGTGGTTGTCCAACTGGGCGTCCACAGTCCATCCCAGCTGTTGGTGGTCCACACCTACGGCATTCCCTTGGTGGAGTGGCCAGGGACTCACGCCATCCTGGAACAAACGTTGCCTAGGTCATACATTGAGTGGTGGGTAGAAAGGAAAGTGGCACGGCGTATGTTAGCCTCACTACATGGCAGTCAACACCTTGGACTGCGTTGGCTAGCTTGTCTCGGCCAAAAGAAGCAAAGACATCTAGAGAAACTACCCGTATAGTCCAACTTGGCCGAAACCCACCGCGATCACACCCGGCCGGCCAACTCTCAGCCGAGGTGGATGCTCAAACATCGCCTCGAAACCCACTTCGGGCATTGTGTTGGAAAGTGACGGAAACAAGGGCAGCGGTAGACCTCTGTGTAGACGGTAGATCTCTGTGTAGACTGTCGGCAGCGGTAGATCTCTGTGTAGACGGCAGTAACTGTCGATGTTCCACGACCCGGGTTCGAATCCTGCATAGGACACTTTTTATGAAAAAAAAAAGTTTTGATAATCCCCGAATCTCGCACGATCCATTGAGCGCAGGCAGAGTACCAAGACGGGGCTCCGGTAAGTGTGAAGCTGAACATGTAGACACACATGGGGTCTACTTACAGTAGCCTGGTGTAGGTCCAGTCTACAGGAACGAGTCTTCAGCACCCCAGACGGCAGCTGCTAGATAATGATGGAGACACAAATATCTCCACGCAGCCATCTTATATCCGCCTATTGATACATATTGTAGCCTCATGTTTAATTAACGCAGATTAAATAATTTGGCTATTTTTACCCAGCATATTTCTCTTATTGTCATTCTTATCTGTTGTTAATAAGTTGGTAACTGTTGTGTCAAAACCAATTGTCATGTTTCTGTGGAGGTAGATCAGGGACCAGCAGCTGTGACAGTCTCCGTGTCTCGAGACTTCCCTCCCAAGAAGACGATGTAGACGCTATGACTACAAGCCGTGACAAAGTCAAGCCACTAAGGACCACATTCAAGATGCTGAGGGACACCTTGACCGAAATACATAAGATCCATGTCAGCAACAATAAGCTGTGGTCCCATAGGGCCTTGTAACATAATATTTAACTTTTAATTAGCAGTTTATTAAATACAATATTACTCAGCTCATTGTCTCTCTGGTTTGATGTAAAGTTTTTTAATTGTTCTGGTGACGATATTATAAATGCCTTTGCGCAGATTTTTTTTTTCGAATTTTCTATTGGGAGCTTTTAGGTCTTTCCTTTTTTAAAACAACAAAAATATATTTGCGGCGTATATAAGCCATGTATAGTATTTCATCTCCATGGTGTGCCCCGCAAATATCCATCTATTCAAATAAAATCGAATTCAAAAATTTCTATAATTTGTTTTTCCAAGATGCACACGGTCCATCCCCCAATAAACATATGCAACTGTGTGTAACGAGTTCTATACCACGTGACCCATCTACCAGCCAATCAGATCTTCTCTGAAATGTCCTTCGACGGGTTGGAGAAAAAACAGGAGAGAAAGGCGGGAAACCGCCACTTCCGGTCCAGAAGGTAAACAAGGTGTGGTGTCCGGAAGTCGGCTGGTTTTATTTTTAAAATTGGATCCATCATGTGACGTGTAATTGGGTATCCGCCGGACAGCCGTTGGGGACAATTTAGGGCTATTTTGGGAGCCGAGAGGGAATTCTGAGGTTGAAGGACGACACGGCAAGCTGGAGTCCTTTCTTTCAGGTACTGGCCGAGAATATGCAAGCTTCAGTCCGCTGGTCGTACATATTTTCAAGCTCCAGCAGACCTAAGAAATTGACGTTTTGTCAGTTTTCCTCCACCAAACGGCACATAGTTAAATCCCAGGATGCCATCCTGTACAAACTGAAGCTGGTGGCGTTCTACACAGGGGTTCCTTTAGGTACACATGATCTATGTGTTTTTATTTCAATTAAATGGCAACATTGCTTTAAATTATTGTAATAATAACTTATGATATTATTGGTTATGTATTTGGACAGATATACTCGACACCACTGTAACGACACTGGCGAGGACCGAGCCACGGGAACGCCAAGACCAACTACGAGGAAGACAACAAATAAATATAAAACTTTAGAAGGTAATTTACTTATTTACTTTGACTATGGACACCCGACATACACAGAGGTCATATTTACACACATCGATATGTAAGCCACGTGGGAATGTCTCCAGCGCTACCACGGTGCGACATCCACAGTCTGTGGAGCTTCCAGCCAACAGACGTCAGCGAGAGAGCCTGGCTCTCAGCAGCGGGACCTCTCGTGTGAGTGCGAGGGCAAAGTTGGAATGGACGGGTGCACATGTTTGGCCGCTGGAGCTCACTGACAACAACAGCTCTCTGCTACAAAGACACCCGGGCAGGTCCCGAGGCCATTCTTTGACCGAAGTTCGGATATTTCCGAGCGAACATTGAGAACTGCTAGGATGAGCCATTCTTTAGCTGAGCAACTTGCAGCATCTCAAGTTACTTCCACTGGTAGAAATGGCTTGATATGGAGACAACGGACTTGCTAGCATCCCACCTTCATTATAGCTGGTCGGATTCTTTAAAACCGTTAGTTGTTGCCCAGAACTGGTGGCGCGGCGTTGGAATTGAAGAAATGCATTTAGCTTTCACAGTCTCTGGGTTTATATAGGACCGCCCCAACAACCATATATGGAGGAACTTCAATACCTCGTATTTCCCCTGGCTGAGATTTCTAACCACTTTAGAGATAAGGTGCTCTTTTGTAGGCCTATTTGTAATATACACTTGTTAAATACCCCACACACATATAGCCATCTCCAGAGTTGTCTTAAAACACACTAGGGTTATATTTAGAAACAGTTTTCACCATAGCGCCTTGTGGTTTTCTGAAGAAAGAAAAAAACGCCGACTAGGTAAGCTTGGCTCCATTTTGGGTCGTGATTTCAGCAGACGATGAAAGGTCGGTCGCGCGCTGCCAACTCGAGGTGTCGTCTGCTCTCGAAATAAACAAGGCCTACTTCTTGTTGCAATGGTGACGTCGAGTGTGAATCCCTTCTTAGTGGTTGGAGCACATTATAAATTTAAGAAAGGTAAACCCCAATTACCCATATTTCCCTTAAAGTATCTCCTTTACATATGCAAATCATTCTCCCTTCCTGCGTTGGGATTGTCGCCCAACATCTATGGATTCCAACAAAGAATCAATAAAAATTGTCTATGGATTCCAACTGCTGGTGTGGACCTACCGATATTTCGGACTAAGAAGAGACTTTGTGGAGAGTCTCCGGTTAGCTGACGGAGGAGTGAACGATCAACTCCACGGCTTCAAGTCTCCTATAGCGCCCAGTAACTCTGACAACATGGAAGCTCTTTTCAGGGCTTCGGACAAAGGACGGCGCCATTATCGTGGCGTCAACAAAGACGTCCAGTTCTTCCTCCTCGAGATCTCTGGTCCACTGGACGTCAGGGGATCCTCCTCGAATCCCCAAAATTGTAAATATACAATATAATACCTCCCTGATGTCTCTATAGGTCTCGATTTACCCTCGACGCTGTTTGTCTACATCACGGCACGCTATATTTTTATATCATTGGAAAATATCCTATTTTGCATATAACCTTAAGTATAAAAATATTGTCTTATTTCATATAGATATATGCAAACGCATTAGAATAGTCTTAACGTTCATTAGAGTGTGGAAGGGTTGAAAGCTCGTTGTTTTATAGTGTTATAATTATAAAATTAACTTTTTATTATATAACTCCTTTAGGAAGATTGACACATGTCAGTAAATTTGTTTTAAAATATAAAGAACACATCCGAGAATATCTGCTATAGCAATCTCAGACAGACTCCTGCGGCACCGGTTGCTACACCACACACAATCAAACACACATATTTACACATCTTTACATACAACCAACTTTACGTAACTCGGTAAATAAATATCACGGAGGGAATGTGGGGGATTTCAAACGGGGAGATATTTCACTTTATCAAATATGTAAACCCTAATTTGCATACATTTACTATCGAAGCCTCACTTTACGCAAATATGCAAATTTTATTCCCAAGTGAATCCAATACATTAACCCAGAGAAACTTGGGTTTCTCGAAATGAGGCAAATATTGTAAGTAGAAGCTCAGTTTTCATAAATATTTCCCAAATTCATAAAACTGTGATTAGTGAAAATAAAATGTGAGAACACAGAGTAACAAACGATATGGCGAATAATTCTACACACAACAAACACACGGCCCGAAATTTCAATTCTAAACATCAATAAATTCCAGGAGGCTGAATCTGCAGACTCCGTGGTAAATTCATGTATATGTCTTAATAAAGGTTTTTGTACGTGTGTATAAAATTACAATTTATAAAATGAGATATTAATAAAATATCCTGATAATTTGAAGATATTGGAATAGGAATTGAAAAATAAAAACAACTCTAATAGTCAAAGTCCGCCCTAGACTGACGAGGGCCATTGGCCCGAAACCATGGTCTCTAGGTGGACGCTTTTCAGTTTGCCAAAGCTGGTGTTGTGGCTTTGTCACCGACCCGAGGCCGCTAGTTTGCGGCGACGGTCAATAGATGGCGTCAGGTTTTGACGTCTATTTTGACGGGAGAGGCGACCTTTGTCTCTTTAGATCAATATCCTCCCGGCAAAATTTCCATCTATAACTCCAATACTGTTTGTCTGTAACGATAACCATTTCTGATGTTCCCTAAATCATATCCAAAACCTTCGTTGAAAATTGTTTATTTTTTAAATTAAAACTACAGACCCAGGGATAAATGGGAAAATATCTCCAAAGATCCAGTCTATTGACACCTAGACTGAACTGTTGGTTTTCGAGAAATTCCAGGGAACATCACATGTGGAAATGAAGTTAGAAAACATTTCAGGATTTGGGAGAATTTGTACACACCAGTGTGTGACAATCCCTGGGCCAGAATATTGGCCAATGGCTTTATTAATACGCGCCATCTGTTCCAAGATAAAACAAAAACAGCCGGATGCAATATTACAGCCGATGGTAGGTTACACTGACGAAACCGCTGGGAGGGTTCACCACTGATGAGCCAGGCCCTCCCATTATTTTATCATTGCAGTAAAGACAGTAGAAAATTAAAGTAAAAAATACGCGTAAAAAAGTTGAAATTTCTTACAATAACTGGATAAATATATCGCACCGAGTCTTGAGAAGTAAGGCGCTCGGACGATCCGAGAGATATGCAACTTTTTGTTCTTTATTTACATATTGTTCTACAAGTCCGTAGATTTGCTAAATCCACGAATACCTTCCAATTTCCCGAGCAGAATGGTTTAGTATATAAGTGTAGATATTCCCAATATCATAGCGCTATGGTAGATTAAACTGGCGAACCCGCGGGGAGGGTGCTCACCACTGATGAGCCAGGCCCTCAAAATTTTTTCTTGCCTCGAATACTTTCCATAGAATTATCTTCTGTCTTGTTCACTCTCCAATAGAAAGTGTTCTGTACACGGTCTTCTGAAATATGCAGGACAGGTCATGTTGGCAAGTCACAGAGCTGGTCAATGGTCAAATTTATTTTATCTGGTTTATTCCCGATCACTGTAAGTTTCTGACACCGTGCAGAGTTATAAATCTTTCAACACACATCTGTTGATCCCAGGTGGTGGTTGGAATTAACCGTTTTTTTTTTTTTTAATTGAAAGCATTTACTACGCACTCGCAGATTCTACTGCGATGGGTAAAAGGTTTGGTTGGGCCTGGCTCATCAGTGATGAACCCTCCCAGAGTCGGTTCTATTGTATTTTTACAAAGTAGCGCTGAGAATTTCAATCAAACGTGGCCCAATGAGATATATGGACAACGGATTACTTCTACGTACAAATGTGGGGCTGAATCCTATAAGCTATCTAAATGAAATCTCCCAAGTAGAAGCCAAATAAGGTGAAATAAATGAGAAATCATCCATGTAAATAAAACTACGGAAACATTCGGGACTTCAAAGTATAATCTGTATGTATGAAACCATGAAACACTTCTTGAGATTTTCGTCTCTTGGATGTTAACAATCGAACTATCTTACCTTGAAAAACTAAAATTCGACTTTTAATCCAAACGTAAACACCAAACGAAGTAAAAAAACTTGTTTAAGTGTGAGTGGCTGTCCGTTGAACGTTTTTTTTTTTTTTTGTGTATTCAAATACATTTACTCGCCATTTTGTTTTCTTTAGAGGTCAGTGTTTTCCTACCCTCTCCCATAACTTACGGGAATCAAAAGGTGATCAGAATACACCTACCCTATGTGCATATAATACACCTATATATACAGCTCTATATTTCCCCCATATACCTTCGTAAACTCGAATTTCTTTCCCCACTCATTGCTGTACCTCTCAGGGCATTTACTGTATAGGGGAATAAAAGTCTTACAAGAAGTTTTTGATTGATAATTGTTACATTTATACACAGCAAACATCTCTCTCAGGTTTTTGTATTGTTATTGGACTATATTTACATGGTAATTATTGGTGGATGAAATTTGCATAATAGGTTATGGAGCTCTATTGATTTATGTTGGTTAGTTTAATATTGTTCTGGTATTCCTATATCTGGTAAACATTCGGGCAGACTGTGCAAATAGGAGAAGACCCAACTTACTCCCATTGTCAATACGCAGACCAAACCGTGGACCACCTCACCTGCCCAACCTTCCAATATCACAGATTCCTGACGGCCACCCTCCTAGGCATCACCAACCTTAGTCCCTAGAGAATCTCCCAGGAAATAAATCAGTAATTGGACTTCAACTGACATTGTAAAAAAAACCAAGAAGACTTAGGTCCGGGTACTTGTGTACGTGGTGCTGGGTTAACCAAATACATAAAATGTCTATTGGTGATAAATGGCGTCCAGATAGTTGTCACATGTCGCCAACACAGTGGCGGGAGCTGGCATCAAGTGTCTACCAATTATTGCAACTTCCCGAGCCGACTGACATCAGCTACGTTATCGCGGTGTTCCATGAAAGCTCTTGCAATAGTCACCATCACCTGTCGTTGGTGTTTATTGGGTGATGCAACTTGTCGTGGAACCTTGTCCTCGTCACAATCTATACATCCTTTATTGAGACATTTATACTGCAGATACAGCAATGGTGTGGTGAGATATCAGAATATACTAATTTACATAGGATATATGCACATATAGAGGAGATATGTGCATATATATAATATGTTGGTATTATATACATAGGTATTCTCGTTTTATAGACAGATTTCGATAAGTTATAACATTAATACATAATTCTATATGCTCTCTCTCGGAATTTAAACAAATTATTTCACGGCTGAGTCAGCGGCTACAGTGTCCCCGGTACACCGACCGCCCTCGTGGAACACACACCCCCGATGGCACTACTACACTGGCGACAATCGAATCCCGCTTTGCCCTGAAACCAAATTTCCACGGCATTCAACTCTTGCACAAGTCTAACCCCACCATGAGTGCAAGTAACCAAACGGGGCTCTGGTACCTTATACGTGTGAAGTCGAACTACTTTCTACAAGTGTAGGCGTGTAATTCCAGTAAAACAGCGGCGGCTATCTACACACCACGTGAGGCTAAATCCTAACTTGTCTCACTGTGCCTGGCGTGTAAATTTTGGAAAACATTTATGTAAAACCTATCTCTCCCAAGTACACATTGTACAGGCCATGATAATCATAGTACGTTGTTAGCGGACTACCCTACTGTAAGTACACACACGAACTAGCACGATGCCCGAGTCCTACTACCCCGGGGAGGTTGCAGAACAAGAATGTTGATGCAAGTATCTTTAACCTTCCCGCCCAAACACATGTGTACTGTGCAGATGGCGGCGTGACTCACCGCAACGGCGTAGTAAACAAATAGGTGGGGCGCGCAGAGGATCACAGACATTCGATCAAATATAAACTTCAATCAACCAGTACCTTTATATACAATCTCCTGAGACATATACAGTATGGGGGGTGGGAATAATGTAAGATTTCCATCTTTTGTAAAGGGCGACAATGGATACGTCAGGACAATAAACTTATTTCAAAAGGTAGATGGAGTCTACAACTTGATCAAAAGTCAGCCTACAATATTGCCGTATAAAAATAAACTTTGGTGTTAAAATGTTTTATTTTATTATATACAGATGGCGCGATGTTCAAACATAAACAAAGTTATATGGGAAACACGGAGAGATATAATTATTCTGGTTAAACAAAACTATTAGAAACGTAATTAACATGTCGCCATTTCACCACGATAGCTGGGAACTGTGTGTTTGTACCGTCACACTGTAGCTGGCGACAACAGGAATGACGTGGTTGGTGTTTGAACTGAGTGGTTGAAAAAGTGAAAGTTGTATCAACTTATGATTTTACTTTGTTTTAAAAATGAATCGATGTTGGTTCCATATGTTTGAATTGAATATTACACCTTTAGTTATATATATATATTATTGATTAAAAAAGGAACACAACAAAAAATAAACTACAATTTCAAATAATTTGATAACTAACAAAGAAAAAAATAAAAAATGATGATAAAAAATTGAATATGTTTGCCAGAAAAATGCTTCTATGAATTAAAGAATAATTACTAACTTGAGATATAAACACTGAGCAATCTGTACACCGTGGTTCTCTGCCCACTGGGATGTCATCGTGTCACAGCGACTGTATAGTTGCCAGGGAATAAATATCTCGCAACAATCCTTCAAACTCAACACCACACATGGCTCAACTATATTTCAGCAATTTTGCCGTTTTTTAAACTTATCTTTTAATGTAAATATTGTAGCGTAATCAAGTCGTTGTATATCTAAGTCTGCAGTCGACAAACATTGACAAACTATCTACAGCTAGAGAGACAACCAAGCTAAGAAACATTTATCATCGTTTCACAGATACAGAGCAATGGCCGCAGCCTTGCAGAAAATTGACATAGACCCAGAGCAGCAGCTTTACACACCCAAGATAGTGGACATTGCTGCTGCTGTGATAGAGATGCATGGAGACATCTGAGGCTCTTCATTGGACACGACAACAACAGAAAATTGACATGGACCCAGAGCAGCAGCTTTACACACCCAAGATAGTGGACATTGCTGCTGCTGTGATGGAGATGTATGGAGACATCTGAGGCTCTTCATTGGACACGACAACAACAACAGAAAATTGACATGGACCCAGAGCAGCAGCTTTACACACCCAAGATAGCAAACATTGTGACTGCTGTAATAGAGATGCATGGAGACATCTGAGGCTCTTCATTGGACACGACCACAACAACAGAAAATTGACATGGACCCAGAGCAGCAGCTTTACACACCCAAGATAGTGGACATTGCTGCTGCTGTGATGGAGATGTATGGAGACATCTGAGGCTCTTCATTGGACACGACAACAACAACAGAAAATTGACATGGACCCAGAGCAGCAGCTTTACACACCCAAGATAGCAAACATTGTGACTGCTGTAATAGAGATGTATGGAGACATCTGAGGCTCTTCATTGGACACGACAACAACAACAGAAAATTGACATAGACCCAGAGCAGCAGCTTTACACACCCAAGATAGCAAACATTGTGACTGCTGTAATAGAGATGGATGGAGACATCTGAGGCTCTTCATTGGACACGACAACAACAACAGAAAATTGACATAGACCCAGAGCAGCAGCTTTACACACCCAAGATAGCAAACATTGTGACTGCTGTAATAGAGATGGATGGAGACATCTGAGGCTCTTCATTGGACACGACCACAACAACAGATACAGAGTAATCGTCTGTCGAGTATTTTCTCTCTATCATTGATTCATATATAATTAAATTATTTCTTCGCCTTTGTCTGTCTCTGGGCCACGTTGATTGAAATTCTAAACGCTACTTTGTAAAAATACAATGGAACCGACTCTGTGAGGGTTCTTCACTGATGAGCCAGGCCCTCCCAAATCTTTTCCCCGTCGCAGTAGGATCCGCGAGCGTAGTAAATGTTTTCAAATAAAAAAAAAGCTGTTAATTCCAACCACCAGCTGGCAATGGGATCAACAGATGGGTGTTGAAAGATTTAATATATGCTGAGAGAACGAAGAGTTATACCAACATGTCATGTAACAAAAGATGTACAGCACAACTACGATTACTGTAATTAAACATTTCTTCACAGATAAAGACATCGGCTTTCGAGCACCAGCTCTTCATCAAACATGCTCTCTCACTGCCACAACTGCCTGGAGCTTAGGTCTCAGGTGAAGTTTAACCAAAGAATCGGGTTACTGTACGTAGTTTGCCGATATAGATTTCAAATTTCAACTTTCTGAGTCATGATGCAAATTCTTTAGACATCTTATTTTGTAAAATAGACAAAACTTTAGGATATGGAAAGTCTTTGATATCACCGGTCGTCTTTTTTTTTTTTTTTTTGGAGAAAGAGACTGTTCACACTTGGTTATCTCGTGTGTCTTTAACACTGTGATATCTTGTAATTCCTGACAATTCTACTAACTATTGTTCTGTAAGAAACTGCTTGTTCTCACTTGTTTGCTAAGTTTATGTCAAGTCCTTTCTTTCTTCATTCCCCCTATTTAATACATTACATTGCTGATTAATGGTACGATATATTACTGTGTCCTTTTCTACTAGGAAAATCTGTATAAGACCAAAATGTCTTAATAAAGCTCTCTGTTGTTGTTGTCATAGTTACACAACCAGAATATGGAATAACGGACTAAATTACATATGATCCATAAAATGATGATAATCAAGAGTTCAATTATACCATGTATCTACCAGTAGGTGTAGACGCTTGTTCGGCGTTACAACTACTACAATAGGAACGATACAGAGAAGATTAGCATGGCCCCTGTGATACCAGTTCGGCGTTACAACTACTACAATAGGAAGGATACAGAGAAGATTAGCATGACCCCTGTGATACCAGTTCGGCGGTACAACTACTACAATAGGAACGATACAGAGAAGATTAGCATGGCCCCTGTGATGCCAGTTCGGCGGTACAACTACTACAATAGATACAGAGAAGATTAGCATGGCCCCTGTGATACCAGTTCGGCGGTACAACTACTACAATAGGAAGGATACAGAGAAGATTAGCATGGCCCCTGTGATACCAGTTCGGCGGTACAACTACTACAATAGGAACGATACAGAGAAGATTGGCATGGCCCCTGTGATACCAGTTCGGCGGTACAACTACTACAATAGGAACGATACAGAGAAGATTAGCATGGCCCCTGTGATACCAGTTCGGCGGTACAACTACTACAATAGGAACGATACAGAGAAGATTAGCATGGCCCCTGTGATACCAGTTCGGCAGTACAACTACTACAATAGGAACGATACAGAGAAGATTAGCATGGCCCCTGTGATACCAGTTCGGCGGTACAACTACTACAATAGGAACGATACAGAGAAGATTAGCATGGCCCCTGTGATACCAGTTCGGCGGTACAACTACTACAATAGGAACGATACAGAGAAGATTAGCATGGCCCCTGTGATACCAGTTCGGCGGTACAACTACTACAATAGGAACGATACAGAGAAGATTAGCATGGCCCCTGTGATACCAGTTCGGCGGTACAACTACTACAATAGGAACGATACAGAGAAGATTAGCATGGCCCCTGCGCAAGGATGACATGCAAAATCGTGAAGCGTTCTACCAGTAGGTGTTCTACAACCGACCAACTTTTGTCAGAATATAAAGTTGGGTTTGGCCCGTGTGCTAGACCTCGCAATATGGAAATTAGACAGGTAACGGACGCTAAGTTGCATATGTTGACCCCATACAACCATTTTCTGTCATTGTTGCAAAGGTTACAATCTTTCAATTGTTATAAATATGTGACGTGTCAACATTCTTGGATGGAAGTTTACCAGAAGTCTAGAAGGACTTTCGACCCCAGAATATGGCAAATAAGCAATCTCGAGTTGGCCATTCCTCTAGTCTTTTGGACACTTTATGTTACCAAGGTTTCGCCTAAGTCTTTTGTTAGGATTAGAGATTTAAAAAATGCACTTTGTCTTTTGTTCTAAACTTGATGAAGGCAAAAGTTTTGTCGAAATTTTTAAAAAATAAAACTCATCTCTAAACGAAGTGTCCTTTATTCGAAAGGGAAAAACAAATAAGTAACAAACAAAACTCCTAAATCGTGGAGCTATCGTAAATTTAAATAACAACACAATAAAAAGTTATAAATATCCCATTACATACGACAATACATATTTACATATTGGGTTAAAACCTCAAACACGTCATTGATTGAAGTCATTTTTGATAAGAGAAGTGACGAGAGAGAGGGTATCGTTTGGTCGAGAAAAACAAGAACGCGCAGACGACGCCTAGCAACAGCAGCAGGCGACTTCAAGGTCGGCCCCAGGGGTAGAACATCCTGCAGCCCCCCCTCTAAATATAACCTCGTGAGAACCCTCCCCTCGCTTCTTCGTTTGGTCCTATAATTTGTATCTTCTGCTGCGACCAAAATATTTTTGTCTGCTGCAATTTATTCCCCGCGTTGGTCGTAATAATAGCAGTTTTTTGGCTTGGTTTTAATTAACATGGATATTTGAACGTTTTTTAAAACGTATTTTTTAAAAATGGATATTTTAAACATATATATTTTTTTTACATTAAAATGTTTTCTTATTTACATGATTTTGCTGTTACACTTTTTGATTTTACGGATTGTCCAGGCCGTCAGAGCTATGTTGATAGCCGCTGTATAACAAGCCACAATGACATAAAAGGATATACAAAGATAGCCATATTAAATATAGATTTATAATATAAATATGTGAAAATATGTAAATACATAGGTATTGAACATTCTCATTGTGTTTACATCGCTGTTGTAACTCAACTAATGTTTTTTTCTTTAACAAGAACAGTTTTTAAGTTTGAGTTTTTTTTTTATGAGATTTCTGTGGACAATGGTGACAGCAAGGTGTATCCCACAATACGCCAAGTTCAGAAAGGTTGATTTAGGTTAGATTGATTTAGAAATGAAACTAACACAACAGCCGATGGTTCATTGAAATGAACGCCTCGCCTTGTTTTTACATATTTTGTTCAGGTGCCGCAGTAATGTATCGATAGGCCAATTGTAGCGGTAAACAAGACCTAAGTCTAAATTCTCTACGAACTGCATAACTAAATCCATCAATTTTCTCGAAAAATAAACAAAAATAGCTTAAAACACGATAATTAAAACTATAATGTTTTATAATTATTTAAATAAAGTATCGTAATATTAGTTTTCGTGTATTGAGACCTAAGCCTAAATGATTTATTGGTACAACTTGACGTGTGTTTATGGACCTATTAAAAACATACAACTCGGAGCATTAAATAATAAATTAAATAATTATACACTTAGATATATCGATTGTTAAAAAACAACTAGATCACTCTGGAAGAAATTATTAAACAAAAAAGAAATCACTGATAAAAAGAGTTGCCGGATATTTAAAACGATTAAATTCGCCGTAATATGTATTCAATAGAACATACCGCTGCTAGGAGAACACCGTATTTTTATTAATAAATAAATCCAGCAACAGGGGAAATACATTAAATAGCTCCCCGTGCAGTTTGATAAATATTGGAAATAAAATAAATTTCACAGAGTCGAGAGATGAATTCCCCGAAATAAAGGAGCGAGCTAAAAATAGAAGAGAGAGAGGGGTTCGTCTGTCAAAATATGCATTCGCGTGTGTGCCAACAATTTAATCTTTTGGGATGCTAGCAGTGTTGTCAGATCAAAATAACTTTATTTTTGCGCACATTATCTTAATGGGCTGGCTAAATTCAGCGTCGGCAGAAAAGGAAATTAATATTTTACTTTTTTACTGTTTTCTTTTTGAGGAAGGGAAAACCGGTTCGTTATGGATAGAAAAACAGACGATGTTGTTGCCACCTAGTTTGGCCTAAAATTAACCGCCATTTTTGTTTTCAAATGAAAAATTTCTTGTCTGTAATTGCATATGTGCCACGTTGGGAATGGAGCTCTGGGATCGAATGGTACCACACACTGTTGGTATAGGTCACACTGTATAGTACTGTGTATTACAGTGGTATTGTAGATGTGCTGTGGTAGTGTTAGAGAACAATGGGAAGTATACTGTTGTTGTATCTACCGTATTGTGTATGTTACTGTAGATGCCTCAAGTTGTGATAGTGTTAGAAAATAATGGGAAGTATACTGTTGATGTATCTACCGTATTGTGTATGTTACTGTAGATGCCTCAAGTTGTGGTAGTGTTAGAGAACAATGGGAAGTATACTGTTGATGTATCTACCGTATTGTGTATGTTACTGTAGATGCCTCAAGTTGTGGTAGTGTTAGAGAACAATGGGAAGTATACTGTTGATGTATCTACCGTATTGTGTATGTTACTGTAGATGCCTCAAGTTGTGGTAGTGTTAGAGAACAATGGGAAGTATACTGTTGTTGTATCTACCGTATTGTGTATGTTACTGTAGATGTGCTGTGGTAGTGTTAGAGAATAATGGGAAGTATATTCTTGTTGTATCTACCGTATTGTGTATGTTACTGTAGATGCCTCAAGTTGTGGTAGTGTTAGAGAACAATGGGAAGTATACTGTTGTTGTATCTACCGTATTGTGTATGTTATTGTAGATGTGCTGTGGTAGTGTTAGAGAACAATGGGAAGTATACTGTAGATGTATCTACCGTATTGTGTATGTTACTGTAGATGTGTTGTGGTAGTGTTAGAGAACAATGGGAAGTATACTGTTGTTGTATCCACTTATTGTGTATGTTACTGTAGATGCTTGTAGTTGTGGTAGTGTTAGAGAACAATGGGAAGTATACTCTTGTTGTATCTACCGTATTGTGTATGTTACTGTAAATGTGTTGTGGTAGTGTTAGAGAACAATGGGAAGTATACTGTTGATGTATCTACCGTATTGTGTATGTTACTGTAGATGTGTTGTGGTAGTGTTAGAGAACAATGGGAACTATACTGTTGATGTATCTACCGTATTGTGTATGTTACTGTAGATGTATCTACCGTATTGTGTATGTTACTGTAGATGTGTTGTGGTAGTGTTAGAGAACAATGGGAAGTATACTGTTGTTGTATCTACCGTATTGTGTATGTTACAGTAGATGTGTTGTGGTAGTGTTAGAGAACAATGGGAAGTATACTGTTGTTGTATCTACCGTATTGTGTATGTTATTGTAGATGTGTTGTGGTAGTGTTAGAGAACAATGGGAAGTATACTGTTGATGTATCTACCGTATTGTGTATGTTACTGTAGATGCCTCAAGTTGTGGTAGTGTTAGAGAACAATGGGAAGTATACTCTTGATGTATCTACCGTATTGTGTATGTTACTGTAGATGCTTGTAGTTGTGGTAGTGTTAGAGAACAATGGGAAGTATACTGTTGATGTATCTACCGTATTGTGTATGTTACTGTAGATGCCTCAAGTTGTGGTAGTGTTAGAGAACAATGGGAAGTATACTCTTGTTATATCTACCGTATTGTGTATGTTACTGTAGATGTCTCAAGTTGTGATAGTGTTAGAGAACAATGGGAAGTATACTGTTGTTGTATCTACCGTATTGTGTATGTTACTGTAGATGCCTCAAGTTGTGGTTGCGTCTGTTGGCTCAGACAAGGTGGCACATTAGAACGCCATACCGCTAGTTCCAAATATATTACTTCCCCTTGTATACAAACACACTTAAAAACAACATCTGCAAATAATTAACTTGTTGACAGTGTTGCTTTCAACAATGTACGTTAGTTACCTCGCGATAATAACCATTGTGTCAACGAAATGTGGCGACAATATATTCCGTTTGATCACCCTGGAAATTACACAGAAATAATCTTCTGAAGCTGTGGATATAAACAAAGTCTTTTGACAAAATTTTTACACAATGTTCGCGTGAAGATATATTTTCAAATGTAGACATTCATTTCGATCATTTATCGCCTATTATAAATGGATTATATAAGATTTTGTGCCCTTATTTATATTTATTTATAGATAGAATCGTAATACGCATCACATTTTCAAAATGCCTAAATACTAATTTTAAATTGAAATTCACTTTTTAGAAACAAAATTAAAATCATATAAATTCTTTATTTCGTGTTATAAGTTTGGAAAATATTTTTATTGAACTTTTTCATCTTCCCCGAGAACAAAGAACTTCACGAATTTTTGGGAGTGGACTCGACCCGCCATCTATCGAGCTCTTAGGAAACTAAAATAGCATCATAATTTTTTTTTACTTTCTTTATCAATTTTATATTGAAAAATAAATATATAATGAGGATATTAAAAATAAATTTATTATTTTAATGTATCACATTGATTTTTAACTAGCCTTTTATTTAAAAATATTAAATAAATTTTATAATACTATGACATATAAAATTTATTGAAAAATTTAAGGTGTATGCATATTAAAAAATAGCTTTAAATAAAAATTTTGAAAATCTTCATAAATACCACTATATATATAAAAGTTTGTACCAAAATCTTTTTGAAATATTATGCACATCAACTCGCTTGTCAGCCTTTGGTAAACTAAAACAAATGTGACAAAAGATTAATATAAATCAATATTCGACACCTTAAAATCATATTTACTCATTATCAAGCGCTATTCTTAATTTAAGACTTAAGTTTGCTCAACTTATCACGTAGCAGACGAATTCTTTCTTACCTTTAAAAGCGCGCGGCGGCGTCGGTGCCACGTGGTGTTATCGCCTTTTTCATATATAATATATCCGAAGACAAAAGCACAAATCCGGGCGGTTTTCAGTTAACATCACTTATCCACAGGTATCCGTCGGTTTAAATTTGAAAAATTTGACAGTGAAATCCAAGTATCCAAAGGCAAAGTCACGCCGCATCGTGGAGCTCAGCATAATGTGCGCCAAAATTCAAACTTGTTAGCCAATCACACGTCGCTTCCAACTTTACGGTATCGTCCCGCCATCTATCATCGCAATTTATAACTATTTATGAAATTAAAAACTGGTTTTAAATGGTTTCTAAAAAGTTTTTTTTTATTTTTATTATTTAATTTTATTTTAATTGTTGTGTGCAATTTTAATTACTGTGATTTTTCCACAAAAATTAAAACAAATAAGAGTTTATTTAAATTTAATTAAAAGACATAAATTGTTGGATCAAAATATATATATTTTTTTACCAAAAAATAAAAGTTTATATCTTCAATTATAAACGTACGGTCTTTTTATTTCGGGAATATATTTTTTTGAAATTACTAAAAAAATAAATTATTTCATTTTTATTACAAAATATGCTTGTTATTTCTTAATTCTGTAATATTATTTAATTTTACATTCTGTCGTTTGTGAATTAAATTATTTTTATATTTTATATAGTTTTTATATGCTTCAAAAAATTAAGATATGCGTTATTTATACTCCAGGAACCTGGGTTAACCAAAAATTAGACAAAAATACATTGTTCTAATTCAGGTTTGAACTTTTTTTATTTTAGCGCACGCGTAAAAAATAAATATAAAAGAACAAAATTTTCAAAATAAAAAATCGTCTTCTTTTCGAAAAGGCAAAAGAATTGAGTTTTACATATTTTAGTTACTTCCACTCCAGGACGGGGTAAAATAAAATGGCGGAATGGTGATATACAAATGATCTTATGTTCACAGACAATTGGAAACTTTTGACTGGTGAATATTTGAAGATTCTGTCGAATGTGTGCCTCCTGTTCCCCATTCAGTATTTTATCCGTTTGAACATGTCCATTTCCATCCTTGTTCCAATCTTATGAAATTTGAAATTTTGATCCTCTGTGGCAACGCTGAAATTTGCTAAAACTTCACTTTCTTGGAAAAAGAATGGAAGTGGATAGGGTTTAATGGCTAGGAGGTTTGAAGAGATAAATGTACAGTAATTGCAATGAGGGAGGCTCCTCCATCTTGAGAGAGGCCCCCCCCCCCCCCCCCCCCCGACAAGGTTTTCTTGAACACTCCTCAGTTCCACGCCGAGGAGGTACTGTAGTGTGTCGATGTATTAAGTCCAGCGATGGCCCAGAAAGTATTCCAAAGTTAGTGTTTATTGGTATTACGTATTAGCAACATTTTATAAGAAGTCTATAAAGGAAGACAAAAGGACAACACCCTAGAATGTCTTTTGGGTTTTGATTGACTTCCGCCGATCTGTCATAGCGGTGGATATCTCCAGGCCGTATGTTTGCCGTGGTCTGTCATCCCAGGAAGGAAGTCTCCCACAGTACCTGTAAATGTGGGTCTCCGCATCGTCCAGGCCACGCTATTGAAATGTGGACATGGAGAAAGCCACGTAGAGTTCCGCGGACAGATAAATAGACAAATGTTTCAATCTTAAATGGAATCAATCCTGGTAGATCCCTGGAGTCCTGAATACCAAGACTGACTTAATGGGTTAGAAAATATGTTGTGAAAGTTTGAAGGAGAGAGAAGAAGGAAGACCTGCAATGAGTTGGAAGGGGTCAAGGAAGCTACCGGAAGGTCACTATTAAGTGCCCAATGTGGGATTCTATACTGGGTCGCAGACAAACATTTATTTCAGGAAGCTCCGTCCAAACATTGAACACAATAATCAACTAAATAAATCTTGGCAGAACTGAGATGTCTTCAGGTGACAAACCTCAGAGCGGAAACAGGCAAAAATGGCGAAATCTGCAAATAGATAAAGTTAATAAACAATTTTAAACATGAAGGAAGAGAAGACCTGCAATAAGCTGGCTGGAAGGTCAAGGAAGCTACCGGAAGGTCACTGATGAGCTGTGAGTGATTGTCTCCAACAGATCAACTTGGAGAATATGTGTCACCATAGTGTCACCAAAAGTCACCTTGATGGACACAGCGACAATACTCATGTGCTGAGGAATTCTGACAAACCTGACTGTCGAGTTCTCCGTAGTCCGGCACTGAGGTGGCCACAATCCTCCAGTACAAGCCCTGTGGAGTCTGTTGTCATTTGGATAGAAATAAACGTCACCTCTCCTGTCAAAACAAACGCCAAGCGCCGTTTATTGGCCATCGCCTGGACTCGGGTCGGTGACACAACACCAGCTTTGGCAAACCGAGAAGTCCGACCTTGGTTTCGTGCTAATGACCCTCATCAATCCAGGGCGGACTTTGATTTCCTGTACACAGAATTGATGATTCCTCAGCTATAAGTGCCAAAGAGGTGTTCAGCTAGCTGGGCCAAGGCATTTATTTTGACTGGAGAGGTGGCACTTTCCATAGTTCAATATCCCCCCTGCCAATCTAATGTTGTAATTCCGGCATACGGTCTCATAAGCTACCACAGTACGTTGTACAGTCCCCGCTGGTGGACTCCTGATATACCGTGGTAGAGGAAATTGTCAAACAATGTAATTCCTATTTTTTAATGAGGCGTTATGCAAATGTCCTATAGACACCACATGTCTACACGTCTAGAAAGTAGTTCAACCTTGCACTTACAAGGTAATAGAGCCCCATTTGGTTACTTGCAATCACTGGCGTACAGGAGGCTAAGACTGAGAATTTATATAACGGGATGCAGTCAACTTAATGCCCGCTGTGGATTCAGCAACCACTGGAGAATGATGCCGGCTCATCCATTCGGTCCCACTGAGATCAGCCAACCAAGGTCGCACAAGAATGTGGTCGAACAACTTCTGACAATAGAAGCCTTGGTTGCATATTGGCTTCCATGTAGCATAACGCCAGTTGGTTCAATGATGTCTTCGCGGCGCCGCTTCCTCGGGAAACGCCATGTAGAATCCCTGTTTGTATTTCCCCGCAACCTACTTACTCTTTATTCCCAGCACATATTTATCCCAACTGTGTCACAGAATGCTATGTAAGTTCTATTGCGTGCCGTAGGTTTGTTCCAGAAGCCGTAAAACCAAATTCTCTCTTTGTGCTGGTCCCACCGTCGACATAAGCCTGTAACTCCCCCTAGCGGCGCAGCGTGGCATCACATGTTTACCGAGGTGTTAATTTGGCTTTTAATTAAAATTATACCCAAGTTCGCGTTAGTTCATAATTAACTGTTTTCAATTAACTAACAAGGCAACCAATTGGCTGGAGGGGAAATTGGCAGTTCCACATCTCTCAACGTTCTCCCACTGTGACTTCAGCGGAGATGTTGGCGTTTTAAAGTAAAAATAAGTTTATTATAAGACATGCAGTGGTTGTTGTCTCTCCACCGAGAGGCTGTATCCACTCATGGAAAAAAGGAAGTTTTACCTTTCAGCATGTATATCGGGATTCAGACTCTGAAAGATATTACAGTGACCTTTATTGAAGACATACGAGATAACCAAGTGTGAACAAAATTGCTTTTGTCTTCTTAGAAAAAAAAAAAAAACAACGACCAGCGACATCAAAGACCTTCCACTTCCTTAAGTTCTGTCCATGAGTGTAAGACTTTATGGCTTAATAAAAGGCTTTCGTTGATTGGTCGATTGTCAGCCGGCTGTGAGTGCAGCTATAATGTCTTCACTGGATCCATTCAACATATCCCAGCAGAACTGGCGTGGCTCGGTGGAACACCGTCCTGTTGGCGGCAGCGCTGACGGGGTTTCTCCGCTTTGGTAAATATTGTGTCGAACTGGGACGCTACGAGGTTGTTGACACTTTGGCTTCCACAGGCCACTTCGAATGACACCGACATCTTTGTCATAATGATTATCATCACTTCGTATCATCACACAAGAACGTACGAGAGAACTGTGCCGTAAAGGGAGGTGTAGCAATCCCACGGGGAACCTCTTAAACATTTAGAAATCAACTCATGGACAAAACTTAAGGAAGTTGTACCTCATGTATATCGGGACAATAACTCTGAAAGATTTTTGATACACAGAGATCTTTATTAAAGATACACTAGAAAACCAAGTATGAACAAAATTGCCTCCGTCTTCTTCTTCTTAAAAAAAATAGACGACCGGTGATATCAAATACTTTCCACTTCCCTAAGTCCATGAGTGTAGAGTTTCTTTCACTCTGAACGACTGTTGTTAACTCCGGGGTTGACGTTCTCTGTGTGTGTTTACCACCAGTATGTACCGCAGTTCTGCTCCCCTAGTTCTCGTAATTCAAAGACCTAAATAAACATATTTTAATGGTAAATATAGATAGATATCAATATAGATGGAGATTTTGCCGGGAGGAAATTGATCTAAAGAGACAAGGGTCGCCTCTCCCGTCAAAATAGACGTCTAAAACCAGACGCCATCTATTGACCGTCGCCGCAACTAGCGGCCTCGGGTCGGTGACAAAGTCCGCCCTAGACTGACGAGGGCCATTAGCCCGAAACCATGGTCTCTAGGTGGACGCTTTTCAGTTTGCCAAAGCTGGTGTTGTGGCTTTGTCACCGACCCGAGGCCGCTAGTTGCGGCGACGGTCAATAGATGGCGTCTGGTTTTAGACGTCTATTTTGACGGGAGAGGCGACCCTTGTCTCTTTAGATATATCAATATCTTTTTGCCACTTTTTTCTAGAAATTCTCAAAACGAATTTTGCAAAAGATGAAATGCCGTTTTTGCTTCAACATTTCCCAAATCCTTCACAGCGGGGTTCCTGATACCACAAGTACAATCCCACCGGTGAGGTAACCAAACAGGACTCTGACACCTGACGTTACAACTATACAGGTGAAGTGTTGCCCCGTGTACGTACTTTGAGGTAAGTCATCAGTAGGACTCTGACACCTGACGTTACAACTATACAGGTGGAGTGTTGCCCCGTGTACGTACTTTGAGGTAAGTCATCAGTAGGACTCTGACACCTGACGTTACAACTATACAGGTGGAGTGTTGCCCCGTGTACGTACTTTGAGGTAAGTCATCAGTAGGACTCTGACACCTGACGTTACAACTATACAGGTGGAGTGTTGCCCCGTGTACGTACTTTGAGGTAAGTCATCAGTAGAACTCTGACACCTGACGTTACAACTATACAGGTGGAGTGTTGCCCCGTGTACGTACTTTGAGGTAAGTCATCAGTAGGACTCTGACACCTGACGTTACAACTATACAGGTGGAGTGTTGCCCCGTGTACGTACTTTGGGGTAAGTCATCAGTAGGACTCTGACACCTGACGTTACAACTATACAGGTGGAGTGTTGCCCCGTGTACGTACTTTGAGGTAAGTCATCAGTAGGACTCTGACACCTGACGTTACAACTATACAGGTGGAGTGTTGCCCCGTGTACGTACTTTGAGGTAGGTCATCAGTATGACTCTGACACCTGACGTTACAACTATACAGGTGGAGTGTTGCCCCGTGTACGTACTTTGAGGTAGGTCATCAGTAGGACTCTGACACCTGACGTTACAACTATACAGGTGGAGTGTTGCCCCGTGTACGTACTTTGAGGTAAGTCATCAGTAGGACTCTGACACCTGACGTTACAACTATACAGGTGGAGTGTTGCCCCGTGTACGTACTTTGAGGTAAGTCATCAGTAGGACTCTGACACCTGACGTTACAACTATACAGGTGGAGTGTTGCCCCGTGTACGTACTTTGAGGTAAGTCATCAGTAGGACTCTGACACCTGACGTTACAACTATACAGGTGGAGTGTTGCCCCGTGTACGTACTTTGAGGTAGGTCATCAGTAGGACTCTGACACCTGACGTTACAACTATACAGGTGGAGTGTTGCCCCGTGTACGTACTTTGAGGTAGGTCATCAGTAGGACTCTGACACCTGACGTTACAACTATACAGGTGGAGTGTTGCCCCGTGTACGTACTTTGAGGTAAGTCATCAGTAGGACTCTGACACCTGACGTTACAACTATACAGGTGGAGTGTTGCCCCGTGTACGTACTTTGAGGTAAGTCATCAGTAGGACTCTGACACCTGACGTTACAACTATACAGGTGGAGTGTTGCCCCGTGTACGTACTTTGAGGTAAGTCATCAGTAGGACTCTGACACCTGACGTTACAACTATACAGGTGGAGTGTTGCCCCGTGTACGTACTTTGAGGTAAGTCATCAGTAGAACTCTGACACCTGACGTTCCAACTATACAGGTGGAGTGTTGCCCCGTGTACGTACTTTGAGGTAAGTCATCAGTAGGACTCTGACACCTGACGTTCCAACTATACAGGTGGAGTGTTGCCCCGTGTACGTACTTTGAGGTAAGTCATCAGTAGAACTCTGACACCTGACGTTCCAACTATACAGGTGGAGTGTTGCCCCGTGTACGTACTTTGAGGTAAGTCATCAGTAGGACTCTGACACCTGACGTTACAACTATACAGGTGGAGTGTTGCCCCGTGTACGTACTTTGAGGTAAGTCATCAGTAGGACTCTGACACCTGACGTTACAACTATACAGGTGGAGTGTTGCCCCGTGTACGTACTTTGAGGTAAGTCATCAGTAGAACTCTGACACCTGACGTTACAACTATACAGGTGGAGTGTTGCCCCGTGTACGTACTTTGAGGTAAGTCATCAGTAGGACTCTGACACCTGACGTTACAACTATACAGGTGGAGTGTTGCCCCGTGTACGTACTTTGAGGTAAGTCATCAGTAGAACTCTGACACCTGACGTTACAACTATACAGGTGGAGTGTTGCCCCGTGTACGTACTTTGAGGTAAGTCATCAGTAGGACTCTGACACCTGACGTTACAACTATACAGGTGGAGTGTTGCCCCGTGTACGTACTTTGAGGTAAGTCATCAGTAGGACTCTGACACCTGACGTTACAACTATACAGGTGGAGTGTTGCCCCGTGTACGTACTTTGAGGTAAGTCATCAGTAGGACTCTGACACCTGACGTTACAACTATACAGGTGGAGTGTTGCCCCGTGTACGTACTTTGAGGTAAGTCATCAGTAGGACTCTGACACCTGACGTTACAACTATACAGGTGGAGTGTTGCCCCGTGTACGTACTTTGAGGTAAGTCATCAGTAGGACTCTGACACCTGACGTTACAACTATACAGGTGGAGTGTTGCCCCGTGTACGTACTTTGAGGTAAGTCATCAGTAGAACTCTGACACCTGACGTTCCAACTATACAGGTGGAGTGTTGCCCCGTGTACGTACTTTGAGGTAAGTCATCAGTAGGACTCTGACACCTGACGTTCCAACTATACAGGTGGAGTGTTGCCCCGTGTACGTACTTTGAGGTAAGTCATCAGTAGAACTCTGACACCTGACGTTCCAACTAAACAGGTGGAGTGTTGCCCCGTGTACGTACTTTGAGGTAAGTCATCAGTAGGACTCTGACACCTGACGTTACAACTATACAGGTGGAGTGTTGCCCCGTGTACGTACTTTGAGGTAAGTCATCAGTAGGACTCTGACACCTGACGTTACAACTATACAGGTGGAGTGTTGCCCCGTGTACGTACTTTGAGGTAAGTCATCAGTAGAACTCTGACACCTGACGTTACAACTATACAGGTGGAGTGTTGCCCCGTGTACGTACTTTGAGGTAAGTCATCAGTAGGACTCTGACACCTGACGTTACAACTATACAGGTGGAGTGTTGCCCCGTGTACGTACTTTGAGGTAAGTCATCAGTAGACTCTGACACCTGACGTTACAACTATACAGGTGGAGTGTTGCCCCGTGTACGTACTTTGAGGTAAGTCATCAGTAGGACTCTGACACCTGACGTTACAACTATACAGGTGGAGTGTTGCCCCGTGTACGTACTTTGAGGTAAGTCATCAGTAGGACTCTGACACCTGACGTTACAACTATACAGGTGGAGTGTTGCCCCGTGTACGTACTTTGAGGTAAGTCATCAGTAGGACTCTGACACCTGACGTTACAACTATACAGGTGGAGTGTTGCCCCGTGTACGTACTTTGAGGTAAGTCATCAGTAGGACTCTGACACCTGACGTTACAACTATACAGGTGGAGTGTTGCCCCGTGTACGTACTTTGAGGTAAGTCATCAGTAGAACTCTGACACCTGACGTTACAACTATACAGGTGGAGTGTTGCCCCGTGTACGTACTTTGAGGTAAGTCATCAGTAGGACTCTGACACCTGACGTTACAACTATACAGGTGGAGTGTTGCCCCGTGTACGTACTTTGAGGTAAGTCATCAGTAGGACTCTGACACCTGACGTTACAACTATACAGGTGGAGTGTTGCCCCGTGTACGTACTTTGAGGTAAGTCATCAGTAGGACTCTGACACCTGACGTTACAACTATACAGGTGGAGTGTTGCCCCGTGTACGTACTTTGAGGTAAGTCATCAGTAGGACTCTGACACCTGACGTTACAACTATACAGGTGGAGTGTTGCCCCGTGTACGTACTTTGAGGTAAGTCATCAGTAGGACTCTGACACCTGACGTTACAACTATACAGGTGGAGTGTTGCCCCGTGTACGTACTTTGAGGTAAGTCATCAGTAGGACTCTGACACCTGACGTTACAACTATACAGGTGGAGTGTTGCCCCGTGTACGTACTTTGAGGTAAGTCATCAGTAGGACTCTGACACCTGACGTTACAACTATACAGGTGGAGTGTTGCCCCGTGTACGTACTTTGAGGTAAGTCATCAGTAGGACTCTGACACCTGACGTTACAACTATACAGGTGGAGTGTTGCCCCGTGTACGTACTTTGAGGTAAGTCATCAGTAGACTCTGACACCTGACGTTCCAACTATACAGGTGGAGTGTTGCCCCGTGTACGTACTTTGAGGTAAGTCATCAGTAGACTCTGACACCTGACGTTCCAACTATACAGGTGGAGTGTTGCCCCGTGTACGTACTTTGAGGTAAGTCATCAGTAGGACTCTGACACCTGACGTTCCAACTATACAGGTGGAGTGTTGCCCCGTGTACGTACTTTGAGGTAAGTCATCAGTAGGACTCTGACACCTGACGTTACAACTATACAGGTGGAGTGTTGCCCCGTGTACGTACTTTGAGGTAAGTCATCAGTAGGACTCTGACACCTGACGTTACAACTATACAGGTGGAGTGTTGCCCCGTGTACGTACTTTGAGGTAAGTCATCAGTAGGACTCTGACACCTGACGTTACAACTATACAGGTGGAGTGTTGCCCCGTGTACGTACTTTGAGGTAAGTCATCAGTAGGACTCTGACACCTGACGTTACAACTATACAGGTGGAGTGTTGCCCCGTGTACGTACTTTGAGGTAAGTCATCAGTAGAACTCTGACACCTGACGTTCCAACTATACAGGTGGAGTGTTGCCCCGTGTACGTACTTTGAGGTAAGTCATCAGTAGGACTCTGACACCTGACGTTCCAACTATACAGGTGGAGTGTTGCCCCGTGTACGTACTTTGAGGTAAGTCATCAGTAGGACTCTGACACCTGACGTTACAACTATACAGGTGGAGTGTTGCCCCGTGTACGTACTTTGAGGTAAGTCATCAGTAGGACTCTGACACCTGACGTTACAACTATACAGGTGGAGTGTTGCCCCGTGTACGTACTTTGAGGTAAGTCATCAGTAGGACTCTGACACCTGACGTTACAACTATACAGGTGGAGTGTTGCCCCGTGTACGTACTTTGAGGTAAGTCATCAGTAGAACTCTGACACCTGACGTTCCAACTATACAGGTGGAGTGTTGCCCCGTGTACGTACTTTGAGGTAAGTCATCAGTAGGACTCTGACACCTGACGTTCCAACTATACAGGTGGAGTGTTGCCCCGTGTACGTACTTTGAGGTAAGTCATCAGTAGAACTCTGACACCTGACGTTCCAACTATACAGGTGGAGTGTTGCCCCGTGTACGTACTTTGAGGTAAGTCATCAGTAGGACTCTGACACCTGACGTTACAACTATACAGGTGGAGTGTTGCCCCGTGTACGTACTTTGAGGTAAGTCATCAGTAGACTCTGACACCTGACGTTACAACTATACAGGTGGAGTGTTGCCCCGTGTACGTACTTTGAGGTAAGTCATCAGTAGAACTCTGACACCTGACGTTACAACTATACAGGTGGAGTGTTGCCCCGTGTACGTACTTTGAGGTAAGTCATCAGTAGGACTCTGACACCTGACGTTACAACTATACAGGTGGAGTGTTGCCCCGTGTACGTACTTTGAGGTAAGTCATCAGTAGAACTCTGACACCTGACGTTACAACTATACAGGTGGAGTGTTGCCCCGTGTACGTACTTTGAGGTAAGTCATCAGTAGGACTCTGACACCTGACGTTACAACTATACAGGTGGAGTGTTGCCCCGTGTACGTACTTTGAGGTAAGTCATCAGTAGAACTCTGACACCTGACGTTACAACTATACAGGTGGAGTGTTGCCCCGTGTACGTACTTTGAGGTAAGTCATCAGTAGAACTCTGACACCTGATGTTACAACTATACAGGTGGAGTGTTGCCCCGTGTACGTACTTTGAGGTAAGTCATCAGTAGAACTCTGACACCTGACGTTACAACTATACAGGTGGAGTGTTGCCCCGTGTACGTACTTTGAGGTAAGTCATCAGTAGAACTCTGACACCTGACGTTACAACTATACAGGTGGAGTGTTGCCCCGTGTACGTACTTTGAGGTAAGTCATCAGTAGGACTCTGACACCTGACGTTACAACTATACAGGTGGAGTGTTGCCCCGTGTACGTACTTTGAGGTAAGTCATCAGTAGAACTCTGACACCTGACGTTACAACTATACAGGTGGAGTGTTGCCCCGTGTACGTACTTTGAGGTAAGTCATCAGTAGAACTCTGACACCTGACGTTACAACTATACAGGTGGAGTGTTGCCCCGTGTACGTACTTTGAGGTAAGTCATCAGTAGAACTCTGACACCTGACGTTACAACTATACAGGTGGAGTGTTGCCCCGTGTACGTACTTTGAGGTAAGTCATCAGTAGAACTCTGACACCTGACGTTACAACTATACAGGTGGAGTGTTGCCCCGTGTACGTACTTTGAGGTAAGTCATCAGTAGGACTCTGACACCTGACGTTACAACTATACAGGTGGAGTGTTGCCCCGTGTACGTACTTTGAGGTAAGTCATCAGTAGGACTCTGACACCTGACGTTACAACTATACAGGTGGAGTGTTGCCCCGTGTACGTACTTTGAGGTAAGTCATCAGTAGGACTCTGACACCTGACGTTACAACTATACAGGTGGAGTGTTGCCCCGTGTACGTACTTTGAGGTAAGTCATCAGTAGGACTCTGACACCTGACGTTACAACTATACAGGTGGAGTGTTGCCCCGTGTACGTACTTTGAGGTAAGTCATCAGTAGGACTCTGACACCTGACGTTACAACTATACAGGTGGAGTGTTGCCCCGTGTACGTACTTTGAGGTAAGTCATCAGTAGGACTCTGACACCTGACGTTACAACTATACAGGTGGAGTGTTGCCCCGTGTACGTACTTTGAGGTAAGTCATCAGTAGGACTCTGACACCTGACGTTACAACTATACAGGTGGAGTGTTGCCCCGTGTACGTACTTTGAGGTAAGTCATCAGTAGGACTCTGACACCTGACGTTACAACTATACAGGTGGAGTGTTGCCCCGTGTACGTACTTTGAGGTAAGTCATCAGTAGGACTCTGACACCTGACGTTACAACTATACAGGTGGAGTGTTGCCCCGTGTACGTACTTTGAGGTAAGTCATCAGTAGAACTCTGACACCTGACGTTACAACTATACAGGTGGAGTGTTGCCCCGTGTACGTACTTTGAGGTAAGTCATCAGTAGGACTCTGACACCTGACGTTACAACTATACAGGTGGAGTGTTGCCCCGTGTACGTACTTTGGGGTAAGTCATCAGTAGAACTCTGACACCTGACGTTACAACTATACAGGTGGAGTGTTGCCCCGTGTACGTACTTTGAGGTAAGTCATCAGTAGGACTCGGTAACTGTCGACGGCCATGACCCAGGATCAAATCCATGGCCTCTGATTCTTGCAAAAGTCCAACCCCACTAGTGAGCACAAGTAACCAAACAGGGCTCTGGCACATTCGTAACGGCAAAGGTCGAACTTTTTTCTACATGTGTAGACATCAGTAAAAGCAGCGCCAACCCACCATGATTATCATGGCCACATGTACATAAGTATTTGGTCTATTGTCCTGAGGTGTGGTACAACAGAGAGGTATCTCAGGTAACACAGGAAAGGAGTAAAATTCCAGTAGTCCCATAGTGTTTTCTTTCTATGCAAATCTGTAAGCTTATGAACATTTCCACTACACAGCCACTTCCAGCCAGTTCACTGAATGTCCTCTGTATGTGGGAAACTGTTTAGTGTTTTCATATTGTAAATAACTTACCTATACATACTGTATTTCCTCTTGAAGCATATCTCCAAAAGTTTCCTTAAATACCAAGAAATTATCTAAATAAATAAGCAGCAGTGCTTCCCAATACAATAGTAGAGCAGTCTGATACCCCTGGGAGGGTTCCCCACTGGTGAGCCAGGCCCTCCCAATATAGTTCCTACGCAGTAAGGATGACAGTGGGAAGTTGTTATAAATAAAACATTTGAAAACAAAGCTGGAAATGCTTTTATAGAGATGGACTTCTCTGTAAGGAACTAGACAAAAGAGACCTCCTCCGTACCATCAAAACCCAATGCCTGCAGGAATGGAAATCTAATGCTGCACATGACTGGTACAGAGCAGGAGGGACAAGTTCTGTCCTCCCAAGAGAACAACAGTCTTTGATTTCCAGACTTAAGTCTGGTCATCTACGGACAATGACTTTCCAGAATGGTTGCAGGGTTTTCCCACTATGTACTGTCAACCTGCAACCCCAAGACATATTATTGACTATATTGACTCATCCATTGATGAGTTCTACTCATCCCCGGCAGACACCATTAACAAGCTTTACAAGCTTGATACCTTAGTGTGATTGAGTGGAGATAAGAAAGAAGAAAGAGGAACGTTGTAGAGCCAATGTGCTCTGTAGAGAGAGTCTTATCTGAGAGCTGCTAAACTTTGATGATGACAACTGTCCTTTGTAGAGAGGTGTCCTCTATTGAGCGTCCTCTTTCCTAGAGGTTCTAAGAAATTGTTAGAAAAATGTGCTGTGGCCCTGTACTCACCATCAGCAGACAATCACTTGGAGCCAAGCATTTGAACAAAACTGACAGGTTTTAAAAACAGAAATTAGAGATTCTAATTTGATAAGATACAATTATAGATTAGAACTACAAGGTAACCTAATCCAAATCAACAACAACAAAAAGCCTTTATTCAGGGTCACTGACCCTATACAGGATTCACCAGAGGTATGCATAAGAACAAAGCAGTGAGACAAAGGAAATAACGATATATACAGAAGAAAAAGAAAAAAAAAACAAGAAAGAGAAAGAGGGAAGCAAGAAAAACAACACAAAAAGAGTAGCAGTAAGAAAGTGAGGAGTGAGTGTCACTTGGCCTTCTTCTGAGATATGGGCTTGTGGAAACCATAAAACGCCGTAGCAATATACTTATTCTGGGTCATATTGTCAATTATTGATGGAAGTGAAGCACAGAGTTGCCCAGTTTTGAGCATAAGACCTAATCCAAATAAATAAGCAGTGTTTCTGTAACCATCATCAGACTAAAATGTTAAGTTACAGGATTGTAGGGAAGTTTAGATAGCTATGTTACTGATTTAATCTGTCAACTTGGTGAAGAAAGGCTTGCATGAAAGCTTCTGTAATTCATTTTAATAAAATATTGTGGTGTTACCTTGTGTCAAATAATCTTGTGAAAAAATAGTACAAATGTGATATTGTACTGGGATAAGGAGCATAAATTATGGAAAAAGGCATCTCCTTATCGTGCAACTGAAAGTTGCTGATGGCGCAAGCCAGTTTCAGCTTCAGTTGCACGATAAGGAGATGCCTTTTTCAAATAACCTTGTACAAATATGTTTTGACGGAGCTTTTCCTTTCTTGAGATTTCCTCCCAGGCAAAATGTGAGTCCACATCTGCCAAGGACTTCACCTGTCTCAGTGGAATAATGCATTTCCTGAATCCCTTGTGGAATCAAATACTGTCCAGGACTGCTAGGTGGAGGACGTTCTGGATTTTCCAAAACTGATGTTGTGGTCTAATCCACAATCTGACTGCACTGTAGAGAAGATCTTTATTATTTCAATACATTTTTAAAGGGAGAGGTGCCCCTCTATTTAATTACTAGGTGTATATATAAAATTTGTTGTGTTCCTTTTTCTTTTATCTCAATGGACCCCTCACACAGATCCACATAGGATATCTTAATAGAAGTGTATGCAAATATTTGCAGCAGTATGTAAATAAGAGGGGAGGCAGACGTAATTTTCAACAGAAGGTTTTATATCTCAACATGGAGTACAACAAATAGTGGCGGCTTCCACACTTATTTACAACAACTGGAGAGAAAGTCAATAAAAATCTCTTTGTTATTGCCATAAAAATAAAAAAACCAAATGATTTTTTTAAAAACCAAAAGATTTTTTTAAATACCAAAAGATTTTTTAAAAGAAGAAATCAAATAATAAAAAAAATATTTAAAATCGTCTGTTGTGATTGGGAGTTTGTTTTTAGAAAGGGAGGATACATCAACTGTACTTAGTTTGTTTACATGTTTCCACCACTCAGGGGATTGATGAGAGATGTAAGAATCAGAGGAGTTACCAACAAGTAAATAAATCAAGAACAGTTGATGCAAGGTTTTCACCAAAATGTACAAGTTATCATCAATCAATAAATAGACCAATTTCTTCTATAATTGATCCACAGGGTGACAAGACAAATTTGACAACAGAGAGAAATTACTCAAGATTGTCCTGTGACCACTCTGTCTGTACCTTGTTAATAAGGTATTTTACAAAAATTTAAAAGAAAGTACATATATATTTTTGTATATAACAAAATAGTAAAATTTTCAATAATAGTCAATATAATAGGAAATATACAACAGAGTAGTTATTCAGTTGGCTTGAGCAAAAGGAGATATAATCCACTGAAGTTCAACAACACAACTATGGGGGGTCACACAGAACTACGGTTTGAAATGAGATTTGCATGCAATAATGGGTAAACTATGTACAAAAGACTTCTTGGGAGGAGATAAATAATCATTGAGATTGACTGGGGACAAATGATTTTTATTGATTTTAAAAATCAATGATTTGGGATTTTTTTTTTTTAAGTTATTGGAGAAAAAAAATGAATTTAAGGCAGTTTAAAGATATATTTATTAAGAGAAAAAAATGTTTTCTTGTGAATTTGATTATTTTGATTGCACTCCGAACATTAAGTCATCAAACTCAGGATTGTTAGTTGTTAAATATAATTACATATATATATAGCAATTTACAATGCAGCATTGATAGGGCTGGAAACAAACATTCATGTCATTGGATGACAAAATATGTTAATTAAAAAAATTCTTGTTGCGTTTCTACTGAAAAAAAAAAAAGGAATAATTTTGTTAATAGAGAAAGAAAGAATTATTAGCAAACTTCCAATAGCCAGAGTACGGGGTGTAAAACTATGGCAAAAGTTGGCACAGTCTATAGGTTAGAGAAGTCAAAATGCAGTAAGGACATTCAAGAAGGAGAGAGCTGTGGCGACCTCTTGAAGCCGTACTCATCATCCCCGCTGTGATGGCGCCATTCCTGCTCCAGGCTGTGGGAGATGTGGCGCCGCTCCTCGCGGTTCGTCACCAGGGAGTAGAGGTTGTATCTCTGCTTGGGCTGGTGGAGGGCCTGGGGGGGCCCCTCCTTCCTGTAGAACCCCACAGCCTGGCCTGGGGGGCGGGCCTGGGGCGGGGCTTGTGTGGGTCCCTCCTCCCTGGCAAAGCCAATGGCCTGGCCAGGGTGCCGCGCTGGAAGGGGCGGAGGTGGGGCCGGCCCCATGCACTCGGTGGGGGACCCCACGAAATCATACAGGATCTCTTCGTACACGTGGTACTCGGATCCTGTGGGCTGGTAGGCCGAAGAAGAGCTTCCGCTGGCTGAGGAGGAGGCTTCGTACACCGCCGGCTCCTTCCGCCTGGGGTCGATGTCGTAGGTGTCCAGGACTTCCAGCATGCACCTGGCCATCTCTGTCCACTTGTCAGGCTGGGCACTGGGAGCAGTCTTCTTTGGTTTCTCTGTGCACAGACATAGGTGAGATGACAAACTGACCAGGTGTTGGATGGAAGTTGTGTCACTTTCCTCTAACACCATTGTTGCAGAATTCTCCCATATTGTTACTTTGCCCTATATATTCCTCAGTTAAAACAATATTTGTACTAAAGAAATATTTCCATCAACATCGCTGTTTCAATATTGGCGCGATAAGAAAATGAACATCCCAATATATATAAGAGCAGCTGACTGTACCACCGATGAGCCAGGCTCTTACATTTTGTACTGCGATAAATGTGTTAAAAAGGAATCAGAAATGGTTTACATTTCCAGTAAAGTCTTCAACAGCGTTGTTCAAATAAATGTCTCTGTGTTATTTCAACCAGAAAATATTTCAGGCAAACTTCTGCCTGGGTGCTGAGACAATTGGAGATAGGATTGTCTTTGAGATCTCTCTATGTGGAAATGTCAATTGTAGAGTTCTATCATTATTTCTATTAAAAAAGATAGATTAAATGGAAAGTTAGAGATATGAGGGTGTTATTTCTAACTTCAATATTTATTGATACAAAATAATCCTAGAAATCTCTCTAAATTCAATTTATATTTCCGTGGAAAAATAATTTAATGAACAATAGAAATATAACCATGGAGATAAGCACCACCACAATAGAAAGAATCCACTCTACATTGTTCAATTCAAGTCAATTCACAACATGTTTATAATTCTTTGTAAATAACTACAAAAAAATCTTTATCAAGAACCTTTTAGCTTCCATATAAAATCCTTAAATCTGTGAATCAAGTCTTGATAAAATATCCAATTCAAATAAACACTCAGGTGGCCAATTTATATTACAGTACAACTACCTCCCTGTAAAGGACAACACCTAATTGCAGAGCCAAATTGTCCTTTAGGGAGAGGTGTCCTCTTACTGGAGAGTTGCTAAATTGTAAAAATGGTAATTTTACAAATGAAAATTGGCCTTTGTATAGAGGTGTCCTCTAGCGCGAGTGTCCTCTCATGGAGGTTCTACTGTATATATTGGACAATCTTGCCAGAGGTGATGTTTGCTTGGCATCTGGCAGAACATTAAAACCAAGATATCCAGAGACAGCACAGTAATCTACGCCATAATGACATTGTGAACTCCCAGCCACCAACTCTGCAAATCTAAACTTCCACTTTATGATAAGACACCCACCACCCTTTGGTTTTAACGATAAAAGGCCAAAACTTCAATGAGAAAAAAACCAAACGGGAAGATTATAATATTACGAGATATAGATGGTCAGCCGATGGACTCGCAATGTTTAAAATGAAACTGGAAGAATTGCGGGAAAAAAACATACCAGCCTCCGATGACCTTGTATACACTTTCAATCAGCGAATTTTGGAAGCAATGTCATCTGCAAAAATAACCTACTCAATTAAGGGCGGCCCCAGGAAATCTAAGCCGTGGTTCGATAATGATATGAAAAAACTGGCAAAAGAAAGTCTGAAGAAATATCGTAAAACAAATAGATTGGAAGACAGAGAATGTTATGCTTCTTCCAGAAAGAAATATCTCGCTTTATTGGATCTAAAAAGGAAAGGCTTTGATAATGAAAAACAGGAAATACTCAGAAATGCTAAAGACTCAAAGACCTTCTGGAAAACTATTGCGCTCTACAAAAGCACATCTATAATCCAAGGAGAAATATCTATACAAGACTGGCTGAACTTTTACCGCGAACTAATGACTACAGAGAAAAATTTGAGAATTTGTAATTTACATAATGTGATTTCTCAGAACGATCCTTTATTGGACTCAGAGATAACCAATGCAGACATATACAAGGAGATAGCTGGTTTGAGGAGTAACAAGGCATGCGGGCCCGATGGCATCCCCAATGAAGTATTAAAAACACTCCCTGATTCGTACATACTGCTGTTGAAACAACTCTACAATAGTGTTATGACGACTGGAAAATACCCAGCAATTTGGACTAATTCCATTATACACCCAATCTTTAAAAATGGTTATAAGAACAGCCCCTCCAACTACCGAGGTATTGCACTGATTAGCAATGTATCAAAGCTTTTCACATCAATCCTAAGATCACGACTGGAGGAATGGGTCGAAGGAAGAAGGGTTATACCCGAAAACCAAGCGGGATTTAGAAAAGGAAGATCATGTATTGACCACATATTTACACTAACTACTTTAATCCAACTATCATTAAGAAAAAAGAGGGGAAAACTATATGTCTTTTTTGTCGATCTAAGGAAGGCATTTGATACTGTACCTCACTCAATACTTTGGAAAAAACTTTACAACCTAGGCATAAGTTACCAATTCATAAGTACGATCAGAAGTTACTACGAACAAGCAACTATAGCTATCAGATGGAAGGGATCATTTTCGGAAAGTATTAAGATAAACTCGGGAGTCCTCCAGGGAGAACCACTTTCCCCACTGCTATTTATATTATTTATCACGGACTCAATCAAAATTTATAATAACTCAGACCTGCCGAGTGTAAATTTGCCAGAATTTGGAGATATCCATTTATTGCTGTACGCCGACGATATAGCAATTATAGGTGAGTCCAGGATGAACCTCCAAAAGAAGATCAAAATACTGAAAGAATATCTCGATGAGAACTTAATGACACTAAATGAGTCCAAGTCAAAGATTATGGTGTTCCGTAATGGAGGTAAACCCTCAAATAAGGATAGATGGTTCTGGAATGATAAACCCATAACAATAACTTCAAGATATACATACTTGGGATTCCCTCTGACACCAACAATAACAACTACTCACCCGGCAAATTACTTTAAAGGAAAAGCACTTACAGCAATTAACGCCACACACCCAATACTAATAAAATCAAAAGCAAAGTCAATAAATTTATCAACCAAACTCTTTGATACAATAGTGAGAGCTGTCCTGATGTATGCCGCTCCATTGTGGGCAACAGAGCATAAAGACTTACTGGACAATATACAAGACATATTTATCCGTAGGTTCCTGAATCTGCCCAGATACACTCCAGGTTACCTAATCAGATTAGAAACCGGTCGTATCTCATTGAGTGTAACAGCCTTAAAATTAACCCTGAAGTATTGGCTGCGGGTGTTGAATACGAGCAGTGACAGATTGCCACGTATATGTTTTAATAGAACACGGGAACTGTCTAATGCTTCGGGCACACCCATCGGTTTCATTAAAAAGCTCACCAATCTGCTTAAAAATAATGGATCCCCTGCACTTGTTTCCTGTGATGACCCTGAAACGCTGAGGAGCGCGATTACAGGGCTCTTAAAAACAGCGGCAGACCAATCTATACAAAACGACCTTACAAGAATGGATAAATCTAAGCTATACTCTCACTACAAAGACATTCACATATCTTTCATGACGGAGGGATACCTTTTAGGAGATTTTCCTTTCCCGGTTGTAAGACTACTCGCACAAGTTAGAATACTTTCAAGTTTTTTTAGAGAAAACCACACCAAGATGCTCTGCGGTGAGGACCCGACTTGTACCTTCTGTAATTCAAAACTAAAAAATGAAATCACTCACTATATTTTTGATTGCCCTGCTCTGAAAGAAGAACCCTTATGCTTGAAACTGGGCAACTCTGTGCTTCACTTCCATCAATAATTGACAATATGACCCAGAATAAGTATATTGCTACGGCGTTTTATGGTTTCCACAAGTCCATATCTCAGAAGAAGGCCAAGTGATACTCACTCCTCACTTTCTTACTGCTACTCTTTTTGTATTGATTTCTTGCTTCCCTCTTTCTTTTTTTTTTTCTTTTCTTGTTTTTTTATTTTATTTTTCTTCTTACTCTGTATATATCGTTATTTCCTTTGTCTCACTGCTTTGTTCTTATGCATACCTCTGGTGAATCCTGTATAGGGTCAGTGACCCTAAATAAAGGCTTTTTTGTTGTTGTTGTTGTTGATAAGACACAATTTGGATTATAGATTATAAACACAAGGTAATAAGACCAAATCTAAAATAAATAAATAGTGTGTGACGTTTCGGTAACAGCGTTGTTACCATCTTCAGACAAAAGTACTGGTGGTAACAACGCTGTTACCAAAACGTCACACACTATTTATTTACTTATTTGGTGTTATTACCTTGTGTTTTACTCCTGCCAGTGGGAGAAACCTGCCACGACCCGGGATCGGATTCTGCATTGGGCACTTTTTATGAAGTTAAAAATTGCTCCAATGGCCCCCGATTCTTGCAAAAGTCCAACCTCACAGTGAGTGCAAGTAACTAAATAGGGATCTGGCACACTTGTAAGTGCAAAAGTTATTTCTACCTGTGTAGACATGGGTGCAGTGTAGAAGGCAACTACCCGCCATGATTATCATGGCTGCCACGTGTACTTGGGATGCTGTAGTGTATTGTGCCAGTAGGTTTGTTGAGAAGATTTACGACGGAGAAGTTACAGGGAGCTGTTCCACCCACTCCCGTTATGACTGGGCATAATGCCATCCAAGGATTTCTTTCAACTTTTGTGGTAATTTGTCAATGTTTAATGTTTACACATGGAGTTTTAAAAAGAATATTAATTTAAAAAATTGCCTTTAAAATATAGTGTTTATATATGTAGCATATATAATTTACATATCTACCACGTACTTGGTCCTCCAGACCTTCATGTGGGAGAACTAGCGCTGACGAACGCCAGGATTTCTACACCTAAACAACCATCCCCTAGTGAAGAAGGGCTTCTCCGTTATGAAATAGAGCAGCAGCGTTACGACCGCAGGAAATATTTCCAGCGCGCGGGGGGCTAATTAGGGTAACGGTGGCAGGAATGTCCCCCCTTTCTTTTCGGCCGTTTTTTAGCAGCTGGGAAATAATTGTGTGGGGGAATCCCGCCGCGGTATCTCACCCTGGGAACACATGTTCCTTCCATGTACTCGGGTTTCGTCAAACTGTCTATGCTACTCAGGGGACACAATACCAGCAAATTCAGAACGCCCAGTTGGCTTATCATTATTGTGTTTGACACCGACCCAAGTCCGCCAGATTGCGGAGTCAGTTCTTGCGTCATTTTAACTGGAGAGATGAATCCCCTCCCGGCAAAAACTTTGTTTGTTAGAGCTGGGCTAGTGTTGCCAAGTGATCACTCGCCGTTTGTGTAAATTCGAACGGCGCGTGAAGTCATCTTTGTTTCCTTCCACTGACAAGTCATCAAGTAAATGTGTGACACCACCACAGTCCCCGACACTGAGCGGAGCCAATCACTAGGTGAGACATTCCGCCGACATACCACGGGGGAACAATGGACAATGCCTCTTATCGCGTAAATGAGTATCATCATCATCATTCCATTAAATACATCGCCTAATTGTTTTGTTTCGCCATCTGGGCAGCCCCAGCGCGATCTCTCGAGACCACATTCTCGCGCCGTCAATCTGCGATCGGAGAACTTTGTCTCCTAGAGCTAAACATTGATTTTGAGAAGAACTTTGAGCAAACTGCTGCTCTGGAGGTGTGCCTCCCGACATGAGCGTCAGGTTTCCCGAGTTGCGTAGACGCGAGCTAGGGTCCGTCAATCTGCGATCGGAGAACTTTGTCTCCTAGAGCTAAACATTGATTTTGAGAAGAACTTTGAGCAAACTGCTGCTCTGGAGGTGTGCCTCCCGACATGAGCGTCAGGTTTCCCGAGTTGCGTAGACGCGAGCTAGGGTCCGTCAATCTGCGATCGGAGAACTTTGTCTCCTAGAGCTAAACATTGATTTTGAGAAGAACTTTGAGCAAACTGCTGCTCTGGAGGTGTGCCTCCCGACATGAGCGTCACGTTTCCCGAGTTGCGTAGACGCGAGCTAGGGTCCGTCAATCTGCGATCGGAGAACTTTGTCTCCTAGAGCTAAACATTGATTTTGAGAAGAACTTTGAGCAAACTGCTGCTCTGGAGGTGTGCCTCCCGACATGAGCGTCAGGTTTCCCGAGTTGCGTAGACGCGAGCTAGGGTCCGTCAATCTGCGATCGGAGAACTTTGTCTCCTAGAGCTAAACATTGATTTTGAGAAGAACTTTGAGCAAACTGCTGCTCTGGAGGTGTGCCTCCCGACATGAGCGTCACGTTTCCCGAGTTGCGTAGACGCGAGCTAGGGTCCGTCAATCTGCGATCGGAGAACTTTGTCTCCTAGAGCTAAACATTGATTTTGAGAAGAACTTTGAGCAAACTGCTGCTCTGGAGGTGTGCCTCCCGACATGAGCGTCACGTTTCCCGAGTTGCGTAGACGCGAGCTAGGGTCCGTCAATCTGCGATCGGAGAACTTTGTCTCCTAGAGCTAAACATTGATTTTGAGAAGAACTTTGAGCAAACTGCTGCTCTGGAGGTGTGCCTCCCGACATGAGCGTCACGTTTCCCGAGTTGCGTAGACGCGAGCTAGGGTCCGTCAATCTGCGATCGGAGAACTTTGTCTCCTAGAGCTAAACATTGATTTTGAGAAGAACTTTGAGCAAACTGCTGCTCTGGAGGTGTGCCTCCCGACATGAGCGTCAGGTTTCCCGAGTTGCGTAGACGCGAGCTAGGGTCCGTCAATCTGCGATCGGAGAACTTTGTCTCCTAGAGCTAAACATTGATTTTGAGAAGAACTTTGAGCAAACTGCTGCTCTGGAGGTGTGCCTCCCGACATGAGCGTCAGGTTTCCCGAGTTGCGTAGACGCGAGCTAGGGTCCGTCAATCTGCGATCGGAGAACTTTGTCTCCTAGAGCTAAACATTGATTTTGAGAAGAACTTTGAGCAAACTGCTGCTCTGGAGGTGTGCCTCCCGACATGAGCGTCAGGTTTCCCGAGTTGCGTAGACGCGAGCTAGGGTCCGTCAATCTGCGATCGGAGAACTTTGTCTCCTAGAGCTAAACATTGATTTTGAGAAGAACTTTGAGCAAACTGCTGCTCTGGAGGTGTGCCTCCCGACATGAGCGTCACGTTTCCCGAGTTGCGTAGACGCGAGCTAGGGTCCGTCAATCTGCGATCGGAGAACTTTGTCTCCTAGAGCTAAACATTGATTTTGAGAAGAACTTTGAGCAAACTGCTGCTCTGGAGGTGTGCCTCCCGACATGAGCGTCAGGTTTCCCGAGTTGCGTAGACGCGAGCTAGGGTCCGTCAATCTGCGATCGGAGAACTTTGTCTCCTAGAGCTAAACATTGATTTTGAGAAGAACTTTGAGCAAACTGCTGCTCTGGAGGTGTGCCTCCCGACATGAGCGTCACGTTTCCCGAGTTGCGTAGACGCGAGCTAGGGTCCGTCAATCTGCGATCGGAGAACTTTGTCTCCTAGAGCTAAACATTGATTTTGAGAAGAACTTTGAGCAAACTGCTGCTCTGGAGGTGTGCCTCCCGACATGAGCGTCAGGTTTCCCGAGTTGCGTAGACGCGAGCTAGGGTCCGTCAATCTGCGATCGGAGAACTTTGTCTCCTAGAGCTAAACATTGATTTTGAGAAGAACTTTGAGCAAACTGCTGCTCTGGAGGTGTGCCTCCCGACATGAGCGTCACGTTTCCCGAGTTGCGTAGACGCGAGCTAGGGTCCGTCAATCTGCGATCGGAGAACTTTGTCTCCTAGAGCTAAACATTGATTTTGAGAAGAACTTTGAGCAAACTGCTGCTCTGGAGGTGTGCCTCCCGACATGAGCGTCAGGTTTCCCGAGTTGCGTAGACGCGAGCTAGGGTCCGTCAATCTGCGATCGGAGAACTTTGTCTCCTAGAGCTAAACATTGATTTTGAGAAGAACTTTGAGCAAACTGCTGCTCTGGAGGTGTGCCTCCCGACATGAGCGTCACGTTTCCCGAGTTGCGTAGACGCGAGCTAGGGTCCGTCAATCTGCGATCGGAGAACTTTGTCTCCTAGAGCTAAACATTGATTTTGAGAAGAACTTTGAGCAAACTGCTGCTCTGGAGGTGTGCCTCCCGAAATGAGCGTCAGGTTTCCCGAGTTGCGTAGACGCGAGCTAGGGTCCGTCAATCTGCGATCGGAGAACTTTGTCTCCTAGAGCTAAACATTGATTTTGAGAAGAACTTTGAGCAAACTGCTGCTCTGGAGGTGTGCCTCCCGACATGAGCGTCAGGTTTCCCGAGTTGCGTAGACGCGAGCTAGGGTCCGTCAATCTGCGATCGGAGAACTTGGTCTCCTAGAGCTAAACATTGATTTTGAGAAGAACTTTGAGCAAACTGCTGCTCTGGAGGTGTGCCTCCCGACATGAGCGTCAGGTTTCCCGAGTTGCGTAGACGCGAGCTAGGGTCCGTCAATCTGCGATCGGAGAACTTTGTCTCCTAGAGCTAAACATTGATTTTGAGAAGAACTTTGAGCAAACTGCTGCTCTGGAGGTGTGCCTCCCGACATGAGCGTCAGGTTTCCCGAGTTGCGTAGACGCGAGCTAGGGTTGCGAGGCCACCAATATCATCTGTGTCAGGTGTCGAGTGGACAACTCACCCCGGTGGTGCGGCGCTGGAGACCCGCGGGCTGGAGACTTGCCACCGCCACCGCCGGTGCGGACCCGTCGCTGGTCTGCAACATTTGCATAGGTTGGCAGGCGGTCAGTGTGTAAATGATGGTCCATGCCATGTACCGGAGCTCTACCAGACTGATTGTCCCCTGAACCAACGGTTTCCCACAAGTTGGTCAATTTTTTACTTGCGTGAAGCAATCATCACTAATTATTTTGTTCTAGATTTAAAAAAAAAGACAAATAGAGCGGGAGGAGCAGTTTAAATCTTCCATTTTCGACGGTCATAACCCAGGATTGAATCCTGCATTGGCTACTTTTTTTAAAAGAAAAAATGTCTTCAATGGACCCAGATTCTTGCAAAATTCCCACTAATGAGTTCAAGTAACCAAACGGAGCTCTAACACACTTGTCAAACACTTGTGTGTCGAGCTGACATGTCTGGACAAGTTAGAGTAAAAGCAGTCGCCATCATGGCTGTTTGTACCACTTATGTGTGTTAGGGATTAAAAAAAAGACAAATTTCTACAACTCCGCGCTTAGGGAAATATGGATATTAAGAAGACTTAGCTTCAGTCTAGATATTCAGTGTAATATAGATATAATAATTAGAGCGGGTGGCTAGATGTGTTCAGGCAGACAGGCCAACTCACCTCTGGCGGGGGGAGGTTTGGAGCGGCAAGGACTAGCGGCGGCGGACTTGTACTTCTCCTCGATCATGGTGACGTAGCTGGAGGGCGGCGGGACATCGCTGGAGCTGTACTGCGGGGTCTCGGCGTGGCCGTGCAGCAGGGCGTCGATCTCCTCCTCCAGCGTGGGCGGCGGGCTGGGCGGGCCCCGCGTCGGCCCTTCCTCCAGCTTCTGGATGGCGCCCAGCAGCGCGTGCCGCAGGTTGGCCAGGTTGGGGGCCTCGGGCTGCACGGGGCCGCAGCGCTTGTGCACGGGGCTGGAGGCCATGACCCGCGTGCCCATGAGGATACGGGGCTTGGCGCCGCCGTACACGGCCTCTGGGGTGGGACAGAAGCTCTTGTAGCCGCTGTCGATGGAGCCGGCGTACTCGCAGCGCAGCGAGATTTCATCGTCCGAGTCCGCCAGCGCGCCGATGGTGTCGAGCAGCGGGTTCTCCGAGGGCGCTCGCCGAGAATGCATGGTTCTCTTGGCGGGGCTGGAGCGGGGCGGCGTCTGGGAGGCTACGACCTCCTCGAAGATGGAGTACATCTGGAGCATCTGCCGCGTGAAGTCATCCCCTTGCACGCTGAGCTCGGCCTGCGCACCACACGCCGCTGTCAGCATCAATACGGCGAGCAGGTCGCCAACATATCGCCGAATGTCGGCATGGAAGAATGACACCGTTTCTCTAGTTATAAACCGCGTCGCTACATAAGTGGGCACTTTCTTTCAGCAAGTTTTACTTTATCTCTGAAAAATAAAAAACAAAAACAACGCGAAACATGGCGCCAAATTGGAAGCCGCTGAGGTGCGCAATATCAGCAGAAAAAAAGTCGATGACTCTACGGTCTGAAGTAAAAAAAAAAGAAGAAGAAGAATACACAGAAACAACTTTCACGTGTGAAAATGCACAGCAGTGATCCTAATTCAGTGATTTTTTATTTATTTATTTTTTACCAAGAACCAGCCTACTTACCTCCCACTGACGTCACCTGACGGGAGGTGAAAAAATCGGCTGCATCGTTGTCTCTGCGAAATTTTGCCTCCGTCGTCTGCCATTAAAAAGCAATTAACCCGATGTCGTTTGAATATTTTAGCCGTGTAATTATTACTTGACGATCTCCACTTCCAATGAAAGGGAGGTCATTCTCTTCTTTACTCTGAACCTCTTTAATTGAGGCATCCCAACTCCATGGCGTTGGAGGCAAAATTATATTTTCTCTCTTTTTTTTTTTAGAAAATGTTCCCAGAGATTTTGGTAGGTGCTGCAGCTCCTAGTGAGGAAGGAAGGTTACAACATGGCGTAAAACAACAGCGGATGTTGGGGATGGATTCGTACAACGTAAGTGTGGATCCAGCACCGAGATCTTCTTGCCGGGAAATGTCTTTGCGGGAATGTGGAGATCTAGAGGACAGAGATATTGAAGCCGCCGAATATCAAACCATTACTTTAAGTATCGTCCAGCAGGCCGCGGACGTCCAACATTTACAACGAGAACCATCCAAGGTTTGTGCAAGTTTACAAGGTCAGCCACGACTGGTCTCCGGTCCCTCCCAGTACACTTTCCGAATACCATCCCTAAGTGTGGCACATATAAGCAGAATCGCCCAATACAATGTTAGAGCTCTTAAACAATGTGGCCAACACGCCATCAACAACTCGAGCCATTTTGAAAGCCAAGACCCAGCAAGAATATAACATGTACCAGGGTTGATGATGGCTTGCGCCAACTATCGGACATTAACGTTACTATAAAAATCATTCGCTGGTTGGGAGCTTGTTCAAACAATAACATCAAACGTATTTCCCGATGCTTCGACCGTCCTCAAGGGAATGCTGAGTTCTCGAAATATAAGAATTAGAAGTCCCGCCATAACGCCAGTACTTCTGTAAATTAACGTTGTGTTATTGTGCACATTAGACGCGGTAAACCAAGAAAGCCAGGTCTGTACGGCTGTACGACCAAACAAGGAGATGGTTCAAGGAACAAAAGGTATTTAAGACCAAAGGTGTGCGAGCACAGGGCGTTTTTTTTTTCAATTGGAATTTACACCGGGAATGCAGTTAAATGGAGGTCTTCCTACCTACATTTCTGAAAACTTCTTATTGGAAAGGAATTATGTAAAGTCAACGGTGTGTGCAGGTTCAACAACATGACGTTTCAACTGTTCAACCATCCTATTGGTTGGCCCCACAGACCAATCAGCGCCTGTGCTGTGGAATTCCCCAGTTTTTGCTTCGCCCGTCTCCGCGGTTTTTGTGAGGAGAGCGGTCATGGTCAAGATGAGGAGGCAAACATCTTATTTTAGTTTTGTATTGGGACGTCGGTGTGCCACAGAGATGTCTTCACAACTTAACCCCAAAATACACAAGTAATATATCTAGATGCTTTTATAAAAATAAAATTAAAATGGTGATTTTTTTTTCTTTCAAAATGTTTGCATTCCTTAAGCTGACCCCAGGACATGATTTGGAATTCTCCGGGGGGTTGAACGTGGTGTTGAAGTCAAACAGAATAATTTCGTCTCGACCCGGAACGCCCGTACACAGACTCCAATACTTTGTATCCTCGAGTTTCATTCCAGATTGGAAACATCCGCCCACGACAATAATATGGAGGTCTCAGCTGCTAAGTCTGTTGGTTCAACTTCCCTAACAGTTGTCTAGCCCTCAGACACTGGGTGTTCCTGGGAGAACACAGTTTGACCTGGTGATTTCCCACTTATTGCGGCGACCAGAGCCAACACAACTCCATCAACAACCTAAGACACACCAGGGACATTTTCCCTGAGTCGGAACAACGATAACAAGTTTATAAACTCAGATTTGTATGTTGACGGCAGGTTTGTTTGTACGCCGTGTTATCCCTGTACTGACCCGGCCACTGACCATCCAAGCCTACGCAGTCCTGAATGTCGACAAGCTCGGCAAATATGCCCCCAGTAGTGGCTGTCAACATCGGCCGAACAAACACGGGCAGCAGTCCGGCAGACGATCATTAGCGCGCCATTAGTCATCTGCTGCATTCCTCCAGCTGGCCATTAATGACATGTTTGGGGACATTCGCTTTTATCTCACGGAAACCACATTTCCTCGAACCTGAGAGCCTCGCTTAGTTTTACACACCATGTACATGAACACTTCTTTGGTCTCAAAAAAAAAAAAAAAAGGCGAAACAGAATTTACGTCTGACACACGCGTTTCCTTCAATAAATAAACTAAATATTAACTAAAAATCATATCAATCGCACATTTTTATCCACTCAAATAATTTCAAAAGGAGTGGAGCTTGCAATTAAATTTGTATAGCGCGCGTGTAGAGTCCCTAGTTGCATAACGTCAGATAGGGACAGCCACTGGGCAGCCTTGGATGACTTTTGGAAACCAGATTCTTTTATACAAACAAGACCAGCACAAACAAAGGGGTCTCGAGACCTCCCACCGAGCCCCGCTGTTTACGTCCCCCGCCCCCAGGAAATGTTGACCGGACGAAAACTTCCAATTAACGGCGTTCTCTGTGATCGGCTGCCGACAAAAGTCCGCTAATCAGTGTTGCCGAGTGTAGTTACTGCCGTACAGGTAGCCAGCCCACTATCCAATGGTGCCATAGTCCAAGTCTTGTTGGACGTCGCCGCCACCATGGCACATGTCGGCCTATCATTAACAACTGCCTCTTTGACATAATGGAGCGCATGAAGCCGTCCAGGACTGACACAGACCACAAGGTGGCGATTTGAATTCGTCAAAGCTGGTGATTGTCACCGACAGTCTCAGTCTGGTGGAGACGGCTTAGAGACAATTTTGTGACGAGAAGGTGACCTTATAATAAAAGTTGTCTTGTGTCCGCCAACGGTGACACCAAAGGTATGAATGAGTCATCGTCATGGCGTTGTTTGCTCCAACACTCCGTATGATGATAAAACCCTTCGTAAAATATTTTTTTCGTATTTACACATTGTTCTAGTTCAATTATATAATTACACCATGTATATGTAATATCTACACAGATTTTATTTAATAATATCTCTATCTCTCTTTGTAATTTTTTTTCGTAAAAAAGATCATTAAAAAAATTGTCAGTTCCTCAAGTATTTGTCCAGACGACCAACATCCTTCTCTCTCTCTACGTCAATACAACGGCCGTCACAGAGGACATTTTAACTGACGAGGGCTACTTTCTATTTCGTAATCCTGTAGAAATAAAATTGGAAAAAAGGTGGGGCGGGGAGAAGTCCGACCACACTCCTGGACCCTTGGAATATTCGACCAAGTCCAAGGTGGCTGACTGCTGTGACATCTGAGACTCTTCATTGGACACGACAACATAACATACTTCTGACATCGCCGTGCTGACGTCGGGCAGTTATCCAAAGTAAAACAAGAAGTCTTCTGTATGGTCCAGGTAACCAAACAAGGACCACGGTTAAACAACAAACTACTCTTAAACGGCCAGTCAGGGACAGAAGCTGGAGGCAAGGTGTCGCATACAACTCTTACTGTGGGTGGACTAACGGAGGCATAACGCCAACCAAGGCATGGTCCGGGGCACTATCGGGCCTGTCGCACGGATGTACTTCCCAATATTCCACACAATCTCTGCAACTGTCTCCGTGGAGAACAGGATGATGGCAGCGAGTCGAGTTGCTAGTCCATCTGTGAGCATTGAGAGCTAAATTTGTTCATCTTCGCTCCAATGAGGCGCCTTTGATTGTGACAATTTCTTCAATACCCCAAAGATCAAGAAAAACACATAACTTGTCTATTGTCTGCCTCGATGTTGTCAAATTCAGAACGTCCACCCGGAGGCCCTCATCCATTCTATGGCTGAAATAAGGACGGATGTCCCGGTGGTCAGTCGACTGCGGTATCGTCCTTGACAATTTCCTCCCGGCAAAAGTTCCATCCAGAAGAAATCAAGTTGCCACGTGGGGGTGGCCGGAAGTGGCCGCCCACTTCTAAAGACACCGCTCGGCGGCGCCTCTCCTGATAAATTATCGGTTGAAGAAGGAAAATGGTCCGAAATTGGCCAAAATTACTCCTTAGGCCTAATTTCTCATTTCCTTTTTTTTTTTTTCTTAAATCTTCTATTTTCCACTCTTCCGATTTAAATTCTTCATTTTTCCTAGAGTGTGTGGGAAAAACAAGGTTTTTTTTTTCTTTCAGAGCGTTCGTGTTCAGAACAAACCAGCGGGTTCCACAATACTGAGGACGGCGGCTACCGAAGTCTGCAGAACTACGGCAATCAAGTGATACCAGAGGAATAGAAGTTATATTTGAGAAGTTTCCCCTAGAGTTGTACAACGCCATTGTAACGCCAGAAATCTCCACATTGTGTGTAAATCTTGAGACTACGAGTCGAAAAGAGCTCTAGTGCTGCGACATCGAACAAACAATAGATACAATCCCGGGCCGAAATTCGACAGTTCCCACCATCCCCCCCCCCCCCCCCCCCCCGAACAATCAATAGAGAGAAACCCTATACTTCAGTTACTTTCAAAATCACGAAATATTTAAGACGTTATGCATCAAGACCGTTCCTTTAGGATCTTTGGATTGTAAGAACAAGTCGTGTTACCAAACCGTCAAAAAAAAAAATTCTGTGGAGCAGGCAATCTGGCAGGATGTAAAGATCACCAGACCTTGCATTCCTTGGTAGGTGACCAGCTTGCCGCAATCTTTACTCCGACTGAGTCCCAGCAGCTTTCTAACGGTGCCGCAGCTCCATCCTCAGGGGAGAGCCGGCTTCGAAATGATGATAATTTCTCCCCACAGACATCTTATAAAACCGGGACGATAATCATCATTATCGGCGTGATGATGATAAATAGCCAACGACATCCGTAGAGGAGCAGCGGGCGTGAAAAATGAGGGAGAATTTGTGCGAGGAGTATTCTCCATTAATTCCACAAGTGTTCGTCCAATGAATAATGGAGCGTCTGTGCCCCGGCAACACAGCCGCGACCACCAGTCAGTGCAACGGGGCTCCGGCACACGTAGGATCGAACTGTTTTCTACATGTGTGGTGTATTTTCTGCAAAAGCAGTTGCCAACTATGCTTATCATGGCCACGTGTACTAGGAATAATAATAAGTTTGATGGCCCGATCTTGAATAGAGACGTGGGGACACACAGGGTCCAAACGTCAACTTCTAAGACAAACGGATCACCAAGGTGTAAACGTTGTAAAAAGTTGTACCACGTACACCTGGAGTACAGCATGGTCCCCTGACAAACCTCCAAGTTCACCTTGCCGCCGGGGGAGAGGATGCTTCCCCGTGCAGCGTACAGGGCTGAGTTCAGCCATTCCCAGTTCTCTAGCAAAGGGAAGAAGTGGATGGGACGTGATTGAGCGGCGGTGGACGGCGACAGGACGGGCACGCCCCGGCGCCAGAGTACGGCACCGAGGCAACATCTAATTAGGGGAACGTGGCTCCAATAATCAATCTAAATAAAGCCATGAAGTTCGTTTCCCATAAACACCCTCGTCATTGTTTGCCAGAGTGTTGGGTAAAACGTCGCATATAACAATGATGCGCCATCAATAAACTGAATATAACTACATTATAATTATGTCCAAAAACAGGGCACCTCTCCCCTTTAAAAAGGCATCCAAACAATGATCGTCACCACTGTACAGAACGCTACGTTGGTGATATAAAGAAAGTGCCACTGCACTAGCTTGGCATACCTGTCTGTACACCACATTCGTTGTGTTGATGTATTTTTAAAAGGAGAGGTGACCTCTTTAGACCCCCTATATATATATAATATTTTTTGTTTAAAAAAACAATCACTTCGCTCAGGCCGCGCGGATCTGTCCCCCACCACATGCAGCAATATTAAAAAGTTGAAGAAAGTGGCTTAAATCATATTCCATAATGTGGCGACAGAAGGAAGCCCGATGGAAGATTTCCCAAGAGCTGCTCTAAGAACTCATCAATAACACGACGACAATAAAAGAATGACACTCTGGACAACAACAGCAGAAATTGATCTGTTGCCGGCAAAGTAAGAGCTGTTCTTGGGGTTTTCTGTGTGCTGATTCCAAATCTGCAAATCTTTGTTTCTTTTAAGTTACCAACAATCATGTCGAAGAGGTTTTATCCCCATGTTTCTACTCCAGTGGTACAGAGTTCAACTCCAGTTGAAAGTCAACCAAAGCGGCGAAGAAGCCGCTATGGCGCGAAATTTAATTTTAAAATGTATTAAAGAAATAAAACCACTGATTTTAGAGAAAATCTCATTAACGCTAGGTACAACATGAGAGCAGATAGGGCTAATGCGGACAGCATTTCTGGATTCATCAACTTCTGCCTAGTGTAGTTCCACTGTTTTATAACGGTGTTCCTCCCAGCATGAACCTCGGCCGTTCAGAGCTGTTTCTAGCAAAGACATTTTTATTGGAACAAAGGTAAAATAGCGATATGAGAGCCACATAGAACGTCCCCAACCACGGACAGGAGGTCCAGTTAATGAGGTGGCGCTAAGCAGATTTATTTCTTCAGGTATGGCGGTCCTAGCTCGGTAATTCCTAGGAGGGCGACCGTCTGGAATAATTGGTTTTGGAAAGCTAGGCAAATGAGATGGCCGAAGGTTTGGCAATGGGGGCAAATAGAGTTTAAATACTGGGCAGAGAATCTATGCGAGATGGGGAAGTCCTGAGATTTCTGTTTGGATTCCCTCCATCTACAGCCCCCGAGTACCAACATAGCCATTAAAAAAAAAAGAAGTAAGTAAGGATTTAAACTCCACGCCACTGAGCCTCCAGTGTAATCGCTGACTGACTACGAGTGTTATTGGCTGGGAATGCATGTCCCCACAGCCAATGTAACCCTTTCACTTTGATTGGCTCCACAACCATTCAGCAGTGTATTTGCATACAATAGCACAGCTACCTACAGTGGTGTCCGGCCAGTGTAGGCAGGGTTTGCCCAGTATCCATGACATCTCCTGATCGTACGGTTGGTTGTTGGGAGATTCCCTCTGGGAGGAGTGCGGGCAGTAGGAGACTGGCGTTCAAGCAATTCCTTCTTTGCCTCAAGACCAACACCACGCTGTCTGAGGGGGATTTAATTGGCTCCCATCCAGATTCCAACATAGAAGTAAGCTCCGAGTACCGCAGCACATACTCATGGCATCGTCGGACTAAGAAATACCATTGTCATTCTCTTACTTTTGTTTTCACAAAGATACATGCACAGTCTACTCTAAATGCTGTTTAAAAAAAGCAGATCACTGATTTTTAAAAATTGACCGCCGCGTGAAGCATGAAAGTAGTTGTCATTTGGATACCTCGTGCACCCGCGGTTAGAAAGGAATAAATTTGTTTTGATAATGGAGTGAGGTGTTGAAGATAATAGTATTGCTGTGATAGCCTTATATACAAGATAGTCCAACGCCCTGTGTGAAACCACAATATTTAAAAACTTGAACTTAGAAAAAATATATTACGCGTCAATTTGTTTATCGAACCATCGACAGATCTGGTCGACGCACTTACAACGTCGCTAGCGAGAGTATAGGTCGAAATCCACGCCGTAAACAAAGGTTCTTAGCACAGCAGGCGAACTCCCCATTCCCGGGATAATCAACAAGACAGAGCTATTAGACGACGGCTACCTCTGCCCGTAAAGAAATTAGAAGGTGCGCGCGGGATGATGGTCAGTGGCATGAAAGAATTATCTTCACCGAGTGAGTTAGGGAGGTGCTGCCCTGGTTTTAATTCCCCACGGAGGACTCGTGAGGTAAACAGAAGAGAATCGTCCCACCCGTGGGTGCATCAGTTTTGGAATCAACTTATATTAGGGTCGAGAACATTTTGACTGTCGATGGATAAACAACAGGAGCTCGTAGCTCTCTCGAAGCTTCCTTGGATGTTGGAAGACTTGGAAAAAGTCGTGACGGGGAGTTACCTACCGACCGATCACCACCTCGGATCCAATGAAGTAAAAAATATCGAGAAGATATTGTGGAACAAATAGTAGAGCCTCTGAGAATACAAAATTCTGTGATATATTGGATATTTGACCAAGATTCAGCTACTGCTCACAAAGCCAAGTCAATGGTTCAACTAGGGTTAGAGATGTCGCCAATGAATGACCTTCTGCCTTTAACCCCTTGATTACAGTTTGTGGGCATATTTAGAGGAGAAGGGTTTTCTAAAATATATTAGAATTTGGATCAATTGCATCGGTGTGAGGGCAATGAAAGAATTATCCTTAGAAAAGGTGTATGCCCCCATAGATCAGTAGCCCTAACTTTGAAGGCCAAAATACGGGAGGACATTTTGAATAATCGGGCTAACTAATAACTGTTTTTAAAATGTATGACATATTAGTTCTAAATATTCTGCTAGCGTTTATTCATAAATTTAATTTGTTTTCAAAATGTTTGTAAGAGAGAATTCATGGCTAGACATTGACAATTACAAAAGTGTGAAAAAAAAAGTGCGAACGTCCGCCAATAGCGGCATTCCTGGGTTCCAGCGGGGCATACTGAAGCATTCCGGAACATAATGTCCCCGTGACATTCCCCCCTTGCATTGTAACGGTGGTCCCATTAGGGGCCCGCAGACGCGTGCATGGTGGACGGTAGTCTGCCGCAAAATTAAAAAAAAAAATCGTCTGCGTTCACAATTTTTTCCCGCGCTTTTTTTACACCAATCATTTTGAAGTATTTTAAAGTATCCTATTGAGCAGCGTTTCTAATTTTTTTTTCTTTGGACCTCGGACCGCTATGAATTGTTGAAAATAAATTCGCTGATGTTTTTTTAACAAAACCTTTACTAGGTGTATTAAAATTTACCACTGAAGTCGAAAAAATTATACTTTGTTATTAATATCCTAAAATAAAGGCATTGACGTAGAAAAATGCACACTAATATATTATTTTTTTATGAGGATTTTTAACGCAGTCAGGTAAAAATCTCAGAGAACCGGTCAAAATCTTCCAAAGACGGCCTATCAGTTGAAAATCACTGATGTTGAGTAAAGCGCTTTTGTCTTAATATTCTTTCTTACATCGTAATAATAATTTAAAAAAAAACGATTATATTTCTTAATTTAAAAAAATATATACAGCATTACACGTTTTCTTAATTCAATATACCTATTCCCAACATTATTTTTTTCCATAACCTGTATTCAATGCACACATTTTTAAAAAAGGTTTTTTTTTATTACTACACGCAAATGTTATCTATAAATGGATAAACAACGCATGTTTTAAATGTTTGTACATTTTAAGATGTTTTTTATTACATAGAGAAGGTTGAAAAATAAAACGATTATGTGCACTTTTGATCGTCTTCCAAAATAAAATTTAAAAACAAACAATCTGCTGCTTTATTATATCTATATATAAGATATTTATATCTTAATAATGTAGAAATGCCATAATGAAAAGAACATTTTAAAAATCTAAATACAAAAGAATTTTAAAAATCTTAATCAAAAAAAGACATTTTTGTGGCATCAATTACAACAAAAAAAGGCCATTGTTTAGCCGACTTCCTCTTAAATGGCGGTGTGATTTATGTTCCGTTTTTATTTTTAAAAACCTTTCTTTTTTTTTTTCATGCATAAATATGTTATGTTCCAAAGGTCGCAATAATCGTCTGATAAATCCTTAATATTTGAGCCACATATATACGCTATTCTAAAATAAAACGGATACTCCAAATATATTATTAATATTTGTAACAATTAAATTTACTGGCAATGTGTTTCTTTTCCAGGGCTTTTAATATTGCAGTAAAGGTTTGTAGAGATAATATTTGATGTAATTATTGAAAAGAAACACACATTGCCAGTAAATTTAATTATTAAAAATTTTATCGATAAATGGCAAATGAATTTATAAAATTATATTATTAATATATACGCATTTAAAACTTAAAAATAACATATTTTATCTTTTTATTAAATAAAATGTTAGATATTGAGTGAAAAGCCGTTTAAAGTGAAAAAAAAGAGCTATATTTAAAATATCAAAATATTTCACAAAACAGTTATTTATGACGTTTATATAAAAAGAAAAATTCCCAATACAAATAGCGTATAATTAACAAAAATCTCATTAATAAGGAATTTATTAGATGACTTAGCACAATCTAATTTATGTATATGGTAAATGAGCCTTGTTAATAAATCTAAATATTACAAAAGAATATGAGAGCACTTACATTATAGCAGCAATTAATGTGTGTGTGCCTAACGAGATAGGAAACAATTTGTTGAGGAGCTCGTTATACGCCTCGACAAAAAATTACTTGAAAGTGATAAAGGAGATAATTTATGCATACTTCTTTATAATGATGAGAAATATTTTCCTCCGTACACATCCCTATAATTATGCCAAAATATATTTCTATTAGAATTTGGTATTCTTAATAGCTTTGTATCTAATACAGGAGGTCGTCTGGTCAATTGTTTTAAATCAAAAAATGGTATTTTTGAAAATATAATCTGACACATGTATTTTTTAAAAAAATGTTTAAACATTTATACTTTAACACACAAAAAATAATATATTATTTATTATATATCTAAGTGTAGAAAGTGTGAAAAGTATAAAACTATTTATAAGAATTACGTTGCGTTTCACCTATATTCATTCTTCAAAGAAAATAATAAAAAAATTTGCGGAACTCATTATTATTGGCGTTCTAAATAATTTTGTTCTAAATTTTTAATAAAATTATTATATTGAATTTAAGTTTTTTAAATGAAATATATATACTTTATATTATATTTTTCTTTCACAAAATTCATAGACAGAATTTTAAAACATTTTCCCTATTATCACACACAATATCTTTAAAAATAAAATTACATATTTGCAACATTCACAAAAGTTATATATATTTGTTTTTATAAACCATCCTAAATATAAATATTTATGCTGATTACTTCACTAATTGGATTTTATTGACATTTGTAGTAAATATCTAAAAAAAAATTTCTTCTCTCTCTTCTGCATCTAAAGCCAATTCTCTTAGTTGCCCCTGGCAACAGTCGATTTCCTCACTCAACTTCCTCCAACAATGGAATGGAGAAAGGGGGCATCTGGTCATTTCGGACTTTTTTTTCTCTCGACTCTTTCTTTCTCTTCTCAAATAGAGAGGTCGAGATTACTTGGCCAGACGATTATGTTGTAGGTGCTTTTAGAGGGGTGAATTTAGAGATATTTTTATGATATTGAAAAAACTTTAATTTATCTCTAAGAACTTGATTCAATTCTCAGAGAAAGAAATATATTTTTCATCAACGAACTATTTTAGAACTGTGGGACCTTTCCAGATTTAAATTAGCAGACGAATCTGTGGATGAAAAGTGCATAATGACGAATTATATATATACTATACACGCTTTAAGTTCAATATGTAGCACGTGTGATTAAATGACCCTACATCTGATGTTTGCTCTTTTTTTTTTTGTCAATCTATGAGTGCAGCGATATTGGGCCTCCACAGTGTTTACCGGGAGACCTGCCCCTGGGTAAACATTCGTGTCGTTGCCCCCTGGACTTACCACCTGGCAGCGTACCTTCTCTTTCCTTTCCTGATTTGCATATTATAACAACACCGTTATGTCAAATTTGTCACGCTATCATAACATATATGCTGTAAAACAGCATAGTCTTTTTTTGCACCAAAAAGCGAATTATCCTCATTTCGTCAAAATCCCCTTTGCTCTTTCTAGCTTTACGCCATCTATATTTGGACCAAAAATATACATATTAAAACATTATGTTATTCCTTTTAATATGAAATCTGCTATTTCATCTCCTTTTAGAGGCAACAATCTGAAGCGCTGCAAGAAGCCTTCCCCGTCATATATCAAAAAGGAGAAGCATTCCCTTTGTGTCCGAATTCTCTCCAGGATACCAATAAGAATTAATACGTAACGAAAGTTGTTTGTTGCATTCTGAACCATTAGAAGACATCTGAACAACATTACATCCCGAAGTCACCAATTTGCCATGAATGTAAACAGTCCAATTCCAATACAATATTTGGAAGAAAAAAATCTCTTGAATTTAGTTAACCCTATTCTAGATATAAATTGAGGGTGTGTCATCCCGTGTATGGGTGATTTTACTTTTGTAAATTTATTTGAGATTAATTACACAACTATCTAGCTAAAATAAACTGATGCAATGCCTCGAGACATAGAAAATATTAAAGAAATGTTACACAAAAGGATCTTAATCGCTAAACTTTCAATTTCGCCGCCGCACAAAATTCAGTGTGATAAATGCTGAGACGGGATTTAGAGATTTTTGCATCCTGTTTTATCTTCCGACGTTTTACAGAAAGCAAAGATAACGTTTTCCCTCCGAGCCATCCTTGTACACGCTTGTTCGGCGGTACTTATACTAAAATTGGAACGATACAGAGAAGATTAGCATGGCCCCTGCGCAAGAATGACACGCAAAATCGTGAAGCGTTCTCCAAGCCATCCTTGGCGTAAAAATCTTAAACCACCCTTAGTTATGAAGGCTAAAACCTCCCCTTTGGTATAGAATCTTAGCTATCCTTAGATATGAAATCTTAAGCCATCTTTAGATATAAAAAGACATAAAAAATAAAAAGATTGGACAGAGACTTATTCTACTTTATGATTCAATATAAAATTGTGAAGTCGTTTTTTTTTTTTAACTACAAAGATTTCTTACAATGATTTTTTTTTTGTGAGAAATATTTGTGGTTTTAAATTTATTCTTCTTGTTCATGTGAGTCGCGGTACTCCGAAGGGACGGAGACGAACTATATTTGCATATTGCGCTGTTACCAAATTACTTTGGATTTAATGGCTACGTTCGTTAGTACAAGAGTTTTCTCTGAGTAAGCCGTTGTGTGGGGCGCCGATATTTTGCCATCTTGATTTAACTCTACTATGCTTCCTTTTTTTTTTTAACATGTTAACTTGCGCGATTTAAATTCTCTACTCTTTTTTATATATATTATTAATTAATAGGAATTGATATTTTGTAATAATCATTTAAAAAATATATTTTTAAATAAAAAATAATAAGACTCTGGGGTAAATCAAACTCTGCCTTTGCCGGTCCCAAGCCCGGATGAAAAAGGAGGAAGGGGAGCAGTAACAAGCTCGCTAAAATACCTGGGCTCAGCTGCCCCGGCTGATAAGCACCCTGTAAGGGCTCCTAATCCGGGGATACAGGATGAGCAGCGTTTGTACTCCATGTTAGGAGCGGTTGCACATGGCGTCTGTTCCTCATGTCATAGGCGGCCATTTCTTTTGGAGCTAAGTCGGCCTGCCACTGAGTAGTGCTCCCAGTCTTAATGACAAAGGCAGACACATTCTACTTCACCCAGTCATGATGGTTGTCAAAGCAGACACCATCAAAAGTCTCAAGCTTCACAAGCTTGATACCCTAATATGATTGAGTGGAGATAAGAAAGAAGAAGAAGAAATTCTCTACTCTGTTAATATATATTTTTTAAATTGTGATTTTAGGATCTTTGCTTTGGAAGACACGATACCGAAAAATCTAGAAAATAATCGATAAAAACTCTCTGTTCCTAATTTTATTCCAACAAAACTTGAACGAAATTCCATATTTTACAGCAGGAGATCTTGTGAGGGATTATTTGAAGAGTCGGGATGAGGAGGAAGGATTTCTTCTCTGTGAGAATTTTGCAATGGGGAGGAAAATGTTTAGCAACTCTAGGAACCTGGGGTTGGCCAATTGGCGGTGATGAATGCTTGTCAGGGCAATTAAGGGGCTGGGATTCACCTGACCTGCTTCGGATAATCTTTTTAAAGCATAAAAATCGAATTCTATAATTTTGAAGAATTTATTTTAAAAATAGCCATATTATTCTTGAAGGCGCGTTTTTTGACATAGACAAAAAAAAAAAAAAACTTTTGCAGACTGAAACAAGTTTGAACCAAGTGTAAAATGCTATGGACATTTTTTTAGAGGAAAATATTCAGAACAAGGACAACTCCCTTGTTCCACGCCAGCACTGATGGCCATAGAGCTATCCAGCACAAGGACAACTCCTCTGTCCACCCCAGCACAAGCTATCCAGTACAAGAACCACTCCTCTGTCCACGCCAGCATAGAGCTATCCAGCACAAGAACAAGTCCTCTGTCCACGCCAGCACAGAGCTATCCAGTACAAGAACAACTCCCCTGTCCACCCCAGCACAAGCTATTCATCACAAGAACCACTCCTCTGTCCACGCCAGCATAGAGCTATCCAGCACAAGAACAAGTCCTCTATCCACGCCAGCACAGAGCTATCCAGTACAAGAACAACTCCCCTGTCTGCCCCAGCACAAGAAATCCAGCACAAGAACCACTCCTCTGTCCACGCCAGCATAGAGCTATCCAGCACAAGAACAAGTCCTCTGTCCACGCCAGCACAGAGCTATCCAGTACAAGAACAACTCCTCTGTCCACCCCAGCACAAGCTATCCAGTACAAGAACCACTCCTCTGTCCACGCCAGCATAGAGCTATCCAGCACAAGAACAAGTCCTCTGTCCACCCCAGCACAAGAAATCCAGCACAAGAACCACTCCTCTGTCCACGCCAGCATAGAGCTATCCAGCACAAGAACAAGTCCTCTGTCCACGCCAGCACAGAGCTATCCAGTACAAGAACAACTCCTCTGTCCACCCCAGCACAAGCTATCCAGTACAAGAACCACTCCTCTGTCCACCCCAGCACAAGCTATCCAGCACAAGAACCACTCCTCTGTCCACGCCAGCACAGAGCTATCCAGTACAAGAACAACTCCTCTGTCCACGCCAGCACAGAGCTATCCAGTACAAGAACAACTCCCCTGTCCACCCCAGCACAAGCTATCCAGCACAAGAACAACTCCTCTGTCCACGCCAGCACAGAGCTATCCAGTACAAGAACAACTCCCCTGTCCACCCCAGCACAAGCTATCCAGCACAAGAACCACTCCTCTGTCCACGCCAGCATAGAGCTATCCAGCACAAAAACAAGTCCTCTGTCCACGCCAGCACAGAGCTATCCAGTACAAGAACAACTCCTCTGTCCACGCCAGCACAAGCTATCCAGTACAAGAACCACTCCTCTGTCCACGCCAGCACAGAGCTATCCAGCACAAGAACAACTCCTCTGTCCACCCCAGCACAAGCTATCCAGCACAAGAACCACTCCTCTGTCCACGCCAGCACAGAGCTATCCAGCACAAGAACAACTCCTCTGTCCACGCCAGCACAGAGCTATCCATCACAAGAACAACTCCTCTGTCCACGCCAGCATAGAGCTATCCAGCACAAGGACAAATCCTCTGTTCACGCCAGCACAGAGCTATCCAGCACAAGGATAACTCCTCTGTTCACGCCAGCATAGAGCTATCCAGCACAAGAACAACTCCTCTGTCCACGCCAGCATAGAGCTATCCAGCACAAGAACAACTCCTCCGCCAGCACAGAGCTATCCAGCACAAGAACAACTCCTCTGTCCACGCCAGCACAGAGCTATCCAGCACAAGAACAACTCCTCTGTCCACGCCAGCATAGAGCTATCCAGCACAAGGACAAATCCTCTGTTCACGCCAGCACAGAGCTATCCAGCACAAGGATAACTCCTCTGTTCACGCCAGCATAGAGCTATCCAGCACAAGAACAACTCCTCTGTCCACGCCAGCATAGAGCTATCCAGCACAAGAACAACTCCTCCGCCAGCACAGAGCTATCCAGTACAAGGAAAACTCCTCTGTTCACGCCAGCACAGAGCTACCCAGCACAAGAACAACTCCTCTGTCCACGCCAGCACAGAGCTACCCAGTACAAGGACAACTCCTCTGTCCACGCCAGCACAGAGCTACCCAGTACAAGGACAACTCCTCTGTCCACGCCAGCACAGAGCTATCCAGCACAAGAACAACTCCTCCGCCAGCACAGAGCTATCCAGCACAAGAACAACTCCTCTGTCCACGCCAGCATAGAGTTATCCAGTACAAGAACAACTCCTCTGTCCACGCCAGCATAGAGCTATCCAGCACAAGAACAACTCCTCCGCCAGCACAGAGCTATCCAACACAAGAACAACTCCTCTGTCCACGCCAGCATAGAGTTATCCAGCACAAGAACAACTCCTCTGTCCACGCCAGCATAGAGTTATCCAGCACAAGAACAATTCCTCCGCCAGCACAGAGCTATCCAGCACAAGAACAACTCCTCTGTCCACGCCAGCACAGAGCTATCCAGCACAAGAACAACTCCTCTGTCCACGCCAGCATAGAGTTATCCAGCACAAGAACAACTCCTCCGCCAGCACAGATGGCTACAGAGCCACCCCAGTCCCAAACCGGTCCCCACGTGGCTTCCCGAATTTGCCAAAGCTGGTGAATTTTATTGACCCCGATCTGTGAGCGTGGGTCAGCAGATGGTGCGGGGGTTCTTCCCTTGTTTTCTTTGGGCTTTGTACTTTTTATTGTTAGAAATATGTTCTAATCTTGTTTCTAAATACGTCTAGCTGGAAATAAAACTGTTTATATTTTATTTTGAAAGGCAAGAATTCTAACATCGATCGGATTGGTGATAGTAACCTGGGCACGTTCATTAAAAAAGAACGACATTTCATTGTACGTGGGACCCCGCTACTCTTCTGTATGATTGTACCTCGCCAGGGTTACCAAGCTGAAATCAAGACAGTAGACGAGAATACAATACAGCAGCCATTGTGGCCAGATATTGCTGCGTAGACGTTATGCAAATCAAATGGTCGCAGGGTGGGCACTCGGTCGTGACGGGAGAAAGTGGCAACAATGGCGGCTGGGTTCAACAAGGCGTGACCTTCCCAACGGTCACCCTGGTCAAAAACATTTAAATATTAATTATGGCCTCACAGAAGCCCCTGAAATAACTTATCTTTTTAATGGTAGTGGTAAAACTCATCATTATCATAAATTAAAAATCACAGAGTTAAAGAATCAAAGGGAATATTTGACCATATAGAACATGGTATCCACGTGGTAAATGGCCATATGTGTAAAGTAGGCTTTTTAGCGCTGGGAAAATGCAAATTGAGTTTGTAATGTTTTCTTTCTTTCCCTTAATGCTGAATATTTATGAGGACAGCGTCGAACTTCCAGTTTTGTCTACACTTGGAAGACTTCCCGTGTCTACCTTTCTGTCGTATCTACATGGATCTACCATCTGTGTCAGTCGAAGAGGCGCTGGAGCCAAATGATCAGTTTTTGATGCGTTGGGGCACAATTCTCTCAAATATATAAACCATCTTTAGTATCATAATCATTTTTATCAATATTTTTATATATTTATATTGTGGTGTTTTAGTTTCCCCTGTAGGACATCTTGTGTTCCTTTAGATCAATTAATCGTTGGAAATCTCAGATATATGATATTTTCTGTGAATAAATATAAGAGAGATAATACAAATTGACCATTGACCTTAGTTGAAAGGCAGCGATTTGAGAAGTTTTGCAGAAAAAAAAAAACACAGAAGTTAGAAACATAATTGTCACTTGGAAGTGTTCCAAACTATGTATCTATAATTGAGGGCACAAAACATTACTCTGGACTAATGGCACAAACCTGATCTCAGGAATGGGGGCATCGAATTGTAATAAAGATGTTTCTGGAATGGTGGCATAAGACATGTTTCAAGAATGAAAGAACAAAACACTCTTTTGGAAAGAAGGCACAAACATGCTTGTGGAATTAAGGCACTAAAACAGAGCGTTGTAATGAATTTACAAAACATTCTATGGAATGAAGACACAAAACATTACCTGGAGAATGAATACACAGAAAATTATCTGGGATGAAGACACAGAAAATTATCTGTAATGAAGACACAAACATTCTGTGGAATGAAGACACAAAAAATTCTGTGGAATGAAGACACAATAATTCTGTGGAATGAAGGCACAAACATTCTGTGGAATGGAGACACAAACATTCTGTGGAATGAAGACACAAACATTCTCTGGAATGAAGACATAAACATTCTCTGGAATGAAGACATAAACATTCTCTGGAATGAAGACACAAACATGTGGAATGAAGACACAAACATTCTGTGGAATGAAGAAACAAACATTCTGTGGAATGAAGTCACAAACATTCTGTGGAATGAAGACACAAACATTCTGTGGAATAAAGACACAAACATTCTGTGGAATGAAGACACAAACATCCTGTGGAATGAATTCACAAAACATTCTGTGGAATGAAGACACAAACATTCTGTGGAATGAAGACACAGAAAATTATCTGGAATGAAGACACAAACATTCTGTGGAATGGAGACACAAACATTCTGTGGAATGAAGACACAAACATTCTGTGGAATGAAGAACCTTACTGTGGAATGAAGACACAAACATTCTGTGGAATGAAGAAACAATAATTCTCTGGAATGATGACACAAACAATCTGTAGAATGAAGACACAAACATTCTGTGTAATGGAGAGACAAACATTCTGTGGAATGAAGAACCTTACTGTGGAATGAAGACACAAACATTCTGTGGAATGAAGACACAAACATTCTGTGGAATGAAGAACCTTACTGTGGAATGAAGACACATACATTCTGTGGAATGAAGACACAAACATTCTGTGGAATGAAGAACCTTACTGTGGAATGAAGACACATTCTGTGGAATGAAGACACAAACATTCTGTGGAATGAAGAACCTTACTGTGGAATGAAGACACATTCTGTGGAATGAAGACACAAACATTCTGTGGAATGAAGAACCTTACTGTGGAATGAAGACACAAACATTCTCTGGAATGAAGACACAAACATTCTGTGGAATGAAGACATATTCTGTGGAATGAAGACACAAAACATTATCTGGAATGAAGACACAAACATTCTGTGGAATGAAGATATAAACATTCTGTGGAATGAAAATACAAACATTCTCTGGAATGAAGACACAAAACAGTTTTTGGAGTGAAGACACAAAGCATTTTCTGGAATGAAGACACAAACATTCTGTGGAATGAAGACACAATAATTCTCTGGAATGAAGACACAAACATTCTGTGGAATGAAGACACATTCTCTGGAATGAAGACACAAACATTCTATGGAATGAAGACACAATAATTCTCTGGAATCAAATTCCCAAACATATTCTAAAGAATAACATTCATCTGGAATGGGTCATAAACGTTACAATGAAGGCAACAAACATTTCTCTGTAAAACATACCTCTGGAATGAAGGCACAAAATAGGATTCAGGAATGGGCCACAAAATACAAATCTGGAATGAAGGCGCGTAACATTTCTTTGGAATGAAGGCCCAAAAGTAGCTCGGGGATAAGGACATTATGAACACAAAACTTGTCTATTTGAGACGTTATGAGGGAGGGGTTGTACCTCAATAGCCACCATTGTTGGGGCTGCTACATGGTACGTCGTCCTGTTCCTGTGCGTCCTCAAGGATGAAGATAATGGGATGGAATGTTTCCTTCTTTGGGACATGGCTTGGGCGTCAAATGTAGAACCCTCTAGGCGATAAAGAATGCCTCACTTGGAAGACAGTCATTTATAATCCGATGGAAGATTACTAAGGGATGTTTACATTGGGAGGCTTAACTTGTCTATTCTCAGCACGAGGAATGTCTAGAAATTTCGACCAGTCTCGGCTAGCCTCCGTCACGGTTGACAATCCCGGCGAACAAAGCAAGAACCGCTGTATTGGCGACAACGCGGGGAGATCGTCCAATACAACCAACGTACGGAAGACATCGAACAACTTACCTAGCAGCAAGACTTCCAGCGGAGTAACGCCGGTGGGGCGAACACGTGACCAGATGGGCCAATGGGCGGCCGTGAGGAGGGGGGAACAAGTTGGGAACGACCTTGCCCTTCGGGCGGTCAAATTCGGGTCTTCCTTGGTGCACCTCGGCTTCAGGAATTTCGCCCCCAGCTTGTCACCAGGACTCTTGTGACAGTGCACTGCGTTCGCTCCAGGAATGTCAACTTTGGCTGGGCTCGCACCGAACTTTGATTAGGTTCACACGGATTGGCTCAAATTCTTGAACATAGATACTTGAACCCCGCAGAGCGAATGGTCGACTCAACAAGATTCGTTTAGCTTCAAGAACTACCGGCTCAAATTCAGTTTTCTGTGAACTTGTTCTCTCCCGTCACAATGATTCTCACCATTCTTTGTCAACTTTGGCCTAGTACAGGAGCATTTTGAAGCCGTGTTCCTTTGTTTACCTATTTCAGTAGAGCGTTTTTCCAGCAGTTTTTTTTTTTATACCTATTTTCACATGTTTCATTGGAACCCTATCTACAGTAGCGAGTTCTCTTTTTGTTTTCCCTTACGGCCGTTAAATTGTTCCTGTGAACACCTTCTGTTCGATGGCGTCGGCAGACTTTATTGATGGCTGGATTGTGGTAAACCCGGACGTGTCATAAAGACACAACAATGACCGACTCGGTGGAAACCCGGGTCCAACGGTTAACCCGATGTATCAGGAAAGTGGAGTCAAGCAGCAGAGACGACTTCCTGTTAGGTGGGAGATATGACCCACTTCCTGCTGCTCCAATCTACAGTGGAGAAAGTTGCGCAGTCGACCTACTGCGCATAATCCAAGTAACAATGGGCGCTCCGAGGCAAGCGTGCTCCACCGCACCTGGTGATGTCAATAATGATGATGAAGGAAGTGCAATGGGTTGAAATCAATCGGCTGAACGCCACGCCGATATCGATTTGACAGAGGGGCGACAAAGTAACTGTCAGCTTGGGTCGTAGTTTTGTTTATTCTTTGGTTTCTCCAGTGACGCCATATTGTTCAATCCCTAGGTCTCCATCCTGTCCAATTCTTCCTATCGTTCTTTCTACATTCACTTTACCCTAAACAACTTTCTCCATCAATCCATTTTCTGTCCCATTATATCTCCCATCCAATTCTTCTGTCATTTTCTGACCACCGTCAACAGACCTCTCCCAAACCTCTCAAGACTTCTCCATTCCTGTCAACCATTCTCCCCAGATCCACAGTCTAAATTTTTCCTTCCTCTGTATTCTCTCCATTGAACATGTCAACACTCCTCTCTAACTCCTGACTAAGCCTCAGCAGCTTCTTCCCGGAAAGTTCTGTTGTCCAAAGTGTGGTTTGGCCATCGAGCAAGGAACTTAGAGGAAGAGATGGAAGCTGACGGTGATGAGTTTCTAAAAGACAAAAGCTTGGCGAGCTTTCGGACAATAACGTCCAGGCAAGTTTCAGTGGATTTCACAGATGTCTGCAATCCTCGGGGCCGTAAAGAGAATAAAAGAAAGGTCCAAATATGGAGCAATCCCTCGAAATGACTTAAAATTTATCTTGATTATTCAAAACTCTTTTTTTAATATCCAATCTGGAAGTGCTTCCTTGTTCTTAAAAGAAAGAAAGAGTCGTGCGATCAGGAGCTGGAACTCCGTGTTTCTAAGGAGGAGCGGGGGGAGATATGCAAATTAAATTGATGGTTTAGATGAATCCCTTTATCACAAACAGAATTACCATTGATACATCTTTTTCACAAATATTCAATTTGCGATGTTAAACTTTTTTTTTTTTTATAGACTAATATTTGAAAATATATATCAAAATTTTTATTGATAAATTGATTTTTAACAAAAATAAACGTTGCGTCCAATATGCATATATGGTATTAGCGAGAGAAGTGCCAGAGTAATGGCACCAAAATCTTGAACATATGGTAGATACGGGGAAACATGTTTTTAATGTTTGAACTTTGTCCCATTTCTTCAGTTTCTCTTCTCTAAGCAGGTTTCCAGTGACGCCATACTTCTCTATCTTGAGTTCTTTACTTCTTCCTAACTTCCCATCCAGTCCATCAGTCCAATTCTTCCTACCGTTCTCTTTCCATCCATTTTACCTTCCAGTACTTTCTTCATCAATCCATTTCCTCTTACTATATCTCCCATCCAAATATTCTGTCTATTTCTGATGACCACCACCGTCAACAACAGACCTCGTTCCTCTCCCAAACTTCCCAAAACTTCTCCATTCTCCAGATCCTATCAACCATTCTTTCCTCCAGTTCCATATTCTAAATACTTCCAGCATTCCTTCAATTGTCTTCAATGTATTTCCACGACCAAGTCTCCGACCCACACATTCGTCCCGGATATAACGTATAAAAACAGACGAACAACATCAAACAGCTGATTGCGACTCAACGGTGAGCTACGCCATCTACCAGCAGAATTATCAACTAAACGTTTTTCTATTCATTTTCCAAAAATGGGGCCAATTTCCTGAAAGACGTATGTGGTTAGATTTTCGTGGTTGATGAAGAAAAGGTTTCAGCCAATATTATTTGAAATCTAAATAACATAATCCCCTGCGAACCAATAATTCAGAACATCAGGCCTCCAGGAAAAATTTTCTTTTTTAAAATTTTTTATTTGATAAATCTCTAGAGATTTCGAGCCCGAAAGTTAAAGATTTGTCAAATAAAATATTAAAAAGAAACTTTTCTCTGGATGTCTGATGTCTTCACTTTGATTTAAATAAGAATTCTTCGTTTTTTAGTTCAAATTTAATCTCAAAGGTGACGACTCATGCATCATCAGACTTCAATTGGACCTCTGATCTTCTTCGTTTATATTGTTCTCTTTGTTGCTGCGGACCGAAGTTGCGCACCTCGCGGTAAACAAAAGTTGTTCAATTATTAAAACAACCTGGCCTAGCGTGTTGATGTACTGGGCGAGATGTTGCCACCAGGGGTCCGAAGAAATAAGTATCTCACCTCTTTTTCCACTTGTTTTCACAGTTTAAAAATATTTGAAAATAAATTTGTATTTAGACTTTTAGAGTTTGATCAGAAAAGATTAAATATTAGGATCACAGGAATGGCGCAGTCCTGGGCGGTGTGTCCGACCGACCGAGCGGAGGACTGGTCTTCAGGCATTTCCCCTCTGTCAGGAATTACTCACTGCCGTTTTTTTACCCCACAAAACTCCCATTGTTGTGGAAGCTGTTTCTTCCAATCGGCGCAAAGTTTCCAGTAGCGTCGTTTTCTACAGGCGGTAAACGGAGTTTTGTTGTTTTCTACCGCGTGATCATCATTGATTCACTTATCATCATCATCACTGCCCTCTATCGCCGCCCACAATGGAGACTTTTTTCAACGCTGATTTATAAAATAAATAAGTCAAAATTATTTCTACCAACTTTGTACTGTTATGATCAATTCTAATTTTTTTTTTTTTTTTTTGGAATTCCATTATACAAGGTCTGTAGAAATTCAATTAAGTTGAGCTTTGAAAAATTGTCTCAAATTTCGGTGTTTCTTTTGATATGATGTTTTTTGATATAAAATTTCAAGACATTCACATATCTTTCATGACGGAGGGATACCTTTTAGGAGATTTTCCTTTCCCGGTTGTAAGACTACTCGCACAAGTTAGAATACTTTCAAGTTTTTTCAGAGAAAACCACACCAAGATGCTCTGCGGTGAGGACCCGACTTGTACCTTCTGTAATTCAAAACTAAAAAATGAAATCACTCACTATATTTTTGATTGCCCTGCTCTGAAAGAAGAAAGAAGAACCCTTATGCTCAAAACTGGGCAACTCTGTGCTTCACTTCCATCAATAATTGACAATATGACCCAGAATAAGTATATTGCTACGGCGTTTTATGGTTTCCACAAGTCCATATCTCAGAAGAAGGCCAAGTGATACTCACTCCTCACTTTCTTACTGCTACTCTTTTTGTGTTGTTTTTCTTGCTTCCCTCTTTCTTCCTTTCTTTTTTTTTCTTTTCTTGTTTTTTTTTCTTTTTCTTCTTACTCTGTATATATTGTTATTTCCTTTGTCTCACTGCTTTGTTCTTATGCATACCTCTGGTGAATCCTGTATAGGGTCAGTGACCCCAAATAAAGGCTTTTTTGTTGTTTTTTGTTGTTGATATAAAATTTCTTGATGCAAAGTTTTCTTTGTGTGATGTTTTTTGATATAAAATTTCTTGATGCAAAGTTTTCTTTGTGTGATGTTTTTTTTATATAAAATTTCTTGATGCAAGTTTTCTTTGCGTGATATTTTTTATATAAAATTTCTTGATGTAAAGTTTTCTTTGTGTGATGTTTTTTGATATAAAATTTCTTGATGCAAAGTTTTCTTTGTGTGATGTTTTTTGATATAAAATTTCTTGATGCAAAGTTTTCTTTGTGTGATGTTTTTGATATAAAATTTCTTGATGCAAAGTTTTCTTTGTGTGATGTTTTTTGATATAAAATTTCTTGATGCAAAGTTTTCTTTGTGTGATGTTTTTTTATATAAAATTTCTTGATGTGATGTTTTTTTTAAACGTAAAGTTTTCTTGATGGGATGTTTTTTTTTGCGTAAAGTTTTCTTGATGGGATGTTTTCTCGACGTGGTCTTAAAGCCTCCATCTATCCGCCTACAAACCCCACGATGTCTGTCCCACAACTGCCAGGATTGTTTCAGCCGGGAGGAGGAAATCCTCAAATTGAGGTTCCTTTCTCAAACCTCCTTCGAGTCACAAGCAAAAACTGCGGCAAAAATTACAATAAACATTGATGTATCTTCTAGAATTAATCCGCTTCAAATATCTCCCATCATGCATATATTTATGTAATTATATAAAATACATATCCCCTAGTCTTTGTATAAAATCCCAAGTTTTATTGTTGTAAAATAAACTCTCCAAACCCCATTAAGTAAATATACATATTTCAATCAAATAAGTCATGGGGCTCTATCATTTAAAACACGACCCAATTTAAGAATGTTCCAAATAATTGAACTGTCATCGGGAGTGAGCAAGTTGACAATTGTCTTAGAACTTCTTATAACATCTTTAATTCAAATATTTATCTTGGTCCCTAGAATCTCCTATAAATAGAAATTCCATTTTTAGTTAAATTTTTTAGATAATTTGCTTTTTTTGTCCCTTGAGCTTCAAATGATCAAGTTCGACTGTATTAAAAAACGGTTTCATAAGACTTAAACCTGAGAGTGTAGGATGGCTGGTAGGTCACCATATAAATTATAATGATGAATATCCCTGTAGAATAGATCAAAAAATTATATGAAAGACTCTATCTGAATATACAGTAGACTCTCCTATAACGCGAGTTTTTACAACGCGAATTTTCGTATAACGCGTTATAAAATAAAAGACATGATATTTGTCACTAACAATTTACCCAAACAACATTCGCGTTATACAAGTTTTATTTCGTACAACGCGAATTCCTATAACGCGATTTCATACAACACGGAACACATTAATCGCGGTATAGGAGAATTTACTGTAATCACATTTCCTCACTTATCTACATACTCACAATAGTTCAACATGTGAAACATATCACACTTACTTTATGTTTACACTTATTAAGTTTAAACTTTAATATATTGTAAGAAAGTAACAATGTAAACATTGTATCCCATAACAATGTATTTATTATTTTATTAACAGAGTATTATTTTTTATGTTTATATTTTGCTACTCTGTACACTTCCCTCTTTTGCTTATCTTTTGTTTATCACTCATAGTTTGTTCTTGTCTTAAATAAATTGTTGTCTCATCCCGAAGTTGGTCTTTCCTAATTTCCCACGTGGCAATATAATCACATTTCCTCACTTATCTGCATACTCACAATAGTTCAACATATGAAACATATCACACTTACTTTATGTTTGGCTTCATTAAGTTTAAACTTTAATATATTGTAAGAAAGTAACAATGTAAACATTGTATCCCATAGGGAAGGAGCTATGTAACAATGTATTTATTATTTTATTAACAGAGTATTATTTTTTATGTTTATATTTTGCTACTCTGTACACTTCCCTCTTTTGCTTATCTTTTGTTTATCACTCGTAGTTTGTTCTTGCCTGAAATAAATTGTTGTATCATCTTGAAGTTGGTCTTCCCTAATTTTCCCCGTGGCAATATTGTTTAGAACTGGCTGTGTCGTTATAAGCTGATGTTCTAGCAATAAACTTCAATATCCAATTGTTACACCTTTTGAACTTTCGAGGAATCCTCTTTTTCAAAATATTGATATGCTAAAGGCTACTAAACCATATTCAAAACTCCGCCATTTCACCCAATCATATTAAAATCTATCTTCTGACATACGCTGACAACATAGAGTTCCCTTTAGATCACATATATATATATATTTTTTTTTCAATTCTGAAAAAATCATTTTTATAAGCATAAGAAAACATATCGCCAACAAATCTTAATTTATTTATCATTAGCAGAGCTAACTATGCAAATTAAAACTAGTAGTAGCAGCAATATAATTTGCAAATTTAGATGGATGGTTACGTGTAGCGAAGGGTGCTCTTCATCTCCCCCCCAGATTTGCACAAATCGAGGGATATGCAAAATGGTTAAGTGGGGGGGAGAGGAAATAAAGTGGCAGACGAAACTGTAGGTTTTTCAATTAGAATTCCATTGATCTTCTGCGCCGTCGGGCCTGTGTCATCAATTCTCTCGACCTGCAGCGTTTCCTCAATAAATACAGAACGCTGTATCCAAGGCTTGCTGCCACGGTGGATTGGGTCTGTTACACATTGGCGATTTGCATAGTTGACCAATATACACAGAAATCTTTATATTTCATAATAGTTCTACGTTTGAAGTTTGGTAAACGAAAAATAACAAGAAATCGCTCCATTTCTTATCCTGATAAAAGGACTAAATGAATAATTTCAAAATTCACAGAAGTTCGAACTACATTTCGAGTTGCATAGCTGGCCCTATCTGATATCGAACCCAGGGTAAACAAATCTATTTCATTCAAATGTTATTACTCTCGCCAAGTGTAAAAATGTTGGCTGGAAACTTGGCTGAAGTACTTGCTGTGCCATCTTGAGAGATGTCGAGAGAAAAAAAAGTTTCCAGCGTTGCCGGGATGAAATCAGCACTTCCTCTTCAATTAAGGTCAATGTGGAAGGATGGATTTGTCACCCGCGGAATTGTGTGGTCATTGGCTGACCTCTCTGTGATCTATTAATAAAATCAATAAAAATCATCTCGAATTATCGCAATAAAACAATGAACTGCTGTGGTCCTCCACTAATTTTTCTCAATAATATACTTCTCTAAGATTGATTTAGAATCAATAAAAACCTTCTCCTACTTTGCGCTTTACTTCTTCTAGAAGTTCTTTAAATAGAAGTGACCATCAGCATGACCTGCTCCAGCTGCCATTCCTCTATGGCACTTGAAGCATTGAAAGCCGCGATATCTCAGTTTGGGAGACACTGAACCAACTTGGACAATCCGTTCCTCGCCAGTGCAGCAAGTTTAGGAAGATTGGACCAGTTCCAAGATCCGACAAAAATCACTTTCGTTATAAATCTTACAGGAGAAGTTTCGTTACAAAGATCCTACAATCTCAGTTTCTATGAAGATATCCCAGAATCAATTTCGCGTGGAATGTTTTCTACACAATAAGTTCGTATCAAAATCCTACACACATGCACAAGATCAATTTCTATGCAGATCCAACAAAATGAGTTTAATGGAAAATTCCTCAAAATCAATTTCTATGAAAATATTACAAAATGAGTTTCATGAAAGAATACTTAAATGAAGATATTTCAAAATCAGCTTCCTGCGATAATTCATCATAATTTGTCAATATAAGAACCAGTGAGAGAATGGTCCATCCTCAGCTATTCCATCCATTCAGATAATACGCCAAGATGTGCCATTTTGTCCTAACTTCCAAATGATCCCAGGACCAGCACTATGCTGTCAAACTGGGATTAGGAAAATTCCAAGTTCCCGACTGAATAGTTAGAAGAAAGAAAAGAAAAAAGAGGCGTCAAGAGCTGTCCTCCCAGACTCCATCGAGCTGTGTCGCCGTTTTTCTGGTTTCCCAGGAACTTGTGAACCATTCCCACAGCTTTGACGGGAATGTCTTACAATACGGCTGTTGTCACAACGTTGCAACACACGGGTTCACTGCTGCTTGAACCTCAGAGCACAGCTTTGACGGGAATGTCTTACAACACGGCTGTTGTCACAACGTTGCAACACACGGGTCCACTGCTGCTTGAACCACCGACTGCAGCTTTGACGGGAATGTCTTACAACACGGCTGTTGTCACAACGTTGCAACACACGGGTCCACTGCTGCTTGAACCATCGACTGCAGCTTTGACGGGAATGTTTTACAACACGGCTGTTGTCACAACGTTGCAACACACGGGTTCACTGCTGTTTGAACCACCGACTGCAGCTTTGACGGGAATGTCTTACAACACGGCTGTTGTCACAACGTTGCAACATACGGGTCCACTGCTGCTTGAACCATCGACTGCAGCTTTAACGGGAATGTCTTACAACACGGCTGTTGTCACAACGTTGCAACACACGGGTTCACTGCTGCTTGAACCTCGGAGCACAGCTTTGACGGGAATGTCTTACAACACGGCTGTTGTCACAACGTTGCAACACACGGGTCCACTGCTGCTTGAACCACCGACTGCAGCTTTGACTGGGAATGTCTTACAACACGGCTGTTGTCACAACGTTGCAGCACACGGGTTCACTGCTGTGCTTGAACCACCGACTGCAGCTTTGACGGGAATGTCTTACAACACGGCTGTTGTCACAACGTTGCAACACACGGGTTCACTGCTGTGCTTGAACCACCGACTGCAGCTTTGACGGGAATGTCTTACAACACGGCTGTTGTCACAACGTTGCAACACACGGGTTCACTGCTGTTTGAACCACCGACTGCAGCTTTGACGGGAATGTCTTACAACACGGCTGTTGTCACAACGTTGCAACACACGGGTTCACTGCTGTGCTTGAACCACCGACTGCAGCTTTGACGGGAATGTCTTACAATACGGCTGTTGTCACAACGTTGCAACACACGGGTTCACTGCTGCTTGAATCACCGACTGCAGCTTTGACGGGAATGTCTTACAACACGGCTGTTGTCACAACGTTGCAACACACGGGTTCACTGCTGTGCTTGAACCACCGACTGCAGCTTTGACGGGAATGTCTTACAACACGGCTGTTGTCACAGCGTTGCAACACACGGGTTCACTGCTGCTTGAACCACCGACTGCAGCTTTGACGGGAATGTCTTACAACATGGCTGTTGTCACAACGTTGCAACACACGGATTCACTGCTGTGCTTGAACCACCGACTGCAGCTTTGACGGGAATGTCTTACAACACGGCTGTTGTCACAACGTTGCAACACACGGGTTCACTGCTGTTTGAACCACCGACTGCAGCTTTGACGGGAATGTCTTACAACATGGCTGTTGTCACAACGTTGCAACACACGGATTCACTGCTGTGCTTGAACCACCGACTGCAACTTTGACGGGAATGTCTTACAACATGGCTGTTGTCACAACGTTGCAACACACGGGTTCACTGCTGTTTGAACCACCGACTGCAGCTTTGACGGGAATGTCTTACAACATGGCTGTTGTCACAACGTTGCAACACACGGGTTCACTGCTGTTTGAACCACCGACTGCAGCTTTGACGGGAATGTCTTACAACACGGCTGTTGTCACAACGTTGCAACATACGGGTCCACTGCTGCTTGAACCATCGACTGCAGCTTTAACGGGAATGTCTTACAACACGGCTGTTGTCACAACGTTGCAACACACGGGTTCACTGCTGCTTGAACCTCGGAGCACAGCTTTGACGGGAATGTCTTACAACACGGCTGTTGTCACAACGTTGCAACACACGGGTCCACTGCTGCTTGAACCACCGACTGCAGCTTTGACTGGGAATGTCTTACAACACGGCTGTTGTCACAACGTTGCAGCACACGGGTTCACTGCTGTGCTTGAACCACCGACTGCAGCTTTGACGGGAATGTCTTACAACACGGCTGTTGTCACAACGTTGCAACACACGGGTTCACTGCTGTGCTTGAACCACCGACTGCAGCTTTGACGGGAATGTCTTACAACACGGCTGTTGTCACAACGTTGCAACACACGGGTTCACTGCTGTTTGAACCACCGACTGCAGCTTTGACGGGAATGTCTTACAACACGGCTGTTGTCACAACGTTGCAACACACGGGTTCACTGCTGTGCTTGAACCACCGACTGCAGCTTTGACGGGAATGTCTTACAATACGGCTGTTGTCACAACGTTGCAACACACGGGTTCACTGCTGCTTGAATCACCGACTGCAGCTTTGACGGGAATGTCTTACAACACGGCTGTTGTCACAACGTTGCAACACACGGGTTCACTGCTGTGCTTGAACCACCGACTGCAGCTTTGACGGGAATGTCTTACAACACGGCTGTTGTCACAGCGTTGCAACACACGGGTTCACTGCTGCTTGAACCACCGACTGCAGCTTTGACGGGAATGTCTTACAACATGGCTGTTGTCACAACGTTGCAACACACGGATTCACTGCTGTGCTTGAACCACCGACTGCAGCTTTGACGGGAATGTCTTACAACACGGCTGTTGTCACAACGTTGCAACACACGGGTTCACTGCTGTTTGAACCACCGACTGCAGCTTTGACGGGAATGTCTTACAACATGGCTGTTGTCACAACGTTGCAACACACGGATTCACTGCTGTGCTTGAACCACCGACTGCAACTTTGACGGGAATGTCTTACAACATGGCTGTTGTCACAACGTTGCAACACACGGGTTCACTGCTGTTTGAACCACCGACTGCAGCTTTGACGGGAATGTCTTACAACATGGCTGTTGTCACAACGTTGCAACACACGGGTTCACTGTTGCTTGAACCACCGACTGCAGCTTTGACGGGAATGTCTTACAACACGGCTGTTGTCACAACGTTGCAACACACGGGTTCACTGCTGCTTGAACCACCGACTGCAGCTTTGACGGGAATGTCTTACAACACGGCTGTTGTACGGGATGTTGCAACACGTTGAATGCCGCGATCTACCATTGCCACGGACTCGGCTGTTTCAGATTACTTAAACCCATTGCGGTTTATAGTTGTTGTTAAAGTTGTTTTCTCAACAGAATTTCCTATAATATAACTGCTGCTGTTCAGTGCAATCCTGGAAATCCCCAACCACATCTCAGAATGCAAATATCATGTTGCATTTTATAGGATAAAAAAAACGAATTTTACCTAATTTCTCATCATCACTGGTTCTTATCTCTAAAATAGCACGAGCCTGAGATTCTCAAGTCTCGTAATTTTTCCTAAAGATGTTTACTCGGGGAATTTCTACAAATGGCGTGTCTTCCACCTACATTTCCGTTTAAGTAATAGGAAATATATTTCTATGCAGAAATTGTGGAAACGTTGTATTTCCTAAAATGAGAAGTAATTGTCGACCTCCATCTTTCTCCAACCCAAGTTCTGAGTTTCGCTGCAAGATGGGATGTTGGGACTTCCCCTTGCCAAGCAACTGATGAACCTACACATCGCTTACAGCAGGAAGATACTAAAGAACCTACACATCACAGGAAGATACTAGAGAACCTACACATCACAGGAAGGTACTAGAGAACCTACACATCACAGGAAGATACTAGAGAACCTACACATCACAGGAAGATACTAGAGAACCTACACATCACAGGAAGATACTAGAGAACCTACACATCACAGGAAGATACTAGAGAACCTACACATCACAGGAAGATACTAGAGAACCTACACATCACAGGAAGATACTAGAGAACCTACACATCGCTTACAGCAGGAAGATACTAGAGAACCTACACATCACAGGAAGATACTAGAGAACCTACACATCACAGGAAGATACTAGAGAACCTACACATCACAGGAAGATACTAGAGAACCTACACATCACAGGAAGATACTAGAGAACCTACACATCACAGGAAGATACTAGAGAACCTACACATCACAGGAAGATACTAGAGAACCTACACATCACAGGAAGATACTAGAGAACCTACACATCACAGGAAGATACTAGAGAACCTACACATCGCTTACAGCAGGAAGATACTAGAGAACCTACACATCGCTTACAGCAAGAAGATACTAGAGAACCTAAACATCACAGGAAGATACTAGAGAACCTACACATCGCTTACAGCAGGAAGATACTAGAGAACCTACACATCACAGGAAGATACTAGAGAACCTACACATCACAGGAAGATACTAGAGAACCTACACATCGCCTACAGCAGGAAGATACTAGAGAACCTACACATCACAGGAAGATACTAGAGAACCTACACATCACAGGAAGATACTAGAGAACCTACACATCGCTTACTGCAGGAAGATACTAGAGAACCTACACATCACAGGAAGATACTAGAGAACCTACACATCACAGGAAGATACTAGAGAACCTACACATCGCCTACAGCAGGAAGATACTAGAGAACCTACACATCACAGGAAGATACTAGAGAACCTACACATCGCTTACAGCAGGAAGATATTAGAGAACTTACACATCACAGGAAGATACTAGAGAACCTACACATCGCCTACAGCAGGAAGATACTAGAGAACCTACACATCACAGGAAGATACTAGAGAACCTACACATCACAGGAAGATACTAGAGAACCTACACATCACAGGAAGATACTAGAGAACCTACACATCGCCTACAGCAGGAAGATACTAGAGAACCTACACATCACAGGAAGATACTAGAGAACCTACACATCACAGGAAGATACTAGAGAACCTACACATCACAGGAAGATACTAGAGAACCTACACATCACAGGAAGATACTAGAGAACCTACACATCAAAGGAAGATACTAGAGAACCTACACATCACAGGAAGATACTAGAGAACCTACACATCGCTTACAGCAGGAAGATACTAGATAACCTACACATCACTTACAAGAGGAAGATACTAGAGAACCTACACATCACAGGAAGTAACTGCATCCTAATGACCCCCATAAAGTGATTGTCCCACTTCTCCCTGGATCACCATCCGCCTTCATAATCGGCGTCTTCTACGCCAAGACATTGATTGAAAGGATGAATCCAACAGCCAACACAGTGGACTGAAGGAGTTCAACAGCCAACAATGACGAATGGAGTCCAACAATTAATGAATGGAGACCAACAATTAATGAATGGAGTCCAAAAAATCCAACAAAGGGATCCAACAGTCAACAATGAACTAATGTATTCCAAAAGCCAACAATTGACTGAAGGAATCCAACAGTAAAATGCTAAATGAAGTACAAATGCCAACAATGGACTATAGGAATCCAACAGCCAACAATGGACTGAAGGAATCCAACATCCAACAATGGACTGAAGGAATCCAACAGCCAACAATGCACTGAAGGAATCCAAAAGCCAACAACTAACTGAAGGAATCCAACATCCAACAATAGACTGAAGGAATCCAACAGCCAACAATGGACTGAAGGAATCCAAAAGCCAACAATTAACTGAAGGAATCCAACAGCCAACAATGGACTGAAGGAATCCAACTTCCAACAATGGACTGAAGGAATCCAACAGCCAACAATGGACTGAAGGAATCCAACATCCAACAATGAACTGAAGGAATCCAACAGCCAACAATAGACTGAAGGAATCCAACAGCCCACAATGGACTGAAGGAATCCAACATCCAACAATGGACTGAAGGAATCCAACAGCCAACAATGGACTGAAGGAATCCAAAAGCCAACAATTAACTGAAGGAATCCAACAGTAAAATGCCAAATGAAGTACAAATGCCAACAATGGACTGAAGGAATCCAAAAGCCAACAATTAACTGAAGGAATCCAACAGTAAAATGCCAAATGAAGTACAAATGCCAACAATGGACTGAAGGAATCCAACAGCCAACAATGGACTGAAGGAATCCAACAGCCAACAATGGACTGAAGGAATCCAACAGCCAACAATGGACTGAAGGAATCCAAAAGCCAACAATTAACTGAAGGAATCCAACAGTAAAATGCCAAATGAAGTACAAATTCCAACAAAGGACTGAAGGAATCCAACAGCCAACAATGGTCTGAAGGAATACAACAGCCAACAATTGAACGAATGAAGTCCAAAAGCCAACAATGAAAGAAAGGAGTCCAATATAACCAACCAACAATAGACTGAAGGAGTTCGGCAAACCTATCTAAATCCACAAATTAAAAACCTTCGTCAATAATCAACAACTATATCTATTTGACAGGCGATCCAATTTTAAATCTTCACACACCTAAGGCTATACATTGGCTATACATGAAGGCTATACATGAAGGCTATACGTGAAGGCTATACATTGGCTATACGTGAAGGCTATACATTGTATTCTCTTGCATCAGATCGTCCCATCACTTCACCCTCTGCAGGAGCTCTTTGGTAGATTTGTCGCAACTCCTCGTAGGATGGTAGCAAAGGATGAGATTGCACGTGACCATGGTATACATTCGCTGTCCCAATTTACCGAACTGTGGCGACTGATCTGAATCCATGCACTCTGCACAGATTTTAAGGCACATCTCAAAAGAGAAAGAAGCTTTTTTTCTATCTACCAATACCATTCTCCTGAAATTTTTACAATAAAAAGGAGTAAACTATGAAATAATAATAATAATATATGGTGGACGAGTAGGTAACACCCTCGATTCCCGACAGTCATGAACCGGAATTGAATCCCACGTTAACATTTTGTTTTAATATGTGAATTCACATATTATTCAGTTTCAATTATCATAAACTAGGTTGCTCTTGTTGAACGGTACCTAATAAAGTGATTTTGGACCGCGAATAATAATAATAAATTTTTATTCTTTAAATTAAAGACATTTCGGCCAGTAAATCTTTTTTTTTTTTTATCAGTGAAAAATATTTACTGACGAAGTATCTTTAATTTGAAGAACCATGAATACCGGCCAGGCAGCCTCTATCTTTACGATACCAAATTCTAAATGGTTCCTCAAAATCCTAAGCAACTTTACATACATATGTGCATATTGGAAATTATTAAGCATTAAACTATTTTATAGTTTTCAAAATTCTTTATCTCCGTTTCTTTATTGTTTTTTTTTTCATTAAAATAACTTTAAATTATTCTCTTTTTTTTTTGCATTAATTTATGCGTGAGTTTAATAAAATCAACTAAATATATATAGAAAGTGAAATTCCTAAAATTCCTCTATATATGCAAAATATAAATAGAATAGCCATAAAATCACCACAATACATGGATATATGCGGTGAAAATATATGTATGATAATATATTTGATAATATTAATTATTAATTGCCTATTTTTATATAAAAACTTCTTCTTTAAAAGTGTTTTCAAACAAGGAAAAAAGGTAAAACGAAAACAAACGACGAGGGGAAAGTAAGGAAATAAAAATGGCGATTTTCAGAGATAAAGCAGACGATATTTTTTGCAATCAGGGCCTAGTTTTGGCGGGCCAATTTAGAGGTCATTATAGAGGTCAGTCAGAATGAGGAAGCTCGTAATTTTTATTTAATGGTCTTTTTTTTTTTTCGCTAAAACTCAATAAAGATATTAAACATTTTCTATTAATTTTTGCCTTTGTTTTTCGCCAATTTGTCTATGAATTTTGTTCAACAAGCGTTAGAAAAAAAAAATAAATAAAAATTCCAAATTATGAATTATAAATTTTGTAATATTTCTTTTTTTTCCCTAAATGAGTGTTTTTTTTAATATGACATTTTCGATTTGTGTTTTCCGAATATATTTCCGCCAAAATACTATTTCTATTTACGCCTTTTTTTAAACATGAATTTTGGAATTGAGAAAAACGATAATTAGTGAGGAAAAGTGATTAGTAAATAAATCATAATTGATCAACTTTATTTACATATATTCCCTCTAATTTGATAGATATTTTAATGATAATAATCATTGGGTAACAATTTTAATTGCTCTTTGACAACAATTTATCATCATCGCGTTAACTATTATTTTTTTATTTGGTTAATGGAAAGTTAATTAGGTATATTTTGAATGGATCTTAATTAAAATTGATTTGTTACATCTTTTGGTTTACAACTCCATTTAAAAAACAATATCCTAATTTTAAAAAAGTTAACTGCAGGTAATTACCATTTCTGGGTGTCTGGAACAGTTTTGAAGACCATTTGTTGATTGGAAGTTGGTTTGTAAAAAACGCAGCGACATCAGCCGATAATTCATTCGATTCCCGGTGTTTCAATGACTCGCTCTCCTCAGGGGAATGATTATTTTTGTAATGCAGTTGTGATCCTGGGGGAGATATTAATAGACTACCAACAGGTTTATGGTGATACATCTGGTTGTATCGTGCCGCGTTTTCCCGCCGTTAGGTGTCCCAGAATGTCATCTCTGGTGACAGGCCAGGGTATGTACCAGCCTTCCATCAATGTCCGGGCATGATTATTTTGAATCCTATTTCTACTTATATACATACATTATTTTATAAAAATACGGTTTCACGTATTTGCATATATAAAGAAATAGATAAGATTGCCACTCACCACGCTCTGCCGCAGACGATGCAGCAACTCATCCATTGCCCTCGTCTCACTCCTTCCTGCAACATACATGTAAATATTATCTTTCTTCGTATTCAGCATGCACATATGCAAATTTACATGGTCTAGCACGAATTATAAAAATACATCACGTTTATAATCTGGTGAAATATTTTGTTTTTTATATATGTAGAGTATTTTTTAGCTATTTATTTATATAAATAAGACAACTCTGTTCTTTCTGCGATGGATAAGCCTTTGAAAGGTCTAGCTCATCATTGGTGAACCCTCCCAGCGGTTTCGCCAGTTTATTTTTAGCTAAACATTTTGGAATTCTATGTTGACAAAAAATCTATAAATTACTTACCGCAAGTTGAAAAAAAATCATTTATTGGGAGCTTTCGTGTTCTGTCCTTTATCAACATTTAGGTAAAGAAAGGTTTATATCGTGAGTCATTTATTTAATTTCTGTCAACGTATTGAACTTTGTTGAGAAAAGGATTGATCTCGTGTTCTTCTTGAATCGAAAAAAAGTTTTGTTGGTTGACGCCATCTATCAGCATGCTGGACCCGCGGCAGGGTTAGTTCGGACCTGCCACAGCCGGACCTGTAGCAGGGTTAGTTCGGACCTGCCACAGCTGGACCTGTAGCAGGGTTAGTTCGGACCTGTAGAAGGGTTAGTTCGGACCTGCCACAGCCAGACCTGTAGCAGGGTTAGTTCGGACCTGCCACAGCTGGACCTGTAGCAGGGTTAGTTCGGACCTGCCACAGCCAGACCTGTAGCAGGGTTAGTTCGGACCTGCCACAGCTGGACCTGTAGCAGGGTTAGTTCGGACCTGTAGCAGGGTTAGTTCGGACCTGTAGCAGGGTTAGTTCGGACCTGCCACAGCTGGACCTGTAGCAGGGTTAGTTCGGACCTGTAGCAGGGTTAGTTCGGACCTGTAGCAGGGTTAGTTCGGACCTGCCACAGCTGGACCTGTAGCAGGGTTAGTTCGGACCTGTAGCAGGGTTAGTTCGGACCTGTAGCAGGGTTAGTTCGGACCTGCCACAGCCAGACCTGTAGCAGGGTTAGTTCGGACCTGCCACAGCTGGACCTGTAGCAGGGTTAGTTCGGACCTGCCACAGCCAGACCTGTAGCAGGGTTAGTTCGGACCTGCCACAGCTGGACCTGTAGCAGGGTTAGTTCGGACCTGTAGCAGGGTTAGTTCGGACCTGTAGCAGGGTTAGTTCGGACCTGCCACAGCTGGACCTGTAGCAGGGTTAGTTCGGACCTGTAGCAGGGTTAGTTCGGACCTGTAGCAGGGTTAGTTCGGACCTGCCACAGCTGGACCTGTAGCAGGGTTAGTTCGGACCTGTAGCAGGGTTAGTTCGGACCTGTAGCAGGGTTAGTTCGGACCTGCCACAGCTGGACCTGTAGCAGGGTTAGTTCGGACCTGTAGCAGGGTTAGTTCGGACCTGCCACAGCCAGACCTGTAGCAGGGTTAGTTCGGACCTGCCACAGCTGGACCTGTAGCAGGGTTAGTTCGGACCTGCCACAACTGGACCTGTAGCAGGGTTAGTTCGGACCTGTAGCAGGGTTAGTTCGGACCTGCTACAGCCAGACCTGTAGCAGGGTTAGTTCGGACCTGCCACAGCTGGACCTGTAGCAGGGTTAGTTCGGACCTGTAGCAGGGTTAGTTCGGACCTGTAGCAGGGTTAGTTCGGACCTGCCACAGCTGGACCTGTAGCAGGGTTAGTTCGGACCTGTAGCAGGGTTAGTTCGGACCTGCCACAGCCAGACCTGTAGCAGGGTTAGTTCGGACCTGTAGCAGGGTTAGTTCGGACCTGCTACAGCCAGACCTGTAGCAGGGTTAGTTCGGACCTGCCACAGCTGGACCTGTAGCAGGGTTAGTTCGGACCTGTAGCAGGGTTAGTTCGGACCTGCCACAGCCGGACCTGTAGCAGGGTTAGTTCGGACCTGTAGCAGGGTTAGTTCGGACCTGTAGCAGGGTTAGTTCGGACCTGCCACAGCTGGACCTGTAGCAGGGTTAGTTCGGACCTGCCACAGCTGGACCTGTAGCAGGGTTAGTTCGGACCTGCCACAGCTGGACCTGTAGCAGGGTTAGTTCGGACCTGTCACAGCTGGACCTGTCACAGCCGGACCTGTAGCAGGGTTAGTTCGGACCTGTAGCAGGGTTAGTTCGGACCTGTCACAGCTGGACCTGTAGCAGGGTTAGTTCGGACCTGTAGCAGGGTTAGTTCGGACCTGTCACAGCTGGACCTGTAGCAGGGTTAGTTCGGACCTGTCACAGCTGGACCTGTCACAGCCGGACCTGTAGCAGGGTTAGTTCGGACCTGTAGCAGGGTTAGTTCGGACCTGTCACAGCTGGACCTGTAGCAGGGTTAGTTCGGACCTGTAGCAGGGTTAGTTCGGACCTGTCACAGCTGGACCTGTAGCAGGGTTAGTTCGGACCTGTAGCAGGGTTAGTTCGGACCTGTCACAGCTGGACCTGTAGCAGGGTTAGTTCGGACCTGCCACAGCTGGACCTGCCACAGCTGGACCTGTAGCAGGGTTAGTTCGGACCTGCCACAGCTGGACCTGTAGCAGGGTTAGTTCGGACCTGTAGCAGGGTTAGTTCGGACCTGTAGCAGGGTTAGTTCGGACCTGTAGCAGGGTTAGTTCGGACCTGTAGCAGGGTTAGTTCGGACCTGTAGCAGGGTTAGTTCGGACCTGTAGCAGGGTTAGTTCGGACCTGTCACAGCTGGACCTGTAGCAGGGTTAGTTCGGACCTGTAGCAGGGTTAGTTCGGACCTGTAGCAGGGTTAGTTCGGACCTGTAGCAGGGTTAGTTCGGACCTGTCACAGCTGGACCTGTAGCAGGGTTAGTTCGGACCTGTAGCAGGGTTAGTTCGGACCTGTCACAGCTGGACCTGTAGCAGGGTTAGTTCGGACCTGCCACAGCTGGACCTGCCACAGCTGGACCTGTAGCAGGGTTAGTTCGGACCTGCCACAGCCGCGGCAGAGTCCATCGATCCAGAGGAGCGGGGTAGAGGTCCGGGCTCAGTTCAAGGACCTTCCATTGATCGGCTGCTAAGCAACGCCCTTGAATCCTTCTTCCTTCTCTTAAACCACATCTCTGGTGGGCCATCTCTTTACCTCGTACACCACTGATGACACTTGTTGTATTCCAATTGATTACACACAGCGCTCAACGTTAATTATACTTTAATTAACTACAAGGTAAAGGGATTAGATATAGATTAAAAAGTAAACATGGAGAAAAAGAGAAAAAGAATAAGTCTCGTGGCCACGCGGCCTCGCCTGGGTTACATCCACAGGTAGTGACGTCAGAGCTCCAGGGTTGCCGAGCCAGCAATCTCCTCCCTCGAAGTGACCTCCTATTCATGGATCACTTCGCCGCTTAAGAGTCTCGAACGATGAAGTTCGTGTAGGTTTCTCCCCTTATTTACTTCAGTACTGAGGAGTGCAATTGAGTTCTGAGCATTTAGCTGGTTCCTTAGGATCATTGGATGAGATCGAGTAGGAGAAGGCTTTACAGTATCTTCATTATGGCTGTCCTCTTCTGTAGGTATCACGTCTTCTTGATCTAATAAAGACACTGGATTATCTTCAATCTCCCGTTGAGTCCCATAGCTGTAGTGTTCAACTGATGGAAGCTTCTCCCGGTTTCTGTCGTTCCTCGATACATCACTCTCTTTGAAGACACAGTCCCGAGATTCCACCACTTTCTTCATCTCAGGAATCCACACTCTGTAGCCACGTCCTCTGAGTGCATATCCAACAAGGTTACCTTTGACAGCTCTTCTTTCGAGTTTGGATTTACGGACTTGCCTTGGAATATGGACAAATACTTGACAGCCAATAGCTCTTAGGTGTTTAAGACTAGGCTTGTTCCCTGTCCACAGTTCATATGGCGTACTTTCACCATTGTGATTGTTGAGAACTCTGTTTCTGACATAGGCTGCGGTGTAAGTCAGCTCCGCCCAGGAAGCCTTTGGCAGACCACTTCCAGATATAGTGCTCCTGACAAGATCTAGGAGTGTCCTATTCATTCTTTCTGCCACACCATTCTGTTGGGGTGTATACGTCATAGTGTGTTCATGAACTATTCCAACGCTCTTGCAGAAAGTGTCCCATTCTTTGGAACAAAATTCCAAGCCATTATCCGTACGTATTCGTTTTAGTTTCCGGCTGGTTTGTTTCTCAGATTCTTGAATCCACTCTTTGACTTTTCCCAGGGTTTCGCCTTTGTTTTTCAGGAAAAATACACTTGTATATCTCGTAGCTTCATCAATGATGGTTAAGACGTACTTGGCTCCTCCCCAGCTCAATACGTCGAGTGGACCCATCAAATCCGCATGCACCAAGTCCAACGGCATGATTTCTTTTTCCTCCTTGTGTGAGTGTTGAAGGAATGGCAGACGGTAAGACTTGCCGATCAAGCAGTCTTCGCACTTTTCTGGCTTTGCCGGGCTGCAATTAAGTCCTCTTACGCTTTGGTTCTTGGCCATCTTTGCTATCGTATATGCATTTACATGCATCAGCCTTTTGTGCCAAAGTTCCAGTGTAAGCTCTTCCTTGCATTCAGATGCAAGAGAAACACGATCATTCTGATCTTTCGGAGAGGATGGAGTAGTCTGGACGTAGTAAAGTCTACCCAGCTTCTTTCCCTCTATCAAGAGTTTACCTTTCATGTCCATAATGTGGCAACCACTCTTATTGAAGACAACTTTTCTACCGTTTTCTATCATTTGGAGTACAGACAGAACACTGTGACGCAAATCTGGAACATACAAGGTGTTCTGGGCAACCATATTGCTGGCATCTCCCTTGTGTCCAACAATATTGGCACTGACAGTACCGATACCACATGCTTCTATAGAAGAGCCATTCGCAATAGTGATGGAACTCATATTGCTTGTGCACTCTTTCAGACATGTGAAGTAATTTCTCTTGGGAGTCATATGGTGCGTCGCTCCAGAATCTATGATCCAGGTCTCGGCGGTAGCTCCAAACAAAGTGTTGCACATTGCCGACATATTTACGCCTTTGTTTTGGTCAAACCTCTTTGGTCTGTGTTCATTCTTTCCTTTCTTCTTGCATTCCCTTGCATAATGGCCTTTACCTCCACATTTGAAACAAACAACCTTTGCTTTAAATTGTTTTTCTGTTTCAATGGGCTTCGAAGAGGCATTAACGACCATGGCACCCACATCTTTTGGTAGATTAGACGAACGCCTTTCTGCTTCTGCCAACAGCCGTCTTTTAACTGTGGCGGTCGTGAAGTCTGAATCAGGCAAGTTACATATGGTTGAGACAACGATGTCCCAATCCTCTGGTAATCCACCCAAAAGAACCATAGCCAAATCGCCATCATCAATTTTGTCGCCAATTTGGGCCAGTTCGTTTACAATGTAGTTTATCTTCCCCATATACCCTTCCATATTGCTGTGCTGAGTCAACCTTCCGCCATATAACTGCCTTCTTAGTTGTACGGCTCGATATCTACTATCCTTTGGTGCGTATAATTTTTCCAGTTCCTCCCAGACCTCTTTTGGAGTATTCAAATGTTGAACATGCAATTGTTGTTCATCATTAATCCCGAGGCAAATTTTTGCAAACGCCTTACCCTCCCGCGACAAAAAAAGTTTTGTTGCAACAAGGTCACTAGGGTCAGGCTTAGCCTCTCCTGGATTGATCAAACTCCACAAATCGTTTTCGATTAGAACGAGTTTCATCTGGAAGCTCCAGCTGGAGTAATTAGCACCATTTAATTTTGTAATCGTTGTGTTTGCCATTTTACAAAATATTTGGTAAGTAGAAAAAAAGGATGGTCCAAGTAATCAAAGGAAATTTGTTTACTCACGTTTTAGGCCTTGCGCTTCTTCAGTCTGACGTTTTAAGTCTTGCGCTTCTTGTCTCAAGTTTTAGGCCTTGCGCTTCTTCAGTCTCATAATCTTTGTTGTATTCCAATTGATTACACACAGCGCTCAACGTTAATTATACTTTAATTAACTACAAGGTAAAGGGATTAGATATAGATTAAAAAGTAAACATGGAGAAAAAGAGAAAAAGAATAAGTCTCGTGGCCACGCGGCCTCGCCTGGGTTACATCCACAGGTAGTGACGTCAGAGCTCCAGGGTTGCCGAGCCAGCAACACTCCCAATATATTTTCCATCCCAGTAAGGACAAACGAAAGTTTGTTTTAGTTGAAAAAGAAAAATTCGTGCTTCAATGGTTTTATTTCTCATGTTTTGTATCTGTTTTGACGGGAGAGGTGACACCTGCCTATTTAACCACAGTGTGGATGACAATTTATTTAAATCTAAACATTCCGCAACTTGTTCCCATGTAAGAGAGGCCCGTGGAGGTACAACGGGGTTGACAGGTATTGACAGAAACTTACTGAGTGACAAAATAATCTAATCGATATAAATTCATTTTAAAATACAACACTTTGTCAAAATCTCAATTCTATTTTTAGCATCGCGTTTATTCATTGTAACAAGATTGTATTCATTAACCAAACTTTCGAGCCCTCCCTCTGCTGCGGTATGCTGATAGATGGTGTCAACCAACAAAACTTGTGTTCGATCCAAGAAGAACCAATCCCTTTCTCAACAAAGTTCAATACGTTGACAGAAATTAAATAAATGACTCATTCTATAAACCTTTCTTAACCTAAAAGTTGAGAAAGCACAGGACACGAAAGCTCTCTAAAAATGTTTATTTATCTGTTGGCTTTGTCTGAATTTGCAGTAAAAAATAAAAATGGATTGCAAAAATTGCGATAAAAATGCAATAAAACTGGGGTGATAAATGCTTTGTTTTAATGCATTTTAAAGGGAGTGAACAATTAACGTCAGCTATTTTTGTGGGTTTCACTTTCTTTACATCTTTCACTTGGGTACCAGCTCAAGTGATCTACACTGAGTGTTGATTTAATTCCTTTAGAACGCGGTTTTAAAGGGAGTGGTGCCACTTTTTGTAGTTGTAGTTTTTCAAGTTGTTAAAGATGGTATTCAGGTACCAAAAGTGGCACCTCTCCCTTAAAAATGCATTAAAACTGGGGTGATAAGCAACACATATATTTTAAGACGAAAAAAGTGTGCACCTTAACCCAGTACAATGTCACATTTGTACAATTGTTGCATATCTACATATAGCTCTGTGTCTAGCGACAGTACGACACCCGAGTGGAGGTCGCATATGCAAATGTGGACGGTGACTTCTCCATTGTCCGTGAGGGAAGGTCACCCGACGGCCTTGAGGGGTCACCTAATGAGGTTCCTGACACGGGGCCCCCTGGGTTACGTCATCTCGCTGTGACATAATTGTGTAAAATTTGACATTTATCCTGCTTGATAATGCACACATTTACTGGGACTGGTGCAAAAACAACAGATTGCCATGATAACTTGCCACTGTGCAAACTTCCCTCGTTGTAACTCTGTTTTTTTTTTTTACAAGTTTGTATTTTCTCTTGGATGAGCTGATGTGTCATCCTGAGGTTTGTATTTTCTCTTGGATGAGCTGATGTGTCATCCTGAGGTTTGTATTTTCTCTTGGATGAGCTGATGTGTCATCCTGAGGTTTGTCTTTTCTCTTGGATGAGCTGATGTGTCATCCTGAGGTTTGTATTTTCTCTTGGATGAGCTGATGTGTCATCCTGAGGTTTGTCTTTTCTCTTGGATGAGCTGATGTGTCATCCTGAGGTTTGTCTTTTTTCTTGGATGAGCTGATGTGTCATCCTGAGGTTTGTCTTTTCTCTTGGATGAGCTGTCATCCTGAGTCTTTTCTTATTGTCTACGCGTCAATATAAACAACTTACTGCGATTTTTTTAATTAAAGAAATCAAAAGAAATAATTCTTATTGTTTCCTTAAGGCAATAGAAAAACTATTGTGAGGGCTTGGCTCATCAGTGGAGAACCCTTCCAGAAATTTCGCCAGTTTAATCTACCATACTGCTTTAATGTTATTGTATTGGATTATTCTTATCTATGAGGCAATTCGGAAAGATTTTTGGTGAGGATATTTGGAAAACATGAGTTTTAGGATGTTAAGCATTGCATCGAGTTCTTCCAAAAATAAATAATATTTTTAACAGCAATTATTCATTAAGCATAAACACGTCATCTGAAGTTACACCGCATGAGTTTCTTATTATCAAAATTTTATTTCAAGGTGAAATATTCATAATTCACCCTTTCATACCTCATCCAAAAAGGATAGAAATAGTCGATATTTCACCTTGAAAAAAAAAAATTGATTTTTCGTTTAAAAGAAACTCATGCGGTGTAACTTCAAGTGTCGTTTTACAATCACAGGCCGCAGTGTATTATATTGTATTATAAGTTACTTTATGTATCATTTACGAACGGAAAAATACGTCCAGGGTAGCCTAGTGGACATGGCATCTGCCCGGTAAGCGGAACATTGTGGGTTCGATTCCCATCCTTGGGCACTTTTATTTTTGAGCAAAATAAATCATTCCTCCAGGGAAGAGTGTCTTCTTCAAAAACATTTTATTGTTCTCTAGCTTTCGGGCACGGACGTCCTTCTACAGGAGAAAACCTGGTATAATGACTTTTTTTTTTTGAAGGATAATTAAGGCTATTGCTTTTTGTTATAGGGTTTCTTAGTAGTGAACTTAAACTGGGTGAGTTGCAGAAGAAGGTTTTAACGCCGATATTTTTTCAGATGACGAGCTATTGATATGGATACAGGTGAGTAGGGAATACTGCAAATAGATTTGTAAACTGGGGGATTTCGCATTTCAGACGGGCTATGGGAATGTCTTAAAATAAACGATAAAGGATATTGGCAGGTTTTTAGATTTCTTAAGATGTTCTGGGTCTCTTCTGTTTTGAAGGTCTGAAGTGAGCAGTGGCTATGGACACGTTTGGTAAGGGTCTTTACGGTATTGATTTTATGGCTGAGAGGGCAGTAGGAGGAAAAACGGATATAGTCGGGGTTGAAAGATGGTTTATAGTGAACGGTTGTTTGGAATTTATTCTCTATACGCATGAATTTTACATCTAAAAAAGGCAGGCTATTGTTTGTTTCTTTTTCACAGGTGAAACCCAGGTCGGGATGGTAACTGTTCAGTTTTTCCAGAATTGTATTGGTTTGGGTGTCGGGGCAGATACAAAATATATCGTCGATATATCGACGCCATAACATTATGTCGGACGGAAATAGTGAATTTATCCACCTGTCAATGCGGCGCATGACAATTTCTGCCACTGAGATTGAAAGAGAGCTTCCCATGGGAGAACCTTTTGTCTGTTTGTAGGTCTTGTAATTGTATGTTATGATATTTGCCTCAAGGCATAAGGCTATAAGTTTGGATATTTTCCCTACAGTGATCAGATCGATAGGATTTTCTTTCAAGAATTATTCTGTGCTGTTTAGTATCAGTTGGTGTGGGAGACTGGGGTACAGGGATTTGACATCAAAAGAAACCATGATCTTGTCTGATGGGGCTTGGCACTTGAGTACTTCTTCTATGAATATGGAGGTGTTAAATATGGAGTATTGGAAGCTTTGTTGTTGTATTATTGGTTTAAGAAATGCTGAGATAAATTTGGAAAGAGGTGCTGTTGGGGAACGGTAAGAAGGCAACTATGGGTCTTAGAGGGACATCTGGCTTGTGAATTTTGGGGAGGCCATATATATGGGCATCGGTCTGCATGTTGGATAGGAAGTCTTTTAATTCTTCGTTCGTAATTTTATTTTCCCTATTCATTTTTCTAAGTTCTTTTTTATATGTGGAGTATATTCGGGTTTTTTCTTCTATGGAAATATGCTTGAAGGTGGTTGGGTCTTCGAGTATGCTTCGCATTTTTTGGTGGTAATCGGATTTATCTAAAATCACTGTATGTCCCCCCTTGTCTGAATGGGTGATGATAATTTTTTTTCTGTTTTTTTTTAGGTCTTTAATAAGTCTGTTTTCATGTGGGTTGAATTGGGGAAGGATCACGGGTTCATTTAGGAGGTTGGTCACGTGGTGTCTGATGATGTTTTTCTCTTGATTGTTAAGCCTTGAAACGGCGGCCTCGACTCCACTTACTATTTTGATTGGGTCTGGTTTTTGAATATTTCGGAATTTCATACCTTTAGAAAATAAGGTTAATTCTTCCGGATTTAGCGTAGTTTTCGACAGATTGATTATTGTGGTGGTGTTTTTATTCCGATTTAATTTTGGGTTATTGAATTTTACTGCCCAAGTTTCGTTTTACGTCATCCGAATTTAGAAAAATGGTTTTATTTGAACAATCTCATGCCAAGTCATTTCTATTTATGAAAAATTCCAAAATGCATAATATAAGGAAAACAGGAAATACAATTGTTATAGAGGTAGGGTAGATTAAACTGGCGAAACCGCTAGGAGGGCTCACCACTGATGAGTCAGGCCCTCCAAATATTTCCATCCTCCCTTCAGTGTCTGTAGAAAATTGTCTCTCTGTGACAATTAAAAGACAAAACAATCATGGTTGATCATTTTCAAAGTAATCCAGTCATTTTTGTAAAGCTTCCTACGCGGCCAACACTGCCCGATCCCCCGTCTTTTTCACGTGTTAAAGCGTGATCACGCAAATTCAACCTTAAAATCCCATTTCTTCATTCATAAAGAAAATAAAGCAAAGTTATAAAGTGGTGGGTCACGTGGTTGGTTTTGTCTTGCTGAGTCAAGAAACGACATTTGGTCAATAGTCAGAAATATAATTCGTTTATTCACCGATAGATGGCGCTCTGCAATCTTCATTTGCTTTTTAAAATTATTATTATCCCTAGTACACTCGTGGTACAGTCAGCCATGATAATCATGGTGGGCAGTAGTTAGCGACTGATTTTTACTGTAAGCGCATATGTCTATATATGTAGAAAGCAGTTCGACTTTTGCACTTACAAATATGCCAGAGCCCCGTTTGGTTACTTGCAATCTCTGGCGGGGTTGGACTTTTACAAGAATCGGAGGTCATTGGGGAAATTTTTAATTAGAAAAAAAGTGTCCAATGCAGGATTCGACCCCAGGATGTCGACGGTCACTCCGCCATATATGTAAATACAGTGTAACAATGTAAATTAACACAAAGCAATAACGCTCCATCTATACATATAAAATAAAAGGATTCAAAAGCGCGAATGTTTCTTTTATACATAAAACGAACTTCTACTGTCCTTACTGCGATGAAAAAATATATTGGGAGGGCTTGGCTCATCAGTGATGAACCCTCCCAGCGGTTTCGCCAATTTAATCCACCAGACCGCTTCTCAGAGCTCTAATACTGTATTGGATCATTCTGCTTTTATATGCTACACTGAAGGATGGAATCTTAGGAATGGTTTTCAAGTAAACTATGGACATAAGCTTATAGGACAGTAGAATTACATTCAAATATTTGCTTCGAGCAATGCTCTTCAGCAAACTATAAAGACAAGAACATTAGGAATAAATTAACACAAAGCAATAAGCACAAAGCAATGTAAATACAGCGTGACTATGTAAATACAGTGTAACTATGTAAAACCTTCACACAGAGATTTGCACATTAAAGATATAGAACGTATGTTTCCCCGCCATATATGTAAATACAGTGTAACAATGTAAATACAGCGTGACTATGTAAATACAGTGTAACTATGTAAAACCTTCACACAGAGATTTGCACATTAAAGATATAGAACGCATGTTTCCCCGCCATATATGTAAATACAGTGTAACTATGTAAATACAGCGTGACTATGTAAATACAGTGTAACTATGTAAAACCTTCACACAGAGATTTGCACATTAAATATATAGAACGTATGTTTCCCCGCCCTATATGTAAATACAGTGTAACTATGTAAATACAGTGTAACTATGTAAATACAGTGTGACTATATAAATACAGTGTAACTATGTAAAACCTTCACACAGAGATTTGCACATTAAAGATATAGAACGTATGTTTCCCCGCCATATATGTAAATACAGTGTAACTATGTAAATACAGCGTGACTATGTAAATACAGTGTAACTATGTAAAACCTTCACACAGAGATTTGCACATTAAAGATATAGAACGTATGTTGTCCCGCCATATCTATATATATAAAATTGAATGTCTGTCTGTCTGTTTGTCTGTCTGTTTGTTTGTACTCTATAGATTCAAAAACCATACATCCAATCGCCGTGAAATTTTGGGATATTATTAGGTATATCACCGGGAAGGTTTTAGAAAAATAATTTCATGAATATCTTGAATATCCTTAGAGTTATTTGCAGATTTGTAGATTTAACTCGCAAGCAGCGCCCCCATTGTGACGATGATAACAAGTTTTCTTATCACTAAGTTTGTTATCTTAAACATTATTTATCAAAAGTAAGATTATCTCAGGATGACACGGCAATGTGACACGGGAAAAAATGTTCACTAGAGAAAACTATGATTTTCTATATGATATAAAAAGCCAACAATGAAGAGTGAATGTAATATAAAAAGCCAACAATGAAGAATGAATGTAAGATAAAAAGCCAACAATGAAGAATGAATGTAAGATAAAAAGCCAACAATGAAGAGTGAATGTAATATAAAAAGCCAACAATGAAGAATGAATGTAAGATAAAAAGCCAACAATGAAGAGTGAATGTAAGATAAAAAGCCAACAATGAAGAGTAAATGTAATATAAAAAGCCAACAATAAAGAATGAATGTAAGATAAAAAGCCAACAAAGAAGAGTAAATATAATATAAAAAGCCAACAATGAAGAGTGAATGTAAGATAAAAAGCCAACAATGAAGAGTAAATGTAAGATAAAAAGCCAACAATGAAGAGTGAATGTAATATAAAAAGCCAACAATGAAGAATGAATGTAAGATAAAAAGCCAACAATGAAGAATGAATGTAAGATAAAAAGCCAACAATGAAGAGTGAATGTAATATAAAAAGCCAACAATGAAGAGTGAATGTAAGATAAAAAGCCAACAATGAAGAGTAAATGTAATATAAAAAGCCAACAGAGTGAATGTAAGATAAAAAGCCAACAATGAAGAGTGAATGTAATATAAAAAGCCAACAATGAAGAATGAATGTAAGTTAAAAAGCCAACAATATGAAGAGTAAATCTCTCTATATATATATATAAAAGTCAATTTCTGTCTGTCTGTCTGTTTCGCGATAAACTCAAAAACTACTGAACCAATTGGTACCATATTTTGCATGTCGCTTTTTATAAACCTGAGGAAAATTTTCGGCTGCATTTTGATTAGTATTTTTGGCTATTTCTTTTTTTTTTTTCATTTGAAGAACTTTTTTTACGCGGACTAATCCGGAATGGAATGAATACCTTAATATGGCCATTTTTTTAAGCATCGGTGGTTCAGTGGTAGAATGCTCGCCTGCCACGCGGGCGGCCCGGGTTCGATTCCCGGCCGATGCATTTTTTTTTCTTACAATTTTTAAAACTCTTTTATATTATCTTATATATATAAAATTGAATGTCTGTCTGTCTGTACTCTATAGATTCAAAAACCATACATCCAATCGCCGTGAAATTTTGGGATATTATTAGGTATATCACCGGGAAGGTTTTTGAAAAATAATTTCATGAATATCTTGAATATCCTTAGAGTTATTTGCAGATTTGTAGATTTAACTCGCAAGCAGCGCCCCCATTGTGACGATGATAACAAGTTTTCTTATCACTAAGTTTGTTATCTTAAATATTATTTATCAAAAGTAAGATTATCTCAGGATGACACGGCAATTTATTTGCGACAAGAATAATGATACAATTCCAAGGCGAAGATACTATTCATTTAACTTCCAATTACCGAGGGAACCAATTAATATTGATTTTATTCAACTTATCGAGTATTTCTCAAGGGACCGGGAAAAAATGTTCACTAGATAAAACTATGATTTTCTAATGTAGAAAATTAGGAAAGACAAAATTCAGGATGACAAGGCACACAGGGACCGGGAAAAAATGTTCACTTTATCGAGAGATTCAAATTTGCGAGTTTCAAATTATCAAAATATATCTTTTTTATTTTTTAATAAGTTTTTAGAGAATTGTTTTAACAAATGTTCGCTAGACAAACCTTTACTCGGGTAAAACCCCGGGCGAAGCCGAGTACGTTTTATAAGTTTAAAGAGAATTGTTTTAACAAATGTTCGTTAGACAAACATTCACTCGGGTAAAACCCGGGCGAAGCCGGGCGGGTCCGCTAGTATGTAAATAAAATGTAACTATGTAAATACAGCGTGACTATGTAAGACATCCAGCGAGTTGAAGATTCCCAAGGTGTAGTACGCAGTGTTGCCGACCTCGATAATATTTCAATTAGTGACCTCTCTTTTTATCACCGCTGCGACCTTTCTTCCTGGGAAATCTCGTCCACAACTTCCATTTTGTTGCTAAATGTTCGGAATCTCACTCAGAGGTCTGCCAGGGGCTAATGGAAGGAACGCGTAAAATAAAAAAACCTGCCACAATAACGGCAGGGAGTGTGTGCATATTTGTATGCAACTCACTAATCACGATTCAGAGAACAATATTCAATCAAAAGCAGATATTGGGGCAAAACATGATCGCTTCACATCTAAGCAAACATATTCTTCTATTTTTATTGCTATTTTAGATTTTTTCCCAAAAATAAATTCGAACATAAGGAATAAAAACCGTACAACATTCCCTTCCAACAATGCTATCAACCAACAATGGTCTCAAACAATCTTCTGCTATTTTATCACCCGCTGCATGTTTTTGCAGATATGAAACGGTATGCAGACGATGCTACCAGAAATTTCTGTAACTATGTAAAGTGGTGCATGGGGCACCAAACGCCACATGTAGGCAGACGATCAATGGGACTTACATGGCAGCAGACCGGCGACACTGCGGCGTGTGGCCGCCAGATCGATAGCTAGCGACTGGCAACCCTGCAGGGTTACTACCTATATACTGCGGTGGGGTCACATGTGAGCATTCTCTACAGTAGAACAAACCTCCCTTGAGAGACCATGGCTCAACAACACTGAGATTCCTGGTCTCTTCTAGAGGGGGGTCTCTTATTGGAGGTTGGCTAGGGTCGGATTGTTGTTTTAACAGAGGCGGTCTCTTATTGGAGGTTGACAGGTTAAGTTAGGTGACGTCATTTTTATTTCACAAAAGTGTCCGCTCAAGGAGTTGGTCGCTCATTAGAGGTAGTCGCTCAGGGAGGTTTATAGTTTATGGGAGGTTTCACCGAAATTCCTTCTATCAAATACCGTATCCTATAGTGCCACGCGTATAAGCAGTATCGTCCAATACAGTATTAGAGCTCTGAAAAGCGGTCTGGTAGATTTTATTGGCGAAACCGCTGGGAGAGTTCACCACTGATGAGCCAGGCCCTCCCATCAATTTATCATTACAGTAAGGGCAGTAGATAATTGTTTTATTAAAAAAAGAATCGTACGCGCGTCAAAAATAGTTTCAATTTTTTACAACAGATGGCGTAATAATAGATCACGTGGTCACGCCGCCATTGTTCCCTCCAAACCTTTAAACAAACCGATTTATTGTTTATTTTAAAACACAAGTTGATTCCGCGCACACAAGAACTGCTCAGACCTTCCATTCCGTTCTATGACAGCACGCCTCGCCACGGCCGTAACAGCAGTTCCAATTCTCAAATGGCCGTTTCATTGTACGACTGAAGGTTTGAGAGACCAAAATCTGGACAAACTGGGATTGTAGCTACCAAGGAGTGAACCTAGGGAGCGGCTCCCTGCGCCAACTTTCTGACTCTGAGGGTCCTGATTGGTTGGCAGATTCAGGGGAAGGGTACATATTGGAGCGTAAGACGGGTTTGTCCAGGTCCAAGCAGGCTGAGATCAACTCCTAACCCCACGGACCGCACCAAATGTCACCAGTTCCTACTGGCTGACCGACCTACAGCCACTACTAAGTTAGGTGACCGTCCATCCATCTGTGCTGTTGAAGTTAGAGCCATCTGGATTATTTCTGGGAATATTGTCAGGAGGACAGAGTTTTCCCTCTTATCTGGACTGGACCGGACGGGGTAAACAGTGGCGCCACGTGGAAGGTAGAAAAACTCAGTTCTCCCCTCTAACTGCTGGGTCGATTTGGCTCATGTACATAGTAACTTTTATTTTATATTTAAAATCTTTCCTAGACGACCAGACGGAATAAAAGAAGAAGAGTTTCTTTAATAGACATATATCGAAGCAAGCTTTCGGGCGAAAAACCCTTCAACAGGCGTGATTACAGTAACAAACGTGGTACTATAATGTAGGTACAATGGCTAGAAGAGAATATATACATGTCACAATATCGTTGCGGAATTTCTTGTTATTGGATGAGAAGGGTGAAGCTTGTTGGAAACGCAGTCGTTTGAGTGGAAAGTGAAGCATACAGTGAGGAATAATCAGGACACGTGATGGGGTTTTGAAAATAAAAGGCAACGGGTTGGAGGAAAGAAAGGTTTAGAGAGAAGGCGGAGCGGTTTTGATTATTAATTATCTGATCACATGGCGATGATTGGACTTAGCTATGGAATGAGCGGAGAGAGAGGTCTCTAGAGCAGATGTTACCTCCGTGGGGTCGAGTCGAAGACTATTCTAGATGCTGTCTCGGTGGGAGCGAAGTGAAGACTTTTCTACATGCTGTCTCGGTGGGAGCGAAAGCACTACTATAGGTGTTGTCCCGATGGAAGCGAGTCGAAGACTGACTATCCTAGGTTCTCGATTTAACACCAAGACCTTTCTTCTTTCCCATTGGTAGGAAGATGTCACGTGGCCGTTTTCTATTGGCTGACCTACTTAGGTGTTGCTTCCTAATTGGTAGGAAGATGTCACGTGGCCGTTTTCTATTGGCTGACCTACTTAGGTGTTGCTTCCTAATTGGTCCTTGCTGATTTCTTTGTCGTAAGACATGTCCGGCCCTGCCCAGGAAATACTGGTCGTTAAACTCAACTTTTATGATTTCCGCGATCATAAAATTGGCTGTAATTTTATTAATAGTTGTTCTAACTTTAAGCCTCTTTGCTAGGCCTTACTTCTACGCTTTCTGTCCTCCAGTTACCTTATTCTTTATTAAATCTTTGAAACATACATTGTACATACATATTGGGTCGGGGTTGTATACAGCTCTGTACAAATTATGACATACACATAACTATTTACATATTTGCGGAATAAATTATGTAAATGAGGATTTGCATTTGTTATGACTATTCTATAATTAGAAATATAATAAGTAAATATGGAATTTTCATGTTTGGGGAATAAATTATGTAAATGAGGATTTGCATTTATTATGACTATTCTATAATTAGAAAGATAATAAATAAATATGGAATTTTCATGTTTGGGGAATAAATTATGTAAATGAAGATTTGCATTTGTTATGACTATTTTACAATTAGGGAGATAATAAGTAAATAAGGAATTCTCATGTTTGGAGTTTTAAACTATAGGGGAATATGCTAATGTAAACTGCTGTATATGCGGCTATTTCAAAACTTAAGTAATATTGATTTCTGACCATGTTGTCGGGTTGTTACTGCAAGGCCAAGAGAGCACGATATGCATGCGGAAGTTCTATTTTCCGGTTAATGCTGTTGTGTCTGTGGGATTCTATTGATTCGAGAACTAATCGCTGGTGCTGGTTATGTCTGTAATGTATGGTGGGGTGGTTGGTGTTAAAAGTATGGCCAGTACTGAGTGTGTGCTGACTCGTTATCACTAAAAAATCTTTCCTAGAACTAATTAAATAAATATTTAAAGTAGGAAGCCTATTGGATTATTTTTCTTCGCGACAACATTGTCAATCAGCATGTTGTTTGAATGGTATGTCAGGAAGGCTGAAGTTTACATCAGTATTTCAGTTTGTTTGACTGGTTCCACAGAGTTGTTGAGTGGGGTGGGCAGAAGTTGGGGCAGAGCTGGGGGACGTGCTCTACGTCTCGGTTGGTGATGGAAGTTGGTGATGAGTTCTGAGTGAGTTTGACGCATGCACTTAGTGCTGGCTGGCACCCTGACTCTTGAATCCCGGCTTCACCTATTCAACAATCAAATAAAGTATTGTTTCTCTTTTTATCTATTTATTGCAAATGATTTGGCAACTTCGTCTACGCGTGTGTAGTGAGCACCACCTACATTTGCCATTATCCTGGATCAACCCCTATACAGTAGAACAACCTCCATGAGAGGACACTCATGCTAGAGGACACCTTTCTCTACAAGGAACAGTTTCTATCACCAAAATGACTTCTGTTTATCAACTCTCCAGTGAGAGAGAGGACACCCAGGCAGCTAGGTGTCACACGGAGGTTCTACTCTATATTCCAAACACACGTCAAAAACAAACCTCACAAATCCAGTCAAAAACATTTTATCCTTCTTTTAATAAGTAACAAACGTAAACTGTCATTGATTTGTAAAATACATCTTTGTAGACTTGGGTAGCCTGGCTGTGGGGAATCAGAAAAATACAATAGTTGTAGCTTAGATTTGATAAGGTACAATTTGGATTATAGTTTATAAACACAAGGTAATAAGACACAACACATTATATAGCATTTTAAGAGGGAATTCGTCACTTTTAAAAATGAGTTCGTTGCCGTTAAAAGAGTGCTACTCGGCCGCTCTTTTCGTTGAGTTTTTACGTGAGCTTGATGAAATTGTAGCCACGTGATGTGGATTTAATGTTTCTATATGGATAATGCAAGAGCGCACACATCCGCAGAAACATCTGTTAGTCTGCTAAGAAGCAGCGTGAAGTTTTTGTCACCATATTCATATATGATAAATCCAATCGGATTTTAATTTAGCAAAATTAAAACATTGGTAAGGTCTCTACTTCCTCGATGTGACATCACGTTAGGCGAGGTTATCACTGATGCAATCAGTAGAATTACATCAGGAGACTGTGAAGGATGGTTTACTCGCATTCGCAAAAATTACTTCCTGGCCACACAAGAACACCAGTTTATCCAATAAAATCTGTTTACAATTTATTTCGTGGTTATTTGCTCTTATATTAGTGTTTGAACTTAATTTCAAATGTATTTAATTAATCTTTATGATATTGTCTTTTGATATTTATACATACCAATCTTATTTTTAAAAGTAACGAATTCACACTTAAAATGCTATATATATGTATTAGAATTTTATTACCTGTTTTTAGCTTACACCTGGTGGATTAAAATGACAAAATCGCTCGGAATGTCCACTTACTGATATGTGATGACCATTAAGGACATCACCAAAAAAAAAACATTTTTACCAAATAGTTGTTTTCTGGGAAGAGGACGCCTCTCTCTAAAGAACACTTTGACTCTGTAGCTAGGTGTTGTCCTTTACAGGGAGCTAGTTCTACTGTACACTCTCACTAAAGGATACAAACAACTCGTGTTCCATTCTGTGTAAGATCCCAGAGTTTGTCTGCAAAGACAACTTATGTTTCTAATCCAAATTGTACCTTATCAAGAAAGAAGTCATTTTGAGCAATGATAGGCACAAATTGTGCCTTATCATTTTTATAGACTTCACTTGAAGATTCTATTTTAAAGAGTGGGTTCGGTGGAAGGATGGTCTAAACCGTTGGTTTTCGACCAATACAACCCGGGTTCGACTCCCGCATTGGCACTTTTTTCTTATTAAAAAAAAAATGTCCCAATGGCCCCCGATTCTTGCAAAAGTCCAATCCCACCAGCGACTGCAAGCACAACCAAACGGGGATCTGGCACATTTGTAAGTGCAAAGTCAAACTGTTTTTCACATGTGTAGACATGTGGTGTACTTACAGAAAAAGTAGTCGCCTACTTCTACCCACCATGATTATCATGGCCTGTACCACATGTACTAGGGATAAGCAAAAAAAAAAAAATTAAAGAGTTCAGGATCTGAAGCTCTCCTCTATTTCAAGAAGTTGAGAAAACACAGCAATAGAAGGGCGAGTTCATTTTGTGCAAATGTGAAACACCTCTCTCTCACACAACCCAGTTACCAGAAATTCTCAAAATCCAGAAATTTTAAAACACTTCACACAGTTCCTATTTATATAACATAAAAAACTCCAGAAGAAAACAATTACATATAACTACAAGAAAATAAGACCTAATCCAAATAAATAGTGTGTGACAACTCAGTAACAGCGTTTATTCTTTTGTCTGATGATGGTAACAACGCTGTTACTGAAATGTCACACACAATTTATTTGGATTAGGTTTTATTTTCTCGTAGCTATAATCTATAATTCAAATTGGGCTTTATCAATTGGATTTAATCTCCAGCAAGGTTCCAGCACACCAGAGGACAAACTTTTATAGCAGAACAAACTCTCTGTGCCTAGTGTCCTTTTGGGAGACTCTTACTGGAGGGTGGGTAATTCTGGCAACTGTCCTTTGTAGAGAGGTGTCCTCTAATGTGGGTGTCCTCCATGGAGGTATTCTACTGTTACAAGAGAAGGAATCACCAGACATCATCTTGAAGAAGGAATCAAAGATTTTGACGACGAGTTATTTTATTTGTGCTGTATAATCGGTAAGTTTTCGGACTTTGACGTCCTTCAACAGACTACTAGGGCGTTGAAGGAGGTCAGAGTCCGAAAGCTTGCCGATTATACAGCACAAATAAAAGAAACACGTCGCCAAAATCTTTGATTCCTTCTTTAATATTCTACTGTATTCTTATATACACTCATGGACAACACTTAAGGAAGTTGTAACGTTCAGCATGTATATCGGGATTGAGACAATAACTCTGAAAGATATTACAGTGACCTTTATTGAAGATAACTAGATGAACAACACGCGTGAAAAAAAATTGCTTTGGTCTCCCCATCATCAGATATTTAAAAACTTGAATTATTTGCATATCTGCACACACACAGGGAGCCAGATGGATAAAGTAAAACCTTCATGAGAGGATACTCCGGCTAGAGGACACCTCTCTATAAAGGACAGTTGCCAGAATTACCCCCCTCCAGTAAGAGTCTCCCAAAAGGACACTAGGCTCAGAAAGTTTGTTCTGCTGTAAAAGTTTGTCCTATGGTACTCCCAGGATGAGGTTTCAAATGTTTGAGAGACCCTTGCTGGAGATTATGTTAAATCCAATTCATAAAGCACAATTTGAATTATAGATTAAAGCTATGAGAAAATAAAACCTGATCCAAATAAATTAATTGTGTGTGACGTTTCAGTAACAGCATTGTTACCATCATCAAAATTACCATTTTTACTATGTAGCAACTCTCCAGTAAGAGGATACCTCTCCATAAAGGACACTTTTGCTCTGTAACTAGGTGTTGTCCCTTACAGAGAGGTAGTTCTACTGTAAGTAAATATAGATTCTATGACTGTAAACCAGATCCTTGTGAGGATCCAACACTCCTGTCCTCTCCAGTCAGCACCACAAGTCTGTTAATGGGATTGTATATATTGTATGTATTAATGCCATTTTGTCCCTGATACTAAAAGTTAATCATGAAAATAAAATACAAAAAAGTACACACACAATGGTTTCAATTAATATCATTAATTTATATTACAAAGATATTTTTAAAAATATTATTTTAGCGAGTTAGATATATATATATATATGATTAGCTAATCATATCTAACCTTAATTCAACACTTCCTTTAATTCAACCAAAAGCTCTTATCCCTTGGGGTGTTGAATTAAAGAGGTTCGACTGTATATTGTAGAGGGTCTTCTCTTGAAATTGTCCATGAACTCCATTCTCAAGTGTCTCATCCTTATTTTTCAATTGAAACAATCTCCTACTGCAGTCAGGATGCTATTGGCAGAACTTGGCCCATCAGTGGTGAACCTTCCCTGCCATTTATCTCCCAGACCTGTCAAATATTGTCTTGGGCTGATATGGTACAATTATAGATTAGAAACAAAACACCAAAATTATAAACACAAGGTAATAAGACTAAATTCAAATAAATAAATAGTGTGCGACGTTTCAGTAATATCTTTCAGCACTTTTGTCTGAAGATGGTAACAATACTGTTACCGAAACATTGCACACTATTTATTTATTTGGTCTTATTACCTTGTGTTTATAATCCAAATTGTACCTTAACACCAAGTTATTGAAATGTTTGTACTTCATTCAGTACTTTGGTCTGAAACATCATTTGGTCTTATTACTTTATGATTACCGGGCTCTGGCACATTTGTAAGTGCAAAGTCGAACTGCTTTTCACATGTGTAGACATGTGGTGCACTTACAGTAAAAGCAGTCGCCTACTTCTACCCACCATAATTATCATTGCCTGTACCACGTCTACTAGGGATAAGCAAAAAAAAAAAACTTTATGATTGTAACAAGACCTTTGGGAGAGGCTGCTGCTTATCATAAAACAGCTTGAGGAGCATGGACTCATGGAATTGGTGTAATCTTTACACAAGGGGATAAGAAACAACAACAACTTTATGATTGTATTGGGCTATTACAATTTGTGGAATCTCTGATGTTGCTGCAAATGTCCACTGACACCATCAACACCAATTTGATCTGTTGGTCACTCAGTGTTTTAGGTACAGTAGAACCATGAAAGGACATTCGCACTAGAGGACACACAAATGACAGTTTTCATTTGCAAATTTTCATTTTTACTGATTAGCAGCTCTCCAGTAAGAGGACACCTCTCCCTAAAGGACACTTTGGCTCTTCAATTAGATGCTGTCCTTTACAGGGAGTTAGTTCTACTGTACTTTTAAAATCCCAAAATATTCTCATTGCAGTAGGTCTCAGGTTTATTTATGGGGAGTGATTCATCTTGGTAGGCCATGGTCACTAAGGCCTGGTCCAATGTTGGGTTCGTAGTACGGCCCAGGAAGGTCTTTGGGTTCTCTCAGACCAGTTGTAGTGGGCTTGCTAACTTTATCAGCATATTTTTATTTAAATACAGCTTATTAACACAAGATTATTATTATTTTTACAAAAATATCTATTAAGAAGAAGGCATCTCCTTATCGTGCAACTGAAAGTTGCTGATGGCTGGCGCCATCTATCGGAATAAATATCAACTATTCTCGTTGATTTTTACCACGCTGATGAGGGCCAACAGCCCGAAACGCGTCCGTGGTTAGCTTTTCTTGATTAATCAAGAATGGGTATTTGGCCAAATCTGGAATAATTAAAAATCAACGAGAATAGTTGATATTTATTCCGATAGATGGCGCCAGCCATCAGCAACTTTCAGTTGCACGATAAGGAGATGCCTTTTCTTAATTTATGCACCTTTTCCCAGTACAATGTTACATTTGTACTATTTTTTCAAAAATATCTATATATTTTTAAATAACAAAAAACCTCCTTTCGCAGTAGGAAATTGGTTTTAAACTGGAAAATATCAAATGGAATTTTGGATATTTCTGAGCTATAAACACAAGAAAGTAGTTTCTCCAGACCACAAGATCCTCCGTGGGGAAACCTCCATCCATAGTCCTGGCCACAGCTCTTTGACAAGTTGTGAAGAGTTCCTCATGGATGAAACCAAAGCCAGCTTTAGACTGACGTGGGCCATTAGCCTGAAACATAGTCTCCAGGTGGGGGCTGTAAATTTGCCCAAGCCACCACTACCCAAATTTGCTAGATTTGAGAGATGGTTTCTGACACTATTTTGATGGAAGGAGACTTTTAGAGAAATTAGTAAATAAGTAAATGTTGATGTGACATAACACAAGGTAATAAGACCAAATAAATAAATAGTGTGTGACATTTTGGTAACAGTGTTGTTACCATCTTCAGACAAAGTACTGAATCTTTGTCTGAAGATGGCAACAACGTTGTTACCAAAATGTCACACACTATTTATTTATTTGGATTTGGTCTTATTACCTTGTGTTTATAATCTATAATCCAAATTGTGCCTTATCGTTGATGTGACATTTCAGTAACAGCGTTGCTACTGTCACGTGTAAGTTACTTATTTGTTCAGGGGGTCGGTGGAAGGATGGTCTAAACAGTTGGTTTTCGACTGCTACGAGCTGGGTTCCATTCCCTCATTGGGCACTTTTTTCTGATTAAAAAAAAAATGCCCCAATGGCCCCTGATTCTTGCAAAAGTCCAACCCCACCAGCGAGTACAAGTAACCAAATGGGCTCT